>QPKB01000001.1:53095206-54295206 GCA_003546025.1 Camphora micrantha
TGCCCGAAATGTACGTGTTTATCAAATCATTCAACTCACTCACTCAAATCAGGATAAATCCCTTATTTTACAATGCAAAATCTTTCTACTCTTCATGAAGTGCAATTGGCATGAACAATTGTAGCAGACAAGTTCAAGAGCCAAATGAATACTTTAGGAATGAAAACCGAGATGAAGTCAACAAACACAACAAACTGCCAGAATGCATAACCTGCAACCTCAGAACTGCCACAAAGACTTGAGCTGTCAATTTGTTGGCTCTAGGCTGGGCTGTCATGCATTAAGATATACAATTCAAGATGTGGACATGGGTGAAGCCGATGAGTTGAACTCAGTTACAATTTTCAGGTCCAACAACAAGCATAACAAGCCTAGTCAACTCAACCCAAACATTTCAAAAATGCCTTGGACTAATCTTAGCTAACTCCCAGGCCGACTGACTGACTAGGCTCGACTTAATCTTGGTTAGAAATACTCCCTACAGGTGCATCCAGCTTACCTCCTTGGAGATCAACTTCAATTCTGCCACCAGAGCTTTGGCGGTCTTCTCAATGCCACGAGTGATCTGAACAGGATTGGCACCTGCTGCAACCACCTGTATGGACCATTGCCTTCTGATTAGTGATTCAATTCAAACCATGCTGGATTTTGCAAACAAATAACAACATCAAGTTCTTTAAAGAGGCTGACTTCTAAGAGAAGATCTTTAAAAAGACTCGACTTCTAAGAGCAGCAAACAAATAACCTCATCAAGTTCTTTAAAGAGACTTGACTTCTAAGAGTTGTAACCAATGCAACAACGATGGAAGAGGAATATATTGCGGACCTTAACACCTTCCGCAATCAGACCTTGCGCAAGAACAACAGAAGTCGTAGTCCCATCCCCAGCTAAGTCATTCGTTTTTGCAGCAGCTTGTCTCACCAACTTAGCACCAATGTTCTCAACAGGATCCTCCAATTCCACCTGAAAAACAGCCAAAAATTTAAACAGTTGGAAGTAACCACAAGCCGCCAGAACATAATTTCTTCATTATAAATGGTGTTGGGTGTGGGTGTGTGGTGGTTGCAATAGCGAGCACCTTCTACTCTACCACAGTTCTTGTCAATCCTTTTTGTCACCACTCCTTTCGTTGTTCTACTAAACATTATTTAGTATTTTTTTATCTGTTAACTACGTAAGTGTTTATCATTCTCATAATTTGCCAAGAAGTTGCAATAACATAAAAGCTAGTTCCCTAGGCCACAGTAGAATGCCTTAGATTGGTATTGAACCTGAATGTTGCATTGGAGAGAAGGGATTTTTTATTTTTTATTTTTTTTGTTGTGTGTGTGGTGTGTGTTGGGGGGGGGGGGGGGGGGGTGGGGTGGGGTGCGGTGGGTTGATTATACAAGGCTCAACCAAAGCATTCTCTTAATAAGGCCCACCTTCTAGCTAACCGGTGGTGGACCTTGTCATGGAACAGGTTATGCCACATAAGTGAAACCCTAGATCATAAGATTCTTGTAGCATCTCCCATCCACTATGAGGCTCGCCTTTTGAAAGGTTTGGCTCACCAAGGTGGTTGCATGCACACAATCCATCAGGTTAGGCACATTTTTCCAATCAAAGAATGTAACATTAATATAACCCTTCACTGCCTCACTGTTCATAGAACCAAATAAAACTTACCTCTTTGGCCACAGTCACTCCGTCATTTACAATTTTTGGAGATCCATATTTACTCTCCAAAACGACATTCCTTCCCTTGGGACCAAGAGTAACACCAACAAGATCTGCAAGCTTGTTTACACCAGTCTGAAAGAGAGGAGAACACTTAGAAATAACAAAGCACAGAAATAACTTCTCAATAGCCAAAAAAATCAACTATAACCCAGAAACTCACTTGAAGCTTCTTAATAGCCAGCCCATCCTTGTTGAAATATAACTCCTTGGCCATTGCTTGAATCTTGGAGATGATCTCTTCTGCACATGCAGCTGCTGCCTCCTTAAGTTAACAGAACTTGAAGATATTGAAGAGAATGAAGAGAACTGAGAGAGCTTCTTAGAAGAAAGTGAGAGCCTCTTGTCTATCGCAAGGCTGCTGGGAGATGCCAAAGAGCCAACTGTAGAGATGGCGCTCAAAGACGTTGCCATTTCTGTTAAATCCTGAAAGATTGCAACAACACTCGCTGTAAAAAAAATATCTCAATCAGAGTGCTTAAAAAATTTAATTATAAAATAAATAAAAAGATGCAGGAGTTGCAGAGTCAAATAACCAGAAAAGCAAAAAGTAAAAAGTAATAGAGTACTACAAACAAGTAGCATGTAAAATATCAATGCATTTTCAATTAATCCAACAACTGATGGCATGCCACTAACACATCTCACTATCCCTACATAACTTCCTCCCTTTCCCACCCCTCTTTTATTAAATTGTCCTCCCAATACCAAAATGGTCAAGGAGGAAACTCACTAATAATGAATATGCCTTGAAAAAAAGAAGAAGAGACTAAGCTTGCATAAATTTAAATTAAGCATAGGACGAAGGATGATGGTTTTAGAACCAACAGCAGCAAAGTACTAGTCCTTTCCCAGTTTCACACTCCTAGCTTGGTAAAAGAACTAGGGAGGCCCAATCACATTTGTAACCATAAAAAGTGAGGGTCCTATTTTCCAACGACCATGTGATGTAGCAACCACTAAACTAAAATACACTCAAAAGACCTTCAAGTTGTGGCAACTGGACATCACATCTCCGGTACACAAATAATTTTGGATCTGTATGGAATATATTTTAAGTGGACTATATTTTTGTAAGAATCCTACGCATTACCTCCTGGCTGATACACTTAAAGTAATTATAATTCAGATATGATACCAAATCTTTTCTCAACAACACTGGATGCAAAACTTTCTCAGCAAACCGAGGCAATTCCTTCTTGGAATGTTAGTTGGGATGCAAACAGGGCGAGGCATGGCCATTGAAGGAGGATAGAGATTCTCCCTTAATATTGAGACAGCTTAATAGATAAAAGAGTGAGACCATGAAAGGACATTGGACTTGACTACTAAAGGTGGCCTTTTCTCATGGTTTCGTGGAAAGGGATTTAGATGTAGATGTCTTATGCTAAATCAAACAAGTCCATAGATTAATTGTGAACAGGCACAAAACATTATTATAGATTGGTACTTCCAGGCATGCAATCATACCTTATAATTTTGGGTAAGGTTTCATATAAATGCGGAATAAAATATAATTATAGCTTGATACTTCCAGGCAATCATACGTGGCAATCTTGGATAAGGCTAAAAACGGAAAAATTATTTCCCCTTAACAGGAAAATCTTTTGATTTTTGTTTCTTTGGATACATTCAGAAATAAAATAAAAAACTGAAAATAAAAACAACTCAAATTCAATGCCCAAAAAAGGGACATATCCAGCAGGTTATTCCAAGATGGAACCATGGTGGATCTGTAGTATCCGTTTCTTTAGATCCTGTTCTAGAACCAAATCCGAATCCGACGTGGAATCTACATGTTGTATCCGAATCAGACATCAACTTCAAATAATAATAATAATGCAGAACGACATCAACTTCAAATAATAATAATAATGCAGAACAGAGGGAGATGTGGGGGCAGGCAAGAATAGAGAGATGATGGAGAGATGGGGGAAAAATTGGCCTCACACCAAACTCCAATCCAAGAGGCAACGAGATCAAAGAGAGAACTTGGGGAGGTCCCAAAAGCTTCAATTTTCATTAATCATCAACCATCAGTTAACCCAAGAGGCTTTACATCCAATATAGGAAAATTCAATAACCTAAAACTAATTTGTCCCATCCAAACATACAAATGGCCAGGATTAAACACATAAATAAAACCTATAGAAACCACTTGCATAACTCAATTAATAAAATAAGACTTGTAGACCCTATTAACAAAACAATTAATAAAATAAACAAAACCATATTTAAATGGTAGGGTTGGACCGGGCCCAAAGGGTGGTCGACCACCATGGGTCTACCCTGCTCTCTCTCTCTCTCTCTCTCTCTCTGGGCGGGCAGGGGGGTGGATGGGGTTCAGGAATAACAACTTAGGGGATCAGGGCAAAGAAGGCTTGGGTTTTAGAGGGGTTTTCCTAGATTCAAGTTCAAGAGGTATGACCTCGATGGGATTCAAACGTTCGCTTTGGTTATTTAGGATTAGGGTTTTAAAGAGTTTTAACAGTTCCAGATAGTTCGATTAAGAGTTTGGGTGATGGAGATATTTGACAGTTGGGTTAAGGTAGATGTGGCGTCAAATTGATTGCTGCAAGGCAAATTGGGTGAAGTTGGTGCTTTCAGATTTTTGCAACAAAAAACAAATCAGTCGACTAATGATGTGTTGGAAGGTGCGGCAAGTGGGTAGTATGCTATATGGTATGGGAATAGATTTGTGTGTGATGGGGGCTGTCGAATGGTGATGGTGATGATTCGGCAACGGTTGAGGGGGATTGCCAATATATCGAATCCATGATGGCTCAATCTTCGGCTTTGATACCAAATAATTTGCAGAACAGGGGGAGATGCAGGGCGTGCAAGAATAAATGGCCCAAGATGGGAAAAATTGACCCTCATGCCCAACTCCATCAGAACACAGAGATCTCGGAATAAAACTTGGGATCCCAAAAGCATCAAATTTTTCATTAATCACCAACCATTCGCTCTCGCAAGAGGCATTTACATCCTTTATCAGAAAAAATCGAAACACCTAAAACCTTATGTTGCACGATACGTCAAAGATGGGCGACGGTATCGGTGCGTATCGTATCCGATACTTCACTTGTTTATGTGTAAAATCCGTGTTCTTATCGTGTTCTATTGACGCTATTCCTAGCTGTATCCATCTCTACCTGGGAATCATAGCCTGAAACTGATCTAGACACCATACATATAGATGGCCAGGATTAACACGTAAATAAACCTATGGACCCTATTTGGCATAGCTCAATTTAATAAAATAAAGACTTGTAGACCCTACTTAACAGCTCAATGATAAAATAAACAAGATCATTATAAAAGGCGAGCTGGACAGGCCCAATGGCTGGGTTCGAGTTTGGTCTTGCACCTGCTCATGGGGACCATGGGTGTATCCTACATCAATGATGATGATAATGATGATGATATTAATAACCCATTCCGATCTGATACAAATAAGATGTAAGTGCATTAGGTATAATTGAATAAAGTGCATCAAAAATATTTTTTTAATCATATACAAGTGGGACTATTCAAATGGTTATTTGATTAAAGTCAAGCAATTCTCAAATATAATTATAAGTCAAGCTATTAGGCCTTTTAGAACGTATATATGCTTTCAATATGTTAATCTAATCATCCTTAATTTAGATACTCAGGTCGGAGCATACATCTGGTTCCAAATCTCAATGTTCAGATCCTATCATACAAGGATCAGATCCAGAACCAGATCTGAATTCTCCCTGATACAAAAATAGATTCATATACACGCCTTATTTTGAAATCAAAGACATCGGATATTCAAATACCCAATTGCAACCCTACATAACAGGCCCAAACATCAACATCCACCCCTACATATTAGTTGTTTTTAAAAAAAGGAGGAAAATGCCCATGGAGATCAAATGTTATTTTGGACAGATATAGAATTGTCGAAACTTTCAAAAAAAAAAAAAAATACAAGGGGAAAATTTGATTTTAGAACTGTTCTGTTTGCCAGAGGACGAAACTATTCTTATTATATTTATTAGATTGCAAAGAGGATTACAATACACACTCATTAGCTCCTTCACACCAGTTAAGATAAAAATCAACCAAGATATTTAAAATTTTCCGCATCCAAGGTGTCACAGGAAGTCAATGTCCCATCAGTTGAAGCACTTTTATGGGTCCGCCGAGTCTAACTTAAAAGTTATAATGAAAGGCAACTAAACAGCATAAAAGATACTTCACAGCTCTAAGGGGCAGAAAAACCAAGATCAAAGAAGCCACACCCAGAAAAAAAAACACTCAGGGGCTTCTCTGACGCTAGGAAAAACCACCTCTTCTCAGTTACATAACAGTGTATGAAGAATTACTTTGAAGCAACCACAAGTAGATAAAATTTAACTTCATCCACAGACTCTCCAAAGAGAGAGGACCCTCAAAAAACCTCTTATTCCTCTCTTTCCAAATCACCCAATAACAGCAACAAAAAGCAAACTCACACATGATGTTTACTGAGTTCTAACCATGATTTCAAAATTTGTATGAAAACCCTCCCATTTCTTTAGAAAGCTTCTAAAAGGCATCACTTAAAAACAACCATGTTTTCCCCAGCCCAACAAATGCTCTAGAGCTAATATAATAAAGACCTTCTATCCAATCAGAAACCACATTTCGAGCTATTTCAAAAGATGCAACATTTACAATCCACACCCAGGAGATTTTCTCACGCACTATGACATCATTTCCATTCAAACATAAACCCATTTCAGCATGTACCCAAAATCAACAAAGAGAAAAACCCAACTTCCCCTATGTTTTGGGGATTCTCTTCCACAAATCTCCACCAACCAAACCCCTAACCCCATGTTGGTGAACATCCAAATGAACCCCAGGAGCTATATCATCTGTGGAATTCACAGCAGAACTCTATGAAGAGAAATGGCATTGATTTTCTGCAAAAACAAAAGGAACATGTTGCAAGAGCTTGTAAAAAAGATCAATAACCCCAAAACTCCAACATACCTGAAAGAGAGAAAAGAAGATTTTGGGAACTTAGCTTTCGTTGGATAAGACTTTTGCACACGGGGAGTTATGGTAGGCTTTTAACGAGGGTTCTTGCGAAGCTTTGGGAGAATCTGAGCCGTGGGATTGTGTATATATGGAACGATCTAGAAAGGTTGTAGCCCTGCAGCTGAGTGTTGGAATATCTAGAACGTACAAGAGGTCCTTGTTTCCGTGAAATGCCTTGACATTGTAACTTGTGACTAGTGAAATTCCTCAACCCAAAGTCCCAAACCCTCTAACAAATCAAGTTTAGGTTGGGTTTGGGTTGGTTCCTAGTTGTGTTGCAGTTAGTTAGGGTTGAGTCATGTCGGTTTGGTGGGTTCGCCCGAAATAATTCAGTCAACCCAAATGTGGTTAGCCCATTTATTGACTGGTAGTAAAGGTTGAACTACTGGGCCATTTTGGATTAGGTTGATATAGGTAGTGAATTGCACCTTTCAAAAAGTTTAAGAGATGACAACATGCAATGATGCATGCATACTTTAAAAATAGGCAATACTAGTAAAATCCCGTGCTATGCACAGACTACGGAACCACCAAACGCAAAGGCTAATACAAATATATTTAATAAATTTATTAATTAGTTCTTGTTCTCCTTTTTTTTTTTTTTTCTGCTTAATTTGATCTTTAGAAAAAAATTATAAAAAGATATATTAACAATAAAACAAAAGAATAAAGCACGTAGATTTAATTTGAATAACACAGGGGTTCACAATAATACACATTGGTATGAATTATACCAATTAAAAGACATTGAATTCAACTTTCGAAACGGTTACATAACTTCAAGAAATCCAAAATATGTACAAATTAGGACAGAGACAATATCAAACAAAATATTTATGCAAAGTATTTTGAAACTCCATTCTTTCGAGTGCTTCTTGGTGGACCTGTAGGCATATAAGAAATATTTTTAATAATAGTATGTCAATGGTAAATAATCCATTGAACTATCCAGTAGTCATCATAAGAGGACATTTTTACCTGGAATATGGAGAGATCGACTTTCATATGCTGTTGTTGTTTTTTTTTTTTTTTTTTTTTTCAGTCCATCCTCTAAATCTTCTAAAGCCTTTATTGTTTGTAAGTCGAACTCGATCTCTTCCAACATTTCTCCTAATTCCCTCATGTCTACGAAATTAGTCTTGAGCTTAAGCATGGGATGTCTTCTTGTACTGGTCAAGGAGGTGGTAGAGTGCTTACTATGGAACGTACAATATATGCAATATTTGGTTCAAATCCTCTTCTTTTTTAGATCGTTAGAACAACTATTCCTTGTTTAGCAAATATTCTCATAACACATATTCCTTCAACCATTTTCTCTCTCTTGAACTGTATTCATAAGGGATGAACATATTTCTCAAATGATTGTAATAGGTCGACAAATGCCACTGCTTGCCGTGGTTGCAAAATTTCAAATATCCTCCTTTTTTGCATCATCCTAAGCCGGTGGCAATGTTTCCAGCAATTTCCATCATTATATATCTTTTGATGATGAAGTTTCCACAAACTTTAAACCACTAAGCTAGTTGTATTTTGCGAGAACCATGCTTTGCTATTGGGGTGTCATTTCAAATGTTTTATGTTGAACTCGTGTGCCCACTCCCTAAACGTGAGAGTCTTTGCCATGAATAATATTTTATAGGTGTACTCATCTTATCTGGTTATAGAGTTTAAAAAATAATTATCAATTTGTAATTTAAATGAAAGCAACAAACAGTTCAAATCAAAATAGTAATAACATAGTAAAGAAGTTAATAAGTTGGCACACATTATAAAATGGCTTGTAAAATAAACATAACGACAAATTAGCAACCGCAGAATAAAATAACAATAGCGACAATTGAAGAACCATTCAATGATACTTTTTTCCCTAATTTATTTATACATAACATTCACCAAATATTAAAGCTTATGACATATTTTATGGGAGATATCGTTGAAGACTTCCCTGTACACATACATTGATTTGGGTGATATCAATTGGCATCCCTTGTTTATTGATTAGTAAGCATTTTAAAGACCCAAACGGAGATGTAGCACGTGCACAGCTACATATAGCTAGCCATTGTGAAAACACGGATTTGGGAGGTAGACACCCACATTTTTTAGAGTTGTCATTGACTCTTATTTTATGGTCTTACAAATGCCAACTTGATAAAAAAATTGTGCCTTCTTCCTCAGTGCGATGGTGAATCACCAAACGTCGGTGTTAGGTCATATGACTTATCAATATAATTTCTCCACTGCGGACCCTCTTTGACTTTTAGCTTGTATGACTTTATCCCGCCATCCTGTCAATAACCAATTCGGTACCATTGGCACAATCCCAACATTGATTCAAAGCTTCTTCACAATATTATCGGAGCTTCAACTTTTAACTCCAGAGTATGAACTTGGTAATTCCTGGTAAGTCCAAGAATTAAGAAACTCGGATGATGCAAAACATGATCATTAGATTCTCCGGATGTAGGACATGGCTTATCTACACTATAAAAATACCGCCTTTTCTAGAATCATCGATAACATCATGGAGTTTAGTTGGTCAACATCACTGTTTTTCGGAGCTAGTATTCCACGCTCATTAAGTAAACGACAAATCATTGTATCTATTAAGTAGTCTCAGGATAAGTCTGATTCAATCACCGTTGTACTCCCTTTTCATCATGTCGTATGAGAAACTATGATTTTGATTCAGTTCGTATCATATCATTTCCAAAAGATGTCCTTGATACCTTTCCCTCGCCAATCATCTTAATCCACTCCGTAAAATCATGTAACCGAGATTGTAAAGATTCAAAGACATTGTTTGCGGTAACATGATATTTATCTCAAATGTAAAGCTAGCAATATTTTCAAATACTCAACCTTGTAAATCGAAGCTCCAACTATTTGTTCACGTCCCCCTTTATTAAATATTGGCACTATCTGTCTAAAATCTCCCCCCAAGTAGCACTAATTCCTCAAAATACATTCTCTGAGGAACAATTACTCGTATTTGTAGATGTCTCAAATGTTCAAATCAATTGCATCAAAGGCGGTAGCGACTCACATTGGAACTTCATCCAATATGATTAAGTCCGCTTTAGAAATTAACATTGCCAAATCGTTCTGATGGGTGATGTAACAACATGACGATTGGTGAAGGTTTAGCGGTATTTTGAAACGGGAAGTGCGCAGTTTTCCAATTTGGCAAAAGCAAGCAGCAATGCCGATGATGCTACCGAAAGAACTTTTTTTTTGTTTGTGTGACCTAACCTTGCTATTAAAGTCCTCCATGGATACGTCTTTCCAGTTCCTCCACTACCATAAACAAAGAAGAGACCCCCTATTTGTCTCATGTACGCATCATTATCATGTTGAAGACCCTCTTTTGATCATCATTGTAAGCCGACATGTAATGTAAGGCCCCACCCTTTGTGGACCCTCACTTTTGAATTTGAATACTATTTATAGCCTTTAGTATCTAATTATATTAATTAATAAGGATTAAGTAAGGGTAATTAGTATTTTCCTAAGTTTTAATTTTATTAGTCTCTTTTGTGTAATTTATAGGAATCATAAGAGATCTTTTATAATTATTAGAGTTAATTAGTTAGCTAGAAGCCTTATCTAGTAATTAGGATTAATAGAGGGGTTTCCATTTGAGAAGCTTCTAGAATACTTGCCTAAAGATCAAACTACCATGGCCTTTTTCATAATCCTATCAAACTAAAAGGGTATTTTAGTACCTAGCCAAACCCCAACCTATATAACCCATCTCCCTCCCATATCATATGTTTTGGTATCATTCCCTCTCTCATTTCCCTCTCTTTTCTCTCTTCTTCCTCATTTCCCTTCAATTCCCTCATCTCTTTCCTTTCTCTCTCTAGAAACCCTAGACCTAGAAGTTCAAGAAGAAGAAGAAGACCATTCTGCAACAACCTCAGCCGCAAACTTATTATATGGTCTCTCTCTCTCTCTCTCCATCTTGTTAATCCATTCTCTCCTCTTCTATTCAAGGTATGTACCATCTTCTAGTGGAATTTCCCTAGAAATTTCTCTTCTCTCTCTAGATTCCTTTTCCCTTATTTGCAATTCTCTTGGTGGTTTTGGGATTAGGATCTATATAGAGACTCTCTAGATTCTGAGTTTTTGGGCTGGTTTGAGTGTGTGGAAGACCATAAATGCTTTGGATTTGCAATTTAAGCTTTTGATCTCTCTTTCTCTCTCTATTTTCATTTGCTTGTGGAAATTGCTGCAGTGTAATATATCAACTTAGCATAGAATGCATGTTTTCCCTTCGTTTGATTCTGTAATTTTCATTCATATGATGCTAAAATTGATAGATCTGCTTTGAGCTTTGTTTGGATGGATTTTGGCCAATTGATGGATGAGTTTCATCTCATTTGGAAGATCAATAGCCCGTGTGTAGATGATGGGATGTGTATTGAAGTGCTTTTCATGTTTTACGATGATCTTGTGATGTTTGGACAAAATTGGATGGGTTTTGGTGAAAAATTGGATCGAAGGATAAGAAAATCCAGAAATCTGGAATCCAACAGACTGCGTGTACTTGGTCGACCGACCGTAGTCGTGCTGACCGAGCACACCTAAATTTCAGATAACCAAGTCCTAGTTAAGGAACTGCAGGTTTTGCAAGTTTAGTGTATTCGGTCGATCAGACCCTGTTCTCAGTTGACCGAACACACAGGTCTGCAAGTTGCTAATTGGGGAGCTGGACTTTCCCTTAGACACATAAATCATATGTTCTCGGTCGACCGAGCCCTGTTCTCGGTCGACCGACAACACAAGGTTTACAGTGAAATTGTTGAGAGCTAGGACATCTACTTTCTGCAAGTTTTCAATGTATGCGGTCGGCCGCCCAGGCAAGAGGTCGACTGAACACAATAGAATTCCTGAGATCAAGACTTTGCCTGCCAGGTGCTTGACTCCAAATTTTCCAGAGTACTCGGTTAACCCGACCAGGCTAGGAGGTCGACCGAGCACACTACTCCCAGTGGAGTAGTGTGCTTCGACCTGGGAGCCAACATCCTGACAGACCAGTGTATTCGGTCGACCGAGTCTTGTGCCAGGTCTACCGAAGACACTGTATTATGTTGATTTTTCCAGTTTTCACATTCTAAAGTTGTGATAGTTTGTGGGGCCCATTGATCATCCAAATGGACTTCTATTGATTTGTCAAGTCCCGAGTCAATAGTGTGGCTCAACCTTGACTCGTGGAGACCACCAAGTAGGGTCTAGGTTGTGGATTCGACGATGTTTCGATCCTTAAACGTTATCGATGATGCCCGTAACTTCTGGAGCACCCAAACACAGCATCCATGACATCTGAGACTTCGTTTAGAGATCAAATTACCTGAGATGAACCTGAACCTAAATGTGGACCATTACTTAGGATGGACTTCGTTATTTTCCCATTGATTCTCTTACTTGGAGGTTGATTTCACTTATGGCATTACTGTCACTCTTATGTCCTTATTATTGCTTATAACTGTTAATTAAATAGAAAAATGGATGACCTAAACCTAAGACTACTTAGAGGTGACTGGTGATATGATTGGGTGAACATTCACCCGTGTAAGTGGCTAGGCGGACCCTTTTATGACCTAAGTATGGATGTGTGATACCTAGGATGGAGAGGTTGATTATTACGGACTTATAACTCATTATGAATGAAAATGGACTATTTATCATTAGAAACAAACTTGTTACATCATTTGGACGATTTTAGACTAGGTCATATATTTAGTGGGCCTTGGTATGGATCCAATGATTGGACTTCAACCTGGACTGTGTTCCATAGATTGATTTGGTATTTGGACCTCTTATGGACTTTGTTAAGACCTTGTTCACACAAGGCAAAGCCTAGACAGACATAGACCTATATTGTTTCCTTGAGTTGGCATAAACATTCACTCAAATTGTTCTAAACTCAGCCTTTGGACTGATCATCACTAGTAGGAGCTATTATGAGTGTTGAGTGATGAGTGAGCTATCATGATAAGCTATATTTTAGACGGAAAATTCCTGACAGATGGTCGTTGCACGAAAAAGGCCCCATAGTTTTAGGCAACACGTTTTTTTAGTCCTCCCACCATTTTTTAAAACTTTTTGGCTGAGCGATAATAGCGTCGCCCAAAAAACTGGGCGACGATACTGCAAAATAGGGGATGTTCCCTAAAGAGACCTTCCCCAACCACACCAAGAACAATAAGATGGATCGGTCGTGAACATGTATGTGCCAATCACGTTGGTGATTGATAACTCGCAGAAGCAGCGAATCGGTGGGTAAAATAAGGTCGCATGTCAGTGCCAAGACCAGTGGATGTGACCTCCACTCCGTCACTGTTGGAACACCACATCCTACACTTGAAGTTCACCCTTGCACACACAAACCCATGCTTATGATTTTTTTTGCACTTTGGAGAGGAGTGATTTTGGGTTTTGGGTTTGTTTGGGATGTGACGCAGTACATAGGAGGGATGGGTGTTAAATATTTTGGTGGCATTTGCTCTAGATGTTGATTTGGGTAAAGAAGAGGCATCCAGACCCATGTTGTTGTGATACGTCAGAGGATGTAATGAAGGAATTGGACGAGGAAGAGACGGGGGGCGATGCGAGGAAGTGATGGAGGATTTGGAGGAGGAAGAGACGAGGAGCAACGCGCCAGATACACTGAGTCGAGTGAGGGTAGGTGCTATCTGACATGGGCCAGACTGCGAGGCCACTCACTGGGACCTAAGCTCGGCTGGGTCGAGCGAGTAACCCAGTTATGCCAAGGGGCCTTAGGTAGACTATTGGAAACCCATTCATAGGGACAAATGTACAACTAGCTTCGCTGGAATCCCATGCTAGTGTAAGTTGTGCCTCAGGACTCTCAAAATTCTGAAAAAATAGAAAAAAACAAAGAAAATGGGCCAACAGACCTCGTTTGTGCCGTCCTAACTATGAGGCCCTTTTTCGTACGACGGCCACCTATAAAGAAATTTCCCTTAAAATCCTCGTGTGTATATATATATATATAGAGAGAGAGAGGATTTTTACCCAAAAATCCCTTAAGACTTATCAAAAGCCAAATGCACCATCAACATCTTAAAAAGACCACAATAGTCTCAAAGGCCCTGTTTTGGTTATTTTTTTAAAATTTTTCTCTAAGCAGGGATATCCCTGCTCATTTACCTTGAATAGACCCCAAAACCCTTTTCCCCTTTTCCCCTATTTGACATCTTTTCTCTCCCTCCATCTTTCTCCCTTTCTCTCCCAATCAGTCGGCACCGGCTACAGAGTTCTATAGTTCTTCCTCTCCTCTACATGTGATGCATTTTTCACTCTTGAGTGATCCTCTTCATCAACTGTGTCCTTTTCAGGTATCTCTCTTTTAGTAATTCTCTTTTCTTTGAGTTTTAAACTACTACTTCTTCTTCTTTTTCAAAGTTTCTAACAATTAACTGTTTGGGGAGTTTTCGAATGGAAAAAGAGAGAGAATGAAGAAGGGTCATGTTTGTAGGGAGGGTTTTGTTGGGTTGGGGGTTGTTGGTTGTATTTATACATATGTGACTGAGTCTTTTTTGATAAAAAGGTTCTGGGTTTGGGTCGGAAAATAAGCTCAATGTCCATTAATTCTAAGATAGAGTAGCAATTCGATTTTTAAGTTTGTGTCTCTGATATTGAATCTGATTGTTGGAATGGGTTCTTACTGAAACTTATCTATTATGTTCTTGTTAGGCTTTTTTTATTTCTCTGTTGTGTTGATCACTTGATCTTTCATTCAAAAGATTCTACTCTGCAAGAATGGAATTGGCATGATGCTTCTACATATGTAGGTATGGCTTGACATATAAGCTGGTTGGGAGAAATCTCTGAGGGGAATACCATGTATTCCAATGAAATAAGATGGGTTCCAATCTGAATACTCCCTAAAACAGTGGTTGAATTAATGCACATGAGGTGTTTGATGAAATATCATACACCAAATAACTCCTTATTGACTACATTAAGTAAGAGATTGATCAGGACAAGCACTTGGTGATCACATGCTATAACCAATGGTGCTTATAAGAGTCAGAATTGAAACTAACAGGTGATAATCTTACATAAGTGGGTACCAATTCTGTATTGGAGTGGGGCGTAGACAGACTCGCCATTGTGTGGGACTGTTCATATAACCGCTACATGATTGATTTTTTGCAGTATTACACACCACAATACGGGAAGATTTATAACCAATAATAATTTACCAAACTCGTGAATTTGAAGGATAATAATTTACCAAACTCATGAATTTGAAGGAAATTAAGATAGGAGAACCTATACTGCTAGCACAGTACGAGGTGACGTCACTGTACAATGGTCATTGTTGATGAGTACTCACTCTCGACCATGTGTTGGTCGCTCGTGTGGATTTTGATTGATCATAGACCCTATGTGGGTATGGGAGTGGTAAAGAGGGTATGGGGATCATGATGTTATTCATCCATCATGGGAGCGCTTGATGTTGTTCTGCCCTTGTGGGAGTGACTCTATACTATTCTTCCTCCCTTAGGAGAGTGCTCGATTTGACGGGAGCGATATGCGAATAGGGACTCAATTATTGGGTCAAGATAATAATGAATGACACAAGACGCTCCAATAAATAATACAGTCACTTGTGCTCACTCACATCTCATGCATGTTATTTGAAATTTGAAATACATAAATTGTTTATTTTTTTTAATTGTTGTTATTCATTGTTCGATTTAGAAATTCTGCTCACCAGTTATACTGACAAGTGGTTCGCCCCACTTCAAGTAACGACGACACATGTTAGCAGGGGATTACGACAATTAGCCATTAGATTTCAGTATGTGTGGCTGAAAGAGTGGACGTCATATCTAATTTAGTAGCAGGGATTAGCCCAATTTAATTGATCATTTTATTATATTGAGTTTAGACATTGATTTGTGAAGAGGATTTTTATATTCATCGGACATTTTCATGGTTCTTTGAGGATTTAATTTATCTAATTGAAACTTCAATTATTAGGATAATTGCCTAATTCCTTTTATTTTTATGGTTTTGACTTATGACTGTGTTGTGATACATAGAAGAGTAGTGACTTTGAAATCTCAAGAGCTCCACATTCTAGGTTGTTAAAATATCTTGATTGCACTCTATAATAGCCATTAGCTATTATCCATGAAAATAACATAGACAACTTGTCACGATGTAGTCCGTTAAATTTCTACCCAAATCAGATAAGAGTCATAATAGTCAAATTAGCTTGCTGATAATAGACAGCTTTGAGTGATCATTATATTTTTGTAAGGCACAACTGTTAAAGACCAGCAGTCATTGGTGAAGAAGTCCAAGCAAAATATTCCAATAAGACGATGATCAAGAACAATACAATCTGAAATTAAGCAAGCTTCAAACCAAAAGCACAAATCACAAATAGACTACATTGAAATGCATTAGTGTTTAAAATAAGAAACATATACAGTATAAGGAGACTAGTGATAGTGGCATCAGCTCCAAAAATTTGCTAATATGGGGGTTAAACTTAAAACTTAAAAGTGCCTGGTTGTATGACCCAAGTGCCAGTAAATTGTCAGTGTACAGCAATGAACAAATGGAAATCTAAATTGGACAACGAGCCACCTAAGAGTCCACCTACTCCCCAAACCAATTGGGGATAAGACCAGCAGGTGATGTCAAATCCAAAGATAGCCAGCTTTCTTCTTTACCCAGATAAATTAAGTAAACAGGATTTTATCTAGGAGTCATTTTATAAGACCAGCAGGTGCTGTCAACCCCAAAGATTGCCAACTTTCTTTTTTGCCCAAATAAATTAAGTCAATAGAGTTTTCTCCAGCAGTCATATTATAAATATTACCAAACTTTTTGTGGGAGCCTAATGATGAGTCTTTCTCTATGACCACCACAACAAACTTCAAACCATGTTTTTGGTGGGAAGTGATACTAACCACTACCATTGTAGTATTTGTTTTCCAGTCTTTGATCTTCACAATGCCAAGTATTATAAAATAATTACCCATATGTTAATTTTGCAATAGGAACAAGAAAATGGAATGTTTATCACATATTTCTCTCATTTATCATTCAAAACTGGCTGTCAACAGGTCCCATGATATCTCTCTTTGGACTTTGGAGTCAGCTCAAAGTCCTCCACGACCACGGTTTTAAACCAAAAAACCAATCCAACTATTTCTTCATTTAGACAATAAGTTTTGTGATTCTGTTTTGTCATTATGCTTGACTCTTGGTATTTTTCATTATTCAAACCTGCCTTTCCATGTTTTTTTACCGTTGTATCACAAATTCACAGTGTTCGGTTTGTGCCCCCAAGCTGTGCAAAGTCAACTTGTGTGTTCAAAACGTCAGAAACTCCTATATCGACATAGTGCAATATCTGTATGTTGTACCATTTGCAACACAGTGATGAACTGCTTTTAAGAGACTTGTTTCATTATCATGCACTATATAACTGATGTTTCATATATGCAGATGGAAGAAAAAAGACCTCAAGGAACTGAAAATATCCTTCTATATGAACAACAAAATCACATATCTGAAGGAATCTCGCACGGAGTGGTATATCATGAATGTTTATCTCATTATATTGATACGTGATTCGATATAGTATTTGTCCTTATTTACTATCTTTCTCTTTCACATTGTTGTTGATAGGAACTGGGGTGCTATAGATGTATCACTTCTAACCCAAAAAAGTCAATATAGAAATTGAACAAGACACAGTGGGGTTATGTGAGGCGGACTAGTTTGCATCATCTTGTGGAGATAGATGAGATGATAATAGACCATGCATTAATAACAGGTCTTATAGAAAGGTGGAGACCCGAGACAAATATGTTTCATTTTCCTTTCGGGGAGGCCACAGTTACCTTAGAAGATGTGGCCTACATATATGGTTTGCCGATTGAAGGCGAACCGGTCGTTGGATGGACTCACCCTTGTGTGAAGGTGGTGAGTTTATATGAAGATCACCTTAAAATGTCACCCCATCCAGAGGTGGACACACAAGGGCTGTGTATAAAATTAAAGTGGATAGAGGATAATTTCTTGCCTTCGGAGAAAAAGACAAAATTGTGTAAAGAAGTTGAGATTTGCAACACAATGGCCTTCTTGATTCATTTGGTAGCTGGACAAATTTTTATGAACGGATCGGGTACTAGATGACCAGCTTACCTACTCGAATTATTTAGAAAGTTCAAGCCATATGCTTGGGGCCCGGCATGTCTTGCTAACCTGTACAGAATGCTGGCAAAGGCTGTAAAGTGGACTGCTGATAGAAATGAGAGTGGAGAAGATGTAACTGCATCTAATGGGAAGGACAAAAATGGAAAAAAGTCTTCCACCGCCCACTTCAAGACCCTAACTGGACCGTTGCAGCTTTTACAAGTATACTTCAATAACTCTTAACCTTGTGCAATGTGTCGTCTTATTTAAAACTACTCATGATACTGATTATTTACATAATGTGCGTGGTAGATATGGGCCTACTCCCGCATGTCCATTGGTTGGTGTCCTAGCCCAAAGGATAGTTGGAAGAAAGACATTAAATTTCCACTATTCAAAACAAGGGAGACTAGGTTGGATGGATATAAAGCTCTGACTAGTATAAAATATGTTTGTCATCAATTGGACAATATGAAATCAGACTCGGTAAATTGATCTATCACGAATGAACACGTTTAGTTGTTGATGTGTAAACATTAAGTACTAAAACTTTATTTCATCTATTAAGTTTCATATTTATTTGTTGTAGTTTGCTTGGATGCCATATGCTACCTATGTGAAGACAATTACTCAAAATGTATTAGATGTTGATCGACGATTGTTCATGTCAAATACAATCTTGATTCATTATTGGATTATGGAGTACCATAACTCTAATCGTGTCATGAAACAATTTGGGCTGAGTCAAGTGGTACATCCAACTTTTCAGATGCCTCTCCTAAGGGTGGAAAGGGTTGAAAGGATGTCTATGGACTATACACATATCCCGCCTAAAGTATCTTCTATGTGGGATGCAAGAGTAGATGTGATCTTACAAGGACAAAAGGATGCGTCCCCAACTCATAAAGATGAATATTTCAAGTGGTATATCCCCAACACGCACATGCGTATAGGCCACCATAGGAGAGAACCCAATTCATAAGACGAGAGGAAAGCGAAACTGAATGTTCCTCAACAAGAAACTTCACCATCGTAGGGAGTTGGACCACCAAATGATCAAGTATATCCCTATTCCTTTCTAATATTCATTTCCTAGTCCACATCTTTCATCCCACGAGCTTCCTCTAATTAGGAATTTGTTATCCCCTAAATGGACCGTCACAAATCAGACGGAATTGTTAGAAATCCTCTCCACACCTACCCATGCGGGGATATCTCAGGCGATAATTCTTTGACCATCAAAAAGGGATATAGAGTATTTGGTGTGGAGAATTAAGCGGTTACCGCGTGCGAGGAAGATTCCTCATAAATTTGATGGTTATTCTCATACAATTCATCACACCGAGTGCCATTTTGATAGTCAGGACAGTGAGCTACTCAATGGATTTAAGGATTACTATAAATTCAGGTGAGCTTCGATCCATCGCCTTATTATCACTTTTGTATTATATTTATTAGTTATGACAATGGCATTTGTGTATTACTACAGGAAGAAGGAATTAGATGTGATTTGCACGCTTGTAGAGAGTAACGTCTTGCATGATGCCCTAGAAGAAGGCAAATGGTTGGATATAAATATTATCTACTATTGGTTTGCTTATTTAAGAGACATGTGTGACACTGCATATTTTACGGATCCAAGCATTTGTGTGTAAGTTAATTGTCTATGATAGCGATTTATGAACTAACTGATGAGTCAATTTTGTCGTAATATATCTTACCGAATCATGCAGAGTATGTGGAAAGAAGGACACCGTCAAACGGAACCCTTTGCCTTTGGTCTAAATGGTACAAATGTGATGGATATAAATGAAAGTAAAACATTAGTCTTTTTACTGCATCACATTGATCAAGTCAGTTTACTGGTCGGTTACCCAGATGAAGCAGTGTGGGAATTTTACAATAGCTCAACAAGTGATCATTATTCTCTAACTGCTTGCAAGGAATTTGTAAGTATGCATTATACTATCTTTATACAAATTATTTTTTAAATACTTGCAAACTAACCTTCTACTTTGATACTCCCCAGGTTGGTTGGCTAACCTCAAAATTTGCGGTTTATGGTTGGAATGACTCTTTCGTCTGGACCTTTAAAGAAAAGATGGACATCCACCACTAAGACAATGGGAACGACTGTGGGGTCTTCGCATGTGCTTTCGTCGAACACTACATTCTCCAAAAACCACTCAAGTTCACACAAGTTGACATTCCATTTTATCGGAGCAAAATAGTTCTGGAGATATTCAAAAGGACCTGGGTGCTAAACTCCCAAAGATTGGACTTAAGTGTTTAGACTAAGAAACTGACCTTGATCTTTTTGTGTAATTGACCAGTTTTTTTGTTTGGTCAGTTTGCATGTATATTCAGCTGACACAGTATGACATGCTTATGGAGAATTAGATGTGCATATTGTTTCTAGTCAGAGACGATGTATTTGTGTTGACAGTTGTTAATTTGATTTACCTATACTATTTTGTCAGAATATGTATGTAATTGGTAGGGAACTTGCTGTTAAATGTTAATTGACGGATGTAAATGTGAATATGCATGTCTACCTTTAATGGACGAATGTGTGATTGTCAAGGAACTTGTTGATTGATGTGAATGTGAATGTGCATATCTATCTTTGATACATATTTTCTTTATGTCTTCATGGGCTATAGAGATGCATTTCTTTTATGGACTAGACAGGGATATACATGCATGCATTGTCTTATGGGTGAGGATATCCCCGCCAATGACAGTGTTTTGCAAGGGGATATCCTTGCCTGTGTTAGCGCTGTAAGCGGGGATATCCCCGCCTACTAGAGTATTGTTCGGTGTTGTCTGTCAGAGTGGTTTCAGTTAGGACGAGGATATCCCCGCCCAAATTAGTGTTGTGAATCAGGGATATCCCTGCCCACTAGAGTGCTGTGGGTGCTGTCTCTTAGAGTGGTTTTAGTTGGGACGGGGATATCCCCGCCCAAGTTAGTGCTATGAACAGAAATATCCCTGCCCACTGCAGTACTGTCTTTGAGTGATTTCAGTTAGGACGGGGATTTCCTCGCCCAAATTAGTGCTGTGAACATGGATATCCCTGCCCACTGGAGTACTGTGGGTCAGAGTAGTTTCAGTTGGGATGGGGATATCCCCGCCCAATTTAGTGTTGTGAACAGGGATATCCTGCCTCTATTAGTGATGTAAGCAGGGATATCCCTGCACACTAGAGTATTGTTTATGGAGATATCCCCGCTCACCTGATTCTTGTGGGTGAGATATTACTACTCCAAATAGAGTTTCATAAGTATGGATACAAGCAACTGGGTGGGGACAATGTTACCAGCTGGGTGGGGACAATGTCTAATATCAGAAACATCTATCAACACCAAATTTGACATTCTCTGAAACATCCATCAACACCAAAATATATGTTAAGTAGCATTAACAATTGTGTATACAAATCACAAGTTTTTCAAGAACATCAAAGCATCACCCAAAACAAAAGACACTTGCTGGGTTGTTTGGGTAGCAAAACACTACTCACTGGTGGATTATGACATCTCTGAACATATATCGTCGTCTTTCTTTACAGTTTGAGACATGTTACTTTCCTACATTAGAATATCAAAACATCACACAAAAGAAGACACGTGCTAGGTAGTTTGGTTATCACTATTGCATTGGTGGATTGCGACATCGTTATCGATTGTGTCCCCTCTCTTTACCATTAGAGCACGTTACTTGCCTACGCTGCTTATCCCTATCCTCTATGCAAATTCTATTTTTTTTTTTGTTGCCCAGGTTGCTTGGATGCATGTGGAGGCAAAACCATTTCAACTGGCATATGATCCCATTGTCTTATATCTCGAGTAGCATGCAAAACCTCATTGTACGTGAGTCGATAGGTTGCTGCCAGGAGCCAATGCTCACAGAAGTCATACGGGCACTTGTTTCTCAACTGCATTACGGATATCATGTGCGAGCACAGGATACCCAATATCTGTCATTGGCGACATGTGCATGTTCTTTGATTGAGATGTACTACATCAATGAATTCTGCCGATTGAATCTGTAATTCGACAAATCCGGCAACAAGAACATGGAGTCTGCGAGATTCCTAGAACCCTTGACTAAGAATCCTTTCTGCGTAAGGAGTTAACCAAGAATCAATAGTTTCTGAATGTAGATTGTACCTTTGGTAGAACTCCATTAGTTTTGCACGTATTTCCTCAACTTGCTTTGTTACAGGTAGCATTCTGGTGTCTTTAAGTACGTTATTTGTGTATTCAGCGGCGTTGTTGGTGAGCATATCATATCGACGCCCTTCTACAAATACATTTGACCAATGCTCTTTTCCAATTGCCTTGATGTAGTTGTATGCTGAAACGTCAACATCCCAAATATCATTTAACAATGCCCCGTACTCACAAGGTTTGTAGGCCTTTGCAACACACTAGAATTCTCGAACAATAGCACCATCTTTGAAGTTGCTTTTGACATTTTCGACTATATGATGACAACAAAAGCAGTGCCTTGCGCTAGGAATGATGTTCATCAGCGCAGAAATAAGACCTTTGATTCTGTCATAGACAACGGTCAAATTCCTTGGCTCGCCTAAGGCTAAGCTTAGACTTACAAAAAACAACTCCCAACTCTCATGACGCTCGGCTTCTGCGAAGGCAAAGGCAATGGGGAACAATTTTTTATCCACATCATACGTCACAGCCACTAATAATACACTCAGATATTTGCCACATAAATGTGAACCATCAACTATAATCACTGGCCTCAATGAAGTCTGAAAAGATCGAATGCACGGGCCGAAAGAACAAAAGAACCTCTTAAAAGTATCATCATCATTTATTTCAATATTTGTAATCGTACCTGGATTCATCCTCTGCAATTCAATACAATAAAGAGGAAGATTTCAGAATGACTCCTCATATGATCCACGGATCAATCGAAGGGCAATGTCTTTCGCTTTATGAGCCTTTCTGTAAGTAATACGACAACCAAACTCCATTTGAAAATCATTAATAATCTCCTTCGGTGTCAAATCATTATTGGATCGGACTCTATCCATTATATACTCTGCAATTAGCTCTGAAGAAGCTTGCCGATGTGCCATTGCCATCATCGGTTTAGAGCAACAATGGTTAGAGTTATACGTGCGGACTTGGAACTGTGGCCCAGATTCAATAATGGAAGCATGGATACGCCAAGGGCAACTCTGACCACTACAACGTGCTGTAACTTTGATGCGATTGGTCTTCAAGTGCTTCAAACTGAAATTGTTGTAAATTGCAAACTTCGCCAATGTTCTTTTGAATGTGTCACGTTTTGAAAACTTCCGCCCTAACCATATCTCCCGTGCAGAGTTTTGATGCGTTTTAATCAAATACTCTTCAGGAACCATCACTATTAACATCCACGACTTTATATGAAGGCTCCAGATTTTTATTTTGGGTAGCTTGATTTTGTTCTTTGTTGGAAACGGTTGTTGTATTTCTACCCACTTGTGCATGTTCACATCCATCAAACGCTATCTCATCTTTAACAATTGGATCATACATTATCTCATCAACGACATGATAAGCTCTTATACTTTGATCAATGACAACATGATTAGGTGCTCCCGAGAACTCGATATCATTATCTTCATGAAGGTTGACCGTCGGAAATTCTCGGACAGGAGTTGCGTGTACTACCTCTTTCTCTTTGTGTTTCTCCCTCGACGCACAAGAATTGTCTTGGCTTGGACCATGCAAAGGCATACGTTGCAACGTTTCAATTCATAACAAATGAAATTGTAAGAAACTGTATTAGAAACTCGACTAACATTAAAAAAAATAGAAGAAACTCACTTACATAGGTTTTCCTTGTCCGTTGCCATTTGCTGGATTTGTTCCTTTACTAACATATAAATACAAACCATTCGTATTGTTTACTGATGCTCTGAACATTACCTTAATATCATCATCCTCTTCTAGGGTAATCAATGAAAATGCAAATCCATCATGATAAAGGTATTGTAAAGCTGACATGTCACTGAGTGCTTCCCACTTAGATACTTCGAGTGCAACGTCTCGCAAATAACTGTGACTTGTGTCGGTGGGTAAATACCTCATCTTTTGCTCTCCACCTTTGTACGTCAGATGGTTAATATCAAAATCAAACTCTCTATCACAGTGGAAGATGACCAAAACTTCATTGTCTGACATCCTAACATTCAATAAAAAAAAATGCTTGAAATGGGTTTAACACCAGTAACACATATAAACAATGACATGAATTCCGATGACAAAAATGTTATATTATGGACTCCATCCATTATTATCAAAGAATATTAAATGAATTGTATTAATATATCAACGTACAAAGAGACATGACTACCTAACTTTTTATTGCTTTGGAAGTAAATCTTCAGCACTTCATGACGTGGTTGGTCAAAGTGGTATTGGCAATGACCATTGAGAATTATATTTAACCAATATAACAAACACATGCGAGCC
Source organism: Camphora micrantha (assembly GCA_003546025.1). NCBI lineage: Eukaryota > Viridiplantae > Streptophyta > Magnoliopsida > Laurales > Lauraceae > Camphora > Camphora micrantha. The sequence continues at coordinate 53,119,669 of QPKB01000001.1, forward strand.
CTTATCCATTTGTGTCTCTCATTTGAGGAATTATGACCAAATGTCCATTCCTTATTGAACTAATGCTCATGTGTATGTAACTGATAGAATCACAAAACTATTTTCAAAGCTTAACCATTTCTATGTAAGCCAATGCCCATGCCCGTCCCCATATGCAACCATTTCTATGTAAGAAAAAGCTGATGATGCCCAATTCTACCATCTTCTATTACATTCAAAGCCAATGCCCATTTGTATTACTGAAATATGGTCTTTTTTTTATAAGAAAGTTACTGAGGACTACCCATGGAGTAAATATTAATTTTCCATCAAGGAGATGGAAGCTTTAATGAATATTTCCAAACATCAACTTTTTGGAAAAAAAGAAAAACACATGTGGAGATTGTGCTTCTAGGTTTAATCAAATGCAAAAAGGGTAAATCTAGACTACCAACCTCTTTAAAGGGGAAAAGGGAGTTCGACAGTTTTTAAGTTGTAATAAACGACGAATGGGGATATCCCCACTCATTTACTTAGAATGAACTGCGATATCTTTACTCAGCGCTAAAAGAAAAAAAAAAAAACCAAACAAAGCCTTTGAGACTACTGTGGTCTTTATAAAATGTTGATGGTGCTTTTGGCTTTTTACAAGTCTTAAGGGATTTTTTGGGTAAAATCCTCTATATATAATGCAAAGTTAAAAAAATTGACTTAAATTTAAGTGATACATGGGAATTGAAGACACAGGGGAAAGTAGTTAAAAGTATAGATAAAAGGTGTGAATGAAAAGCAAAGCGGACAGAAACTACATTCTATTTCTTTCCGTCACCTTTTTCTCCTCCTCGTTCGATTTCTTTCCTTCTTTAGAAGAAGTCGATTTCTAGGGTTTTGAATACGTTGGAGGAGAAGCCCCTCCGAGATCAAGAATCTGAAGAGAATATCAGAAGCTCCGAAATCCAAGACAACGAGTGCGTCTCTTTCCCCAATCTCACGAGCTTCCAGCTCCACGATCTCCAAGAGACAGATCTCCCTCCCACATTGATCGAGCTCGATCTAACAGCCAATCGACTCTCCGTCTTAGATTCTCTAATCGCTCTTCTTTCTCAGCTCAAGAAGCTCTCTTTGAGGCAGAATCGCTTCGAAGATGCTGGCATCAATCCAATCTCAAGCTGGGATTCGATCTCCGGCCTTCAGGTATTCGATTTCTTCTTTTTCGTCTTCTATTTTTTTTATAGTTCTTGCTCTTGCTATCGTTTCTAATTTCATTTTCATTTTTGGGTAATCACCGTTAAAATTCAAATCTTTGTCCAATCTTTCTATTGATTTGATGTCGCTATCAGAAATGATAACTGTATATAACCGTATATTTGGTGGCCCCAATTTGAATGGTCATGATCGAATTATCAGAATAGAGTAATGGTGGGCTGACCTGGATTCAGGTTAATCAGTGGGGTGGGGTGATTTGAGGATCTAATGATGGATTAGAGGTGGGGATGCATTTTTTTTATTAGGGAATTTATACAAACATTTGGTGATCAGTATGAATCAAACAAAGTGCTTGTCAATATATATCAAAATTTGCATGAGATCAAATTATCATCCAAGAGAATAACGAAAGTGTCATGAACTGTCAAAAATGCAATAATTGGGTGGTTGGATCTCAATGTGCTACCTACATAAAGTGTAGATTAGTACAAAGCTTTTCTTGCACTCGAAATGGAGATTACAGTCTTAATAATGAAGCCCTGTTGATCTCTAATGAAATAGCAGCTCTTCCCAAATGAGTCTCTGACTCTCTTCTCCCTTCCTTCTGTCCCCCTTTTTTTTTTGTTTGGTTGGTTTGGGGGTTATGGATTTGTTGTGAAACATGTCTTGTATGGTTTCCATACAGTGGTGAAAATTTCCTTGTGCATTACTTGTACATGTCAACTAGGCTTTCGATTAGCACCTCAATTGGAAATTGGAACCAGTTGGAGCAGAAGGATTGTAAATGAGAATGACAAATTATCCATTTTTTGGGCATGGAATATGGGTACACTGTGATTTACTGATTTGTAAACTTGTTAATATATTAATTAAAATTTTGTAATGCGTTACTCGAGCCAGTCAACTACGATTTGGATTAGCATTTCAAATGGGAGTAGAAATCTGTTCGAGTGTACAAATATTGTGACCCTTTGCACTAGTCACCAATGTATAGTTTCCTGTAGCCTTAGGCTCGACAAGTTGCCAATTGAACATTAACCCAATGCCAATAGCTTGAAAGCACGGTGTTTTGGTGCTTTCTCACCTAAATGCAAAATTTTGTAGAGAAGTTTTAATCTAATGTTATCTTCTGGGGTTTGTGGTAAAGTGGAATACTAGAATATTTGATGAGGATAAACAATCCATTAAAGATATGGTTCATTTTTCTCGGTTTTCCAACAGGTAACAAGAAATATTTTTGGAGTGAAAATCATGAATTGTGCAACCATATTATACAAAAGTTCCTCACGTGCCTTCCGTCATGGAATTGCCTATCCTATCACACACACACAAAAATAGAAATAAAAAATACGAAATTGTCACCTCTTGTTTTTTTAAAAATTTTGGCCTAGTATTTCTGTCCGACGTGTTGATGTCAGATTGGATTATCATATTTCATTAAATGATAGATGCACGTTTCACAACTCCTTTGTCCCCCCTGCCACCCAAGCAGATTTTCACTTACTAAGAACTTCTCCAACGTTTGCTAGTGGGTAGTTATTACATGGTTGGTTTGATGTGATGGGTGGAAAGTTAGTTACTTAGGTTATTATTGTGATGGAATAATGTGTCCTGATTTTGAGGTAGCACCTGCCTCTGCTTTACTAAATCCTTGTTCTGGTTTCTTTTTTCCTTTCATTTGTCATTTTGCTTGGAACAAAATCTTGTTGCTTATCCAAAAAAAGGAAAAAAAAAAAGAGAAAGAAAAAAAAGAAAACAATAATGAGAGAAAAAATAAAGAGATCATCATCATCATTGTCATCAAATGCTTGTCCCAACTATGTTAGGGTTGGCTACACAAATTCTGTATCTCTTAGAATTCATGTTTGAGTTATGACAAAATTTTATGTTGGCTGCTAACCTACCTAACACAACCATCTTTCTTTATCTGGACTTGGGATTGGCAGTAAAACCTAGGGAAATTTTTACAATAAAGAGATACCTATTTTTTTTCAAAAAAATAAATAAAGAGATACCAATATAAATAGAGGGATGGCTTTCATATCCTTTGAGCATGAATATTTAAAATTCACAATGAGGTCATATATCCATCTTTTTGTGTCATACCTGTACTCTTTTCCCTTTTCACAGAAGCTTATACTGCGAGACAATAAGCTTATGAAAATTCCGGATGTTAGCATTTTTAAGAGTCTTCTGGTATTTGACGTGTCTTTCAATGAGATATCATCATTGAATGGGTTGTCCAAAGTTTCAAGTGCACTCAAGGAGCTTTATGTTTCTAAGAATGAAGTGGCCAAGATGGAGGCGCTTGATCACCTACATGAATTGCAAATCCTTGAACTTGGTTCAAACAGATTACGGGTAAATAATCTGAAATATCCCCTAACTTTTCTTTTTCAATTGGAAACTGGCTCTTGTTTTGCCATCCCATGGTGAATTTCTTTCTTTCTTTTTATTTGGAGAAATAATTTCTGTAAATGTTTAGGTATGGTTATTGGTTATAGCCTTGAAGGTGTGTGATGCTTCAAGCAATCCTAGAAGTATTAACTATCAATTGGCATGGTTTAATCTATGAAGCCAGATACGGCGGGGACACGCCATGGATATGGCAAGGACACTAATTTTATACATAAAAGTGAAGTGTCAGATATGATACGACATGATACTTCACTTTGAGATATTTGTGTATCGCAAGGTTTAATGTTATTGTGTATCTAATTGATTTCTTTATACCTATTTCAACAGTTGAATGTTTATGCTTCAATATCAGGTTATGGAGAGTTTGCAGAACTTAATAAATTTACAAGAGCTGTGGCTTGGGAGGAATCGTATCCGAACAGTGAACCTCTGTGGACTCAGTTGCATCAGGAAAATAAGTTTACAAAGAAATCGCTTAACATCCATGTTGGGATTTTGAGAATGCAACTGTTGAGTTTAAAATCGCCATTTGCTAAATACTCTTTTGTGCCTAATAGATGTGGACAACATTCTTTTTTCAGGAGTGCATTTCTTTGGAAGAACTATATTTGAGTCATAATGGGATTTCAAAAATGGAAGGCTTATCCACCTTAGTCAATCTCCGTGTTTTAGATGTTTCATCAAATAAACTAACAGCTGTGAGTGATATTGAGAACCTAACAAGGTAAGCACATATTTTTACTAGGTCACTTTATTCTGTGTTATCTTCATCTGATCAGTAGCTGCATATGCAGATTGGAGGACTTATGGCTTAATGACAACCAAATAGCTTCTCTGGAAGGCATTGATTCAGCTGTTGCTGGTTCAAGGGAGACTCTCACAACCATTTACCTTGAGCACAACCCATGTGTATGTTTCTTTACTTCTCTCAAGAACTGTCGCTACTATTTAAACTTATTAGGTTTTGGTGAATGGTAGGCTGTCCAAAATGGGTTGAACTCAGTCCTGATGATTTTTGTTTGAAACCCAGTTGACCTAGCTGGTTGACTCATTACAACTTGATTTTTCTTGATTTGGCCTTGTTGGCTGAGTTGTCCCAAGGCAACTTTTCCTTTAAAAAACTAAACTGCATAAGTCACACATTAGTTAAACAATAAAAAAGTAATACATACTTAAAACAAAACTGAAAATTAAAATTACAAAAATATAAAATTGTGTTAGATTTCTAAGAAGAATGTATATATTTTGGATGTTAACTTCCTTTTCTATTATTCTTGTTCTTATGGATTATATTTATGAAGAAAATACATAAAATTTAATGTACTGACTTGACTAGTTTCGCAAAGTCTACTCTACCCTTTGGCTCAGGAAACTGTGCCTTAATTTTCTCTTCCTTGCAAGCCCAAAGGACCTTAATTTAGATGTATGCCACTCCTCTTTACAGTCCTCCCCGATGCTTCGTTCCATTTATTAGAATTGCCTGGTGTGTTCTACTTTTCCCAACCGCACTTGTTTAAAACCATGTTTCCCAAAGACTCCTTGTTTGTTTGTGATGTGTCTTTTACTTCCACAGAACAAGTTTCTGGCTTTTATAACCACTATTGCGTGAGTGCTTTTCTTTGGTTTCTCAAATCAGAAAAAGCTTATTTTCTCCTCTTTTTTTTCTTGTGTACATTGCCTTCCTATCTCTGCCATGCATTGTGATTGAGGTTACAGATCCATCCTTCCATGAAATATTTCACAAAGTCTATTACATTCTCATTTTTCCTTGCAGCTTTTTTGGACTGTCAATGTGTTGTGCCAACAGAATATATTATCTGTGATTGTGTAAGATGGCTCATTGTCTGTGTTTGCAATCATTTTTTTTCTTCCTTTATTGATTGGTAAGACTTGAACCCATAACCTGTCTGTGATTGCGAGCACCTTCCATTTTTCTATAGGCTTCTAATTGTTAAATTACTGAAACATTGGCCGATCTCATTTTGCAGGCAAGCTCACCGAGTTATTCTACTACTCTGGGGTAAATCTTTCCAAATGTTCAACAAATTGATTCTAACGTGTTCTCCTGAGAGCGTGGATGACATGCCCATTAATTATTTCTTCCTGGGAAAGCTTCGATTTGAAATATAAAAGTAAGTTCACCTTTCGGATGTAAGCGGGTGTATGTTTGCTTCTTTTTTTTTCTTTTTTTGGGCTAGAGAAGGCAGATTACATTAAGAAATAAAAGGGTACAGGACATTAGTACAGACATATAGACACCCTTACAGACTACAGTTTGCACCTCCTAATCATATGCATACTACTGATAAGAGTACACATAATATTTTAACCTTTATATCCCTTCATAGTTTTACACGATTTTCTTTTGGCTGCATTGTTCATCTTTATCAGTTAGAGCCTGTTTGATGGCTTGTATTTCTGAAATTCAACCCCAAAATAACCTTGTCAAGTCAATATTTCATTTGATGAGTGGAATTAGAAAAGGTGTTTTAAAGAGGGTTGTTTTGAATTTCAAAAAAGTGTTTTGTAGGCTGTACTCTGGAATTTGGATACTTAGGATGTCTCAGGTGTCTGGAAAATTCCAAATTCTATTGTCATGGAAACCTGAATTCTTACTATGAAATGGGACCATCTGTATGTTAGATATCTTACTTATGTATAATTTATCATCCTGATTGAAGTGGTTGTGCACGACTACAGAAAGAAGATGAGAAGAATAAGAAACACTGTGAAAGAAAAGGAAATGCTCTGAGAACGAAGGCTAACATGAGTAAAAGAATATGGAGCCAGTCCATGAAGTTGTTGAAATTATGAAAAATAAGAAATAGAGAATACAGTCATTGTTTCAAACTAGGCTGAAACTAATGGAGGATTATGTTCTTGGTTTTGGAACTCGGCTGAAACAAAGTTTTCCTTTTTATTGTTGTAGAAGGCTGAAACTAAGTTGTGTTGGCCTGATGCATGAAGGTTCTGGCCTGACCGATAATGATTTTCTTTGTATTTTGTCTGGATCTTTATATGTATCAAAACTCTATTGCCACCCACCTTTTGTCAGAATTTGTATTGGCTAATTCTTTTGGTTTGAACAAAACTTGTATTCTTAGTCCAAATTGAGTTGTATTTTCTTTTTCTTTTAAATAAGGACTGTGAAGGAACTCAGTTGTTGTGAAAGACTACTCATGGATTCTTGTGATAAGCTTTGAAGACTTCTTCTTATACTTGAAGACATCTAAAGAAGTCCTCCCGGAACATACTGCGCGTAACTACTTGAACATTCCAGAACATGGTCTCGCCATAGCGAGACTGAATTTGGATTTAATCTAGAATCATCAACTTCTATGCAATCAGGTAAATTTGTTTTTGTTGAAGGACCAGCTTTATTTTCTAGTATTCTCGCTACTCCAAATGTTAAACGTGGAAATTCAACTTCATATAACAATGTGCCTACGCCCAGATCATCTCCGATTTGTCAATTTTTGTGGTATAAAGGGCATATTTGACCACATTGTCACATAATGTGGAATCAATGGCAAAATTTGCAAAGGAATAGTATTTTATCTATTCCAAAGATTAAGACAAAATCCATCTGGGTTAGAAAATCTGATCTTCGCTGTAACGTGTTCCTAACCGCACTTACTGCAGAGATTCCCATGCTTGGTACTTGGATAGCGGATGTTCCAGACATATGACTGGTAACAAATCACTATTTACCTCCCTAGAAAGCTGTGATGGAGGTAGTGTGAAGTTTGGTGATGGAAGCAAATCAAACATTGTTGGAAAATGTACAGTTTCAATACTAGGTATGTCTACTCTTTCAAATGTTTTTCTGGTCAATGGTTTGAAAGTGAATCTGTTAAGCATCAGCCAATTATGTGATTCTCACCATGAAGTCCATTTTTCTCTTAACGATTGTGTTATTGTTGATAAGAAGGGTAATAATATACTTCATGGAGTACGTACTTCTGACAACTGTTATGTAGTTTCCACGGAAACCAAAATGACATGTCACACAGCCATGATCAGTGACATTGACTTGTGGCATCAACGTTTAGGCCATGTTAATCACACGGACCTGGATAACTTGGCAAAAAATGAAATCATTCTTGGACTACCTAAGCGTTTAAAAGTACCAAATACTATTTGTGGTCCATGTCAGATTGGCAAACAAATAAGGTCCTCACATAAGAAAGTCGGGTACTTCGGTAGATGTTGCACTGACTATCTTCAATTCAATGTTCCACATTTATGATGAGAAACGAAAGCTTTCTCTTCCGTTTGGTGCAATGATTAGTAAACTACTGATTGAGGCTGACTGTCATGTGTATCCCAATAAAATACCCATTCCAAAGAGACAAAAGATTGATCATCGCACTAAAGCCATGTCAGACTCTCATGTGCATAATCCGATTCATGGGGAGCAAGCCCGCGATCAAGATATTGAAGAAGAAGATGAAGACTCAATTGAAAATCGACTTATTGCTGTTGAACACGCAGTTTATGATCAGTCTCTTCAGATTGAACACTTAGAAGACAGAATGACTGTTGGCTTTGATGACCTTAAAAAACATCTAAATGACATGTTCACTAACTTTTGTCACCACTGATGGAGTTGCTTCTTTGGTCTACTTATTATTTCTAATTCTCATGCATTGGTCTTTTGCTGATAAATCATCTAACCCTTTTGTTTGTTTCCCCCACTATTTTGAAACTGCTTTGACAATTCTGTGACAAAAGAACTTCTAGACCACTTGAATTACTGCATATGGATCTCATGGGTCCCACAAAAACTGAAAGCATTGGCGGTAAGAAATATATCTTTCTAACCGTTAATGATTTTTCTCGGCTTACGTGGGTTCAATTTCTTAAAGAAAAGTCCAAGACCTTTGAAGTTTTTCTTAATTTATGGACTGCTTATCAATGAAAAAAGGAAAAGTGTTTGGTAGTGTTGTGCGTAGTTGTTCAGATCATGGTATTGAATTTCAGAATTCTGATTTCAATTCTTTTTGTTCAAAGCACGGTATCAAACATGAATTTTCTGCTCCCAAAACACCACAGCAAAATGGGGTTGTTGAGAGGAAAAATCGTGTTGTGCAAGAAATGGCAAGAGTTATGTTGCACAGTAAAAAGATCCCTCAACGTTTTTGGGCCGAAGCTATAAGCACTGCAGTCCATATCATTAATAGAGTTTACCTACGGCCTGGAACGAACATGACGCCATATGAAATTTGGAGTGGTCGCAAGCCAACTGTTAAATACTTTTGAACATTTGGAAGTAAGTGTTACATCCTGAAGGATAGGGAACACTTGAGCAAATTTGACTCCAAGAGTGACGAGGGCATCTTTCTTGGTTATTCTATGGAAAGTAAGGCATACAAAGTTAATAATTTGAGAAACTTTTATGTTATGGAGTCAATAAATGTTGTTGTTGATGATGCTGGAACTTCAGAATATTTAGACGATGAAGAAGATTTAATTCTTGTTCCTGTTTCTAATCAGGTTGCTGAACCGAGTACAAGTAAGCAATCAGACACAACGTCAGGATCAAAAGATAGAGCTAATGATGAAACTAAAGATAAACAAGTTGAACCAGAAGTTCCATCCACTGATCTTATGGTACCAAACATCATCAAACATTTTGAAGAACAAAGTGCTTCCAAAAGCTCCCGCCTAGTACCAAAAGTAATGAAGAGTCATCCAGTATCACAAGTTCTTGGAGATGCTATGGAACCCATGAAAACAAGAAAACAGGTACGCGAAGAGGTAAGTAACTTTTGCTATATTTCATTTATTAAACCAAAGAACATAAAAGAAGCTCTGCTTGATGATTGTTGGATCAATGCCATGCATGAGGAATTAGAACAGTTTGAGAGAAACTGTGTCTGGGAATTAGGTCCTAGACCTACTCACACGAATGTCATCGGCACCAAATGGATCTATAAAAATAAGACCGATGAACTAGGGCAGGTCATTCGGAACAAGGCTCGGTTGGTAGCACAGGGGTACACACAAATCGAAGGGATTGATTTTGATGAAACGTTTGCTCCTGTTGCTCAATTGGAATCCATACGGTTGTTATTAGCCATTGCGTGTTTTCTTAACATCAAGCTATATAAGATGGATGTCAAGAGTGCATTTTTGAATGAGTATCTCAATGAGGAAGTCTACGTTGAACAGCCCAAAGGTTTTCAAGATCCTTACTACCCGGATCATGTGTTTAAACTGCAAAAAGCTCTCTATACGTTGAAACATGCTCCTCGTGCTTGGTACGAGAGACTTACAGTCTTTTTGTTGAACAATGGTTTCAAACGCGGAAGTGTCGATAAGACACTGTTCATCAAAGAAGATAATCATCACATACTAATTTCTCAAATTTATGTAGATGATATTGTCTTCAGCTCTACCTCATCCAAGTTAGTTGACCAGTTTTCCAAAAGTATGTCTTCTAAATTTGAAATGAGTATGGTTGGAGAGCTCACCTTTTTCTTAGGGTTGCAAATCAAACAGTGTGCCAATGGTATCTTTATTTCTTAGACAAAGTATGCTCGAAAACTTCTGGAAAATTTTGGAATCACTTCTGCTAAACATTCCAGAACTCCAATGAATCACACTGTTAAACTGAGCCTTGACTTGAATGGAAAAGATGTGAATGAAACAATGTATCGTAGCATGATTGGGAGCCTTCTATATCTCACTACAAGTAGACCCGATATTGCGTACAGTGTTGGGGTTTGTGCTCGATATCAATCTAAACCAAAGGAATCTCATATTCATTTAGTGAAAAAAATCATGAAATATGTGAGTGGCATTGTTGACTTTGGTATTTGGCTAAGCAAAGACACCAATACAACTCTGGTTGGATACTTAGATGCAGATTGGGCAGGCTGTACAGATGATAGGAAAAGTACTACTAGAGGGTGCTTCTTCATTGAAAATAATTTGGTCGCCTATAGCAAAAAGCAAACTTCAATGTCTTTGTCAACTGCCGAAGCAGAATATATCGCTACACGAAGTCGTTGCACTCAACTTCTTTGGATGAAACAAATGCTGGCAGATTATAGGATTGATCCAGATACAATGACTGTTTACTGTGACAATCAGAGTGCCACTGACATATCAAAAAACCCAGTCCAGCATTCCAGAATCAAACACATTGATATTAGGCATCACTTTATCCGTGAGTTGGTTGAAGAAAAGATTAGTGTTCTTGATAAAATCCCTACTGAACATCAATTGGCTGATATCTTTACCAAACCTCTGGAACCCACTCTTTTTGAATCCCTTCGCAAGTCTCTGGGAATTTCCTCCTTTTCTTAATTTTTTTTTTTCTGTTTTGTTTTACTTGCACATGCACAATTTCACTTCCATCTATGATTAATCTTTGCATGTGATTTAGTTGTGTTTAGTGCACGGTTCACAGTTATCATAATCTTTGCACTATGGATGTTCACCTTTGATTTCGATTAGGTTTGTCAAGCTTCTCTGATGGCTATATCTCTTATGAAATAAAAGTGCGTAGAGATTTTTATAGACCGATTAAATGGAACTATATCCTATAGGGTTTAGAAATCTCTACAAAAGATAAGCACTTAAACTTGTGCATTATCATATGCCGAGAAGTTCAAAAAAAAAAAAGGAGAGAGAAAATATGCAAATGAGAAGTTAGATTTTGAACTGTTCTTGATTAAGGGAGAGCATTTCATATGTCACACACAACCACACGATTCCGGTTGAATTGCGTACTTCCGTGCCTATCCATACATATTTTTGTAGATGGAATACACATTTTTCTTTATATTCCCTTTATTTATAATAAAAAAAAGAGGGAGGTCTTCCACTCAGAACGAGACCTATTCTCGCTCTAGCGATGTTGCCTCCAGTTCCCATCTAGCAACTTGCCTCGATATAGCGAGACCAAACCTCGATATAGCGAGGTCCTTTTTTTAAAATCAAGCCACCCAACTCATCTTCTATTCCTTCTCTTTCTTTCTTTGAAGCCTTCCTCTTCTTCTAGGGCACCCCGTTCTGATACTTCACACTCTCCTGTTCTACTCTCCTTATCCACCCCAAGCCTTTAATTGGATTTCACATCCATCTTTCCTGCACCCATTGTTAAGGTATGATAAAACTCTTCACTTCTTCATGGATTTCACCTATTATTTTGCTTTAATTTCTGTGAATTGGTTGTGGGATGCTTGGATTCTTCTATATGGTTTGCTCTTGGCACTTTCTTTACATTGTGGATATGGAAGTACTTTCTCTTGAAGATTGATCACAAATATTTTGTTTCTGGGTGAAGATTGTGTATATTTGATTGTGTTTACTTCTTGGGCAAGTTTTTCTTTGTTACTCAATCTGTGCTTCATCTGTCTATGTTGTATGATCCTTGGGATCATCTAGGAGAAGTTCTGTGCTTCACCTTTCCATGATGTGCAAATTTATACACATAAGGTGTTTGTCAAAATGTCTCAAAGAATTTTCTTACTTTAAATATTTGATACTTTGTTTCTATGCCCTTCACAAGTGCAGAATGGCTCCCAAGTCTTCAAAAGGAAAACGTCCCGCTACATCTACCTCTAGCTTTGATATGGAACGTTTTCAAAATGCAGAGTGTGCTGAACGGTTTGAATCTAAATTCAAAGAAAGGACTGTCATCTTCGAGAGAATTGTAGTGCACAGTGATTTCTGTCTTACAAGCTTCTTGAATTGGCTTCATCTTAACCACCTCTTGGTTTTGATGAACTTGATTAATGAATGTTTTGAAGATTGGGTCCGAGAATTCTATTGCAATATGTATGAGGTTACATCTTCTAAGTTCAAGACATATGTTAGGGGGAAGACGTTGTCTGTAGATGCCAATAAGATTGCTTCGCTACTCAATCTACAGAGACTAGCTAATCCGTCTTATCCTTTCCCTAATCCGGATAATGTTGATCTCCACAAAGATGAAGTGGTTGCAATCTTATGTAGAGAACCAACCGTCTGGAATTCTGTTGTTTTGAAGATAGATGGTCTAACCTCTGATTATCGGATGCTTAATACTGTCTGTCATAATATGGAGCCTCGTGGTCATTCATCGGATCTATTGTTCCCTCAAGCTTCTCTTCTATATTATTTGGGCATGGGTACTTTGGTAGATGTTGTACTGACTATCTTCAATTCAATGTTGCGCATTTATGATGAGAAACAAAAGCTTTCTGTTCCGTTTGGTGCAATGATTAGTAAACTACTGATTGAGGCTGGCTGTCATGTGTATCCCAATAAAATACCAATTCCAAAGAGAAAAGATTGATCGTCGCACTAAAGCCATGTCAAACTCTCATGTGCATAATCTGATTCAGGGAGCAAGCCCGCGATCAAGGTATTGAAGAAGAAGATGAAGACTCAATTGAAAATTGACTTATTGCTGTTGAACATGCAGTTTATGACCAGTTTGAACACTTAGAAGACATAATGACTACTGGCTTTAATGACCTTAAGAAACATCTAAATGACATGTTCACTAACTTTCGTCACCACTGATGAAGTTGCTTCTTTGGTCTATTCACTGTTTCTGATTCTCATGCATTGGTCTTTTGCTGATAAATCATCTTACCCTTTTGTTTGTTTCCCCCACTATTTTGAAACTACTTTGACAATTCTGTGACAAAAAGGGGGAGTAGTTTTTGTTCTTTTTGTTAGGAGTAGTTAGGCAACTGACTTTTGTTATAATTTAGCACTTTGCCTTACTTTAGAACCTTGAATAGAACTTTGAATTTCTCTTATTATATTTTGAGTTTCTATCATTTCTGTGATGTTATGGATCTTTGCCAAGGTTTGTTTCGTGCAAGTAGTGACAATTTCTCTTTAGAGTTGAAGCTATTCTTTTTTTGTCGTCGTGGGTCTTCCGTAGAATTTTTGTTTTCTTGTTTTTGGAGTTTTTGTTCACGAATTGCCAAAGGGGGAGATTGTTAGAATTTGTATTGGCTAATTCTTTTAGTTTGAACAAAACTTGTAATCTTAGTCCAAATTGAGTTGTATTTTCTTTTTCTTTTAGATAAGGACTATGAAGGAACTCAGTTGTTGTGAAAGACTACTTCTGGATTCTTGTGATAAGCTTTGAAGACTTCTTCTCACACTTGAAGACATCTAAAGAAGTCCTCCCGGAACATACTGCACGTAACTACTTGAACGTTCCAGAATATGGTCTCGCTATAACGAGACTGAGGCTCGCTATAGCGAGCCACAGCTCTGGTGCAGACAGAATCGCTCGCTATAGCGAGCTCCCTGCTCGCTATAGTGAGTTGTGCAATTTTTATCCCTTCAGGACTCTTTCTAAAGCTGACGTTCTCCACTTCTTCTAGAAGTTATTCTTTCATTTAAAGAGTCTCATGCATGAACCTTGGGTTAAAAAAGACTCCTTGTAACCAATTAAGCAGGGAAGAGCAATCAATTTTTCTCAAGCTTCATTCTTTCATTCAAGAGTTTTTGGTGGTCCTATTATTGCAAGGGAGACTGCACTGAAGTTCTATTTCTTCTTCTTCTTCTTTCAAGCACTTTGAAGGGGCATTCAAGGTGGGTTTCAAGCAAGCACGTGGAAGGTGAACGGCGGGTCGTCGACGAGTACTCCACAGTCCTTTAGGTTGAGTTTCAACTGGGTCAAGTCCTGTGAGTACTTTGTAATCTTCGTTTATATAGTGCATTGTTTTCTGTGGCTTTTGCCACCCGTGGTTTTTTCCCGAGCAAGGTTTTCCACGTAAAAATTTTGTGCCTCGTCCCTTTGTGTGGTGATTGTTTTTATCTTATTTAAAATTGCATACAATAATTTGAGATAGGACCTTAGTCTGTGTTAAGGCTTAAATTAGAAGGTTGTTTTCAAACCTTCACGGTTCCGTTATTTTGTTTACATCTAAATCATCCTAAAAAGAAAGATTTGCAACTTCTTCTTCTTCTTCTTCTTCTTCTTCTTCTTCCTTTTTTTTTTTTTTTTTTTTTTTTTTTTTTTTTTTGAGTTTAACTTTTGAGGGGGGAAAAGGCCTAAAATAAATGAATATATCATTCTAGTACCAACATATAGGGGAATATGTAAAGGCTTTTGGCTTTGACTGATACAATATTTGAAACTCTGCTTTTAAACCTTGATCACATTACATTCAAATGGAAAAAAAGAATAGAAAGATTTGCAAAGATGCTTATATTTTAACACATTTTTACATATGCTATTGCTCCCCCGAGTTGACATTAACTGAGACACCCTCCAGCTTTTCTGAAGTCCTCCAATACACTCATTCCCACTCAATATGACAACAGCCATATGTGGGTCCCATGGCCGAAAAAATGCAACAAACACATCAGGGGTGAAATGACCATTGAAAGCGCCAAAGTTCCACTACAAAGTTGAAATAATCTGAAACAAAGTTCTTGATTTTTCGGCCCTGGGACCTGTATGAAATTTTTAAATTTTTAATTATGTTTTTTTTGAAAATTTGTTACTTAGGGATTCTGCTTGCCACAGTTCTTGATTTTTATAGGTGGGCCTCACATTTGGATCCACCACTTCGATCTGACCCATTGCATCCCTATGTGGGACACACAATTTGTGGAATCCTATGTGAATGAAACAAAGAAATTAGGAATGATAAGATTCCGCGCCACTTCAAAAATCGTTCAACATCCACCACTTATTGCATCCTAGACTTGGATCCCAGCCAACTTCACTTTTTTAACTGGACTAGTAGCCATGCTTGAGGGTAAGGTAGTCCCCACCATGTAAAAAATGAATTTGTTGATCGGCCATCTCCTAGAAATTACATCCCTTTAGTAACATGGATAGAGTGGGTCAGCAATGTGGTTCAATTCCTCAATTATTTCGATCAAGTGTATGCAAAATGAACTGTTGGACCATATTGTTTCATGATATAGTTATGATCACCAAATGAGTATGATTTGGATTTGTTAGCCTGATGAAATTTTTTACAAAGCCCTCCATATATAACCATTCATCACACATAAAAGGCAACTGAAGTAAACCCCAATAGACGATCTGAAGGTGATTCTTCTCCCATTTCGTTCAAGGTGATTCAGCATATGCAATCAGGTGGGCGGTAGGGGAGGCTGCTACTTCTCTACAAGGCTCTTAAGGGGATTCGTGATCTATTCTCCTGTTTGATGTGTACAACTTTGTTTTGTTAGTGTTTATTATGCTTTCCACCTTTTTAAATTATTTGTATCTATCTTTTGCTCTAAGTGAGTGCGGTTTCCATTGCAGATTTTGTTTCCTTTCTAGGAAGAAAAGGAAGAAAAGAACTAGGGGAAGCTTTGTCAAATTTGCTTGTTTGGTTAATTACTTAATAAACTATAAATGCCTAAATATTGATAATGGACCGAGGATACAACTCTGCACTTTTAAAAATCTCGGACACCGACATAGATACGGCAATTCTATCCACAGATTCTGTATAAACTTTTTTATACTTAATTGTTTTTATTTGATTTAGAACATGAACTAATGGAGTTGTCAATGTTTACATTCTTCTGTCACTTTCCTTTTATGGTGTAAGAAAACTAAGAGAATTATGTGAAATAATGGACTCAGTATGATAGGAAATGCTAAACGTCTAAACTTACACCTTAGAATTATGGGTGTATATTGAGTACTACTGTAATAGTATGAGTGAGTATGGGCATTTATAAGTATATGGGTATCACAGCTCTATATAATGTTTCAATTACCCTTAGTGAAGAAAAAAAAAAAAACAGTACTCAGCAGCGAAAGATCTAATTAGAAAAATATTATACTTAAATTCTTACTAGATAAAAAAGGACCCCCAAGATACTTAAGGCCCAGAGTAGTCCCCTGGGCTTGTTCTGGTCTTTTTTTTTTTTTTTTTAATGTTTTCCTTGCTGCTCGCTTCATAGCGACAAAAACTCAAATGCTCTCCATTGTTCCTTCCTCTTCCTCATCTCTTCCCTTTTCCTCTCCATCGACAGAGACGCCCCCTTGATGTTGTGGTCTCAAGCTCCTCCAGGTTGGCCTTCATAAAAACTTTCCAACCTTTGATTCCTACCAAACACTTGTGGGTTTTCTTGTCAACTTCTTCCTTTTTGTAGCCTGTTGGTGCACGACCTAAGTTTGACTTTCCTCTTTGACTCCCACCTCTTTATTGGAGTCCACCTTCCATTTTGGTTTGTTACAGAAGAGAAAATTCCAAAAGAGGGTTCTGAGATGTAAAAGGTTAGAGAGATTCTCTTTTTGGATGAAAAGGATGACAAATGAGAAAAGGGAATTCGAGGCGCTTAAATACTCTATAAGTATCGATATCTCTGCTATCGCTGCTTAGCGGAAAAGCACAAAAAAATAGATAAAGTGTGGCGCGAAGTCCAATCTAGTTACTAACTAAATTTTAGGTCCTTTTTGTCCAGTAAGAGTCTAAGGGTTTTTTTTTTTTTCAAAAAAAATTCCCTAAACTAAATGAAGTTATGTTGGAGGTATTTTTGTCTTTAACTTGTGGGATTGCACTTCAGCGAAATAGTCGGCGGAATCCCTTTGACCACCACTCAAGAGGTGTATTTAAGGATGCAAAAAAATTAAAATGAAGGGTGCCTCTGCAACCCTAAAAAACTCAAGGTGTGTATATTAATCAAGAAACCGATCCACCCTCTTAAAAGGTCTATTAATCAGCACCATACACTACCCTTCTAATCTCCACCATTAAATGAATACTGTATATAATCTAAAATTATTTCTTTCTAAAAGTACCACATACATACTATACCACACTACCAAAGGAAAAGGGTAAAAAGTGATGGCAAAAGCACCCCATAATGATTTCTCATTAATGAGAGTTTTATGGAAAAAATCTCCTTAGATGTCTATGAACAAAAAAGACTCTATAGTTCCTCTCTAACAGTAAAGGCCCTCTCGTCAATTTTCACTTTTTTTTTTGTCTTTTGAATCATCACTCGAGTCTTCTTCTTCCTCTTCTTTCTTCCTCTTCTCCCTCTTTCTCCATCTCCCCACTCGATGAAGAGGTTCAGGCTCTATTTGGCTAGACAAAGATGATGAACAGAGGAAGGTGTGACGAGTCTACGATGTATTGAAGTGTTTGGCATAGATGACTTTCTTTGGCTGGGTTTTGCTTTGTATTTGGTAGAGCTGAAAATGAGAGACAGAGGAGGCAGTGGTGGATTAGGAAGATGGGGTCGCAAGTGATGATTAGCTGGTTTGGGTGTTGATGGTGTGGATTGAAGAAGGAGAATGAGTGATCAATTGCAAGGTGATGGAGAAGACGTGTTAGAATATGGTTGTTGTAGCAGTTGTGTGCAGGGTTGCACATGTAATTACCTTTTTATTCAGTTTATAAATGCAGTAGACCCGTGGTAGCCATTAGTTCCCAAATTTGAGAGATCAAGCTTTGATTTTTCAACGGACGCTTTTGACACAATCAACTCATGCAATCAATGGTCACCGTTAAAACATGAAGGGTGTTGGAAGCATAGGGAAATTATTTATAAATCTTTTCCCTCTTTAGATTTCTCTTTTTATTATTATTTTTGGTGGTTTTTTTTATTTTATTTTTTTTTTATTTATTTTTATTATTATTTTTATTATTATTGTATTTTTGTGTGTGTGGGGGGGGGGGGGGGGGGGGAGGGGGGAGTTGCTCTTTCTTCATTTTGTAATTGTTGATAGAAGTTTGATTCTTTCTAAGAGACACAAGCGAGTTTGTGCCTCATCGTAGTGTTATAGAATCTTAACTAGCAACAACGCCTCGTGCTTAGCCCGGGACAAAAAGTAAGATATTCATGCATATAAGCAAGGAAGTATTAGAGGAAGAGATTTGGAGTGGCCTACATAAAACCCAAAGCTCTGTGTGTTTTTATAAGTATTGTTCTGAAAGGAGAACTAACCTACTGATGACGTGGCACCCCTCACAGCCCACCTCTCCGTTTTAAGAGGAATGAGAGATTTTAGGGAAGTATTAGAGGGAGAGATTTGGAGTGGCCCACATTAAACCCAAAGCTGTGTATGTTTTTATAAGTATTTTTCTGAAATGAGAGCTCACCTACTAATGACGTGGCACCCCTCACACATCCCCGTTTGCTTTAATATATATAATTTGGATGTGGGTTTTTTTTTTATTATTATCAATGATTAATAGGTAAAGGGAAAACTACTTGAAAAATCCCCATAGTACGCCATAAGTAAGGAAAGGACCCAATAGGAGTTAAGAGACGGGAGCGGTCCTTTGCGTGGGCTTCTATATATTTTTTTGTCGTTTAGCGATATTGTCGATATCGACAATATAATTGTTGATATCGACCAATGTGCATAAACCCTTTTGTACGTTGCTCCGTCTCTGCATTTCTTTGTCAGACCTTTTTCATTGACTGCAACATGTGCTATGGCAATTTTCTTTCTTAGAAAACACTTCAAAAATTAGTCAAAGTGGTAGTTGGATTCCATTAAAAGGTTGGTACACACAATAAACATCTTCTTATATTGCATCATTTACCCTAAAATGTCATTAGTTTGATTCTTTTTCAGTACTGACTTGTTAGAAGGCCTAGAACTGTGGTCTGAACCCTAAAAATGCCCTTTGAAATGGTACCTAGTTGTCCAATGTAAACGCATATCTATATGTAGCTTTGGGTAAAGACTATCATTTGGTGTAGTAAATATCATTTTCATTTTGGGCTTGGTTAATATCATTTTCGTTTAGGGGTTTTAAAAGGGGTTTCGTTTTTGTCGGCACTATTTTTCTCTGTTACAGTCTTTCTATAAGTGGCACTTAGTATAGTATTTTGATTACCACATTACATTACTTTAATATGAATATAAAATTTATTTTATATGATCAAACATATCCCAGCATGAGCATTTTTAACAGTGGCTAATGGTTTAGAAATATATACTTGCTCTGTCTTTCAAATTTTGTATATATCTTTCATATATTCTCTAAATTATGTTCTTGTGATTTGATGATAGTATGTCAGCTAGTGAGGTGTTAATCATATTCCACTATGATGGTGACTTTCCATTCGATATAATCCGTCTTGTGTACAATGGAGGAAATCAAAAGATGAGATATTTATCGACAGACATAACATATGAGTCACTGGTTAACGAAGCAACTGAAGCATCCAATTGAGACTCATCCATCCAGAGATTAATCATACAATACCTTCATCACAATGGACGGGCATTTTCAATGGCAAGCATTGACGATGACAATGATGTGAAAAGAATGTTCAAAGCATCGGGGAATGGTGTGAATGTGATATAGTTATGTATCTTCAACAGTCCGAAGAACCAAAAATATATATGAGGAGAACAATGGAGGTATGTGCATAGGTTTTATCGCAAAATCAATAAATTACCAAATAGTAATTTAGGTATGAAAGGAATGTTGTCTTCCTACTTGCTTATTGTTTGTTGATGTATTGTAGGTATGAAAGGAATGTTCGAGTTCACAATTGTAACACCCCAATTCCGAATACCGAGAAAACCGTCAAGATACCCGAAGTTGGCGCGCTACTTCCTTGAAAATCCGATAACTTCCAAGATCGTAGGTCAGCAGTGAGGTCTAATTTAAAAATTTTTAAACGATATAAGATCAATGGTTAATAATGCGGAAGCATGTGAATATAGCGGAAACAATGATAAGGTATCATATATCTATATCAAATATAGCAGGGCTGAAATCCAGCATAAAGTGTCAAAGTTATGAAAATCAAAGGTTTATTACAATTTCTAATAATTTCCCTGCTCACTACAAGAATCACTCAAAAACCCAAACAAAATAACGAACACTCACACCCCCGGTGCCGGCTCTCCAACTTCCAGCTCGACCTCTTGGTCGGCTGGTCCCCATCCGCAGTCTCCTACTACAGGTGCCTCAACTAGCGCAAGCGCGCCGTCCTCATAATCGAGGTCAAAACCTAAGCACCAAGAATGGGTCAAATCTAAAAATCTGGCAAGTCACAGTATACAAATAACATAGGATAAATATAACAAAAGAGTTAAGACAATGATATAGTTAAAAAGGGTATCAAGATACATAATCTAGGCAGTTAAGCAAGCATTTAGAATCAGGATAAACATAATATATAATCTAACACAATATGGCACATTCACATAAGTTGGATACCGTAGGAAATTATGCCGCGGCCCTCCCATACTGAACACCGTTGCGGCGGGAAATCTCACCAGTGTTGGGGAATGACGAGCCCCGCAAATCACACTCATCAGTCTCACCACACTCATCACTAGAGGAGACTAGACCCGGCATCATACCGTCCGTCTAAAACATAGCTCATCATGATAGCTCACTCGACACTCATATATACCTCTTACTAGTGATGATCAGTCCAAAGGCTGAGCTTAGAACAACTGAGTGAATGTCTATGCCGACTCAAGGAAATAATGAAGGTCTGTGTCTGTCTAGGCTTTACCTTACGTGAACAATATCCTAACAAAGTCCCTGAGAGGTCCAAGTATCAATTCAGTCCATGGGTCACGATTCAGGTCCAAGCCCACTCGTTGGATTCATACCAAGGCCCATCAAATGCATGGCCTAGTCTAAGATAGTCCAAACGAGGTAATAAGTCCATTTCCAATGATAAACAGTTCATTCTCATCCACAATGAGTTATAAGTCCAATATAATTCACCTCTGCAATTTAGGGTATCACACATCCATACATAGGCCATAAAGGGACCGCCTAGCCACAGACACGGGTCAGTGTTCGCATAATCACATCATCAGGTCACCTATAAGTAGTCCTAGGTTTAGGTCATCCATTTTCCATTTAATTAATAGTTATAAGCTATAGTAAGGACATAAGAGTGACAGTAATGTGATAAGTGAAGTAAGAACTCCAAGTACTAGAATTAACGAGAAATAACAATAATACAACCTAGGTAATGGACCACATTCAGGTCCAGATCCATCTCAAGTAATTTAATCTCTAAATGGAGTCTCTGATGCCAATGGATAATGTGTTTGGTGCTCCAGAAGATATGGGCATTATAGACAACGTTTTTAAGATCGAATCATCGCAGAATATATGACCGAGACCCTACTTGGTAGTCCCCACGAGTCAAGGTTGAGCCACACCATTGACTCGGGCTTGACACATCAATAGAAGTCCATTTGGATAGTCAATGGGCCCCACAAACGATCATAACCTTATAATAAGAAAACTGTGAAAGTCACTGTATGCAGTGTCCTCGGTCGACCTGGCACAAGGCTCGATCGACCGAGTACACTGGTCTGTCAGGATGTTAACTCCCAGGTCGACCTCTGCGTAGTGTGCTCAGTTGACCTCCTGGCCTGGTCGGTCAACCGCGCACACTAGGACTGTAGACAGTCACCTGGCAATCACAAACCACTGACTGTAATTCTCTGTATGCTCGGTCGACCTCCTGAATCCAGAAGAAAAGGAAGTCCCAGTTCTCAAACAGCTCCCAGGAATCCCTGTGTTATCAGTCAAACAGTCTGAGCTCGGTCAAACAGTCTGAGCTAGGTCAAACAGTCTGAGCTTGGTCAACAGTCTGAGTTCGGTTAAACAGTCTGACTTTGGTCAAACAGTCTGATCTCTGCCAACATGCTGAGCTTGGCCAACAGGTAGAGCTTGGCCAGACAGGCTGAGCTCGGCCAACAAGCTGAGTTCGGCCAGAAAGGCTGAGCTCGACCAATAGGATGAGTTCAGTCAGATAGGCTGAGCTGGGTCGATAGGCTGAGTTCGGTCAGACAGGCTGAGCTCGGTCAGACAGGCTAAGCTCGGCCAGACAAGCTGAGCTCGGCCGACAAGCTGAGTTCGGTCAGACAGGTTGAGCTCGGCTAGACAGGCCAAGCTTGGTCGACAGGCAAGCTGAACTCGGTCAAACAAAGATGAGAGAGCTCGACCGAGCTAAGGTCGAATCAACTGATAACAATACCTGCAACAGAATTCCAGAAAACTAGATTTTTTCTTCTTCATCAAAACTCATCCAATCTTGTCCAAACATCACCAGATCATCATAAAACATGAAAAACACTTCAATACACATCTAACCAACCATCATTGGGCCATTGATCTTTCAAATGAGATGAAACTCATCCATCAATGGCCAAAAACCATGAAAACAGGCTCAAAAGATAGATCTAAGCATTCATACATCAACTGAATTGAAATTACAGAATCAAGAGAAGGAAAGCATGTATTCTATGCTAAATAGGTATATTGCACTTGCCTTAATCCAATTGTAAGAATGTAGAGAGAGAAAAGAGAGATCCAAGTTATAAAATGCAATCCAAT
The DNA here is from genome assembly GCA_003546025.1 of Camphora micrantha. Taxonomy (NCBI): domain Eukaryota; kingdom Viridiplantae; phylum Streptophyta; class Magnoliopsida; order Laurales; family Lauraceae; genus Camphora; species Camphora micrantha. The sequence goes on from QPKB01000001.1 coordinate 53,142,549, forward strand.
GCTCCTATGGTCTCCAATCACACAAACCAGCCCCAAAACATAGATCTAAAGAGATCTCTACCATCTAAACCCACATCCCCAAGAGAATTGCTATAAGGAAGGAGATCTAGAGAGAAAAAAGAAGAAATCTAAGGAAATAGAACTAGATGATGAAAAATATCTTGATTAGAAGAGATGTAGAAGATAAAAGGGATCCTTAAGATAGACGGTGGTTGTAGCTTGTAGTAGATAGTCTTCTTCTTTTTCTTGTTAGGGTTCTAGATCTAGGGTTTTAGAGAGAGAGAGAGAGAGAGAGAGAGAGAAGAGATGGGAGAGTTTGAGGGAAATGAGAGAAGAAATGGTAGCCAATTTATGGTATGGGAAAATGTAGTATAAATAGGTTATGTTGGGTGGCTAGGTACAAGAATACTCTTTTGTTAACATGGGATTAGGGTTAGAGTCATGGGTACTTTGGTCTTTAGGTGGAATTTTAGAAGCTTCTCAAGTGGAGACCCCCCTATAGTAAATACTAATTACTAGCTAGGGCCTCTAACCAATTAACCAAATCAAAAAATTATAAAAGACACCCTATAAACTCTATAAATTACAACAAATGCCTAATTAGGAAAATACTTATCTACCCTTACTAATCCCTATTAAATAGTATGATTAGTTACTAAAGGCTATAAAATAGTATCCAAATTCAAAAGTGAGGGTCCATAAGGGCTGGGGCCTCACATCAACTATGTAGAAAAAGTGAGGACATCGTCAAGAACTTGTACGGGAAAGCAAGCGATAGTGTCAATGCCCGCTCAAGAGCTACTTACCGTTGATCTCCATAAAGACAATGACATTCATTTCCCTTCCATGCGTAATGAATATAGTCCACATCAGGCGGTAGGACACGATATTGTTATTGATGATATTGACGTTGGAACAAGCAATCATGACGAGATTCAATCCGATGAACATCTTGCCATCGGACAGATTCGTCGGATCCTAGATGTGAAGGTCGAAAGCAACGGTACTGATGCCAATTTAGTTAGCACTGCAAATCGTTCAAATGAAACTTCAGTTGTTGATTTTGAGGACAGAATGGAGCATGAGGATGTGAACACGGAGGTTGGTAATAACTCGGCTCAAGAAATGTGGGATGTCTGTGAGTTCCTTGATCGACAGACGTTTCAAAATACTCTTGCCAAGTTTGCAATTTATGCCAACTTTACTCTTAAACACTTGAAGACCAACTCGACCAAGATGACAGCTGGCTGCAAAGATCGGGATTGTCCTTGGCGGATCCACGCTTCTATTGTTGAATCGTGACTACAATTTAAAGTTAGAATGTACAATCCTAACCACTGATACTCGAAGCCAATGATGGGCATGACACATCGACAAGCAACTTCGGCGCTTATTTCTGAATTCATCATGGATAGAGTCCGGCAGAATGTCTATTTAAAGCCGAAGGAGATAATGAACAACTACCTAATGGAATTTGGGTCGACTATTAGTTATAGGAAGGCACTTATAGCAAAAGAGATGACTCTGCGTATAGTGCGAGGATCATACGATGAATCTTTCCAACTTCTATCTCTCTACTGTATTGAATTGCAGAACACCAACCATGTCACAATAACAAACATAGACACCACATCCGATGACCATTTCAGAAGATTTTTTTTAGGCATTCGAGCCTTATATAAGGTCTTTCACGTCTTCGCTGAGACCAATGATTGCTGTAGATGGTGCACATCTCCGAGGCAAGTATCCTGGTGTCTTGCTTGTAGCCGTGACATACGATGTCAATCATAAGCTACTCCCCATCGCCTTTGCCTTTGCGGAAGCCGAACGTCGTAATAGTTGGGAGTGGTTCCTTTAAACTTGTTCATAGCGCTTGGAGAGCCACCCAATTTGACCATTATTTCTGACCATCAGAAGGGTCTTATTCTAGCTCTCCAAAACACTATACCCTCAATAGTGCACCTTAATTGTTGCTGTCACATTGCTGAAGATATCAAAACCGCTTTCAGTGATGGGGCAGTCATGATGAAATTTTGGCGTGCTGCAAAGTTCTATAGGCCTTATGTTTATGAGGCATATATGACGGATATACGTGCGGTCAGCCAGAGGCGTTCAACTACATTGAGGCAATTGGGAGGCAGCGTTGGACAAATGCATGCATAAAAGGTCGTTAGTATGACATGCTAACTAGCAATGCGGCAGAGTGTTTTGCCTGTTAAAGGACACAAGGGTACTGCCTATTGTAAAACAGATTGAGGAGATACGTGCCAAGTTGATAGAATTCTATCAAAAGCACCATTTTCATGTAGAGAGTGTAACTAATCGTTTAACTCTATACGTGGAAAAATTCTTAAGCCCAGAGATGGAGGAAGCCCGCAGGGTTCATGTTCGAGTTGCGGGCCTGGTCGAATTTCAAGTACAGTCCGCGGAGTTCGTGGACATGGTCAATCTCGAACGCAAAACTTGTACTTATCGTAAATGGGAGATTTTGGGCATCCCATGCGGTCATGCACTGACATCAATGAAGGTAAGGAACTATGATCCATACCAGTTTTGTGAGCATTGGTACCTGTCAAGCATTTATCGTACAACGTACAATGAAGTTCTGCATGGTACTCGAGACAACAAGCAATGTGAACACACACTGGTTGAAAAAGTTTTTCCACCACGAGCAACTAAACAACCGGGGCGTAAAAAAAAGAACATGATTCATACCGAAGATCGTGGCCACCAATGAAGGGTAGGTACCTGCTTTAATTGTAAAGAGAGGGGGCATAACCATGGAGGTTGTCGCAATTCTCCAGTGATGTGATATGCTGAGTCAGTAGTCTTGAACAGTGCAGTTATTTTTTGAGGTGGTTGGTAAGTTAAATGGGCTCCATGTAGGCTTGAACAGTGCAATTTTTTTTTTTTTTTTGGATGGTTGGTGATGTAAATGGGCTCCATGTAGGCTTGAACAGTGCAGTTATTTTTTTTTTTGGTGGTTGGTGTTGTAAATGGGCTCCATGTAGGCCACTAAAATTGTCCTCAAGCCACTTAAATTTCAATGTCATGCTGACGTAGTCAACCTTCTTTTGTGGAGTAATACCGAGGAACTCCTGACATACTGATTGCACTAGCCTCCCTGGGAAAGTTTAACCCGTTACTTGGGCCCCATCAATGGATAGGCCGTATATATAAGCAATGTCCTTCAACGTTATAGTTGCTTCTCCGGATGGAAAATGGAACGTATTTGTTTCAGGATGCTACCTCTATACCAATGTCGTGATTAACGCATAGTCTATGACCATACGACTTATCTCTGCCAAATGATGGAGACACGTCTACCTCACGTATTCCTTTTGGGTTTTTGTAAGCGCCCATATTGCTGCATTTGGGTTTGTTGGGATGCACCTGAGGCGACAGAATTCCTGCTAGCATCAAGTATTACAAAGCTAGTTAGGAATCATACACCAAAAGGAAACACAATGAAGATTGATAAAGTCAATTATGAAAGTCTATGTATAGTTACAATATACCTTTCCCTGACAAATTCCTTCCGATATATGGTTTTGTTGGTTATATAGGAGAACTTTCGGAGCCTCGGTGGGCTGTTCTTCGTTCGTCTGCAAAGTAACAAACATAACTATTATTACATTGGAAATCATAGGTGCCTTAGCACAAAGAGGGACAGTTTTATGATGCAAAAAATATTTTCAAAAGAACAGTATATTCAAAAAAGGTTATTTCGCAGTTACGTTGCAGTTTGCACTTTAACACCATGTTCTACAGTTTTGTCTCATTATACGTTGTTCTGCAGTTTTGTATTAGATAGACTTCTTAAGGCCAGTTCTCGTATTAAAGCATAGGTTAGAACTTGTTGGTGATGACGAGAAGAGGAATGCAAGTAAATGAAAAGAATACATAAGTGTGATATTCTCTTATAAATACAAATGCATAATACTGATAATAAAATACAAATGCAAATTAAAAACTGGTTGGATATGCATTTTATTGGCATCTCCATCATTTCTTGGTAACCACACTGATGAACTAAGAGTACACGTTTTACTACTTTTTTTTTTTTTTGGAAAGGGGAGTCACTTTGCGATAGCATCAAATGGCATGAGCACTTTCTTGCTTTACAACTAAGCTAAAAACCCAGAATGAAGGTGCAATAAATTCTTCATTTAGATTGAAGAAAAAGGGATATCCTTAAGTTGACTCATATAGGTTTTAAGTAATCAGTAATGTGAGATTATGGCTTATTATTTTAGGTACTGGATGTGGAATGTGGCATTGGTGGACCACTATGGGAAATTGCTAGATTTATGTAAGCTTCATATCTTTCATTCAACATTCTAGTTTTAGTTTTATTTTAGGTTGTGTACAATGCAAATAAGCTTGTAAAATGGGTGAAGAAAAAGAAGGGCTTGAAAAACTGGCTTGATTACTACCATGACCAATATAACAAGAATTCTAAAAAGAGGCCCACAACAAAGGTATCTCTTATTCCATGCAAATATTTATAATTCTACTCTATTGTTCTTTCTTTCTTTCCTTCTTCTAAGATTTTGGGTATTTATGCATTTGTTAGTGATTCTCTGTTTTCTATCAACAAAATTAGAGGTTTATCCATTATCCAGTGATTTCTCAATCCAACAAACTAATTATCTTATACAAGCATTCTTATCTATAGACAAGTTTTTTCGGCCTTTGCGGTCAAAGAGTGGATTCGATCAATTTCTATGAAGCTGAGATTGTGAAGTTGTCCAAAGAAGTAAGTGTTTAGTTTCATGTTGCAGTTTCCTTATGTAATATCAAAAACTAAGTTAGTAAACAAAAAGGAAAAAAAGTTGCATGTGCAACAAAGCATGTATCTTGTTTTATTTTTCTGATTCAACTTTCAATGAGACAAAGGCTTTCATAGTTACTTGGACAACCCAAGACTTAAAATGACAGTCATTTTATTCAGATAAATAAGAGACATGACTGTCTTAGATAAGGGCTATTTTATTCATTCAAATTTAATTTTCAAGTCAATTATTCAATTTGGTTTCCATAGAAAACAGTTTCTCTTTGAGTTTTCTTAAAATTTTATTTTTTTATTCTTATTTCTAGGTAAACAACTAAATCACTCTTTCTACAGAAAGCTGCAGAAAGGGAGCGGGTCATCAATGATTCTATCATCAATGATTCTAAGGCACTCATGCCTGCAACATTTGTCTCTTTCAAGACTAGATGGGCTGCTATTGTTTGTGTTCAAACTCAACAAACAAACAATCCTACAATCTGGTCGACAGAGTGGGCTCCAGAGCCTCGTGACGTTTATTGGTCTAACAAATTGTCGTAGAAAATCCCATTAGAAATGAACAAGCCAACAAAGTAGATACATTATTGTACAATGATGAAAGAAATTTTCATTGCATCTATGGACATTTAGATATTTGACAGCCTAATTATCTTAGATGCAGAATATGAATCCTCTATGCATCTAACCAAACAATATCTAATGCTAGGATAATATCACAATTTACTAGAAACTATGTAGAATAGTAGATAGACTAGATTTGATTCATCACAGTAACCATGAAACAATAAATAGACTTCCTATGTAAGAGAAAACATGCGGCAACACATCTATAGTACAGTTCATTATAAATGTGTATCAGTTATCTAATCCAGACCTTCTCCTTTTCTCTCTAAGATGACTTTTCTTCATTTGCAATTCTTCCTTTCGTATAAACCTTTATTCTCCTATTACTCTATCTGTTCTTACACTTTTTCCCATTATTTGTCCCTTCTTTATCTTCCTTTTCCTCTCTTTTAACATCAAGGCTAGCATTTTGTTAGGTGATTTTCCTGTGGGTCTTACTCACATATTCTGTTTTCTGTTTGGAGCAAGGATGTTGCAATGAAGGGCTCTCCTTTGAGACCCTTGGCCTACGCCATACACATACCTCCCATGAGTCAGGTTTTGGAGCTGGCAATTTAGTTTACCACTCCCATACATCCAACCCTAGATCACAATCAAATAAAAACCTTATGATGAACTGTTCAACTTCACAAAATACAAATGTGGCTATCAGGCTTAATCTACAATCATTCATCATTTACCACTCAGACAGAAATGTTTGATAACTAACATGAAATTTATTATGCAAAAATATTAAAGCATAAGCACCCACCAAAAGCCCTAAAACTACAGAAATCCAAATTGAATTTTTCCAATTTGAAACAATCACAGTACCCAAACTGCTGCCATTACAAGCAAGTGAGGTACTAGTCATTATATGTATCCATTTCTTATTTCAGTCATATAGGTTTCACAAACAGTATTAAAGATGTGATGGAGAAACACAAACAGTCATATAATGCACAAACAGTTTGTGATCTAAATCTTTTTTAATCAACAATCTGTACATGGACTTTCTAATCTCTCTCTAAACCTTTTTTAATCAACAATCTATACATGGGCTTTTTAATCTCTCTCTCTCTATATATATATATGTATGTAAATGTATAACCGATCCAAAATATCTCTATGCCAATAAAGGTGTGAAACCTAGATCTAGCAAATATTTGTCATTATCAACATATTTGTGCATTGAGAGGGTTTGAAAAAAAAAAAACCCTTCTCAGTTGGGTAATAATGCCAGACAACCCCTTTTTTCTTCAAAAAACCCAATTAGACAAAATCACTCTAAGTTCGTTTAATCTTGGGATTGGGTTTCATGTTTAAGAATAATGGAAAAAAAAAAAAAACGAACTTGCAGTCTCGATCCCATGAAAAACAATGAAAGCTCTGTTTAAACCTAATGCAAATAAGAGAAAACGATTAAAATACATACCTCCATGCTGTAAAGAAAGCTTTGAAAGAAAGCGCAAACTGATGCTTGGGACCACTACCTGGGACCAACAAAAAAGAGAGGTGTCGACAGGACTGTGGAAGAAGATAAGGGAAAGAGGAGGACAACGCAATGAGGGAAGAAGGGAGTTTCTTTTGCTATTTGTATAACCGCATTTATTGTCGATATCGACAATACCAAAAAAAAAAAAATCCGTCTCTAAAGTCCTACTGAGTTGTCCACTTACTCATGGCCCACTATGATGATTTTTCCCATAAATTTCCCATAAGTAAATTCATTAATTCATCTATTTTGTCACTTTTTCTAAGAATATTTATTTGTCGGGAGATAGAAGTTATTTGACACATTCGATTAGTTTGTTAGGCTGCTTTGCTAGAGAGAGAGAGAGAGAGAGTATGAAAGCTTCTCATACACCCCACCTTTGGTAGAGTATCAAAATCCATGAAAACATCTCAAACAACAAAAAAGCTTCTCATACACCCACCTTTGGTAAAGCATCAAAATCCATGAAAACATCTCAAACAACAAAAATCATACTATGATGATAATGGATCGTAGAGGTGGCACTAAAAGATAGAATCAACCATAAAAAGTATGGTATCTTACGAAGTATTATTATAACGCATCTAGTAATACAAAGCATGATGAGTCCTGGTCATTGATGGAAAACATTTTGGTCCTATCAAATAAGTAAAAACTTTGTGGGTGCATCTAAGAACAGCTATGTCGTGGAGGGAACTGATGAATAGATAATTAATTAGCCGTCCTATATTTCTTCTACATTTGAGTATATTAGTTATAAAGAAGTCCAACCCATCAAATAGAATTCATGTAGCTAAAACCAACATTATTGGTATTGGGCTTTGATGATATTTAGGTGAGTTACCTTGGTTTACTATGCAAGGATGAAAGCAAAGATGGGCACAACCTATAACTGAAGTTAGGATCTCTAGCTACCTATTACATGAATTTAAGTAATAACCATATGGATGTATAAACACTAATTTTCCAAGAATGTCAGACTATTCCTAGCTCCTAGCACATGAATCCACCCTGTGGAACTACTTGAGCTAACACCTTCTATCAATTTTAGCCCATATACACTCATCAACAATGACCATCCCCCTCCATGGTGTTGATTCTTCAAAGATTTCTTTTTCCAATCAGGTACATGTGCAACAACCATGACAAAATCAAAGGTGTTAATTCCTTTACAAGTCTAATGTTTTTCTTTCCTTCACTTCTTTTTTCAAAGGTACGGAACTTGCTTGTGATCTTTGCTCCTTTTTCTTTTCAAAACTACAGAAAAAGTAACACATTCTGGATGATACCATTACAAGATCATGTGATCATACCTAACATTTATTTTTTAGACACAAGTCATTTCATAGAATTGATCTTACAACTCTCTGTCCTTTTAACAAAAAAAAAAACAAAAATGAAAATAAAACTCTCAGTGGTTATAAGTGTGATGAATGTAGTATGCTACAGCTCAGTGCAGCCATGACTTGGACAGTCTGGATTTCAGTATATCTATACCACCAGTTTAGCAAAAGAAATGGCTGGGGGTTGACCGTGGCCTATCTCAAAACAAGGGCCTATAGATGACCCATTAATTGGATGGCTAGATTTGCATCCTGTAGGTTGTTTGCACCCAATGTCAATACAAGGGCTGATAATTTTTGCTAGACTCAGTCAAGAATCATTAAGCATCCAACTGGGAGGTTGTCTTGTTTTTTGTGGATAATAGAGGGTGTCCCAACCCTTTGGGTTAGAATAATCCCTACGGTCCCAAGTGGAGCCAGGTAAATCCTACATGGCCCCAGTGTGGTAGTGCAGACTGGGTGATTGTCAACCAGTTGAGTCGAATCTTCAAAATCATGATGTTTTCATCCTCCAATTAGGGATGTCAATGGGTATTCGATCATTCGAATCTCCGGATTTTCAACCGGAGGAAAGTGGGGTATGGTATGGAACCTGTTTTCGGACCGGGGAAATTCAAATCTGAATTTGAATTCATACATATGGAATATGAACTTTTTTAATCCAGGTTTGGATCTTTGAAAGTTTCAACCTAAGGATCCTGATCCAGAAAGTTTCAACCTAAAAGGATCCTGATCCAGAACCAACTTGTAACTGTGTTTTTTCTGGTTAAAAAAGATGTTTTAATTAGGGTCCATAAAGCTCGAATGATACTGCCATTTGATTATACTGTGATTGATTTACACTATCAATTTAAGAGTCTCATTTTTTTTATGTTTGACTGATCCATTTTGGGGGCATTGATCATAGTTTAAACATCTCACGCAATATCCATGCTGCAGGAGATTCTTCTACCAGAATAAGATAAAACGAGGCTCAATCAAACATCCCAAATCTGTGACCCTTTCTTAAGGAAAACACGGCAAAAGTGCATTTCAACTACTTTATTACGAAGAACAGCTCTTTATCCAGGTGGTAAAATGCGTCAGTTCTCACCTAATTGTACACAATTCGAACTCTAACTATCTTTTCCATATATGTGGGCTCTCTCTTGAGACCCAACCCTCTATACATGGGTGCAAAAAAGAAATCCTACTTTATTATGAAATTTAGGCCCATTTTGTGGGGCCTATAAGACGTACTCACCTAATCAGTAGCTCATGATCTAATTAATATGCGGGCCTGTTTTTTTGTTGGAATTTCAGGAATTCCTGTCCGGGGAATTCCTGACGACTTGTTTCTTTACTAGAATTCTAGTAGTTGGGGTTTTGAGACATGATATAATATCATGTCCCACTGGTATTTCCAAATATCTTGTTTCTTGACAAGAATTTATAAATTTCAATATATGATAATAAATGGAATTCCTGGATGCTCCTTTGGACTTAAGCATTTAAGAATTCCACCAAAATATATAGGGAGTAGAATTCCTGGATTCTCAAAAGTTAAAAGAGACCTTTCATCTAGAAATACAGGTAAAAAAAATAAAAAATTCAGAAATTCCAGACACAGCATGTCACATTATGCCCATAAATTTTTTAACATTGTAAATTCCTGGCAGAAATTCCAATAAAGAAACCTGGCAAAATTGCACATTGGGGAATGGATGACCGCCTGCAGATTCTTGTGGGCTCCATACATGTTTGTGGGGCCCAAGTCCAAAAAACAAGCAGCAAATTGAGCCAACATCCCACTTCAGTCACGGGCGCGCTCTAGTCCCCACAATCAACGCCACGTGTCATACTCACAAGGATCGTACGGAGGGGCCCCACTTTCAGAGTCTGCACTGAGCTTTGCCTTTTGAATTTAAAAACCTCCGTCACTTTCACTTTCACACGCACAAACAGAGAGAGAGGGAGAGGGAGAGGGAGAGGAACGATGCCGGAGGGTCCGAAATCGCTGCAGGAGGCAGCGATCCAGATGCCGGAGATGAAGGTGGCGGCTGATTCCGCCACCATGAGCGGGCCTCTCGTGGCGTTCTCTGGCGTCCGCGACCGGAAGCTCCGCCCGAAGGCAGACGTGGCGCACGTGACGCTCCGGCTCTTGTGCCTGGTGTCGACCGTGGTTTCTCTGTCGTTGATGGTGTCCGCCGAGCAGTCGGCGACCATCTCCGTCGTCGGATTCGACATACCCGTCTACTCCAAATGGTCCTATTCCGACTCCTTCGAGTAAGAAATCCACAAATCTCTCTCTCTCCCTCTCCTCTGCTTTTGCTTTCGCTTTTGGTCCCATGAGGTTTTTTTGTGTCTGTGAGCATGTTGAGGGCTTTGGATTCTTCTCCATTGTCTAACGAAAATACCCTTGGAATTTGAAAAGCTAGTCCTCCTGGTTTTCCATGTCATTTCATTTCCTTGTGCTTGCTCTTACTTTGGTTGGGAGACTGCACCTTCCAAGTGTATATTTGTCTGTTGGAAGATTTAGGGGTTCTTCTTAAAGTAGTTATGCATGTTCATACAGGTTTTTGGTTGGCATGTCGTCGGCAGTGGCTGCTCACTCGCTCCTGCAGCTGGTGCTTAGTATGGCGAAGCTTCTGAAGAAAGCACCTGTAATTCCCTCCCGGAGGCATGCTTGGATAATATTTGCTGGTGATCAGGTGAACTGTGCTTCCTCCTTTTCCTTGGCCCTCTATTCTCTAGCGTGCTTGGGTTGTTTGGAACTGTCATGGATGTATTAGTCTTTCTGGAGAAATTGTATGTTGAGTGAGTTTTTGCCCCTTCTCAGGGTACAATTGCTCCCCCGGTACAATTGCTCCCCCTATAGTGCTTTCAATCTGCACATGAAATGAAAGCATGGGTCGGTCCTTATATAATTAGGCATAGCCTGATGTATGCACATAGTAGATGATTGTAACTGTTAAAATCTCAGCCATCAATATAGAATCAAAAGTGGGGAAATAGCTCAAGGGTGGTTCGAAATTTGAATTCAACGAAGATATGTAAGAGCAAATGGACAAGGGGCTATATTTGGATGGTTTTTATGGACATTTCCACATTGACTGGCTTTGTGATGCTCATGTTGTTGGAATTATTGGACGTGGATGTGGAGACTCCGACACTCGGTCGGAGATCTATGTGCGTTCTGGTGTGAGATAGATCTTTTGAACTCACTGTGAATGCTCTCAGATCTCATTTCCCTTATATAGAGCAATCCCGAGGAATTATGACCACTGTGGATTGTACCCCTCCTGGAATCCTACACTCATTGACCTGCAGGGAGATAAGCCACACCCGAGTAAGATGCCAATCCAGGAATCCTTACCAAAGCTTGACCTGAATGGAAACTCTCCTAAGGACACAGATTAAGACTTGATTGTGAGATTCACCCGTGGTCTAAAGCAAATGTTTAATCCGACGTGGGTCCCATAGTAGGCGGGTCACATGATCTCGTCATTATCCTACTTGGTTCACATGCCGTGTACATCAGACATACTCCAGTCCCCAAATACATCTCACAGCTTTTGAAAGGTCCCTAGGAAAAGGCTCAATAAATGGACTGAACATTAATTCCACCAGTGTGGTCTTTGAGATTGAAATCTTGTGTTTCTTACCTGCATTTTAGATAAACTGGTATCACAATTGAATACATTGAGGGATTGTAGAATTATGGATTCATTCATTGATGTGATGGCGGACTCAACATTTTCACCGACTCGTCGGTTCTTACCAACTTAAAAAATCCATGATGAGATCCAACCTGAAGGCCATTTGGATTGTTGCATAGTAGGTTGTATTCCTGGCTTCTATTCTTAATAGATCTACTAAGTTCTATTTTCTCTATTTCGGAAAATGAGTACCTTTTCCTAGGGGTTAAAATATAATCAGACATGGACTTCTCCTCGTCCAAGTCATCGCTCCAAGAGGCAGCTATACAACCATGTAGTTCCAAAACAACAACCGTGCCACAAAACAGTGTAGTAAATATCTTTGATGTACCACAGATTTCTCTGTTTTCCATGATAGGCTTACCTGGATAACATAGGAATTTGATTGAGACCAAATGCGATCCATTTCCGGTCTCATAGATTCGGTTTATAGCATCTCATGCACGATGAAGATGTCATGCATTGTGATCTTCCCACTATCTGCGTGCAAGGCTTGTCTCTGGTCAGGAGCTTGCTTTCTCACTAATGGGATACAAATTGTTGGACAAAATCTGCAAATGGGATGGGCTCATCGACAGTCTCTTACCCTTTCCCTTGGGGGATGGGTGCAAGTTACAATGGAGATGCCAAATGAAACGATACATCATTTTGATTGAAAATGAAAATGATAGCCTCTTGTGTATGATGACCTAACAACCATGTTAGTGTGGGACATGGCTTGTTGGTGGGCCACCAAGGAAAGGGTGGTTTATGGATTAGGCACATTAAAAAATTAGCTCCATCATACATTGTTATCCTTCCAGGCAATAGTCATGATTGTGAGTTGTTTAATGCTTTTCTATTTCAATTGTTCTTTTCATTTGTGTTGCCATAGGTAGGATTCATATGTCCTAACAATGACCAATGAGTATGTGCACTCCATTTTTGTCACGATTCTTAAGGTTTTCATTCACAAGAGGTTATTATGCTGGCACCGTGGCACAATTTTGACTTCATATGGTATCACTAATGGTTACTCCAGAAAGCCCAAATAAGGTGTAGAGTAACTCTCTTTTCTATCTCAAAACCAATGACATACCCATCTTCTTCTCCCCTTCACCATGCCCATCGAATGACAAAGGATCTATACTTGCTTTCACTGTCCACCTGTAATGGAGAAGAAGATCGCCACGTGTGTCTGATGGCGAATTTCGCAAGTATACGGTTGTCTCAAGTAATATAGACTATGGAAGTCCGAATATCGTTCCCACAAGGATTGTTACAAGGAAAATAACAATGATCAAAGAAAAGGAGTATCAACTCAAATATAACTAACAAATGCAAATAACAAAAACAATGAAACCATGAAACAAGATAATAACAAGGGAACTAAAAATGCAAACTAAAAGAAAATAAGAAACTAGATAACAAAATATGTTAGTAAAAATAGAAATAAAAGCAAAATAACAAGGTTAATACAATAACAATGGAGTAATGTTAGATAGATCAAGTGAGTAAGTGTGTGAAAATAACAAGTGAAAGATAGAAAATGAGTAAAAGGAGATGAAAAAAAAAAGTGCTAAAGTAGTGTAAAATCAAAGGTGGAATTGATGGTGTGAATAGAGAAATGGAGTGTGAGAATTAAAATAAGTGAATAAGTGTGTGGGAATGTGAAGAGAATCAAACTATAGTAAAATAAGCAACAAGCAATACTAATGGATAGATTGAACCATCTGGAATCCACTAAGTGACACTAATCCAACACTAATGCTCTTATCTTTTTCCAAACAAATACTCAAATCTAATGACAAATCAATGCTTAGATTTGAAAAATATAACTTTAAAGCTCTAAGATAGAAATTAGCAATCTAATAGCCAAGACTTTCTTCCCTTCATAAAAGAAAAGATTCCTAATGACTATCTATCAAAAGTAAGCATAAACCATCAAAAGATATTATCTCCTAAGCATGATTTATCAAACCTAAGCATAGATAGTAAAAAGAATGATAAGATAGAAAATAAGCATGGAAGGTAGCACATTGCAATGAAGAAAAATCTATTCTAGCATTTTAAGCACATAAATAAAGGGAATTAAGAGCATAAGCAAAAGGAATAGCATTAACTTAGCTTCCTCTAGAAGATCCAATCAAAGAGATTAGCCACCCATTGGAAAAGACAAAACTTTAATTCCAAATCTTCAATTTTTAAAAAGTTTTCCTCACTTTCTCTCTACAATTGCTCTCAATTACATGAATAGCTTAAGTAAAGAGGAAGAGGCTCTCCTTGTGTGTTTAATGCCTAGAGCTCCCTTCCTTATATAGAAACATTTGCGTTGCTCTCTTTTGGTTTCTTTCCAATGTGGGACTTCACAAGAATAGAAATATAAACATATGAATGTGATTCCCATGTTAGAAAATAGTTCCTAGATTGATGTGCGATTTTACCCCCGAAACGTCCGAATTGGGAAAAATGTTGTCAAAAATGATTTGTAGATCTTAGAACAAGCTTTTCAATGCTTCTGAGATCTCCTCAATCGGACACCCAAGCAAAAAGATATGGTCAAAATACCAACCCGGGTCTTTCATTTTTCTTCTTATTATTGGCCTAACTTTGTCATTTCTTTATCCAATTGTCTTCCAAACTTATTCTCCTAACTTTTTCTTTTCTTCATCGAATTGTCTTCCAAACTTATTCTTACTCTCTTTAACTCTTGTATCTGAACTTTAATCTTCAAATTAATCTTCAATCAATACTTACAAAGAGAAATTAACATAATTGAGAGTATTTTTTAACATAGTTTGTATGGAAGCCATTGGTACTCATATAAATGCATACAAATGACCATCTATAATGAAAAGATATGAGCAAGGCATGATGGGGAGGAAATTTATGATTTTTATGCTAAAAATAGTGTTTTGAGTCCTTTTATCTTTGAAAACTCATAAAATAAAGCTATGAAAGTGTATCTTTTGTGAACTCATCAGTGTCTTGTGTGGAATATGTACCGAAGAAGACTTTGTCTTCCTGTTTGCATTTTCTGCAGACAATGAACCAGGGCTTTTCCCTTTTTGTTTAAATCTCCTCTCACTTATGAATGGTCTCAGTGTTCTTCAATGGATTTTTCTATTGCTGCATTCTCAGATGTTATTTGAGGCAATTTACGAAACAATTTTCATTTGAAAAACGCATCACTGCTTCCAATTATTATGCGTCCAGTTCAAGTACAACCGTTGTTCCTGCTCCACCTACTAAGCCCAGCCCTCATTTTAGATTGAAGCATTTGACCCAAGAATATATGAATAAACTCCGTTTAAAGGGCTTGTGTTTTCACTGTGATTAAAAGTTCACCCCAGGTCACCAATACAAAACAAAACATTAATTCTTCTATATTGAGGGAGGGACAAATGAACCGACCAATAGTGCAAACAACAATGAGATGCCAATCTCCTTAACCTCGATAGGAACTACTTCACCGCTCTCAAGTTGCTAACCGATATAGCTAAAGTGCCTAGGTGTTAAAGGTGTGGCAAACTAACGCCCCTCGAACTCGAAGCACACACCCACCCAAGACAGGGCATGGGGCCTCTTTGCTCTACGCACATATGCCCACACACAAGATGCACATGGGGCCTTTTTTTGCCTTGTGCGGATTCAAAGCCGAGATGCGTTGGCTCTAATACCATCTGAAGTTGCTAACCAATACACCAAAAATGCATAGGTGTTAAAGGTGCAGCAAACAAACTACTTAACAACTGCAAGTTTTGTTAGTTCAAGGCATGCTTAAACAACATTCACTGATCATATTGATTGACTCAGGCACCACCCACAATTTTTTTAGGGCCTAACTCGATTTAATATTTCAATCTGAACTATTGATAAGCTTTATGTCATAGTTGCCAATGGTGAAACACTGCCGAGCCATGTTGTGTGCCCCGATATTTCCTTTTTCATCCAGCAGACTCAGTTGGATACAGATTTTTATGTCATAGAGTTTGGAGGATGTGACATGATCCTTGGTGTTGAATGGTTACAAACCTTAGGACCTATCTTATGGGACTTTTCTAAGAAGTCGATGCAATTCAAGATCAATGCCCAGGAGAACGCTATAATGGAATGATTCCATCAAATCCATCCAAAGCATCTAAGACAATGCGCAACAAAGCATCATGTGCACTGTTATATATGTATGAGCAAGAGGTCACTCAAAAGTATGAGAATGATGATGTGACACTATGCAGCCGATGGACCATTTTCGTTCGGGGTTTGACTCCGGGGGCATTCTTTTGTCGTTGTTCACTGTTCCGCCACTCTAATGGTGTGCCTCAATTTTTCCAACCTTGAGGACAAGGTTGAATTCAAGTGGGGTGGATTGTAACAATCCTCTAAGATAGCTTTCCTAGTTTTTGCATTTTCTTTATTTGCTCTACTGTAATTAGGTTAGGACTTAACTAGTTTCTCTGAATTCTCTCTAGGATTAGGATTTCCTCTATTTCTATTTTTGGTCATTGTAACCCTATAAAAGGGGCCTTAGGGATTATATAATTCAATCAAGAAAATTATCAATAGATAAAAGGGGCCTTAGGGATTATGTAATTCAATCAAGAAAATTATCAATAGAATTTCTATTCGGAGGTTTTCAGTGTCTCGAACAATCCGAAGGAGGTGTCATGTTCCCTCAAGTTTTCTATTTATATTTCTCTATATTTGTGTGGGACTGTTATACAAAACCATATGTGACAAAGCCAAGTTAGTGATCACAATAATCTTTGCTGTATATGGTCCCAATGATTGTTTTATAATTTCTGCTTCATGGGTTTGACTTTTATAATCAATCTTCTTCCTTAGTAGCCCATCCCATCGGTGCCATTCCTGACCATGTGCATGGATGGATGTAGCACAATGCATGGCAGACTTGTGAGTATTAGCAATCCACTCTTCTTTATCTGATGTGTATATATATGAGAACAGTTTTTCTCCCATCGCATTGGTATGAGCTTAATCCTCTTTTTAACTTTTATTTGGTTTTGGAGATGCAACTGTTCATGATTTAGCTATAATATATACTGCTAATAAACTACCAAGGCATTTTCATCCACAAATGGTATGTAACAAACTTTATTTTGCTAAAATTTATCAACATGGTTGAAGTTAGCAGACATACTTTGACAGAGATTTCTTTGACGAAGATGATCTTAATGGGTGAGGAAAAGTAGACAATTGAACTTTTTCCTTTTTTCTGCTACAGGCATTTGCGTATGCTATGATGAGTGCTGGATCTGCTTCTGCTGGAGTTACAAACCTGAACCGCACGGGGATCCGACACTCGGCTCTGCCAGACTTTTGTAAGCCCCTACATCGCTTCTGTGACCGAGCAACAGTTTCCATAGCATTTTCATTCCTCAGCAGCTTCATGCTCGCTTGCTCTGCTATTCTAGATGTGCTTTGGCTTTCTATGTACTGAATCTCACCAGTCATTCGTTCTATGCTTAGATATATAGAGTTTTATGTGAATTTTTGAAATATATGGCTGTCATCTTTAGTGTGGCAAATGATCCACTTTCTTCATGTTTCCTTGAATGAGTAAACGCCCTTTCTCTTACTGATGGAATTAGTATTAGTTGTTTTGATTGAGTGTCGCAACCAGGTTTTTATGTGATTGATCCAATGGTGGGCTCCTCTCCAATTGACGTGAAACAGGGGCTGGTGCAAAGATGTTTAGGTGTAAGAAGGTTGTATAATTTAGTCTGGTACTGCACGGAAGTAGGGTCCAGCCCTGCAAGTCCAATTAAAAGCTTCCTTTGTTTGAACCTGAACCAATTGTTAGGGTCATTGATGTATTGTTGAAGACTGATGAGAAGTATTGCGCATGCACTATAGACGACAATTAATTATAGCAC
Source organism: Camphora micrantha (assembly GCA_003546025.1). NCBI lineage: Eukaryota > Viridiplantae > Streptophyta > Magnoliopsida > Laurales > Lauraceae > Camphora > Camphora micrantha. The sequence continues at coordinate 53,160,356 of QPKB01000001.1, forward strand.
CTTGGCCTTGGGATCCTCATGATTTTTTGGATCCTCATGAACCGAGTGCGTGTAGCTTGACTTATTGCATGGATGATGTTTCTTCCATTCAAGATAACCTGAGTTGCCTGTAAGTGAATTGCTTTGTTCCTTTGCTATAACCTATTGCAGGTAAGTGGAATGGAGTTAATTAGATTTAAAGTGAGTGCAGAGCGACAGGCCAAACAGGATGAGGAAATGTACGATATCTCGATTTTCATGCAGTGTACAAGAACCCAGCTTGTCTTGGAAGTTGGAAGTCCACCGATTCAAGTGAACTTGGAGCCTAGACCTTAGTATTAATCGATTTTGTTGTTTAAGCACTTTGAAGGATGATGATGATGATGACTGACTAACATTCTATCTGTTTTTTATTATTATTATTTTTCCATTTATAAATGGCACAAGGGGTGGCACTTTGGGTTACTTGTATATGCTCAGCTTGAACCAGAGCCATTCCTTGATCAGGCTGAAAATGTCTACCTAGGCCAGACCTAGTTGTCAAAAGGGTAAACCTTGACCCTTAATAATAGGTTGGGTTCATGTTGGGTCCATGCTTGGTAGACGGTAGTGCAATTAGTTAGTTTCAGGCCCGGTTGATGGGTCAAATATAGCAAGGAGGCCAAGCCCTGATCCAAACCTGAAAAAGGCGACATGAATTCCGTATTGGAAGGTCAGGTTAGGAATTTTTCTCCCACATCACTGTCATCTGTTCCAAAGGTTTTTATACATTGATCTGTTTTATGGACATTAGTTCTCATCTTCAACAGGGGTTCATTCTTTATACACAAATGCAGAACTTCTGCTTTTGGTTGCAAATGGGCATGCAAAATTGTTCTTCACTAGTTTTATTATCGGCTCCAACTTCTGATGATGGCCTGAGAGAAGGGCAGTGATTAGTTTTGCATTTATATGTTTGGTCCATAGTTTGGAATGTTTGCAAACTAAGCAATAAATGCCCGTGCTGAGCGTGAGCCAAAATAAATGTATAATAAATTATTATAATAATTAAAACTATAAAAGAAAAATCTACTATTATTATTTTTAAGAATTTTTAGAAGAAAGTAAAGTAAAAAAAGATCTTAAGATTTTATGGTAAAAGAAAGAAATTATCGTGAAAAATAATAATGAGAATCTTGTAATATCACACCTATAAAATCTTTGTAAATTGAAAAAATATATGGGTTGAAAGTCCCCACTAAAAAACAGAAAATTCTGGATAGAAGCAAAAAGAAAAAATGATACCATTCAAAGAAGAAAAAAAAATGAGAACAAAAAATGCTTCCATTTTCCTGCAAATACATCAATATCCAACTGGGGCTCAGTCTGTTAGGTACATCGTTTGGAGTGTAAGTGTGGCTGAGATGAGTCTCTTAAAAAGAAAAAAAGCAAAATAATGAAGTAAAATAAATAAATAAAGGAAATCAATCCTTTAATTAGTTTCTTAGTAAAGAAATAAGGTACAAATCCAACCAAAGTTGCCATCATTCTTTGGAGCATCTCAGTGTAGATGAATCAATTTAGAAATTAAGAAAAAGAAAAATGTATTACCATTCTCGTGTACATCTGAATCATGAATTTTGAACACAAGGTAACTTACATACTAGTAAACAAACTTCCACAAAAAAGCCTAATCAATTCCATCATAAGATTTTGTCAAAGCAAACTTGTAGGCTCCACGCTCGTACTCAGCCCGGGTCCTAATAAAAATATTTTTATTTTTATTAAAATTAGATATATTTTATTTTATATTAGTATAAATAATTAGGGAGAAAAAAAAAAGGCATTAAAATCTTACACCTATCGATGACAAAAGGTGCCTAGGATATAAAATTTGCGTTAAAAAAAGAAAGACAGCTGATTAAAAACCCTACCAATCTAAGCTATGCCAGGATATAAAAACTTCATTAAAAAAATTCTGACAAATGAAAAAAACCTTACCTATCTAACTTGATCCAAATCTTAAAAAGAGCTGACAAATAATTAAATTAAATGGTTAATCTAAAAATGAGATCCCCTTAGTTTCAAAAAATGAATGTAAGTTATTTAAAATCAATTGCAAACATAAGAATCATTTAGTGAATAAGTTAATGGCCATCTACAATCTGGTGGGTCCCATGGAGGGGTGGCCCCATGTAGATGCACAAGTGCAAGATTTGGCAAGTTGTTTGGTTATTATAGAGCTTTTTTTATATGTATGGTAAGGTTTATAGGATCTTTATTATATTATCTAGTAGGTCCCACTTTAAAGTGTTTATTGGTCAAGCTTCCCTACGTGCTATGTGGGCCCACTGCATCACTCACAAAATTGTTGAGTAGAGATTAGGGAGAGAGAATTCGGTTTGTAGATAGGGAGGATATTAGGAAGGTTATGGGAGAGAATTCCATTTGTGGATGGGGAGGAGATTTTATTGCAATAGAAAGAGATTTTAGGGGATATTGATTGAGAGATTTTAGGAGATAGAAGATATGGATAGAAATAGTGGAATGTGATAACATGACTCCTTAAATTAATGTAAGGTTTTTGTGTATATTTATTTAAAATGAGAACTCCTTTGATGCTGACGTGGCACCCCTTACAGCCCACCTTCCCGTTTGCTTTAATATATATAATATAATAATGGGCGGCTTACTTTTTCTCTCGCCTTTTTCTAACTCTTGTCATAGAAAGGGAAGATGGAATTTTCTTGCTCTCATCATAATAGAAAGGAATGTGAAAATGGGATAGAGGATTCCATCTGAGAAGTCTCTATAAGCGTCATCCTTTGTCTCTCCATTTGCCGAAAGTTACTCTTACTCCCTTTTAGACCCTTTATTATCTATTTAAAATAGGGCTTATTCAGATGAATTTGCTTGTAATAGATTTGTTTTGATTAGACTTTTTGCTAACAAATGATTTGGTATGACTTCAATTGAAAAAACAAACTTCTTGTGCCACAAAAGTTGTATGGTATCTATTAAAAAAAAAAAAAAAAGTTGTATTGACAAAGAAAAAAAAAGTTGTTTGGACAAAGTTGTTTTATACTAGTACATGTTTTTGAAAAAGTTATGTTTTAGTGAGGCAACAGGTCTTAAAACCAATTAAATGACTTTGCCACTCTAAAGCGCTAAAGAATCTACTTGAATAAGTTTCAAGTTAAATAGATTAGACTTTCCAAACAGCACCTTAGAGGTTTGTCCCGAGGGATTAGCAGTGATCTTTTATACTAATAGCACAATAGTCCATCAAGCTGCCTCTAGTTTTTTTTTTTTCTTTGTACCCAACCAATGGGGCTGGTTCCCATAAGAGACCCTAGCCATGGGAAAGAAGCCTACTCCTACAGGAAGAAAGCTTGGGTAAGAAGGGTACCTAGGGAGAGTAATGGGGTATCCAACCAACTGCGCCTCTAGTTCTCATCAAATCGTCTCTAGTTACTTGCACCCTTTGGAGTCATTTGGCAATTCATATTAATGTTATAATATATATACACACACTAATTAGATTCAGTCCAATGTTGAATAGAATTCGGGCTAATGTTAAATCACGCAAAGTGCCAAATCATGAGGGGTTAGTGGGTGTGACGGGATTGAATTCATAGTTGTAAGGTCCCAATTGATGCTAAAGTGAATACATATCAATTTAAGAAAATATAAATTTTAGGGTTTTTTATGAAAAAAAAAAAAACCCTTTAAAGTTGATAAATACACAAGATGGCCCAAACACTTCACGACGGCAGAGGACTTCTATAGATATCATGGAATAACCCAACATTTCATAATACCATGGAATGATATGACATACAAATTCCATGATTTCATTATATCATGTTGGATTATTCTATGATATCATGGAATATAGGTTATCTGCTATCATTATGAAGTGTTTAGGCCTCGTCATATTTTTTAAACTTTTAAGGATGTTTTTTTAAAAAACCCTAAATTTTAGTTGTGCTTTTGAATCTTCTTTCTCATTATTCATAATAGTTTTGCCTAATGTTAAAAGGACTAATTAAGGCTGGGGGTGATGTTCTGTTCTGTTCTTTCCACTGTAACTGTTAATGCTCCATAATTGGACCATAACCATCAACAAGTGGAGACGAGCAGTTGAGTCCTCTGTATAACATCCCTAGACACTTATCTCAATCCAGTTGGGTGTGAGTCATCCTCTTATTCTCTCTATCATTGATACTTGTCTTCTAAGGTAAAGGAATTCTGGCTGCACACGGCTTTGCATTGCACCAGTTCCTGTGCAGCCCATCCAAAACATGTGCTAGATGCTGACCACTTTTCAGAACCATATCCATAGGAAGATCCCAGCCTTTTAATCCTAACTAGGCCTGAAATCCAGTGGTTACTTTTTTCTTCTCTTTCTTCTTAGATGAGGTGCTAGATGGATTGGCTCGCTGGCCTAATTTCTGGAGGGGTACAGATATTGCAGCAGTCGTGTGCAATTAGAATTTCACTTAAAAAAGACAAGTTGTCTTCCCACATGTTAAGATAAAGATGAGATTTCTGATTCTCTTTTAGAGTCAACTGTAAGTCAATAACTTAATCAAATCGCCTCATAAAATGGGATTAATACAGCAACTCATTTGGATTTTTGTTTGGATGGGTGAAATTCATTGAATTGAAGATCCCAATATACTATAATATTTGGTTCTCAAATGATATTGTAAAGTATAATTTATTGGAGGGGACCAAAGAAGGGAAAGAAAGGATACTTAAGCAGAAAAGGTCAGAATGGAAAGGCTGGTGCCAGGCAGCAATATATTCGCCATCCATGAACCAAGACTTTCTATCCAATAATTTTTTTTTCTTTCCACACTGTTCTAATTTCTAAATGCTTTTGTGTCTCCATCCATGATCCATGACTTTCTTCTTCTTTTTAATTACTATTTTTATTGGAGGGTTCCCAGTTGTTTGGGCTGAACTAATTCATTACAATCTCCGGGCAAACCGGAAGCACAAATCTGTCTGCGTCATACAGCATTGCAACATGCCTTTCACCATGCTATTGGCCTTACCAGATAGTCTGGGTGTTGGGTTCCTTGGTGAGCACACAAGAAGACTAGTCTCCAGTTTTGGTGCCATCCCAATTGGAGTTCTATTACAACTTCCGTATTTATCAATGTTTAAAAATCATTTATAATATACTGAGACTCAGTGGAAGGATAAGCTCCAATGTAGCCCAGTATGGTAGTGCAATTTCAAACCTACAACCTCCGAATACAAACCATGATTCTAGGACAACTGAGCTACCCCTTGGAGTTACGACCCAAGACTTTAAACCCATAAATATCTTATGATTGACATACTTTCAGGTGCTCTCACGCGTCGAAATATTATAAACCCGGAAATAACTCTTATCATGCCTACTCTAATCATATCTATGTTATAAATACAATAATATAAAAGCATAATATTTGCAATTTGGGTGCCCAAGGTCAAAGCCCAACCCAAATTCCAAATCAAATGAAAAGCAGCTTGATTAGGTTTCAAAGTTCACAAACAAATACAATAGAAAAAAGAAAAATGTGTCTATCACTTCAGAGGCGTAAGTTAGCCATACCCATTCCCCAATAATAAATCCCCATCGTAGATAGACTTCACATCTCTGGCTCAACTCACCACTGCAACTCCATTCTGCTCAAACCACCCTCGCCGGAAAACCCCACCGACCCTAACCATCCAGTGATAATGTCCGCCGGAGAGTTCCGAGATTCCGGCAACACCTCGAAGAAGGTCGTCGGCATCGCCGCAGGCGAAGCCCATACTCTCGCTCTTACAGGTAAGCCGAAACAAGACCCAGCAAACAGTGAAAAAAAACGACAGAAGAGGAAGAAAAGATGGTGAATTTCAAGTTTTTCTGATGTGGGCTTTTTGAATTGGAGGTGTTGGGTTTCTTTGTTTTGTGGAAATTCAGGAGATGGAAGCGTTTATTCGTGGGGGAGAGGGACTTTCGGAAGACTCGGGACGGGGAAGGACTCGGACGTGTTGTATCCGGTCCGGGTGAAGTTCGACTCGTCCAGGAAGGTCGGGGTTTCTGCTGACAGGAGCGGAAGAGAGAGACCCAAGTTTGTAGGAATCACTGCCGGAGCTTACCACAGCCTTGCTCTCGAAGGTCAGGGTTTTTTTGGGTTTTTGCCTATTTTGAGATTTTCAATCAGGGTCTGTTTGGATGTAGAGGAAAGGTGGAGAATAACTGTTCACAGTTAAAATTTTGCACTGCAAATGGTTGTTTTCTCTACAATCAAACAGGACCAAAGGTTGTGTTTGGATCCTGGTTCCCTGCACTCAGTTTACTTGTAATTGGTTATGGCAATGAACAAAATAACTGTTGGCTTCCAACCCAGATTGTCCAAACATATTAATTCTCATTTATTCCCAAGTTGGAAAACTCTTGACTCGGTCTCGACTCATCCAATATAAAAAAATTGACACGAGTAGAGTCAACGGGAGAGTCGTGTATTTTTATTATTATTATTAATATTTAAAAATAAATCTATTACTTATAAAATATAAAAATATATTTATTTACATGCATTCATGATAATCAATTCAAATTAATAAATTTAATATGCAAGAAAAATACTACAATAAGAAAAATAAAAAAAAAATATTGCATATTACATAATTTGTTAGTCTAAATATCGAATGTAATAGATCAAGTATAAGTTTCAAATTACACTTCGGTCATCATTTTTAAATTATTGACTCCAAACCCCATGCATAATTACTTATAAATAAACTTTAATTGTTTAAAATTAGATCTGCATATCATATGGTTCACAATGCAAACAACTTATTAAAATGAGATGATTCAGCTGAGTCTCCCCTATTTTTGACTTGTAGTTCATCAAAATAAAATGAGATGACTTGGGAGAGTCAAGAGTCAACTTGGAGAGTTTTCCAACCATTATTTACGCATAAATCAAGTTGCCGGCACTAGGTTTATGAAGATTCAAATGGATCCCACCTGGGAGTTGGTGGAATGGCATAAGGCCTGGCTTTGCTCCTCACGTCTTGTGTTCAAAACCACTCCATATTTGCCTGTATGCGTTTGTGTGGGTTTAGTCAATGCCACCTAGGTGATTAGCTTTGTTGGGTCAATCAAAGACCTCTCGAATACCCACCTCAACCAAATATGTATATTCAAATGGACCCCAGTGCTTTGGAGGAATTTTTTTAAACTTCGCTTCTTACATATTTAAAAGGGATTTTCACCGGAAAAATCTCCCTAGACTCGTCAAAGACAAAAAAAAAGCCCTAAAATTTCGATAGAAACCATATAGGACTTTCTACCAGTTTTTCCTCTCTTTTTTTCACTTTTGCACTGACTGGCGATAATTTTTACATGAGCGGCGATATCACTGCTTATTTTACAGGGCACATAAATCATAATCTCGAATCCCGTCTTCCCATTTAACAACTTTTTGTTTCTAAATGAGAATCTCTGCAACTTTTTCATCTCCAAACCCAACTTTTTGGTTTTCTTCCTTTTGTTATACTCCAATAAAGAGGTAGGTGGACTCCAATAAAGAGGTAGGTAGCCTACCGCACCTTTGTTTTATATGTGTTTAACCCTAGAACTTGGTTTTCATGTATTTGTGTTTTTGTAAACAGTGGGTTTTTTTTTTTTAACTATATCTTGAAACTTTCAACTACTTGGTTCATTAACTCCATTAAAGAGGTAGGTGGAGCCATTTTCCTTTCTTTATTGTCATAAACTTTGTAGTATATAAAAATGGGCATTGGCATTCGCCAAAATCCTTTTTGTAGTCATAGAAATGGGCATTGTTATTGGGACAAGGCTTTGATGATGATGGGCATTGTCATTGGGACAAGGCTTTGATGATGATGATGATGATGATGATGATGAGAAAGGGGCATTGTCATTGGCTCACATACATACATATGGGCGTTGGGAAGGGGAATTGTGGAAGTTTTTGTGATGATTTTTTTTTTCTTTCTCGCTGCTCAACAGAGATAAAACTCTCATCTGTGTTGAGGGGCGATAGGAAAGAAAAAAACAAAAACCTAAAACTATATTTAGATCATCACAAAATGTTACATTCACAATCACATTCATCACAATTCACAAAAACTTCCACAATTCCCTTTCGTATCCACCTCAGAATTCACCATCACATTTCACATTTAACAAATGTACAACAATATTACTTACACATATCACATTCATGTTCACTACTATTACCTGCACATCCACATAAACAAACATTCGCAATAATTACTTTGTACTTGGTAGAATCAGTTTTTCAACATGATGACAATAATGAAGTCTTATTGTGTTTCAAAATGAGCAAGGAACATTTTAGTATTGCACAAAAGTCCCAAACCAAATCTCGGAAAGACACTCAAAATCCCTCATTTCAGTACTACACACAGATGGCCTATACAGCAACTTCTCTCCAAAATGATAACCTCTTCTATAGATGAAGGAAATTGCAAAATCAGTTCATTGAAGCCTAAAATCAAACACATTCAAGAAAGGAGAAGTACATATATACCCTAGAAAACAAAATCAAGGCATAAATCAAAATATATGCAATATTTCTACATGATTTACCTCGACATGAAGCTGCGATAGAGCTAGAAGGTTGATGGATGACTAGTACAACAAAACCCTCCTCAATCGTTCATGTGTGAGCCACAAAGAGGAAGAAGAAGACAAGGAAGGTACCGACACATGCTTGGAAGGGATGAAAAGTGAGAAAAAAATGCAGTTAATTGGTGTCTTGGATGAGCTAGGGGACCACCAGAGGTAGAGAGCATTGCAATCGATGGGGTAGAATAGATGAGGAAGAAGAAGAAAAGGGGAAAAAGGGTCAGGTATATAGTACATCGCCACCCAGGAAAAAGAACGAAAAGGGTCCCTGGGATCACTCTGAGCCATAAAAATCTTGTGGGTCCTTTTTGGCCTACAACAGGTCTATGTGGATTTTTCCGGTAAAATCCTCAATTTAAAATGTTTAAAAAAGAAAAAAACAAAGTTTTTGAAAACCTTCATACTAAGTTTTAGGGCACTTTAGATGTGGAGAAAGCCTTAAAATATAAGGTAATGAAGGGAATGATACTTGGATTCAATACTAGTATGGTACACACTACACAGTATTCTACTGATACTTATAACTTGTAAGATACAGTTTCAGGATATCTTACTGCTAGGTGTCCATTATTTGTAGGTTTCTATTATGTTTTTTACTTTTCAACATAAAAATTTCAAAATAGAATTTTGTAAGTAGTGACAATTAAATTAATTTAGAAATGTCTAAATGTATTATCGGTGAAAAGTATTACATACTATGTATAAGATCTTAATATTGAATATAAATTTCTTTTTATCAATAAAATAGCAGTATCAATATCCATGTCCTGCATTTTGGAAATTGCAGAGTCATATCCCCTATCCTCATATTCTGCTTGTATCCGCACGGTGGTGGATCCAGGATTTTCGTTTGAGTGGGGCGGACAGCGGTCAATTGAGAATGTCAAATATTATTTTATTGAGTTTCCCTAATCCTCAGTCTACGATAATACACAATACTAACGGTAACAATTTATTTCCCTTTTAGTTGACTAATGGTAAGGAAAAACAATTAACAAAATTCGAAAGGAAATTAAAAAGAAAGAGACAAACTACATAAAAGAACATCGGAGGACAAGAAATATATTTTAAAACAACATAAACCATAATTTATAGGGTAATTCAATCAAACATGAGGAATCGATATTTACCCCAACAATATAGGCCAGCAATCCTGTCTTCTCTCTGGGGTCAGACTCCAATAAAGAGTAAAACAAATACACCAACTTACCAAGGAGCACCAGAGAAAAGGAATAATAAAGCAATTTCAGCTACAAGTGTTCACCATAAATCGAAAATCGGCAAGGTTACAAAACAAAAAAGAGGCAATAGAAGTTAAAAGGGATGCATTCCAGGATGCCAACATACCAACATAAAATCATGTTCACTAACAGTAAATACAATCAGTTTGGTTATCAGTTTAGATTTACAAAAAAAAAAAAAAAAAAAAAAAAAAAAAAAAAAAAAAAAAAAAAAAACCAACAGATCTCTAGAGGATGAAGCTTCACCACATCAATGGAGGAAGAACTCTAGAGAAGAATCATGAACTCTCTCTCAGATTTGCAGTCGTCTTTTTTGTGTGTCAGAAAGAATAAGGCAATAGAAGAGAACCCATATATTTATACATGTATCCTCTAGGGTTATCGCCCATAATTTTTCACCATCCATTCGAATGGGACTTAAGGTCCGCTCGAAAGCCCATGTCTTCAGCTGGTCATTCATGTGCAACGTCCGTTTGAACGGGCATTACATGCTTTCGAACACAGAGCCACTTGGGTTTCTTGGCTGGGAAGGCTGAAGAAGTCTGTTTGAATGAGGATGACGTCCGTTTGAACGTGAGAGCTCCCGGGTTTCTTGGCTTGAGAGAGCACAAATCTGTTCGAACCAAGATGAAGTTCGTTCGAACGTGAGGAGGGGGTGTGTGCAGGTCTTAACAGAGGGCTTGCTTTTTTATGACTTGAACACGATCTCCAGGTCCATTCAAACGGGCAGGAGGGCCGTTTGAATGTCAAGCCTCTCGGGAATGTTGGCTTGCAGCTTGTACCAATTCCATTCGGACGTGCGTTCAAACGAGCACTTGTCACTTGAGTTTTCTTGGATTTTCAGGCTTCCATTTCTCTTTGAAAACTCTTGCAAACTACATTTCTTCTTGAATATGATTTTGCAGTCCATTCTAGAAAAGAAGAAATTACAAAATGCAAACTCAAGTTTTGTCCAATCCCATGAATATGCCAACACTCCAAAAACCTTACAAACTGAATCACCCGAAACCATTATGCAATCACACCAGTTCTAAAACCATGTCTAGTCTGTTGGGAAGTCCCACATCCCACATTGCCTAAGTAATAGGCTTGTCATGTCTTAATATACCTGTATGAGCCTTCCACCTATCAGTTTAAGCTTTTGGGTTGGTATATGGTCTTTTACATGGTATCAGAGTGGGTTCCGATCCAGTCGTTCTTGTGTAGCCTACGTGACAGGCCCGTCTATGAAATCTATTCGGCCTGCACATGAGAGGGAGTGTTGGGAAGTCCCACATCCCGCATTGCCTAAGTAATAGGCCTGTCATGTCTTAATATACCTGTATGATCCTTCCACCTATCAACTTAAGCTTTTGGGTTGGTATATGGTTTTTTACATAGTCCCATGTGATTCCATAGGGCTAACCTTTTTTCAATCAGAACCATCCAATCAAACTTCTCTAGAATTGGTATGGACTATGGACTTGAAAATCAAGCTGATAGGAGTGCTATTACCATTGAATGGAAGTTGTGCAAAACAAATCAGCTATGCTTGCATCAATTGCAGTGTAAGTTTTTTTTTTTTTTTCTTAAGCAAAACAAAGCATTCCATAATTTGTGGACTTGTAGAAACATTATTTTTTTTCTCTCTCTATCTTTGAAATAGAACTTTTAATATCATTAAAATCTTGTGAATATTTGTCACGGCAACTGATCACTAAAATGAATAGGAAAAGGACAAAAATGAGAAATAAAAAGCATAAGCACATTGAGTTTTACAGTTGACTCTCAATTTGAGGGTTCAACCAGGGAATTGGTTCGGTGGGGTGGGGCATACTATTTTTCATATGGTACTCTCCGTGATTTTTTTTTTCCCTCTTTTTTTAACATGGTGCCTTCCTCAAGGAAACTTTCCTTGGTTCCCTTGTGCCCAAGTATAGTGATCTGAATCTAAATTTGTCACTAGCTTTATTCCTCTAGCAAATATCAACATTTTCAGTGGCAACAGTAGTTGTCGGGTTGGATTTTGAGTTGATTCAGGTCCTGTTTACGAATTACATAACTCAGGTGATGCATTAGAAGAAAAATTTATTTGGGTTAGTGACCATTAATTTGTTCCATTTATCTCGTTGATTTGCTTAGCTTGCTAATCTGATTCTTTAATGTGATAAACTTTTGGTCACAAAGTCATTTTAAATCTTATTGTAACTTCTAAAAGCCACAATTCCGATCAAGGATTGGGCTCTTAGAACCTAAACATCTCAATTTAAGGGTGGCAAATTTGCAAATCGAGTATGTTTCTTTTGGAGTTATGACGAACTGATTTAACGCAAAATGTGATTCAATGGAATAGGATTCATTTAACAGCTAGTGCCTATCAGTCTTGACACAAGCATGACAGCATGAGTGTTGTGGATGGTTTTTCCCTTTTTTTCTTTCTCCACAAGGACTCGAACTCATGCACTCGCTAAGGGGGAGCAATTAGTGTTCCTAACCTGCTGAGCTACAATAGAGCGTCAGTGAACATTTGGTATGATGCTGTGCAATGCTGTTTTTGAGAAGTTTCCATGTGAGGACAAATCTCCAACACATTGGCGAGGCTGTTGACAAAGACCTCTAGTTCATTTTTTATTGTTGTTTAGTGTAATTTGTATACTGTCTACTGTCTACTGAGCATTAATTATCTTGATCTATATTTTATTCTTTCTTGAATGAATATTCATATATTTTCTTATTTTCTTGAACTAATATTCGTATCTCTATAAATTTCTAGCATCACCATGTGTCCGTCTGCCCAAGTCACCAATGTAAGATGCCATCAGTAATTATAAATCCACATCTTTGACAGCTAATACTTGCAGTTATTTTCAGTGGAGCATCAGCATTGAGAAAAGTCATATTGTCAATTACCATGTTCCCTTTTTTAGATTATCTGCTTGAATTATGCCCAATGTTTAGACTTTAGAATATTGATTCCTCAATGTTCCAATGGCAGATGATGGATCAGTTTGGTCATGGGGCTACAATACTTGTATCCTTTACAAAATAAAATTTCCCTTTGTAATTCGATTAATACACCTCACTACCTTATTGATGCCTGCAACATGTGTTGAAGTTAGAATATTCATGTTCTTCCACTGAGCTAGTCAGACCCTTTCTTATTCCTTGACTGCTGTATGGATGGTCAGCTCGGTCTCAATGGAGAGAATTCTTTAGTTCCCTGCTTTTTGGAACGCTTCCTTGAGTTGGGCATTGCTGAGGAATCAAACTCCGAAAATAGAATTCCATTGAAGGTAAAGACAATATCATTCCTGAAGGAAGCTCATTTAGACTAATGGCAGGATCTGAAAATTAGTTGGGGACATCGGTAAATAATCAAAGAGTTTTAATCGCGGGTGTATTTTCTTTGTGTGACACTAGATTGTTATATAGAATCCCATTTCCTGAGCTGCTGCTGAGTGCAGAAATTCTAGAATAATTGAAGATCCTCATATGCTTGCATTTGTTTGCATTATGTTTCTGCCAGTCGTCACTCAAGGTGAGTTTGGGCAAGTAATGCAATATGTCACAAGATTACAGCGAAGCCAGAAAAGACTGAAAAGTTACCAGCATTCAACATTGCAATATCTTCTTATTGTTGCAATGCCAAAGTAATTGCAGCTCAGGAGTCAGGGCTTCATATATTAAAATTATAGTTGTGGTTGTTTTGTTTTAGTTGTTGGGGGGGTGCGCGCACATTCAGCCTTTTGCGCAAATGTAGCCTTATTAGGTGATGGAATGGCTGACCTGTACTTCAATCGCAGGTGTCTTATATCAAAGCTGGAGGAATGATATCACTTGCAATCGACAGTCTTGGGGCCCTCTGGATGTGGGGAAATTGCCCTAAGCAGAGTGACAGCAACGGCAGAGAGTTTTCACTTGTCAGCAGTTCTACTCCTCTACCTGTGTGGGATTTCCATGGCCACACCGTTGTCAAGGTTGCATGTGGAAATGAGCATGTTGTGGCTCTAGTCAGTGCTGGTGAAACATTTACAGGAGGTGACCTCATATGCTACTCTTGGGGAAATAACAACCATGGTCAGTTAGGCCTTGGGGACAATGAATGCAGATCTCGGCCCGAAATTGTGAAGACATTTGATAAGGATTGTCCATGGTCAGTTTATGAAATAGCATGTGGGGCCTTCCATACAGTTGCCCTTACCATTAGGAGTAGTAACAGTGATGACACCACAGAAGCGATAGAGTGCATATGCTGGACCTTTGGTCTTGGGGATAATGGACAGCTTGGGCATGGGACTATCAACAGCACAAACCTTCCAGAGGCCGTGAGTGGATTGCCGCGAGATGCTTTTCTCATATCTGCCGACTGTGGCTTATTCCATACGTGTGTTGTTTCAGCTGCTGGTGACGTATGGGCATGGGGAATGGAGAAGGGTCTAGGCCTATGCCCAGATGCCAGTTTTAGCGGGGTTGATGCTGGGGATGCGCTGTACCCCTTGAGGATTCCATGTAATGAAATTCATGGGGCTAATTTTTCTGCCCCAGTGCAAGTTACATGTGGGGCAGCGCACACGGTTCTTGTTGCAGATGATGGATATAAGCTTTGGGCTTGGGGTAGGGGGCGCAGTGGCGTTCTTGGGAGAGGTAACATCAGTGATAGTGTCACTCCGTGCATTGCTATGTGGCCTCCCCTTGATGAGGACTTCAAGAAAAATGAAATAGAGACTACCATTGATAGGAAAGGCACCCCCAAAGACGATGAATCAGTGAAAGTGTTGGAGATGGAGAAGAGGCTGTCTTTGGCAGCAGAGGAGGTCCAGCTCCTCCAATCGAAGCTTGCTCTTATGGAACGATATGCTAGCATACTGCACACTTGTGTTTTCGGCAAAGCCATGGAGGAGCGAGATCTGCCTCCGACGCTTAGGAACTGGGGCACATTGAACATTGAGAGAGAGTGGGAGAATATGATCGAGTCAGCCGATCGCGGGAAACTTGCCCGAATGGAAGCTTTTTACCGAAATATGCATGAGGCAGTCAAGGACAAATTGATGAAGAGAAAAGTGGAGGAGATGATTAAGGAAAGCTTACATTCTTTATCTACAGGAAACCGGGTGCCCATGGAGAACGCCTCGTCTCTCCAGTAAGGTAAGCTATATATTAATAAAGGTTAGATTCGTGTTTGTTTGTATTCAAATAATCATGGATCAATTGTATTTTTTTTTGGGGCTTTTGTATAGCACATGCCAATAAGTTGATATCTGGTGCCTGCCTCAGTGAGAGTGAATTTCTATGTAATGTATTTGATTTGAATTTATGTAATTGATAGTCAGTGCAGTTAAAAGTATGCAACTTAGATCTTCCATTTCTATGCAAGAATGAATTGTATGTAACTAACAACTAGTAACTGAATAATGAGTTCTTTGTTAGCAATTAAGGCAACAACTGAATGTTGTCACCCTATCCATGAACACAACAAATGAATGTTATTAATACCTCAAAAAAAGTTATGCAAAGATGAGATGAGTCAAACATGCGATCTTCTGGTTGCAACAGTAAGCACCTTTGACTGGTTGTCCCAAAGTATTATATTGGATTCATTCTAGTTGCTCTATTGGCAAATGATATGTCAAGAGCGTACACTTATAATGGTTTTTAGTTACAGCCTTTTGGTACCTAATACTTTTGATTATGACATATGCTACTTTATTTTTTATAAAACTTCACCTCTTTTTTTTTTTTTTTTTTTTTTTTTTTTTGTGCCACTTCTATATCATGTATCATTTGATTATACTCTTTAAGGGTACACAGGAGAAAAGATGGCAAAAATGGGGGTGGAGAAAATGTGGCGCTTCAAATTTGTACTGTCCACAGTACTCCACTTGTTTTCCCCAACTGTTTTCTCCGTTTCCAAATGAGGTGTTTTCCTTTATTTTCAGAATATTTTGCATTATGGTTTTGGCCCAGGTGGATACAGGTTTAAGCCATGTTTTGTGCACCAGTTTGACTTTAAGGAAAGGGAACAGTGAACAGTGTCCTATTTTCCACTAAAAGAACACGGTCCATTTGGATTTTCATAAGCTGTGTGCAGGTAATTCATTAAATGTGTAAATTAGGGTTCATGTGCTTGGAACACTGAGGGAGATGCAAGTTACAGTTGGTTGTTTTTTCTCTGCAATTATAATATATTAAATCCAAGGGTTTTGGATTGGATTTTGACCGTCGGTTATAATTTTGACAGTAAGTTATTCTATTTTTGCAAATCTTTTCTGTTTTCTCCCCACTTGTCTCATTCAAACTACCTACTTTCTCTTTATCGAAACCACTCACATCTACTCCCCACATTTCAAACTTCTACTTTTCCTTTTCTATAATAACTTTCTTTCTATTCCAATTCTTCTATTTCCTTTCTATTTCATTAGCTCTTAACTTTCATACACAGGTACTCTCATAACCTTTTCCTTTTCTTTTTTTCTTTTTCTGTTTTCTTTCTAAAATTTATGGATATTTGTTTTAATGCATGAATATTTAAGTTGAAATGCTGGCTTTACATGTGCTGAGCATGGGTTATTATGCTAGTGACCAATTATAGGCCGAGTTTTAGGTGGTTAGATGTAGAGGTAAATTAACCGCAGGGCAACCAACTAACCAAAGTTCAGAGACCTGGCCATGCCCTTTAGAAATTCAAATGCATTATTTTGTTTTGTTTTATTTTTATTTTTTGTTTTTTTTTTATATTTTTGTCTCAGGCTATTAGGAATCCAAATATCCAACTATTGATGATTAGGTGGAGGCAAGAGTGTGTGAGTTCGAATCTCTTTCCAAACAAAATAAAAATAAGGGGATTTTACCTGAAAAATCCCCTTGGACTCATTGAAGATCAAGAGGGGCTCAAAAAGTACACACTGATTTGGTTTGATTTTTTTAGTTTTCCATGAGAGGGGATATCGCCGCTCCTCTTGCCTTTTTACAATCAATCATTTTTCTATTTTTTCCCTTTTCATCATCCTCCTTTCCCTTGTCTCCTCCATCGGCAGTGTATACTTGAACTGAAAACAATCAAAGCCTAAGACAACTTCATGATTTTTACTTTTTTGCTTCATCAATCAATGGGACACATGAAAACCCAAAAGACAAAACAACAACAACAATCAATTAAACCATGTTACATGAAGGAGAACAAAATGTATACAACAGATAGTGGAGGGTTATGTTTAATGAAAGTCGTCCCTCTTCACTCCAATGGATTTGGCTTTGGCTTTTTAGAATGCTTCTATCCTCTCTGGTATTGGTGTTTTGAAAACCTGTAGTATCTGTACTACTTTTGGCATGGATGGCCTGCTTGAGGGTATCTGGGATGAGCAAACCAAACCCAATTTGAGGATAGGGAGAACCTCCTCTGTAGGGTACTCACTCATGCTTGGATCCACACAATCCAACACATTTCCTTGTTCCAGTTGCACTCTCACATAATCACTCAACACGACACATTTCCTTCGTGATCCACAACTCGTCAAAGATCAAGGACTGTAGAACACGAAACCCGACCCTATTCCACTATTGTGACGTTTAATATGTGAGATTTGGGTTTGAGCTTGAGTTGGAGTTAGAGGAAGGAGGAAGGAGGAGGAAGATGAAAAGCGAGCTGATGAGGAAGGAAAAGGAGGAAGAAGATGAATAGTGAGTGGAGGAGGAAGGAAGAGGAGGAAGGAATAAGAAAAATGAGAGGGGACAATCGCGGGTCAGATTTTTTTCCTAGAGATGAACACACTTATATGAGAGCTTAACCTTTTATGTGAAGGGATATACCCGCTCAATATATGAAATTTATATGTGATAGGCAGTGATATCCCTTCTCATGACAAATTTTCCCAAGGGATGAAATGGGAGCTTAATCTTTTACGTGAGGGGATGTTCCCGCTCAATATATGAAGCTTATATGCGATGAGCGGCAATATCCCCACCGATGACAGAGTTTTTCTAAAGGATGAACACAACTCATCTAAGAACTGCACCTTTTATGAGTGGGGATATCCCCACTCACCCGCGATTGTCCCAGCTCATTTTTCTTCTTCCTCCTCTTCCTTCCTCCTCTCATTTTTCATCTTCTTCCTCCTCTTCCTTCCTCATCCACTTGTTTTTCATCTTCCTCCTCCTTCCTCCAACTCATTCTCAAACCCAAACCTCAAATATTAGATGTCACAATAGTGGAATAGGGTCGGGTTTCGTGTTCTACACTTCTTGATCTCCGACGGGTTGTGGGTCACAAAGAGGAAAAATGCAACTAGGATCTCCGCATGCTTGCTAGAATGTGCAAAGAGGTGGAAGAGGAAGCATTGCAATCGACGGGAGTGCCTGGAACCAGTTGGGTTGAGATCGATAGAGGAGGTGAGGGAAAGGAGGAAGATGATAAAGGAGGGAAATGGGATATGATCGATTGTAAAAAAGCAAGAGGAGCAGCGACATCCCTCTTAGGAAAAACTGAAAAAAATAAATTCAAATCAGGCTTGTAGGACCACTGCTGTGCATGGAGACTTTCTGAGCCCCTTTTGATCTTTAATGAGTCTAAGGGGATTTTTTCGGTAAAATCCTCTAAAAATAAAAGACAATAAAGAATTAAAGGATTAAAAAAAAGGATGAATTTACGAAAAAAAAAAGGACCATAGTTGTCCTCTAATCGACAAACAGGCTACTATATTGCGCGGAAGTGGTTTCTGTGACAACTTTCGTTTTTTTTTTTATTAAAGATTTAAACGTGTGACAACGTTGTCGCTTAATCACCTGAAACTCCATTTTTTCCTCCTCCCTCCCATCGTTTTCGCTGTTATTTGTTTCCGTTTCTTTCTTGGTTTCCTTTCCCCCTTTCTGGTTGTTTCCATTCCCCAAGAATCCAGATAATCGAGAGGAGCAGTCAAATGAAGGGGATCGTAGAGGAGAAGAGTTGGGATGCAAATTCCCTCTTCCCAGCCCTAGGCAGAGATTGTCAATCCACTGTCTCATCCACTGCTCAAGGTCCGAGTATGGAACGCTTGCATCCTTGAATCGGGACTTCCATAATATTATTTGAAGTGGTGAGTTGTACAGACATGGGCGAAAATCGGGTATATCGGAACACTGGGTCTACTTCTCTTGCAATGTCCTTGAGTGGGAGGCATTCGACCCTGATCGCATGCATCTCTTTGTTTCATGTGCATAAGGAGTCATTCTGCCAAAGAACTCCTTGTTTTTGGAAAGGGAAGAATGGAATCGTCACACGTGGCATGACAATTCACTGGGATAGCCTTAAGTGACGACGTCATCACACGTTTGAGTTCTGCAGTTAATACCGCCTAAAAAAAAACGATGGGAGGAAGAAGAAATGGGAAAATGATCATAGCAATTAAGAAACGACTCGTCACCGTTTAAATGGAATATATGACATGACGAAAGTGGTCATAGGAAATTACTTCCGTGCAATATTGACTAGTGACATTTTTTTCGGTTAGTGGCCATCTAGGGTCTTTTTTTTTTTTTAGTTTCAAAAAAATGCCCTTTTTTAGGGCTTGTAACTTAAAATCACCCAGTTCGTCTCCACATTCCTTTACAAACGACAAACTCCATTAGTTGGATTTCTACTTAAAATAGTTTCACCCTTGAACCTGCTCATTTAAGGGATATCATATCAGATTGAATTACGAAGTTCAAGAGGCATATTCTCCATAGCGTTCAACTTCTACATGCTCAATCTTTCAAATATGAAGAATGCTGCTTCTTTCATTGGCATTCTTGTCTACCTCACACCACAGCTTCTAATAAATTCAGAGTCAGTAGACAAGAATGCTGATAAGAATATCACAGCTTACAATGAATGGGATGCCCAGGTCAGATTCCAAGTTGGAGACTTTCTACCTATTTGTGCAACAAGAGGAGGATTCTGCGCGGGAGACTTCCTACTATTTGTGCAACAAGAGAATTCTGCGCTGTAAGACTGTCTGCATGAGACAAGAATGGGCTGCATTGCATTCCTATTTCTCCCATAGTAAATCTAAAGCTCCTTCATCAAGAAAAAACCAGCTCATCTTTAGCTTTTCCACAAGGAAAATGTGTTGCACAGACAACAAAACATTGCGCTGGAAAGAAATTCAAAACAATTTTCCTCTATAGCACAAAATCCCCTCATTGCACAAACACGCGCTCTGGAGATGGGCATTGTAGTCATGGCTGGGAATATATGAATTGTTAGGGTCTCACCTAATGAGCCTAGCATAGCTGGCCATCTGATCACCAGTCTTCAAACTGACTTTCAAGAAACAAAATGGTTAACGGGCTGGAGGGGCAACTGATGGTTAGGATTTCCCAATTGGCTCAAATCGCAAATTTCAACCTATCCATGATGGCAGCCCCATCAACTGGGAAGATCCAATTCATGCATTCTAATGCAGATTATATTTTAATTAAATGACCCAAATATACATCTAGACCTACCTATCTGATCCAGATTAAAGCTTGAGACGCCTGGGACCTTCAACTTCAGAAGTAGAGCCCTGACCACTTCCAAAAGGCAAAAGATTCATCCTTGATATGTTCAGGCAGTATCCATTTCACCCTCACCTTGGACGATGATCCTAACTCTCCCCTATTTCTATGTTGATTCATCATATATGAGTCAGATGCCCACATAAAAGACTATTGCACCAAATACGCAGTCGGATATAAAACATATACTATATAATTTTATTATGAGTTCTACTGTGATAATGGAAGTACCAGATAGAATAAATGGATATGAGTGATGAGTTTAGGAGAACTAAATTCAGTTTTGTTGTAAAAGAACCGCTCCTTACGCAAGTGGTAGGGTAAGAAGTAACAGTTCTCACTTGGCTGCGCAGGTTCAAACTGTTGGTATGCCACGTCTTTCCGCTTGTGTGGAGTATCTTCCCATGTACGTGTGCCGTCTCTTGGGTCCCAGCCATCAGTTTTGTTCTCGCAATAATATCTGATCAGAACCATAAGAGTGGGTCCTGGATCGTCATTTGGTGAAATATATCCTCCTCTTGAACACTTCTAATCTCTCATACATTCTGTGTAAAATCAAATTTTTAGGAGAAAAGAAAAGCCCCTATTTTATAGCACTCAAGCATTAACAAAATCCAAACCAAGTCCAAGAAAACTGTCCACCAGAAGGTGACTAACCCGGAGATTTTTTAGAGCATATCAAACATTCCACTCAAGCATATCAAAGATTTTAAGCTGAATACCTGATCGCTAGCCATACAATGTAGTAAACAAAGGCCTAAGTAGAAAGTGAACAGGGCTAAGAAACAAAAAAATACTACTGAAGACAAACTAATCAAACAATTTCTTTTTACCTCTCCATCATACCAACTTCCATATGGGAAAGAGAAACTACAATATAAAGAAAGTGGAGGGGAAAAAGAGAGACCTTCACCATGTGAAAGAATTCTTCTAATTCTAGAGACAAAATAACCTTCAAGAAACCCAGACAAGACTCGTAAAAGAATGGTAAAATATATGACCCACCCTTCCTCATCACAGCTACAGACAACACAGCCTCAAATCTTTCCAGGTCTGAATTTTGCAAGTCCACCTGACCAACTGAACTGCAACATGATCAGGTTGTCGTAATAGACAAGGTAAAGAGGTCTTCAAAAAATACAATATTTCGTGTTGCAGTTGCCTTTTTGCTGGAGCATGGTAAGTGAAGGATATTCCCAAAGAAACCCAAGAAATTTTCCTAGTGATAGTAATATAATACAGCTAGAACAACAGTCAACAAGTAGGCCCTGCAAATGAAATTCCTGCACCAGAAATCCAATGGAATTGTGTATCTATTGCTTCTTCGGTGTGCTACAGTTTCTTAGGCAAGTTGTAGGTCTTCTTAAGAAACTTGGAGGCTGCGTCCTCATTGCGATAACACAAAACACGCATAATTGTGTTCAGATCAGTCGGGCTCCAATGGCCTGTCGTAGGAGGCAATGGAAGTCTGGACTTGGCTGAAGAGCCGTAAGATTCTAGTGCCATGCGCCGGAAGCGGTCAATTAGGCTCTCAGTCTCAGCACGGAAGAGGGGAAGAACACTTCTCACCTGGGTTGATGCCTTGTCTACTAACTCCTCTGGCAATCCATCACCATTACACACATAAAGATCTTTAAGGATGGCAAAGTCATCCTCTATAATTTGAGAATCTTGACGGGTGAAACATCGAGAAGGGCCCCCTGCAAGAAGCACAAGCAGGAAACCATCGAATGATGCTTTCATAATGGCAGTAATCACACGACTACGCACTCTGTTGTGAACAGTGGATGATATTATCTCAAGGTTGGCGTCAAGCTCTTTCCGGAAAGGCTCAATCCTAGAAGATGCTGTATCTCCAGCATATAATCCATCCCATAGAACATGACTTAGGTCATGAAAGACCAACTTGTATGCAGTTGCCTCGCAGAGCTGTTGGATTCCTTCCTGACAAGCAGCTATGGAGAGCTCAAACTTGTTCTCCACCCCACCTGCAACATCCCCATTAGCAGATTCTGCATTTCTCAAGTAAGTAACAAGTCTTTTCTCCAGTGCTTCCAACTCTGTGCGCAAATGATGGAAAGTATTCATCCGGACACATAGCCGTGGCAACCCAAAGGTGTCCTCACCATTCAGAGTCCCAACCTGGGGATTTCTTTTCTGGAAGTTCTGCGACTTCTCTTTCTTCTTCCATACTCCTTGGAACTTAGAACGTGTAGTGCATCTCGTCAATGCCGGCAAAGTTGGAACATAAGTGTTACGGGTTCCTAGAGATCAAAGTATAATCGGTTAAGACATTTTTAAAGCCAAAGCTTTTTTTTTCCTCTGATCACTAAGCTAAATGGTGCATTGGGATGTGACCAACAGTCTGGAAAATGAGAAAGTAGCCAGTGTGATCTGCCTACACAATACCATGGAGGCTACTTTACAGGACCCACTTGTAATCATGGCAAAGATATCCAACGTAGGTGATGCCCTTATCTGATGGCTATGACCATCCAGGATATCAGATTTGTGTGTATTTAGCAATACACTCTGGGCAAACCTTAACACTATCTGCCAGAATTGCAAGTGGAGTGGTCATAATGGATCTTTCACCATAAGAGGGGAGGACGGTTCACACCGTATCACCCCTCTCAACAACTTGGCAGAATTGGTAGCTATCAGTTCTATGCATCTGGGACTGGGACAAAAGCGCGCACATCACAATTGAATCCTGTTTTCCCAAGTTTCCTGCTTCATAATTATCAGCTGCACAAGCTGATAAATCATGTGAAACGGAAATATCAAAATAACAGTATCCAATCCATGCAATTTCTGATTTTCTCACCACTCCAAACAAATAGCAGAATAAAATATAAATAAAGATAAAATACTAAAACTGCTTGTAGGAATGGAAACATTCAAATGCACAGTATGTGGAAGATCCTTTGCAGGTTTTGCAGCATACCACAGCCAGATTTCGCCTTGGATATGTACTGCTGCAGACTTCGGTCAAGTCCAATCATTAGATCAGGAAGCAAGGCAGCATGCATTGGAATTGGCAGCTGAAAAAAAGCATCCAAAGTCTCATCTGCTAATCGTAAAACTTCTACTGCAGAAGGAGCAAAGTTTTCCTTATTTGCCCTTGGGTTCCAAACCTATACAGAAATAAAGGCAGGCATGGTTATCTGAGGGAAAACTGAACAGCCAAATTTACATGTTTCACACAACAATCAAAGATTTAGGTAGCAAGCAGAAGAATATCTTTTAAATTAGCAAAAATAGAAGTAAGAAATAAGGATAAGATGATGAGATGATACATGATATAGGATTATGATGATGATATGGTAATAATGAAAACAACAACTTTGAACATAAATGTCTTCTTTAAAAGTACAAGGGCCAAAAGCAAATAGATGAACAACTATTACTATAGATGGACTGAAGGAGATGAAAATAAATAAACAAGAATTATCTTTTTTTTTAATAGTAAATACAAGAATTATCATTGAGTTCTTTTTCTTAATGTATTTTTCATGCTTATAACTAGGATCTGAGATTAAAAAGTGCCTAAAAACAGAATCTCTCACAACCCAAAAACTGCAAAACCCAGGAGGATTCTCTTTTAACTTCCAAGTATTTCCCTTTTGATTTGTGTTTTGGCTCTTTTTGGAGGAGCCCTTGCCAGTATATTTATCGTGTACGGTTGTACAGGCTTTCTTTCAGTTGCTCATTAATAATTAGTCATAATTCAGAGAAAAAAATTATACACACACACATGCACACAAGTTCAGCTCAGAATAGGCGTGGGTCACGACAATGACAATAGTCCACCAGGTCATACCAAACTAAGCCAGTTCCATCCTTTTAGCCAAGTGTTTGGACTGGTGCAGACATCAGAAACCACAAAAGGTAGTATACTGTTTTCCTAGCCCAAATCATTGACGCACCACACCAAATTGACATAATTGCTTAAGGAATAATTTGAAAAACGGCATCCAAATTCCAAACTACAGTCATTCCAAAATGTTGTGATTTTCAACTTTGTGTATCCCATATTCACAGAAAATGACATGCATTACAAGTATGAAATTCCATTCACAGGTGACATAAAGGAAACAACAATATCAAGAATACCTCTTGTTGCAAGTTCCTATCAATCCATTCCTTCAGTCGGTCCACCCTTGTCCTTATCCATTCTATAGTCAGGTTGGCCACCATAGATTCAGCCTCATAAGGAGGCATCTCACGAATTATCGCCTTCCCACCATCATCACTATCAACTGAATCTTCAACTGCTATCTGAACAAGATCCTTCTCCAACTTATCTGCAGCTTTCAACACTTGTACGGCATCAGGTGTCAGCTCCGTGACACCTGACATGAATTGTTTCAATTCATTTCCATAACAAGCATGAAGGGTAGCAACAGCCACACCTGCAGCAAGTGGATGCCATTTCTTCAGTATTGGACTGAATACCTCCTTTTCCTTGCTTGCTAAATCACTAATGTCCTTCGCAAGGATGGAAAGAACCGGTGGTGGGTTAAGCCGGTTTTTAGGTGATCTCCTGCTTGAGTCTGCTTTCTCCATTTTCTGCCATAATACAGATCAATTAAAATAATGAGACATAGATCAATGAATATTTGGCAGCAAAAACTCAAACTATAAGAGGCCTTCTAATCTTCCGCACACCTAAAGATCAGGTTGGTACGCATGCAGCTACACTTGCAAAGGTGGCACATATGCATGTGTAAGATCCAGGTTCAATTCAAGGCTGGCTGAACTGTCTACCACCTCATTCGGAAATTAAGCCACACCAAGAAAGCCAGTTTAACCAACCATTTGTGGTGAAAAAAGGGGTTAATGAGGTAGATGTAGGCTTGCACGATGAGTGGACTGGCCTACGTTATCATGGTTATCTACCAAGAGGGCCCCCTTTGATGCATGCTTGGATGTGATGCAAATATGGTGGCATGGAGAAATGGATAAAAAGGTTGGCAAGAAATGTTACAAAAGATAAAGAGCTATGAGGAGGACCTGCCTGAGCAAAAGCAGTGCGGAGTGATGACCTTATGTAAGTGTCAATCCTGTTTCGAGCCACATCAACTTCTTCTTTCCTCCTGCGACGATACTCATGAGAAATATCTTCCACCAATATCCTTGCAGCTGAAACCCCCAACGAAACGATACTCTCCATTGACTCAATATTTCCAGGATGAAATGTGTCATGGTAAGCAAGAAGCCTTTTTTCTGCCCAACCCAATACGGAACTCAATGTTGAACTCAAGATCTTAGAATATATAGGATCCTTTGTTGCCTTTGCATCTTTTGCAACCTCAGCCAATTGATTATCAGCGGCAAAGAGTAGATCATTTTCCACTTGCCCGGTTGCCACAAAACGGTCAAATAAAATCCATGAAAAGCAAAGGTTGTGAAGCATCTGATTCAATCCAAGGACGGGCCATGTCTTCTTTATTAGTTCTATTACCTCGTCAACTTCTTCTATAATCGATGTTTCTTCATTAGCATCAAAACAAGCTTCTAATAGCACCTGGTACAGTCGGAGATTGAGTGGACACCCATCTGCCCAATGGTACACATCAGCAGCCATTCCATCAAAAGATTTGCAAGCAAGAGACATTACAGCACTACGTAAGACTTGCATCGACTCGGTATTCTTTCCAGTTTCCAAAGGTTGCTCTGATGCTGCACGTATAATTTGCCGAAGCCGTTGTGCAGAGGGATCCGATTTTTCTAAAGGCAGATGAGGATGCAGTAGGAGCCCAGCTTCAAGAACCTTCAGATTTCTCATCTTCCAGGCTTCATATTCTTGTGGATCAGGAAAATCAGAAGCCTTAAACTGTTGCAAGAGCTCCAATGGTAAAACCATTTGCTCAAAGCGCCTTCCATGCTGTTTGAAAAATAAACCAGTGCCTGTTATCAGTTATGCTGATGCTTAAGTAGACATGTGGGCTCTTTTTGCATCAAAAAAACGAAAGTGACCTCACATTCCATCTGTAAAAGTGGTGTCCATGGTTTAGTAATCCAGGCTTTCTATGGATGCAAATGGTACTTGGTTGAGTCAACTCGTTAGCACTCATTGGGTGAAAATTAGAAAGGGCTCATCATGAAAATGCATACATGCAAAGTGTGTCTAAAGAACCAATGCACCAGCACCCAGTGCACATCACTGCAAAGCACCAATGGTTTCTCTCCACTAATGATATAAACAAAATTTTCATGGGAGCACAGCTAATATAAAATTCTTTCCTGTTCTACTCAACTTTCTGTATGGGACTAGACACATGACAAAACCAGTGTACACATTCTTTTATACACCAACATAGACACCTGACAAAAACAGCAATATGCCTCTCATTGGCAAAGCCAAAAAGAAAAGGTTGCAACAGCAATAAACAATTTCAAACAACCTGAAAATACTCACTAATTTCAACTATAGTAGCGCAATACTAAAAAAAAAGGTAGAAAATAATGAAATTTGACACTTCAAGATAAAATCATCCAACCAGTCTGGTAAGAAATAGCAAAAAGTGACATAAGAAACAACTGAATGAGAGAGAGGCATGTGACAAGTTGAATAGGATAGCAAATTTTTTTCCCAGTATTTTTAATGTTCAGAGTTTTCTTCCCTTTATAACCAACTGAGAAATATGAATAAAATCACAATCTAAAACCTCATAGATCTGACATCGTATAAATGGATGCTTCAGAAAAAAATATATCATTGACAACCCAAAGAAAAAAACACTCAAAACAATAATATGATGTTTATAAACCAAAGACAAAGACATGATCCATAAACCAAACTTAGTTTTAAAAATCGAAATCAATAATTGTGAACCAATATCACAAATCAAAGCGCAAATTTCAAGAACTAAAGATCAAGGTACAATTCACCAACACACAAACCGCTCATGTGCTGCATAGAATCAGAGAACAAACAAATACAATTCAAACCCTGCTAAACATTGTAGCTACTTTTGTTGTCGCTGTTGAAAATAAGGATTAGATCGGATCAAATGAAATACTAAACAGACACAACTCAGTTTCCGAAATCCATAATATGAAATCACCAAAACCTAAAAGGAAGTACAATTTAAAATGCAAAAATAAGGGTATGTTTGGACATCTCAAAATCTTAGGTGGCAGTCCGGACTCTGGATTCTTTTCCACCCAATCAAGAAATACTTAGATTGGGGCAGGAAAAAGGCGGAATAAGAGGCTAATGAAGTGGCATTTCCAAAGAATCATCAAAGACACAGGGAATTTCTCACTTCAAGATGAATCTGACCAAATCACCAGTGAATTGTGTCCATCCAAACAGACCCCAAAACTAAAAAATCCAAGCACAACAACACCCATGAAAGGAAAAAGCTATTGCGTCCATCCAAACAGACCCCAATACTACAAATGAAAATCCAAGCATAACAACACCCATGAAAGGGAAAAAAAAAAAAAAAGGAAAAAAAGAAAAACAGGAAATTAAGCTCACCTGCCCTGCTGAAATTCTCAACAGAGCTCGCCGGATCCGCGAATCCATCTGCTCCGAAACCTTCATCTGCACTCTCATCAACTCCCCAACAGTCACAGGCCTCTTCGACTTGGATGGACTGCTCTCCTTGTTCTTCAAAGACTTCAGCCCCAGCGCCTTCTTCATCTTGCTCGCCGCTGTGGAAGTAAGCGATCTCTGCAGCGAAGGCGAAGCCGAAGAGGGCGACACTGACAGTGTCTTCTCCATCTTCTCTGCAATTCCTCTCTCAGATTGAGATATGAAAGTCAATGGCTTACCACCCGAAGATCTACATGCACCGACGAAGATCTCATACGCGGTTTCTCTTAGCTCCGAGCAGGAAAGATTGCAACCCAATTCGCCAAAAGGGGAGACGAGATCAGAAACTGGGGTTCTGGAACTACCCATGTCTCTTTTTGATTCTCCAAGGCCTCTATCTCTGAAAAGAGAGGCCATTTGAGGCGATTTTGGAAGATAAATATGTGGGTTTTGTGAGATGGGGGTCTTTCTTCTCTTGTTCTGTTTGATTTGTGAGATATGGGTATGGGCTGGTAGTGGAGGAGGAGATTGGAATTGGGGTTTTCTTCGATTGGTGAAAATGGTGGTCTTGGTGGAGAGATTGACGGAATTGAGGAAGAGTAAGAGCTGTAATGGGAAAGAGAAAAGGAAAGGTTGGTATGGTGGGGTAAAGGAGAGGTTTTTAATAAATAAAAGATAAAAAGATAAAACACGGCAGAGAGAGAGAGAGAGAGAGAGCACAAAATCTTAGTTTTTCCCAATAAATTAGGAAGAGGAGAAGGGTTGGTTTTTTTCAAATTACCTTTGTCTTCTGGACTTATTGTAAAAGAAGGATTCCCCTATTCTTTTGGAAATATTAAACGGCAGGCCCTGGCATTAAATTTAGGGGTTTTCGCTAAAAGAAGCCTCAAATATTTTCGTATATCTTCAAAAGCATCCTCAAATATATATATAATGTCCAAAATCATTTTATTACGTAGACTTTATTATTTTTTAGACTAAATTACCCTTCGCTTTGTATCTCGCGACATCGAGATTCAATCGCATTCACACATTAAAGTATTTCGCAACTCATTATTTTTTTTATTCAACTCTCGAGCTCGCTAGTTTATTCTGAACAAGTTAATGTTTATTTTAAATTCATATTCTAAAGCGATAAGACGCGGAGGAAAACATCCTCGACTTTGTAGCTAATTCTCTCTATATTGTAGTTAAAGTCTGGTTACAACTTACAAATAGGGAATGGAGATGAGCGTAATATATTTCTTAATGAAATGATTAATTTTTCTTAACAGAATCTCCACGGATTGTACTAAGAGAAGGCTCGCAGTGAGTACATTCACTATTGAACAAACTCACAATGGAATGGTTCGATTCATACATTCATAGACATAGAAATAGTTACTTCAGCTATAGAATTATTAGTCAAACCACCTATATGTGTCCTATTTGGGAAAACTTTAACTATTGAAATCGCGAGTCTCTTCTGGACATTGCGAGTTGAATCTTGACATTGTAACTTAATCATGTTAATGTCCAATTCATATTCAAAAGTAAGAAAAGTTGGAGAGAGAGATCATTCTAAATTGCACTAAAAGTAGGGTCAGAATTAGTATATTAACGGTTAAACATTGTTACAATGGAGTTATTCAACCCCTTCACACATTCTTGAAAAGTTCCAGGTGAGGCTATACTGGATTTCAATAGGTTTGCGCTAAGTTTCTACTAATTATAGTAAGAGTACATTCAGAATAAAGACATTATTGAAGTTTATGAAAAATATAAATCAATCTAATATGATAGAGAAGCTTAATTAATGCTGGGGGGTTGGTTACTGGTGAATGGAATTGTATAGAAGCAGAAAACCCGAGCCCGCAAATAACGTTGGCATATGTATGGACGCTAAGTCATGAGCTCGTAAGTGTTATGTCTCGAACTCGAGAGTCATCTCTTGAACTTGCGAGTGTCATGTATCGAACTAGCGAGAGATAAAGTGAAGGGTAATTTGGTATAGAAAAAATGAAGTCTATGGCAGTCTTGTTTCAGTCGGATATCAATTTTGGTTGCTCGGGTACAGTAGAAGACGTGCATCAACCCTTAGTTTTGGACTTTATTTTTGACAGCGTTGCTATACCAAATCCCTTTGTCGTCACTTTATCTCTAGAAAACTTTTTAGGGCATGTTTATATTGCTCTTATGAAAATGGAAGTCTATGGGCACGTTTGTGTAACCCATATCCGTAGAAAACTTTTCGATTTTCCACAGAAATGCAGTTTTTAATGTGTTTGGTGCGGAAGAGGTATGCGGAAATGTAATTCCGTAGAAAAATAGCCCCCATATATAAAGCATGTTTCCTCATTCTTCCTCGAAATCGCATGATGAAAAACAGAATGCAAGCTCTGGCAAAAAAAAAAAACAAAAAAGAACCTGATCTCCATAGACACCTTGAAGCCATCTCCATCTTCTCCTCTCTTCCTTAGTCTGATCTTGGTGCCAAATCCATCTCTCTCTCTCTCTCTCTCTCTCTCTCTCAATACCATCTTCGTCTTCATCTCCATTCCCATCTCTACCTTAACTTAAATACAAGCCCCATTTTTATTATGTGATTTCCAAGCCCTAACAGTACAACCAGATTGTAATCCTAGCCCTAACCCTAAATCAAATTCAAACCCTTACCCTAACCCAAATGCAAGGATTCCCAAGGTCTCCATTCCTATCGTCCACGTTGGATTGCAAGTTCTCTATTTGCAGAAAAATCAGATTTTGTGATGTGTTCCTTCTCAGGTATGTTGTGGATTTGTTGAATTTGATTTTTCTACTCTTTGGTTATCATTGCTGTGTTCCTATCCTTCTTGTTAATTATGTTGAATTTTATTATTCTGCTATTGTTGGATTCAATTTATGTTGAAATTGATTTTTCTATAATTGTTGATAATTGCTCTCTGTAAAGTTAATTGGGCAAAATGGATGAGGAATCCACAGTTGCACCAAACATGAAAATTACAATTTCAACAAAAAATATATATATTTTTGCATCAAACACAGATTTTTGGTTTTCTGTGGTATTCATTTCCCACATATTGTGCTTATGTGGCAATTTCTGATTTCCACAGAAAGTATGTCTACACAAAGTGCCGTATGGGTTTTTGCTTTTCCAAGAGAGATTTTCCCTACCCTCATTGAAAACACTTTTTAGCAAAATCACATAAAATTGTACTAATTTGATTCTGACGCTTATTTTATCATAAAAAAATATTAGCACCAAATGATAGAGAATTTAGGGGATTTAAACGAAAAAGAAAAAACAGAATAGGTGACCACCGAAAAGGTAATTTCATGTGCCCTTGCTCCAAATTAGTCATTTTATCCGAAAACATTTTTTTTTTTTTAACATTCTCTACTAGGATCCCTATCGACCTTCATTTGCAATGTTAAAGGTCGATTGAGACCATACGGTCCATCTAACCTTGACGGAACTCCCAATTACTTTGTTTGTAGTATCTCAATCGGCCATGCGGTGTACGTTTATAAATGCACAGAACTCATCCCTCATTCCATGTTCTTGAAAAAAAATCGACCATACTCGACTTGCTTCCCCTTCGTAAGATATTCCCACCTCTTGGAGACCATTAAAGTCGCATGCCATTGTTTGGTGGAGAACATTAAAGTGCATATGCTATTCTTTGAGGTAGACCAATGGAAATGTGGGATTTATACTTTACCCTAAAATATGATTTTTTCACTTTTCAGAAACCATTTTCATAATTCCTAGTTCCATGTCACCATGGTTTGATGGAGGACCGCTGGGAACCACTGTGAATACGCTTAGCAGCTGATGTGGAGTCGCAATCAACACTGAAAAAGAAGAAGGAAACAAACAAGAGAGAAAAGCGGGCATCTAAGCCCTAAAATGTATGAACAGGTCAAACACAAGGTCGCAGTGAACCCTTAACATTAAAAAAAATGGTCGATAGGGACCTTAGTAGAGAATGTTAAAAAATATTATGTTTTTGGAGCAAAATGACTGATTTTGTGCAAGGACACTTAAAATTACCTTTTCGGTATGGTGGTCACCTAATCTGATTTTTTTCGGTAAAATCCTCGAGAATTTATTCACAAAAACATATTCGGATATTTCGTGATGTTTTCCAAGAAATGCATTTACAAAAGCATGCCCTTCAGATATATTTGTGTGCCACTATTTTCATAGAAGAAAAACAAAAAATAAAAAACAATCATATTAGGGCACGTTTGTATAGCCCTTTTTTATGAAAATGGAAAGCTAATTCTTATGTTGTTTGCCTTAGTTTAGTTTGGTATAAATTGATTCTCGACAGAAACATATTTATTTTTTCCCCATTGAGAATCTATATCTTTG
This sequence comes from Camphora micrantha, assembly GCA_003546025.1. NCBI lineage: Eukaryota > Viridiplantae > Streptophyta > Magnoliopsida > Laurales > Lauraceae > Camphora > Camphora micrantha. Next base: position 53,192,617 of record QPKB01000001.1, read on the forward strand.
TGGAATTATCTGGATGAGATAAGAACCCCTCCACCCGATGACTTACTTTTCATGGAAGAGGAAATCCGGATTCCTCTACTTGCACCATTACACAAACATGCCAGAAGTATTTTCATAGTGAGCCCCGTGATGTTTGCTGCAAACCTGCAACTATGTTTACTTGAAAGAGAAGGTTCATTTTTTGAAAAAAGAAAAGAAAAGCAACAAGATTCCACATTGTGCAAATGTGCCCATGATGCATTTATACGAAGCCAAGAGGATTGCAATGCAACCCTATCATGCCAAGGTAGTTGTAAGGAGCAGTGTTGCAAATATCACCTGCATTATAAAATTTATTGTGTTAATAACTTTTCCATATTATCCAACCGAAAAAAAAAAAAAAAAACCTTCCCATATTATACACCCAACTAATGTTATTACACCCTCAGGACCACGGTTCCTCCCTCTTTCAGAGCTTGAAGTCTTGGTATCGATCCCGGTTCCTCTCTCTTCAGGAACCGAAGATTGAGTCTACTTGTACTACCGGGCCACAGGGGTTTTACCCGGCTTCTCTTTGGGCCCGAAGGGAATACTCCAGCCCAAAGGGTTGGGAACTCTCCGTTAGTAAAAAAAAAAAAAAAACTAATGTTATAATGTAGTTTTACGTAGAATTGCATATGAGAAATAACACAGTAATCTAATTCAACAATAAGATGGGGATGATCACAGTTATCATCAAAGTTTTAAAACTAATTTATTACCTCATAAAGTTTATTCAAAACTATCTCAATGTCTTGTATCATCATTTTTAATTTTATAAATAAAAAATTAATGTGGCTTTCTATATATCATTCAATTGACTACCTTCCATATCTTGTCAATTCAAACTAAAACGAAGAGTCCACAATCTATGGTAAAAATTAATGGTGTTTTTAATTCTTTTTAAAGTGCCTTTTCTCATTAGTCTTTATATTTTTCACTCAGATAAATGTTCTAGTAACTTATAGAATATTTTGCCATATTTTATTTTATTTGATTTTTACTTTAACAATATTTCTTCAATAAATCTAACTCTTGAGGGCTTTTTTGTCTTTTGGTACAATTCTCCCATCTTTCAATCATGGGTATAGGTGAGAGGATTTCCCTTTAATAATGCTTCAGCAATGAGGTATTCTAAGATATTTCAAACGATGGGAGCTGCATTAAGATTTTAGAACACCGGGGTCTCTTTCTTTATGAATTATCCCAAAAGACAAGAAACTATATGACAAATTTTGCAGAATGGAGATGGTAAAGAGACCAGGGGATGGGATGATCCAAAATTCAGTACACATGGCAAATGTAACAAATGACTAATAGTCATGCAAACTAGCCCACCCATGATTAGTAATAAAAAGACAAGAAACTATATGACAAATTTTGCAGAATGGAGATGGTAAAGAGACCAGGGGATGGGATGATCCAAAATTCAGTACACATGGCAAATCTAACAAATGACTAATGGTCATCCAAACTAGCCCACCCATGATTAGTAATAACTAGTACATAGCCTACAAGTGCCATGGTTCTAATTTCTAAATTTTAATCAATGAAATTTTGTGTGCGGCCATCAGTATGGTGTGCATGTTAAGGGTAGCTAAAACTTGATCTAACATGTGGGGAGTCATTTTTGTTTGATTGATCTTTGCTCCAATCAGAGGGTCTTGGTATACAGGCATTGGCCAAGTTTATAGATAATATTAAATTAATTATATGCGAAATGTATATTAATTATATTTTTTATAGATAATTCATTTATCATAAGTCATAATAAATGCTCTGATTGAAGTGAAATTTGGATTCATTAATTTATAGGGCATTGGCAAATTTAATTTATTTTCCACGCATTAAATAAAATGGTTAAATGATACAATGATAGCATCTATAACTCATTTTCCTCATTAAAAGTAACCCCTTGTTTTGTTTACAGCCAAATCTTCAAGTCAATGACACCATGGTCCACCATAAATTGGTCCAATTTTTTTAGCAAGGGAGAAAAAAAACCATTAACAGAATGCTGCTTCCCTGCATAGTAACTGTACAAAGTCAAAAGCTGACGCACACCATGAAAACGTAGGGCAAAGGATCTTATCCTGTACCATGAAAATTTCTCTTCCTTCTTTTTTTTCTAGAATAGAGACTGTTATGTGAGATGATCCATATGCTCTCACATGGGTTGCCATTGATTTGGTTGTAAATGGGCCCCCACAGGTCACAAGGCTCCACCACAACTTGGAGATCACTCTAGGCATCTTTATGTGTGCATTTGAAGGGATAATTGTCTTTTTCCCCTCTATGAATACAAGGTTTAGAAAGTTACATTTGATTTTCTTTGGGGTGTGATGGAGCCCATGCAATCACATATTGCAACTAGGGGATTCATGGATTAGGTTAACTTAAAACTAGCCCAAGCTCAGATCATTTAATTTATTTCTCCTAATGTTCAAACTTGTATCTATAGTTCTCAGGCCTAACACAAAAGCCCACACCAGTAGACAATCTTTGCATTACATATTTTGGGTTGGATCAGCTCTTTCAGAGAGTACAGGTCTGGGCCCAACCCATATAACTATTGGGTCGAAAAAGGCCAGAGCTTAGCTGAGGGCCTAGAAAACACAGCCAAATCCAGTCCAATGAACTTGGGCTCGGGCCCGACTCGGTCGCACCTAATTGTACAGTTGATTTCTTGTTCATAAACATGTGCTTGTGATAACCAAAAATCAATGGTTTTTAAGATATCCACCTTTGGTTGGATCCACAAAACCATCAAACATTGAAAACCAGAGAAATATGAAATATGTAGAAGAATTCCCCATATACAGCTTCAAAAGATGACCAAGTCTCATGTGGGGTTCATGTGTTGAATATTGGATGTTCATACAAGGCCTGCAAGTATGACTTTGTCTCAAAATTGTCAGATAAGAAACTTCCAACTGATGTTGTCCTGAGTGTGGAGAGAAAACAAACACAGGTGTTTTGTGACCAGATTTCTTTGGTGGTTTTAATTAACCATCTTGGAATCCTAGAACATGACATTTTTTATTATGGTCTAATCATGATGTCTTTTATTATTTACACATGGATATGCCCAATTGGAATTTGGCCCTTTGCTATGCCGACAGCAATTGGTGACCAAGATGATTTGGACAGTGGGTTCCTTTCAAACAGAATAACATGCAAGGCCAAACTCAAATATATAACTCAAATACAGACAGACATAAATATGTATACATTGAAAAATTTCTCCTGTGCATGCATTCGGGCCATCACCAAAGGTTGGAAACTCCTGAATTTCACTAAGTCATGATGTGATGTGCAGGAGAAAATCATCCATATATACACTTACATAAAATATTATCTATGAGTTTTATTCAGGTGAGAACATAGATGTACATAATATCATATGAATCACTTGCAAGGTCTGTCTATGGCCATGACAAATGACAATCATAAGAGGAAGGAAATGAAAAGAATTCAATGAGACCCTTAAGGTTTGCAAATTATCAATTCCATCAAATCATCATAACCCTTTGATTTATAATCCTCATTCTTAATAGTTTTAGAATGAATTATCTTTTTGGATTTTAATTCAACCATAAGCAATGATTGGATGAGTGTCAGTTTTAAACTCGTAGCAATTCATGGATGAGTAATGTGTGAGAAGTGGCTAACTTGATCATGATTAGTCAAGTGGCTTAAAAATAGAGGAGGGCCACATATAACATTTAAGAACCAAAGATTCTCACTTGAAGATTTTTAATATACACATTAATTTTCAAGGGGTGGGTCGAAGAGGACATCAATGAAAAATCAAACTAGGTTTGGAATAGTTATATGAATTTCTTTTCACCATTCTTGTCTATGTACCCTGATCTAAATTCCTCAAACAAATTGCATTTCTTCATATCTAACTTTAACACTAAATTTCATTGATGTCCTCTTCGACTTCGACCCATGCCTTAAAAATCAAGTGATTTTTGGCCAACCGTTAATTGCAACTCTTATGATGGACAACATCTAGGTGTGCCTCCACATGAATTGAGGCTTATTTTAAAGCAAACCTGGGTTTTTCTAGCACCCCTCAGCTTGGTAATCCAAGTAAACAACCAGAAATGAGGGCCTGGCTAGGCCTTTAAAAAAGCCCTCATTAATATTGAACATATACAATGCAAGATGATAAGGATGAGGGGGTGTTGATAATATTTAAAATGTATTAATAATTATATTAACCAAACTGATGATTCTTATTCCATAGGTTGAGATATCACAGGTGGAAATGGAAGAAAAGTAATGATCATGTACAGCCATGCTAATAATTCCAATGAATTGTGCAATCATTTTGTTATCTTGGCCGACCCTACAGTTGAAGAATATGCCTTTTGGCTCTTTCTCTCTCTCTCTCTCTCTCTCTCTCTCTCTCTCTCTCTCTCTCTCTCAAAAGAGCCAGGTTGAGGTTGGGACTAGTGGAGTCCAAGACCAGAGAGCTCATTATGACATTATCAGACGAAAAGATAAAAAAACAGATGGAAAAGGGAACAGTATTGGGCCTGTAGTTAGGATTGCCCTGTGTGTTTGAACAAAATTCATTTTTTTAAAAATAAAAGATTATATTTTCAACAAAAAAAAAATCTTATGTTTTTTTATGCATGCCCGAACTCTTAGAATTCTTAGAAATTCAATCACACAAACCAAGCAGTATTTAAGTTGAACTAAATTTTGAGCTACTCTTAGAAATTCAATCACACAAACCAAACAGTATTTAGGTTGAACTTAATTTTGAGCTAATATATTGGAGAAATGCTCACATGCATAAGACGGTAAGAGGTAGCATGTTAGGGCTCATCTATCAGCAATCCAAACCTTCCACAAGATATGACCCCTTGAATTACAGCAGATCTATTAAATTTGCACCAATCCAAATGGATTAGACCATTGGAATGAGGGCCAAGTTTTTCTAATATAAAATCGTTAAACTTGTGAGACACAGATGAAAGGGTTAGAGGCCATGGGATTGACCTCAAGGTTTATATCTGTGCCCATCCAAAATGACTCTTTCCATCTCCCCAAACATGTGATTAGTGGGGCCCATCAAAATGAGAGGTAAATGCATAGGAGCATAACTAAATAGATTTAAACCGTTACGTTGCAAATGGACTATGAGATTAATTATGCATATGAAACTTAACTAAATATCTTAAATATAATCAATCCAATAGCCCATATTAATAAAGTTGAAGTAAAATTTGGGACAATTCTGATATTGAGGTTTTGGGTGGTATGGATGGATTTGATTATACAAAGGTGTATGTCATTGATAAAGTATCAGATATTAGTTGCTGTCATGCCATAAAAAAATGGAACATTTCTCATCCCTTTTACCACAAATGGGATTCTCTTCTAATTAGGATTGGGCTTCAATTGAAAGAAAGAAAAGCTTGGGTTAGGTTATTTTTGTGCAAACAAGAGAATAGGCTTATCCAAACTTGTGGTGCTTGATGTACCTCAAAATGGTCGATCGAGCACATGTTGAAAATATTTGCATTGGAAAGTCAATGTGAACTAGTCGTAATGACATTTGCCTCACACTGGCTAACAAACTAATCAATGAAATGTGGTTATATTTTTTTAGTGCTACTTATTGTGAAATGTGGAAGGCCCCTGGCATCACTGTCACCATGCCATCTCAATTTTCAAAGCATTATTAAATGCATCTGGAGAGGTCAAATTCCACCTTGGATAGGTAGAGGTTATCTTCCATCTTAAGCATCCTTGATAGTTATTAGGTTTTTCGAAAATTAAAGTATTAGTTATAAGGTTCTCAATACAGCAGATTTCTATATTTTGAAAGTTAACCTTCTTGAGAAATTAACTTACCAAAAAGTAAAATCCTTCAAGGGATTATAAACTTCAAGAAAATTTTTTTTTTGAAGAAACAATAGAACTCACAAAAACTTAACTATTGTAAAAAAAGTCTTACCAAAAAGTAAAAATATCAAAATATCAAAAACACTAATAGAATTAGTCTTTTTAAAAAAATATTAGAACCAACCAAAAACCTATACCTTGTTTAGTAAATGTTTAATAAGAGTCAGTCTCAAAAAAGCCAATCAATGATAGCTCAGTGGTTAGGGAGTAATCCCCGATTGTTTTCTTGAGGAGAGACTTGGGTGGAGTGTGTGAGTACTTAGAAGATAAAAAAAAGATATTAAAAAAAAAAACTTCAAAATTATTTGGACATTTTGAATAAAATAACTTTCAAGGATTTATGATTGTTGCATATGTTAAGAAGTCATATTATACAAGAGGAAAAACTGATAATAGAAATGGTAAGAAGAGTGTTTTTCAACTTTTATAAAGGTAATCACAAGAAATGCCTATGATTAATGTCCTTTAAAAAGTCTCATTACAAATAAATGATTAAATAAATAAAATTATAAAGCATTAAGAAAAAAGTTCTAAAACATATTTAACTATTTTTCTCAATGAAAAGGTTGAAAATCAAAATACTAAATTAAAAAAAAAAAAAAAAAAAAAAGAGTAACAGTTTGGGACAAAAGGGTAAAAAAGACGTCCCTAATATGATTTAAACAATTTAATAAAAAAAAGAAAAGAAAAATTAGAGTGGGAACAAATGACAAATATCTGGAATCTTAACAAAAGACTGTAAGCATTTTAGTTGATATTAAAATTCGTATCCAATGGTTGTCTGAGAATTTCAAAAGCTGAAATAGAATGCTACTGAATTGTGGTGTCATTCATGTTGGAATTAATGCATGATAATTTTATACACTCTAAATTTTGTAAATTTTATGGTTCATAGCTATAAGAATTCTTGGCTGAAGTTACACCTTTTTACGCATTATGGACCCATCTATTCTGTGATTGCGATCATGAGACCCACTTTTTGAGATTACAATGCATGCCCACCTTTTAGGAATTATAATGTGGGCCCATCAAAAAATTTGTTGTACACTAGCCCACCAAAAAGGGGACCCACCTATTTATGATTTCTAACATGAGACCTACTTTTGGAATTATAATATGGCCTACCTTTATTGATTATAACACGCCCCCACCTTCTTAGGAATTATTGTATTGGGCCTGTATTTAGAAATTGCAATATGGTTTAGGAGTTAGAACATGAAGCCCGTAGTAAGGAATTATGTAATACATGGGGCCCATCCTAAGAAATTACAATATGGAACCTACCTTTAGGAAATACAACATGATAGACACCTTTATAGGAATTAGAACATGGGCGCACCTTTTGTTTTGAATAACGGACCCATATTTAGGAATTGCAATGTAGATCCACCCTTAGAATTACAATGTGACCCCACCTTTAAGAGTTATATCGTATGTGGGACTCATCTTTAGAAATCGCAACATGAGATTTACCTCGGAATTAGAACTTGGAGCTCATCTTTCAAAACTAGAACGTAGAATTCACCATTTTAGAAATATGGCACCGGGACTCCACTTTTAAAAAAATAAAATATGGAACCTTCCATTTAGCAATTACAATGTGGGTTCCACTTTAGAAATTAAGTGCCAAAGTTTCATTGGAAAGCATCGGAATTCCAAAATTCTAGAATTTATATAAATGCTAGAGGACGAGGTGGCATTTACAAATGCTTCATTTTAAGCAACTCAAAAATCTGAAATTTGGAATTCTTCAATTTCTGTTGAAGGATTAGGAGATTCCTATTAGGAAACTCCTAATAGGAATTCTGAAATTTCTAGACAACTCAAATGTCTATCAAGACTTCTAGCAAAGAAATAAGACTTACAAGGAGATAGTGGTTTGCTAAAAAAACATGACAACTAAAAAATGCGTGGCATCTTCAAAGAAGAAAAGAAGATGAAAACATCAAATGGAAGCCTGATTTCTAAGATTTATTCCTAGTCACTCTTGTGATTTATTATACATGGCTAATTTGGCCACTACCAAAGGTGGGCCTAATAGTGGTTTTAACGGGTCCCTAGTGCACACAAGCTGAAAGATCTCAACACTAGTTTTTATTTATTTATTTATTAAGAACGGTTCTTTACTCAAGCAATAAGGGGCGTTAGTTCTTACATGGGTGCTCAGATTGAAACTCCGGATACGTCATCTCTTCTTACTTGTTCAAACTCTTTTAAACTCACGAGTTGAATTGGGCTTTCTTTCTGAACTCCAATGGACTCACGAGTTGAATTTGGCCTGTACATCCCAATCCATCATATGGCGTTGGGACAAGGATGCCTTTACCTCACCCGTAGTAAACTAACTTATTGTCTATGCTGCCTAGATATATGACAGGCATATAGTAGGGACATGTTACAATCATGGACAGGGAAAAACCTAACTCGCATTTAAATGAGTTGGGTTGGAGGGAGTCAATCTGCTCAACTTGTAGAATCAGTCTAACCTATTTAAATGTGTTCTTGGACTACAGTTGCACATCTGAATCAATTCAAGTAATCTCGTAGTTAATATTTTAGTACTTAGAATAGTTTGGTTTATACAGACCAAACCATGTATGTGTTGGGCTTTTTTATTTAATTGCAACACAACTCAAATATAGTACTAATGATTAAAATAGATTGGGTATGGACCAAGATTTTTTTAGGTTGGATTGGGTTAAATGGATTTACTCACAACGAGTGCAGGTTATGTGTATTGGATTGAATTAACCCTAAGTTGCTTGGCCAGTTTAAAAAAGGGGATGGTACGGGCCGAACTTCAACCTATAAATAATTCTTTTCATCCAACCTGTTTTGATCCATCCCTACCGGTTTTACAACTCTTAACATGGTTGGCGGAGGACCACGGTTTGCACTCGGAGGCTATAGGTTTGAAACTACACTACCACACTGGAGCTACAGAGGAGTTTATCCGACTTCCCTCTGGCCCCGGAGGGATTAAGTCCAGCCTAAAGGGTTGGGAGCCCTCTGATAGCAAAAAAAAAAAGGCCTATATTAGAGATATGATATCTATATCTTTATTGGAATATGCTTTGCCTTCGGTTAATCACAGTCATCCAAACTACAAATCCTAATCATAGAAAATACATCAAAACAGGTGTCAGAATTTCCATCCATGGCAAGTCTTCTCTCTCTCCACTCTCCACTATCCTATCTCTAAACTAACTGACCCGCATAACTTCCTCCAAAAAAATAAAAAGATTCTTACTTCGTAACTGATCTCCTATACAATAATATCATAATACAAGATGAGGCATTGATTTTTTATCTTTTTAATTTCTAGATCTACTATTAACTATCATCAGACCATCAAAGCTCAAAGAAAAAGAGGACCTAACACCTCATACGAGAAGTTGGAAACTGGCTGGATCTGTATTTCTATTTGCAAAAGAGGAGCAACAAATACATCATCTTCATAGAATAAGATAATCTTTTCTCCTACTTCATACAAGAATATCAAAATATTAGAATACAAGATGAGGTGTTGATTTTTTATTTTTTTTAATTTCTAGATCTACGTACTATCCTTTGCTGTATCTTTCACTGTATATTCTTAAAACTTTCATTTCATGCTTATGTTTAAGAAATATAAAATTTTATTTTATGGACTCCAATTTCGAGAAAATCTATTATTACCGGTGGAAAAATATAATTGGTAGGTTTGCTTATAGTTCTAACTATGACATGGCCAAACTTTGAATCGGGTTGATGTTAAATGGGATCAAACGTTTTAATTTTTCTTTTTCTATCTTCTTTATTTTTCCATTTTAAATTTGTAACGATCACATATTAATCCCTTTTTGTTTTGAATGAATTCTATCATGTTAATTCTCTCTCTCTCTCTCTCTCTCTCTCTCTCTCAACTTCATTTTTCTTTCATTTATCTGGATTTTGTTTCATGATCTACTGCAACGCTGTAGCTTAGATGAACTTCTTCTATCATTTGATGATTTGGATCACCTTTACACATGCATAGTAATCCACATCAAGAGCTCTCAATCTCATCCTAATTCAAAGTTTGGGTTGCTAGATGTTTACTGTTGATAGACTAAAAATGACATAGGATTTAATGCATTTCCAAATACAATAATTTAAGGAATTTGGTACTTGGTCTAACTGCAAGCCTGTGATGAATTAGAGACTCAAGCATGATATTAGGCCCATTAATTTATATTTTGAGATTCTTTATTTAATATATTTTTCCTTTGAAATTAATTTTTCTTTATTGAGCTATCTTCAAAAAGAAGCTTCACTTGGGAAAAACAAAAAAAAAAAAAAAAAAAAAAAAAAAACTAAAATATCTAGAAATATAGACCGGGGTCTAGAGTAAACAAATCTCAACTGCAGTTAGGGATTTAGGTAGATAATTACGTATGATCTTTTTTTTATTTTTAATGATATAAGTGATGTTATAAAGCCTTTTAATTGTGGTATGTAACTCATTGACACTATTATCCGAGTATAATTTATATGTTTGTCTTACCTTTCTAAGTACGAATCTCTAGGGTCCCTGTATAGCACGAGGTTTCATAAGTAAAACGACTTGATAAAAAAAGAGAGAGAAATAAATAAAAAAAATACTCATCAACGAAAATGAACATAAAGAAGAATTTAATGACCATATCCAATAAAAAAGAGAAATAAAATAAAAGGAGAAAAACCCAACTTAGGTCAAGCAAAATATATATATATATATATTACACAATATTGACAAAATGAAACTTAATGGCAATACATGTATCTGAAACACACTCTGACAGAAAGGACAATGATATAAAATAACTAAAAAATGTTCTAGAAATTTAAAAAATACCTCAAATACAAACAACGTTTAACAAAATAAAACCCCGTACTATTTGGCGAATAAATTAATTTTAAAGGACCAATGGATACAAATAGGTAGGATTACTTCTGCAATAAAAGAAAAACTTATCTATCCAGTCTAATAAAATGTTTGAAATTATATATGATAAATTAAAAAAAATACTCATCAACGAAAATGAGCATAAAAAAAATAATGACCATATCCAAAACAAAAAAAGAAATAAAAATAAAAGGAGAATAACCCAACTTAGGCCAAACAAAAAAATAAATAAATTTATGACACAATATTGATAAAATGAACCTTTATGGCAATACATGTAGCTGAAACACACTCTGACAAAAAGGACAATGATATAAAATAACTAAAAAATATTTGAGAAATTAAAAAAAAAACCAAATACAAAAAAAACGTTTAACAAAATAAAACCCCGTGCTATTTAGCTAATAAATTAATTTTAAAGGATCAGTGAATACAAATAGGTAGGATTACTTCTGCAATAAAAGCAAAACGTATCTGAAAAACCCAACTTAGGTCAAACAAAAAAATAATAATAAAAAATATATATTACAAAATATTGACAAAATGAACTTTAATGGTAATACATGTAGTTGAAACACACTTTGACAGAAAGGACAATGATATAAAATAACTAAAATATATTTCAAAAATTTTAAAAAGACCCCAAATACAAAAACAATGTTTAACAAAATAAAATCCCGTGCTATCTAGCGAACAAATTATTTTTAAATGATCAATGGTTACAAGCATGGTCGGATTACTTCTGCAATAAAAGCAAAACGTATCTATCCAGTCTAATAAAAGGTTTGGAATTATATATGTTTAAGATGGATACACTTCCAAGTGTAGAAGTTCGTCGAAAAATAATCAAATTTAAGATGGGTCGGTTGGTTGCTATAAGACGATTGCTCATCTTACGAAATCCAAAAAATAATTCTCTTCGGTTTAGAAATCGACTCTAACAAATTCTAAAGGAAAGTTGATTCTTAAGGTTATCAATTTTGCATTGTAGACGAACTTAACATTTCGAGGGTATGCAAGAAGCTACCTATTCTCACAATGGCTACCATTTTAATGCAAATAAGAATCGGTAAATATAAACGTCTTCAACATCTACATAACTCGATATCATATCTTATTATATCTACAAAAGTAATAAACATTTACGACCTCTCAAATCTAGGTGCAAATACACATAATGTGAGTTACATCAGTCACTCGATCCAAAACGAATAAGATCAACCAAGGGATAGGAAAAGAATCATGCAAATGTTGTAAAATCCACAATCTTGCGTTTAAAGCGGCAACATCATGGTCATTCCAATGGGACGTCAGGCTGCAGAATGGTTTCAACATCTCATTCCAATGTGACGTCGGGCAACAAAATGGCTTCAACATCAAGCACTGAATATTTTTTTTAACTACTCACTATTATTACCCAACAATACTAAGTTTTTTAAGGCTAATAAAATAAATTAATTACAAAAAAATAATATTGTCTTCTGCTCAAAGAGAAAAAAATATCTCCATGCGTTGGAGCTTTAGTTCCAAAGTTGCAATATGCTCTCACTGTAGAGCTATTATGTGGCTTGAAGAAAGAATCATAGACAATCCAATTTCAAGACCAAAAGTTTAACCTACACTTTCATAGAGGAAAGGTGATGCTGCCACTACTACCAAACACATCTGAATTTTTACAGAATCAACTCCTTCAATTTAGATTCAAGGAGAAGATAAGAACATACAATTTGATGTTGTCCTTCACATCAATATTTGGTAAAATTGATCACACTGTGCTCGGTGGAAGATGACCATATCTTTTCCAAATAAGTGGATCAAATTTTCACAGGATTGGTTCATTACTTCCTGCACCTGGAGACATGCCTAAATTTGCTCAACTCTCTCTCTCTCTCTCTATATATATATATATATATATATGACACAGAACATGAAACATCCAATAGAGTAAGGGTGTTCAAGGAAGTGGAGACGCAAATGAGTTTGACTTGATTATATTAGAAGGCTTGCAGACAATGGTAAATGCTACTAACCCATATGTAAAATTGTCCCGTAATGTAAGAGATAGGTTGTTTGAAAATTATAATTAAAATTTGCATGTTCGGATTCTGCATTCACGGGAAGGAAGACAGTACGCAAGACCAACCACAAATGAGGTTGCAACCATCATTGTTGGAGATGAGTCTGAAATTATAGGAAATCGTGACATCATAGTTCGAAAGTTAGATGGAAATTTTCAAAGGATTAACGAAACACACCCTTCATACATGCCACTCCAGTACCCATTGCTTTTTTCATATGGAACTGATGGATGAACAAAGTGCATAAAGCTCGCACCTGGGTCAAACTATATGCGTGAGGGTGTATCGATCAGAGAATTCTATGCATTTAGACTCATGTCTCAGGATGGCGAGGGCACGTCTTTGCTTTAAGGTGGCAGACTGTTCCAACAGTTTGTGGTTGATTGCTACTCAGCAATAGAGCAGGAGAAGCTTAGTTTCATCAGAAACAATAAGAATGCATTGCGTATAGATTTGTATAGGGGTTTACAGGATGCGGTCAACGTTGGTGATACAGATGCGATTGCAATTGGTATGTGCTACATCATTCCTTCGTCATTCACTGGTGGTCCAAGGAACATGATTCAACATTATCAGGATGCTATGACGATTTGTCGTATGATTGGAATCCTCGATCTATTTATAACGTTCACATGTAACCCAAGTTGGTCAGAGATTAAGCGACAACTATCATGATTCCCTGGTCAACGCACTGACGACATGCCATATATAGTTGCAAGGGTATTTCATATTAGGCTAAAACAACTCATAGAGGACCTAAAAAAAAAAATTTCGGCAAAGTAATTGTAGGTATACAAACTCAAGTCTTTGCATGCTGTAACTTCAAGATCTATTCATAATTTTATTAATTGTATTGTTGTGTCCGAATGATTTTGAAACATTCTATTATTTACGAAAATCACCACAATCTGAACAAATATTCATGTCTTTGAGTTTCAAAAGCGAGGATTACCGCATGCTCACATCATCGTCACTCTGACGGGTGAAGACAAACCACATTTATCTGAAGAGATTGATGACATTATTTCGATGGAAATACCAAGTGAGGTTGATGATCCATTGGCATTCGCGATTGCGACGAAATGCATGTTACACGGGCCATGTGGTTATCAAAATATTAATGCTTCATATATGGTAAATGGAGAGTGCTCAAAATGTTATCCAAAACCATTTGTCAGTGCAACGATAATAGCGGAGAATGGATTCGTGGTCTATAAACGTTGAAATAATAACATGACGTATAAAATCAACGGTTTTGATGTCGATAACTGATGGGTTATTCCATATAATCGTGATTTCATTGTAAGATATGATTCGCACATAAACATCAAGGTCATTAAGTATTTATACAAGTACATTCATAAGGGTCAAGATCGTGCAACAATTATGATCGAGGAAAATATTGTACAACCTAATAACGATGGAGAACGTATGTACAAATGGGTGAATGAGATCAGGCAATTTCAAGACGGTCAATACATATCTCCGATTGAAACATGCTGGAGAATATTGGAGTTCTACTTGCAAAAACAATATCCCTCGGTGCAAAGGTTATAATATCATTTACCTTGAGAACAATTTGTTGTGTTTAGGGACACAGATAATGTTGAATTTGTAATTAAACGGGATGGCATTCATGACACAATATTCACCAAATGGTTCGAAGCAAATATAAACCACCCGGATGCCAATGAATTTACATACGTTGAGTTCCCAACAAAGTGGGGGGTCTAGAATGCAAAGCAAAAAAAGTGGACAAGGCGAAAACAACATATTAGTATTGGTAGGCCTACTTATGCACATCCAAACTCGGGAGAATGTTATTATCTGGGTATCCTACTTTACAAAGTTCGAGGGGCGAAATGCCATGAGGATATGAGAACCATTGGCAGAGTGGTGCACCCAACTTACAAATTGGCATGCTTTGCACTTGGCTTACTTGAATATGATGGTGAATGGCATGAAGCACTTGGCGAGGCCTCAACATGGGTCACATGTTCCCAACTCAAAAACATGTTTTGTTCAATGCTCATGTTCTCAGAAATTACAAATCTGATGGAATTGTGGGAAAAATATTGGGTGGACCTCGTAGATGATTTACAAAATCAAACGAGGAGATAACTTGGAGACAGAGATATATTTCTTGATTAAATTGAATTGAGAAATTTATGGTTGTTGGATACCGATTGTATATAGAATTCCCCCTATGCCTCTGCCATCTTCCCGGTTGGGCCAATTCGTTACAAACGAACTCATAAGAGAAAAACTCGATTATGCATGAGCACTGCTGAAAGCCATTTGTTTGAATCGTTACATGTAATGCCCCAATTCTGGAAACCAAGAAAACCATCAAGGTACCCGTAGTTGGGGCGCTACTTCCAGGAAAATCCGAGACTTCCAAGATCGTAGGTCTGTAGTGAGGTCCAGTTTAAAGTTTTTTGAACATTATAATAACAATGGTTAAATTGCGGAAGCATATGAAACTTAGCGGAAGCATTGTAACAAAAGTGGAAGCAAATATAATGTATCACATATCTATGTCAAATGTAGCAGGGCTGAAATCCAGCCTAAAGTGTCAAAGTTATGAAAACTTAAAGGTTTATTACATATTTCAACTGCTACTCTGCTCACTACAAACATCACTCCAAAAGCCTAAACAAAGAAGTGAACACTCAAACCCCCGGTGCCGGCTCTCCAACCTCCAGCTTAACCTCCTGGTCGGCTGGTCCCCATCCGTAGTCACCAGCTAAGGGGGCCTCAACGAGTGTGAGCACACCGCCCTCGTAGTCAAGGTCGAAACCTAAGCACCAAGAATGGGTCAAATCTAAAGATCTGGTAAGTCATAGTATACAAGTAATATAGGATGTATGCATTAAAAGAGTAGAGACGATCATATAGTTAAAGAGAGTAACAAGATATAGAATCTAGGCAGTTAAGCAAGATAAGAATTTAGAATTAGGATAAATATGATATCTAATCTAACACAAAATGGCACATTCACACAAGCTGGATACCGCGGAATATTATGCAGCGGCCCTCCCATACTGAATACAGTCGCAACAGGGAAATCTCACTAGTGCTAGGGAATGACGAGCCCCGTAAATCACACTCATCATCCTCACCACTCGGGAAATAGGACCTGGTATCACACAGTCCGTCTAAAACATTGCTCGTCATGATAGCTCACTCACCACTCAACACGAATGGTCGTTCCTCACATAGGGCTTTTATTTGTCTGATTACTAGATATGGATCTCCTATGGATAGTGTTGGTGAGACGGGGTGGGGGCCCACTCCACAAGGAGGAGTTGCCTATAACGGTTGTCACGTAATGCTAGTTGGTGGGTCACACTTAATTAAAATAGTGATGTAGTATCCCCAAGGATTTGCCTTATATATTGTAGAAACCAAAGCTAATCGGAAGTCATATATTATTTGGTATGAGATACCTAGATGATAATGAATGATGGGGATCATGGATAGTTAGTCTTAATCTTAACTCTGACTAACTTTGATCTGCACCAATCTAGGTGGTATTTGCACTCCCCAATGAGGCATACCCCAAGGGATTGGGATTCTGATGTATTCTGAATTTAGTGGTTATGAGGATTCCCATATAAATTTGGTAGAATACTAAACCCTAATGTCATTTATATTCTTTAATTGAATATATGTATGGTTATGTGCTACAGTTTTTCAGCATGAATTCAAATACTTTCAATCTAGTTGTGACCACCCTCATCCAAAATAAGTTGGTAAAATCTAACTATGTGGACTGGAAAAGGAACCTAGATATTGTCCTGACTGATTCAGTATAAAAATATATCTTTACCACATCCTGCCTTGAAGAGCCTAGGCCAGATGCATCACAGGACCAGAATGACCTTTACACCAAATAGATCAAAGATGATGAGATGGCCAGGTGTTATATGCAGGCGTCCATGTCTAGTGTTTTACAACACCAACATCAATCATATAAGACTGCATCCGATATCATATCAAACTTAAATGAGATATTTGGGGACCAGGGGAGACCTACTAGGCAGGCAGCTATGAGGGTGCTGATGAGCACTAAGATGGATGAGGGAACTCCAGTACAGGAATACATGCTTAAGATGATGGATTCATTAAATGAGCTAGATGTACTGGGTGCTGCGATTGATGTAGAATCGGAGATCGACATGATTCACGAGTCGCTACGAGATTCATTCAACCATTTCAAGATTAATTACAATATGAATAAGATGAATCTGACTTTAGCTGAGTTGTCTAACCAACTAGCAGCAACTGAGGGCATAATGAAGAAGAAGCCAACTACCCTGATGACAGAAAATTCAGTTGCCAGGTCCAAGCCGAAAAGCAATGGCCGGAAAGGTAAAAAGAAATCAGTCCCCAAGGGTCATAAGGTGGAGAATGGTGCTACTAGTGGTGTGACAAATGCTAAGGGTACGGGAGCGAAAGGAAAGTGTTTCCACTGTAGTATGACAAGACATTGGAAGTGGAATTGTTCTGATTTTATATTTAAGAAAAAGACCTCAGGTATGATTGAGTCACTTGTTGCTGAAGTTAATTATGCAACTAGTACTTCAGAATTCTGGTGTGTTGACTCTAGTGCAACTAATCACATCTGTAATTCATTGTAGGGGTTCCGGGAAACCAAGAGGCTTAGTGGCGGAGAAATCATTGTTAACTTGGGATCGGAAGCTAAGGCATATGCGGTTTTAATGGGAGTAGTAACTTTGTTATTTTCAGATGTTAAATTGGTTTTATCGGATACATTATATGTATCGTCTTTACGGTGGAATTTAATTGTAGTTTCTAGTTTGGTGAATAAAAGTTATTCTATTACTTTTGTTACTAAAGTTGTCATAAAGAGGAACTATACTTTTATATGTTCTGACAAGGTAACCAATGGACTTTATTTGATAACTCCCACAATGTATGAGATACATGCTACCGAAATAACTAATAGACCATCATTAAAGAGGAAGTCACCTTCAACTAAACATTGGCACCTGAGGCTAGGTCTTCTAAACCTAAATAGGATTGACAGGCTAGTGAAAGATGGTATCTTGCCTTCATTGGTGGTAGAATCAATGCCTATTTGCGAGTTCTGTCTGAAAGGTAAAATGACCAAAAGACCATGTTCATCCAAGGACAATAAGGCCAAAGATTTATTGAAATTAGTGCATACTGATGTGTGTGGACCCATAAATGTCAGAGCCAGAGGAGGATATGAGTATTTCATCACTTTCACAAATGATTACTCTAGATATGGATACATATACCTTATGCACCGAAAGTCCAAGGCTTTTGAAAAGTTTAAAGAGTTTCGAGCAGAAACAGAAAAACAATTAAATAAAAGTATCAAGACTCTTCGATCAAATCGAGGAGGGGAATATCTCTCTGCTGAATTTATAAGATGCTTGATAAGTCCACAAAACTAGGTCATTAGGTCATCATTTCATTAGCATTTGTGGACTTGATTAGGTTTAATTGCATAAAATTGCACTCAATTTCATGATTTCATGCATTTGGGATTATTTTGGGAAACATGGTCAAAATAGGTTAAATTTCATTGAATTGCATGACTTTCGTGAAATTAAGTTTTTCTCATCACATTTATCACCCCAAAATTAGGCTTTTGGTTTCATCAATGCATATTTTGCTATTTTTGGCACCATGTGCTATTTTTGGAAATTTTGTCATTTTAGTGCATCATTAGGAATGTAGGGCCCCATGCATGATTCATGTTTATTTTCTTACATGTAATTAATGATAAATTTATTTCTTTCAATTTGTAGGAGAAATCAGTATGTGACCAAATTGATGAAATTTGAGAAGAGAGGCCAAAGGAGAGTCAAATAAGCAAGTAAGGAAAGAGTTCAAGCATGCCCTGGACGTCCAACATGGGCCCAACACACCCCATTACATGCCAACATAGAAGTTTCCATTTGTGCATAATTATTCCCGGGTTTTTCAGGGGCAGCAACTTAAAATGACCATAACTCTCAAACCGAGTGTCAGATCGGTGCAATCTAGCCACTGTTGGAAAGCGCTTTTCGAGTAGATATCCGTGGAGCCCAAGATTGCATAAATCAGAGCTATATTGAGGGAGATATGATGTTGGGAAGTTGTCTGCTACAGTTTTAGATGGGAATTGCAAGAAATCTCAATATTGGAAAATTTTCTTCCTTCTACATCATCATGCAATTTTTAGAGATATTCTTGGAATAGTACAAGGAAGGTGTGTGCATCAAGAAACCTAATAAGGCAATGAGATCTCTCAAATTTAAAAGTCTTTCCAAAGAGAGAAGCTAGGTTGGAGCCTAAGCAAGAATCTTTACACATAAGGAAACAAGAGCCCTAAAGATGAGAGATTCTTTACTAAAAAAGGATTTGCAAAAGCATAAAAGGAAGCCAACAAGGTGGCTGGACGTCCGATAACTCTTGTGTAGAATCTTGAGGATTTTCTCTCTCTCCATTCCATTCCACTCCCATCCACCCTTTCTCTCTCTAAATTCCTTTCTTCTTCTTCTTTTTTCTAATTCTTTAGACATAGGTTGAGAGATCATGTTGAGAGAATGATGAAGAGAGAAGAATTTTAATTTCTTTTGTACTCAAAGATCAAGGAATAAAGACACTACTCGGATTGATTCTGCGTATTCTCTATGTAAGTGATTTAATTTTCTTTCTTCTAGTTCTTTTATGTGTTTTGATTGGAGACAATATTTCACATGATTAGATCTAGGGATTTGAAAATAAAATAAACAGATTAAAAGTCGAGAGACATCAAATAATCACTTGCATAAATTTTTCCTACTCTGAGAAGAGAGGACTGCATCATCATCGCATTGTCAATATTTGTAAGATTGTCTAGTTTCTAGATTTTTGGTACTACTTTTCCACTTTTTATTTTTCCACCCCTTTTATTTTATTTTAAAGTTAATATTCTGATTTTTTTTATTTGCAAATTCTAGATTTAAAAAACCCAATTTGCATCTTTCTATGTTTTGTAGAACTTTCGATTTTTATTAATTGCATAATATATGGTTGGAAAGTGTCTTTTTAGATACTTCATATTTAGAAATTGCATTAGAAAATAATTTTGTTGTTGAAATCACAAGATTATCAACTGATTAGAAAGATTAAATTCGGACCTGGTATGTGAATAGTGAAAAATTCTGCACAGTTTCAGCAGAATTGAATCGACTGAGTTACAAAAGTACGTGATTTAAAAACCAGGTAAACGTGAATGTTTTGGTCCGAAAAATAGCAGATTTAAAGTATGATAATTGGACTTTGAAACCCCACAATTTCAGTCAAAAATAACCTCAGGAAATGTGTCAACTAGAGGCTCAAACAGGGGTAGTTGGTAAGCTTGCGTTCAGATTTCAGCAGCAAAACAGTTCAAGTTGGCATCTTTAGGAAATCATATCTTTTTCGTTTTAAGTCCTTTTTCCATTATTCTTGTTTTTTTTTTGTTGTGTTCATGCATCATCAGAGTATTGATTCCAGCCATTAGATTTCGGTTCATATCATCTTAAGCCAGTCGTACAGTCTAGCAAAATTGGGCATGTGCAAGAGTTTTCATACTCGGAATTTTTTTACAACATGCATCAGATTATTAGAAACTTGCATAAAATTGCATTGTTAGTATTTAGGGCATTATAGATCATTCATATTTGCATAAAAAGTAATTTTAGTAATTAGTATCTAATTTAGGAAATTTTGTTTTGATTTATTTTATATTAAATTGGTTGTTTTGATGAGTTTGTTACTTTTGCAGGTTATAGTTAGAATAGGGTTGAATAAATTAGGTTTCTTTACTTAGTTTAGGTTTATTTTTTTATTTGGAATTTTATATTTTTAATTTTCAGCTTTTAGGAATTTTCTTATAATTTGATTAGTTTCTTTATTAGGTTAGATTTAGTTTCTAAATTAGGACAGGTTAACGTTGGAAAGTTTCTTAAAAAGCATTGCTCCCTGTGGATTGACCTGGACTCACCAGATTATTACTACAATTGCACCCTATACTTGGGGTCCGATCAATACTTATCAGAGAATGGGATTTTGTCCCAATTGTCTACTCCTGGTATGTCTCAACATGATGGAGTAGCAGAAAGAAGAAACCAGACTCTTTTAGATATGATCGGGTTTATGCTGAGTTTCTCATGATTACCTATATCCTTTTGGGGATATACCTTAGATATTGAATATACATACTATTGTACCATCTATGTCTGTACCTAAGACTCCACGGGAGTTGTGATTCAGGCAAAAACCTAGTCTATAACATTTACATATTTGAGGTTGTCCAGCACGCGTGCTGAAAGTTAAGACAGATAAGTTGGATTCGAAGTCGGAAGTATGCACTTTTGTAGGATATCCTAAAGGAATTAAATGTTGGTTATTCTATAATCCCATAGAGCAGAAAGTGCTTGTCAGCACCAATGCGGTTTTTCTGAAGGAAGATTATATCATTGACCAGAAATCTTTAGAGAAGGTTATCTTGGAAGAAATTCAAGAGCGATCAATTCCAAATCCAAGAACGACCGAACTTGTAGAGAATGTACCTATACCTGACCCATTAGTTACACCAGTGCCTCGTCATAGTAGGAGAATTGTCAGGCCTCCTGACATGTTCTTGTTCTTAGGAGAATCTTACGAGGCAATCCCGGAAGAACATGAACAAGATCTCTGTAACTATGATGAAGCAATCAATGGCATAGACTTGGGGCGTTGGCAGGATGCTATGAAATCTGAGATGGAGTCTATGTACTCCAACCAGGTTTGGATACTTGTGGACTTGCCTGCCAATATTAAACCTATTGGGTGCAAGTGGGTCTGCAAGAGAAAAAGATGATCAAATGGAAGAGTTGAGATCTTTAAGGCCAGGCTTGTTGCGAAAGGGTATACTCAGAAAGAGGTATCGACTATGAGGAAACCTTCTCACCGGTAGCCATGCTCAAGTCCATTCGGATACTCTTGTCCATTGCGGCTCATGTCGATTACGAGATTTGACAAATGGATGTCAAGATGACATTTCTCAACGGCCATCTTGAAGAAGACATCTATTTGATGCAACCAGACGGTTTTGTAGCTAAAAACCAAGAGCAAAGAGTTTGTAAGTTACAGAAGTCTATTTATGGAATGAAGAAGGCATCCCGAAACTGGAACATCCTTTTTGACTAGGCAATCAAGTCATTTGGTTTTTATCAGAATCCGAATGAGTCATGTGTGACATGAAAAGTGAAGGTGACAGGGTAGTTTTTCTTGTATTATATGTCGACAACATCCTTCTCCTTGGGAGAGACATAGGTATGTTGTCAATGGTAAAAGTTTGGTCAGCTAAGACTTTTAATATGAAAGACTTGGGATAAGCTAGTTACGTACATCATAGGGATCAAACTCTATCAAGAATGGATAAATAGGATGATTGGTTTATCTCAAGCTGCGTACATAGATAAAGTACCGGTACAGTTTGCTATGCAAGACTCTGGAAGGGTATCACACCTTTTAGGCATGGAGTGCACATTTCCAAAGATCAATGTCCCAAGACACCTGAAGAAAAGGAGCATATGAGGTCGATACTATACGCTTCGGCTGTTGGTAGCCTCATGTATGCTATGCTATGTGCTAGACCGGATATCTATCACGCGGTGGGCCTAATTAACAGATATCAGTCTAACCCAGGTCCAGACCATTGGACTGCTGTAAAGTGTATTCTCAAATACTTGAGAAGAACTAGAGATTACATGTTGATTTACGAAAGTGATGAGCTAATTCCAGTCGGATACACAGATTCTCACTTTATGCCAGACAAGGATTCTAGGAAATCCACATCTGGTTATGTGTTTATGCTTGGCGGCGGAGCTATCGGCTAGAGGAGTATTAAACAGGAATGTATCACTGATTCCACCTTAGAGGCTGAATATGTGGCGGCTTGTAAAGCAGCTAAAGAAGCATTATGGCTCAAAAGATTCATTCTGGAACTTGGAGTGGTACCTTTAGCACGATAGCCGCTCACAGTTTATTGTGACAGCAGCGGGACAGTCGCTCAGTCCAAGGAACCCAGAAGCCATAAGAGTCAAAAGCACGTACAGGGGAAGTATCACTTGGTCAGAAAGAATGTGCAGACAGGTGATATTGCAATCACCAAGATAGCCTCTATAGATAATTTGGCAGATCTCTTTACTAAGCCTTTGACCACCAAAGTCTTTGAGCAACATGTAGACGGGATGGGCATGAGAAGCAACCCTGACTGGCATTGAGCCCAATTGAGAAATTGTTAGATTGTATGGTCTCAATCCATCAGATAATGTAATAAATTGATTCATTTCTTTATTTATCAATAATATCATGCTTTCCTTTCATGTGATAAATGACGTTTTATTACTTTATGCACATAACCAATACTTATGACATGATGGTTCATGAGATGAATCAGAGCCCACAAGTATATTAAATGTGACACATGTGTATGGATGAGATCCACATACGGGAGACATATGTCACAAATCATATACTTAAATAGATTCACAACTGGTGATGAGATTGGGCATTTCATCTGATAAAGTTGCAGTATTTTGATTACTATAAGATAGTATGATTTGTCTCGATCATGAGAATGTAAGATTCTAGATCATTGTGCTGGTACATTGGACGTACTGAAGGACCATGAGAAGCACCTTATGAAACACTATATTTACCTTAAGTTCTGCTCTCATAATTCTCTTATAACCAATACTTATGACATGATGGTTCATGAGATGAATCGGAGCCCACAAGTATATTAAATGTAACATCTGTGTATGGATGAGATCCATATACGGGAGACATATGTCACAAATCATATACTTAAATAGATTCACAACCGGTGATAAGATTGGGTATGTCATCTAATAAGGTTGCAGTATTTTGATCACTATGAGATAGTATGATTTGTCTCGATCATCAAAATATAACATTCTGAATCATTGTGCTGGTACATTGGATGTACTGAAGGACTGTGAGAAGCACCTTATGAAACACTATCTTTACCTTAAGTTCTGCTCTCATAATTTTCTAGCAATTGGCTCTGAATCTTGAGACATTAATGAACTCAAGTTTCTGTCTATTCATTTACTTTGAGTCACTAATTAGTGATACCAACTGTAGGTCAACACCTCGTTGTCTTGGGTATATGATAGTAGGACTGTAGGAGCATTCAATGGTCAAGATGGAATATATCCTCATTATCCCCTTGTGCCAATTAATGGATTTGTCATTAGTAAGTGCGCACCCATCTCAATTAAGAGTTAATTGGATGGTACTGATGATTACTGAAATTAATTGAGTCTTAAGAATAATAAGATATGGATCCAATTTGGTAGACATGACCAATTAATCCATGGATATGGATGGAGGGGCCTACTTGCGGTGATGGGAAAGTTTATGGTCTTCTTTGTAATTTATTTATAAAACTGGAGGTAATTGCATTAATATAGTGAAGTTATTTGCAATTAATTGTGAGCTCGGATAGCACATGAGATGTGGGGTCGCGGTGTCCCAGTTGGAACCAACTTTCTATGAAATCCCTAGTGGTCCCCACGCTAGCCCAAGTTATTAGATAGTTACTAATTATATTTGAACTCTCAAAGGAATGAATTAGAAAGTTACTATTTCTATTTAAAGTGAGGCTTCTAATAGTGGTAATAGTAAGTTACTAATAATTATGGAAGTAAAACTTCTATTTCTATTAGTAAAGAGGAAGTTGCATTAATCTATAAAAAGAGAGAGGGGGGGCTTGGACGCCCACTACTATTCCAAGAGAGGAGTTCACGCCCAGCCCCTTTAGTGCAAGTGTTGCACACGTCCATCTCTTTCTCATCTAGTTTATCTTCTAGATTCCTTAAGAGCTTTTAGTTGTTTACTTTAAGAGATCCCACCCATCTCCTTTAGAGAAAAGATTTGAAGGGAATATAGCATGGAAGACTAAGAGGTCTTGGAGATCCTAATTTGTTATCAAGATAGAGTTTCTTTACTATTAGAGCACAATCGAGCTCTAAGGTATAATCTGCTTTTCTATATATTGTGGATTGTTTGTGGTTGCATGGTGATGCTTTATTTTATCTTAGAGATAGTTTTCTACTGATTATGATTGATGAGTTTGAGGACTTGGATCCTCGATGTGGTTTATGGCCTTATGGGTACTTGATCCCTGAGTCAAGTGAGTCAAAAGTTTTGAAAACCTATCCATGAGGCCCACCTATTTCCAACATCTTCGTGCCGTCCCATGCTATGGCGTTGCCCTCTCTTCCTCTTACCTCGGTGGATCGGTTTGCTTGAAGAACCTGCCCCGCTGTCAAAGTCAGGTCTCTCACTTAACCCCTCACTGGATGGTCTACTCTTGCCAGTAGACTTGACTGAAGCTCACCTCTATGCCGCTTGCATCCAAGCGTCGACTCAGCTTCCTCCTCCAGTTGCTCTAAAGCCTCACCAAGCACTTCTCGACAGCTTTGAAACCAATGACGCCCTACTCACCGAGAAAGCCTATTTTATGCTTTTCTCTAGAAAGGAAGGATAAAACTTCCTCTCGTCGGAGGCCCTTCCCAGAAGATTGCTTAACATCGAGCTCCTTCTTGGAAAGGCCCCGGTACATTGAAAAGCTCTCCACGAACCACTTCGTAAAGCCGACGGTCCGGAAAGTAGACAACTCAGGATAAGAAATCATGACAGTAGTGTCCTCAGCATTATAAAAAACCCATTCACTTTTGCCATCCTGCAAACCTCCAAAGTGCTTCACCATACTCGAAGGCAATCCAACAACGCTTTGAGAGAAACCCAACTACAGCGCAAAGCGGGATGGGACATACGACTGGATGTCAACAAAAAGATGCTGAGGTACGCCATCGTGTCGACACGTATGTTAAAAAGTCACCCCTTCTGGTCAAGGAGTAATGTCTTCCCAACCCTGCCCTGGTGGAGTCACAGGAGGCACCACAATCAAAAGCCTTCTTCCGCAACTCCGGAGAAAGCTTCACTATAGATTGCCCTATCTCGATGTCCCTGTACTGTCGGATCCTCATGCGGGCAAACAAAAGAGATTCGAAGACGGCTTTACCCTTAGCCAACCGAATCATAAGATGATCATCATCATGCGCAACACCCAACTGGTGGAAGCCAGGACAATGGTATACATACCACAAATAAAATATATGGGTTGAAAATACCCTATTCTTAGGGAGTCCAAGTCGAACTAAGAAAGTAGTAGCCTACAGTTCGGTGCATAAATAGGAGTAAAAAGCAGGCACCAAAGCAAGCCGCTCTCCAAACGCAGTCTGACAAGCCGGATTAATGCAATGCGGCCTGATGTGTGTTCCATCTCCACTGGCAAAAACAACCTCACCAAGCTAGTGAGGTAAACAACGAGATCCCTCCACAGTGCGATGTCAGAACAAATGGCATCTATACTGCGAAGAAGTCCCTCAAGTCTTCTCGCATGACAGAAGTCTTCTTCGAACTTAGATTCTTAGCCCTGGCTTCCTGGGTCGTGCTATCAGAAGACTCTCTGCTGTCAAAGAAGTTGGGGAACGAAGAGCTAAAACTCCTCCAACTGTTGGACCTGACTTTCGAGCCCTCCTTTTTCAAAAAATCATTGAAGGCGACAAGCTGAAAGTATAGAAGCCTAAACTCCTCAGATTGCTCCTTAAGGACACTGTCGATAGGCATAAACTCCTTATAGAGTTTGCCAAGGATAGGCAACCCAGTAATTGCGCTTAGCTCCTTGAGAGAAAAATCAATCTCACCATTCGTGACAACGAAGGTGTTGGTTTGTGGAAGGAACGACTCCAACATAGCCATGAAGGCCTCGTCGACAAAGATCACGGTCTCCCTAAAAGCACGTACCGCTTCAAAAATCCCGGCTTCCTTCAGAGTGGCGCCACCAGTCAGCAAGACGCAATTAATCAATGACTCCCAATCTGGGTCAGCACTGAAACGGCCACGGAGTCGAAAAGGCTTCACCCAATTAATGCTATCACCGCTGAAAATACTAAGGTCCACCGGTCTCAAATCGACCGACAGATGATCAAAACCCTGGTAGCCACTGGCCGGTATTAACATGTCCATATGGGTAGGCGACTTCTCCGTATATCTGGAAGGAGTGCCAACAATAATTCAGGTTTTGATCACATTGGTCCTTTTCACCTAGCTTGGATGATCTTTCCTCTTAGAGCATGTAGGAGAAAGGCTTATGATCAAGATAGTACGATCGAAAGTCGACCGGGTAGCAATAGTTCTCTCCTCACCATCAGCTGTGTAAGAGAACTGAAAACATCTCCTCTGGCATGTAATGTTGTCAGGGACTGCATCACCAAAGAGAAAGGTAGGCTTGGGCACGACGCTCTAATCGTCCATGACCCAAGGATGATTGCTTACCATGATCTTGTAAAACTCCTCATCCTTGAAGGCGATTAATCGTTGCCTCATCTCATCTTTGTTGAGGGAGTCATACTCTTCCAAGTTTCTCTCCATATACTAGACCTTCTCCTAGGCCTGCTGAATGGCCGCATTGGAAGATCTAGCAGATCAGCGGGGTGCGCAAGTAACAAGCCCCTTACCCTTACTTGTTCTTGAGGAACCACCTGCAAAGGTTGGAAAAGAAAAAAGATCAATCATTAAATTGACAGAATTTTGCTAAAAAAATATCGCTAAATTTTGGAATGATTCCGGCGCAATTCCGAAGAAAAAAGAAACACCCCGAAAGAGATAGAAAACTTGAAGATGGGCTCAACATTGCAGCGAGCTTCAAAACTTGCAAAGCTTCTCAAATCTCTGCAAGATTGGAAAATGGCTCAACATTGCTGCAAGTGCCAAACTCCAAAACTTGCAAAGATTTCCAAGTATGCACTATCATATCATGCTCCTAATTCTATTTACAAAAAAAAAAAAAAAAAAAAAAAAAAATCATGCATAAAAATTGTCATGCATTAGATGCTAGGAAACCCTTGACAAAAGCTTAACCAATTCCAACCCAACTCGGTCAAAACCAATCAAACTTTGTCCAAGCCAAAACTCTAGCCTTTTTATTTGATGCATCAAACAAAAAATGCATAAACATCTTGACATGCATAAACCACATTATCATGGTGAGCACCAAAAAAAACAAAAGAAAGAAACCTAAAAAAAAAAAGTAGGGAAAGAGACAAAAAGGAAAGAAGAAAAAAAAAGGGGGAGATTGGCCCATAGGCTGTGGCCTACTGCCACGTGGCCATACGACCTTGTCCGTACGGCCACAAAAAAAAAAAAAAAAAAAGACAGAGAGAAAAAAAAACGTGTGAAAAAAGGGGGAAAACACGAGGAAAAAAAAACCGTGAAGAACAAAAGAGAGAGAGAGAGAGAGGAAGAAAAGAAAAAAAAAAAAAAAAGAAAGAAGAATTTTTTTTTTTTTTTACCATCATACTTCTAGAATAGAGTTTTCTTAGAAAAGAAGACTTACTTGAAGCCATTGATGGAAAAGAAGAAGAAAAGCTTGAAGATCATTGAAGAAGAAGAGCTCTTGGTCTTGAAGCAAGGAGGTAAGTGCTACAAATTAGCAACCTTCTCAAAAGAAAGATAATTTGAAGGATTCCTTCCCAAAAGAAAGAAACTTTGAGAGATTATCTCCTAAAAGAAGGGAATTAGAGAGATTTTCTCCCAAAAGAGGGGATTTGAGAGATCCTCTCCCAAAGAAAGATCGATACTTTGAGATATTCTCTCCAAAAAGAAAGGAAACTTGAGAGATTCTCTCCAAGTAAGGATAACTTTAGATATTCTCTATCCAAAGGAGATATTTTTCGATATTCTTTACAAAATGATACCACATGAGATTTAAGTCATCTTTAAAGCTTAAAGTCCCATGGGTTAGCCCACATGAGCTAGGTTCGACCACCTAGGCACTAAAAGGGGCTTCCTATAAAAAAATCCTTCTTACCAAGAATATAAAATGATTCCATGCCTCTTTTGAGTTGATTGGACCACAA
Source organism: Camphora micrantha (assembly GCA_003546025.1). Taxonomy (NCBI): domain Eukaryota; kingdom Viridiplantae; phylum Streptophyta; class Magnoliopsida; order Laurales; family Lauraceae; genus Camphora; species Camphora micrantha. The sequence continues at coordinate 53,221,548 of QPKB01000001.1, forward strand.
AAAATAAAAAAATAAAAAAATAAAAAAAATAAAAAAAATCCAAGCCTCATGAGCTTCCAAAATTCAAACCATCCAACCTCATATACCAAATTGAGCGAAAATCTTACAATGACATTCCACAAAAACCCAAACCACTCCAATAGACCCAACATAGTCCCAAAGAGTGACCAAAAACCAAACCTGACCCCCTAACTTGCCATTTACAACTTGTTAGGTCACATAAGTCAAAACCAAAAGTCAAACGCTAACCCCTAACTTGCCACATTTAGTTTGTTAGGTCACAAGGTCAAAACCAAAAAACAAATCCTGACCCCCCAACTTGCCACATACACTTGTTAGGTCGCAAGGTTAAAATAAAAACCAAACCCCGACCCCCTAATCTGCCACATACAACTTGTTAGGTCACAGGTCAAAAAGAAAATCCAAAACCCAAAAACCCAAATCCAAATTTCTCATGTCACTTTCAAAACTTTGCCTTGAGATGGTACGTGATCCCTTTCACTACCATAAAATCCCTTTGGAAACTCATAAGGCTACTCTACCAAAAAGAAAACTGCTCAAAGACTTTTGGTCAAGTCAGAAGTTTTCCTTTAAACTTCTCTTCGAGGCACATCGACTTCAAAAGTTATGCAATTTGTCTCTGTACCTCGATGGGGCATTTGTTGACATAAAAAATGTCACTTTGCCTCTTCAACATCAAAAGGCACATGAAGCCGCATCCTACCACAAACAGACAATGCTACTTTAAGCGTTAAATCTTGTCAGAATCAAATAAAAACTATAAGATTCTTCAAAACAACCAAAACAAGAGTACACATGAAGTTTCAAGTCATTTTAGCATTATTTGGCCTAAATTCACTCCTTTAGCAACTGAATAGGAGCCCCCGGCGGCGACAGCGTTGAAGACATCAGATCTTCAATTCGAGCCTATAGATGGTCTCAAAATACCTACAAAGGCTCCATGTCAAGGTTCAAGTCAAACTGACAACGTTTGACCCTACATCAACCCTTGAACAACAAAATTAAGCCTCTTGGCGGCGAGAACTACCAAGAGCATTACTCATCAAACAAAGCACATTGGTGACTTCAAAAGGCTTCTAAAGGGCTACATGTTAAATTTCAGGTCATTTTGATAACATGTGATCGGACTTTGACTCTCGGAAGCCAAATCAAGCCTCCTGGTGGCGGAGCTCGCCGGAGCCATTTCCAAATCGGAGTTAATGGGTCGTCTCAAAATGACTCCAATAGGTTCCCTGTCAAATTCAAGTCAATCAGGCATCAGTTCACCGTACATCAAAGCGCGGCATCTTCTTCGCAACAAAATCAAGTCTACTTGCGACAGGACCCCACGTGGCTTCAAAAGTCAAACAAAAGCCTATGGTTGGTCTTATTTATTGCTCATGAGGCCTTGCCTCAAATTTCAGGTCATTCCGACATTGTTTGACTTCTGGCGACAAATCAACGACTTTGCGCGGCGAAGTCTTCAGCTTTCCCGGAAAATCGAAAGCTTTGCTCTTCGATATGCAAGGCTTCTCGTCAAGTTTTTGTAGGGGAATTGGGCCAAAACATGTACAAAAATGTCAGAAAAAATACCGAATAAAAAAAATAGAAAAAACATGAAAGATGGTCGAAAATCGGCGACCAAAAGGGGAAAAATCCCCCATGGTCGCCACCAACCTTTGCCCATGGTCCCGGTGACCTTGCCCCATGGTCGCTGGCAACCCTGAGTGCATGGTCGCCGGCGACCCTAGAAGTTCGGGTCGCCGGATTTTCACCGAATGACAGTTTGTCAGTCCCTTTTCGCTTTTTGAGATTTCCGGCCCTGTGGTTTTTCAAAATTCTGACTTTGAGGCCCAGAATCAGTCGAGCTTCGTCAACATCACGGATCCGCCGTCAAGAGCATGAAATCATCATTGATCGCTTCGAAATCGCCAATCGGCTGGCCAAGAAAGCACATTTTCTGCCCGATCTATTGAGAAATCGACAAGACAGATGACACCGGTCGACTGGTAGCAATCAATGTCTAAAGTTGCATGGTCATCCGACATTGATCAGCATAAAGATCCATCGACGACCATCACAAGAAGAATTCCAAAGACGTGGCACGACCCGCGACCCTTCAAGTGCCTCAACGACCACTTAATGCAATTAAATGACCCGTTTTATGATAAGTTAATGCTGTCATTAACTCATTATTTTGGACGGCCCAATCAAAAGCGAGCAAATGAGAGTTACAAGTCAGCCATAAACACGGCATTAAACTGTGAAACTCCTCCCATCATAGAGCTTAAAGGCGATTAAAGGCCCTTAATTCTCCATCGGCCAATCAGAAGCCAAGAAAAATGAGTTACAAAATAAAGAATTAAAAACTTGTAACTTCTCCTATTATGTGGCTTTAATACATTAAAAGCCAATAAACCCACATAATGACTACCAAAGGCCTATAAAAGGGGGGTCATTTCAAAGGAAACAGATCCAGAAAAATCTGAAAAATCAATCAGAAAATCATGCTTGAAAAAAACCCGAAAAAATCAATAAAAAATCTATACAAAATAGAGAACTCTGCCAAAGTTGCTACAATGATCTCTTCTCCATTGAAGAATTATGGCACCGACACCAAAAGTCCCTTGGGGGGCCACCCCCGCAAGGTCCTTCTCATTAATCCTCTATGGCTTAGATGTGGCTCTTCTGCCCGTCTACTCGGCTTTTTATTGGATATAGGATCTTCTCTTGGTCTTTATCCTCTAAAAATATGAGGTTTAAGCCGAGTCAAGTGAATGAAGAGCACCCTATTTTCTCATCTAAATGATGATGGCGAAGTCCATACATGGCTTGCGACCGTCAATCTGAATGAGTCCCCACAATCTCCTGAGAAGTTAGATAACATTTTCTTATTTTTCCATTGTATTTTGTATTTTTCTGAATAGATATAAAAAATATCACAACTTGTCTTGCATCATTGATAAGAATTATAATTCTCGTTTCACGGCAAAAAGTTGCCTTTCACGACAAAAAAATCGCCTTTTACAGCAAACATCGTCTTTTATGGCAAAATAAATCGCCTTTTGCAGCAAACAAAACTATGTCTCTTTTTCTAAATATATGTGCAATGAAAAACTAAAAAAAAATTGATTTCCTTTTTAATTTGTGAAGGTAAATCTCCAGGCCATCACTTATCAATTTCAAATAAAGTAGAAAATCTGAGATACCCGTGAGGAAAAATATTAATACTCGCGTTCAACCACTGATTGCGAATAGATTAGACTCCGTAGACTCAATGTCCGCTCACCGCAATAGCGCTACGTGTGGAAAAGCGAGTGTATCTGGCGTGGGACATGAGCACCCCTAACTTTATAAATAAATATGCATATAAAAACCACGTTTTAGGAAGATGAGGGAACGTCATCGTCAAAATCCTATAATTGGGAGCCAAAGGAGGAGTCGAAGCATATTCCAATTCCACATGCCCTGAACCACCAGTCCACTAACTGCAGACGTTACCTCTACGCCAATCAAAACATTCCACGTATTACACGTGTTCAAAGAAGCATCGACACCCACGCTGCCTCAATTAATTAAAAAGGAGGCGACGCGACGCAGAAGAAAATCCGAGAAAACGCTCTCCCGGGAAACCCATCGCCGCTGCGGCAATCTCCCAAAAGGTTCTAAATCTGTCCTTTTTTTCGTCTTCTTTTTTGGTTTCAATCTCTATCTCTGTCTTCTGGGTTTGTATTCTATTTCGAGAATTTCCGTTTCTGGAATTGTGTTTCGTATGTGTTTCTGATCATGAGAATAGGCTTGAGTGAGAAGGATTTGTTTTTATATGTCTCATTGGAATTCTATGTTTTTCTGCAAGTTTCTGGCATCATGATGTTGTTTTGATTTTTGAGACAATGGAAGTTGGAACTCTTTTATTTATTTATTTATTTATTTATAAATAGTTGTGTATTCTTTGAAGGGTTTAATCGTGATCTTGTGGGCCTAATCTTTCAAAATCCTATGGGTTTGAAATTTGGTTTGGCTCTCTCCTGACATGTTTTGGTTCTAGGAAACAAAGAAAATGAATGAAGATAGAAGAAAATTGTTTAATTAGCAGGCTCATAAAATGAAAAGATAATAAACAGAAACTGTGAAAGGAAAGAAAATGGAAAAATTAAAAATAAGATTTAATATCCATAGTTTTATGAAATTTTTTTTTTTTTTTTTTTTTGAAGAGAAGAGGCCCATGTGTCACTTAAAAGAAAATTTTAAGTGGTTTTAGAAAAAAGAAAATACCTCTATGGATTTATTCTTAATTTACCAAGATAAGACAAAGTTAAATCTCTTATAGATTTATCTTTGATTAGACTCTAGGTAAATCTTTTTATTGATTATTCTCTCAAAGGGGCGGGCCCAATGGACCTCCTTTGGTAAAGGATTGGGCCAAATGGGCCTTTAGCTGGCCCATGACAAAGTCAAAACTCTTTAGAATTTTTTAAGACTCTAGGGGAAATCTTTATTGATTTATACTCTCAACAGGGTGGGCCCAATGGGCCTCCTTTGCTAAAGAATTGGGCCAGATGGGCCTTCAGTGAGCCCATGGGTTTCACATGGAACTAACTCATGATTTAAAATCCCATTTTGGGGCCTCTTAGGCTGTAGTACATCTGGATTCCTAACATACCACCATGCAGTAATCGATTTTCGTTCATAGTGGAGCCTATTAGAATGTGGACTCATCTATAACTGGAATAAAACCATTGGTTGAAAATTCTAAATGGATGTGAGATTGGGAGCTTTGAGCAATAGAGAAAGGAAATAAGAGAAAGAAAGAAAAGAGATGAGATAGATGAGAAAAGGACATCAGTGTGAATCACTTCCATATTACCTAATCACTTGAATTGTTAACATAACTAATTAATTTCCACTTAACTATAACCAGCCCTTTTATCCACTATTATCTCAAATATGTGCACTTCTTTCTGCACTCACCCTTGGGTTAGAGAATGAATATCAACCATGCTGGGCTGCTACCATATGTACTCTGAAGTTGATCTCAATTGATCCTGCTGATTGAGGAATCTGTTAGATGGTTTTCTCTTGTAACTCTTCCAAAGCAATTATCTCTAGCGACATCAAGCTCCGTCTGTCTTCGTATGGTAATGGTTGGAAGAAATGTGAAATGCAACCATATTGTCACAATGAAGCTTCCCTTTGAAAAGATACCATGGCTTTTAGTTTTGTCAGCAAAGTTTTCAATCACAAAAGCTTGCTAACTCCATGAGCCATTGTATGATTGTATGATATTATTCCTTGACAATACTGTTTTTATTCTTTCAGCTGCTGAGCACATTACCTAATATCTAGCTTAATCATTATGTCATCCAGCAATGAACAGTATCAGTAATTAAAAAGATTCCTTCATACCATTCCCCTTTAATTCGTGATGTGACCTTCCAATTCCCCCTTCCCCCACCCCCCTACATGTCTGCTTTATTAAGTAGATTGGTCTTCCACTTCCTAATGCCTTAAGCATTTGCGAAATATAGGGTAGTTAGACTTTACTTGGTACTAGAGCCATCCCGGGTCTCGAGTTAGAAACACGGGGATGCATTGTTCCCCTAGGTCATGTGGGCAGGCACGTATTGCATGGGTATGCATATGTGGATTTTGAATTCAAATGGCGTTCTGTTCCACCGCCCCCTCCCCCGCGCTGTTGTTGATTGGACTTCTGCTTTCTAACAATTTAAGCTTTTGGGATGCATTGGCTAGTCAGACTATACATGCTTCACATCCAGTTTTGCAACTGGTTCACTTAAATAATCCTCATGGAGAAGTAAACTTGAAAAACTCAAACTGTGCAGTCATCATAGTAAACTGTGGTGTGTCCATTGCTTAATCATCAGCTTTGTTTTATTCCTGTCTGATCAGTTGAAACATTCTGAGCAGGTGCTGAAGCACAGAAACAAATGTCCCTTCCAATTTTTTTGGTCATTTTCCCCCTATATTTATCTCTGTTTGTTGGGTTTCTGACTTTTTTAAAGCAAACAAAGTTATTTGTGCAGCTAAAATTATGGATCACTGATTACTTAGTTTCCAGTTCTAGTTATAGACACTCATCTATTGTTATTTTTCCTCTGCCACACAGCTTTAATTACATGATCTTAATGAGTTCAAGAAGTACAGTGGCATCTGCTGTTTCCTGCAAATTGGGAAACAAGAACAACTTCTGGGTTTTGGGTAGCCTCCTTCCAGGATTCCTGGGAGCTCCGGTTGCCTACAACAACTTCCAGTTGCGAAAGGCCATTGTTAGAAATCCTTCAACATCGATTTGTATCTCAAGTGCTTTTGGAGGGGGCCAGTTGTAGCAGTGACTCATCCTTTGTTGTGCACGTTTTCCATATTACCATAAGCAAGATGGTTTCTTCTCAAATATCTAGCTTTACTGGGACAGAGACATGCAAGTCCTTCCAGAAAAAGTTGATTGTTCTTGTGGAACCACCTGATGTTGTACCTTCAGAGCATGCCGAGTTTGATTTTTCTGATGTATTTGGTCCATTACCTGTTCAAGCTGCAGGAGACGTTAGTCAGGATTCAGGAAGTTCTGGTCCAGTATTGGATTCAAATGACGTGGCTTATGATGAACCAGTGGTCATACATAACCGATCACATTCACTGGTGGGGCCCACAAATTGTGTTAGCCAACTGTTGAGGATTAGCAAACTTACCTTACATGAGAAGGAGAGTTCCTTAAGGCTTATTGAGTGTGTTAATGGAGAGAAACTAGCAAAAGTTGAGGAGGAATCTATAGTTGATGCTGGTGTAAAGCCTCTTGACATTGGTAACCCTCAATTTGTGAAGAGTCAAAGTGTAGGATTAGATGATTTTGAAATAATGAAGGTTGTTGGGCAAGGTGCTTTTGGAAAAGTGTTCCAAGTAAGGAAGAAAGGTACAACAGAAATATATGCAATGAAAGTCATGCGGAAGGATAAGATTATGGAGAAGAATCATGCTGAATACATGAAGGCTGAGAGAGACATTTTAACAAAAATTGATCACCCTTTTATTGTTCAGCTCAGATATTCTTTCCAGGTAACAATTTGCATTGTCTGTCACAAGTTCTATACTTTTCACTCTTGTTTCTGCTGGTGAAAGTTATAGTAGTGAATATTGAGACTTAGTGGAACAGAGTTCTTTTATTTATTTATTTAAAATTTTTTTGAGCTCATTTCTAATATAGGATGTTACCTCTATATCCTGATACTTTTTTTGGCTCTGCTAAAATTTTACTGATTGACTGCCCATGAATAGTTGAATGTGTACTATTATATTTCTAATCTAATAATTATGAATGAATGATTAGGTGTATGATTCATGAAATAGTTCCACATTTCAAGTAACTAGTGAGCATCTGTAATGCATGGGGAATTTGCTCCCTCGATAATGGATATGGTTCAATTACTTCTACTCAGAGAAATATACAAATAAGTCACTAACTTATTACCTCAAAAGCACATCTCAATAAATTTTCTCACGATATCATCCATCTGAATGAGCGCGCTAGTGTTATAAATAATATTTCCTTTACATTGAATAATAGAGCAATTCTGTTTCACTGTTAACTCTTCAACCTACAAGAAAAGAAACAGAGCTGAGATTTTAGGTTTTTTTACGGCTTGTGGATAACTTGAGTGTCTGTGTTTTTTAATTTTTGTTGCAGACGAAGTACAAACTGTATCTGGTGCTGGAATTTGTTAATGGAGGAAACCTGTTTTTCCAGCTTTATCATCATGGCCTTTTCAGGTACTGCCTTTCCTAGTCATGTACTCATTGTTTTATATGCCTGTCAATGAGTCAGGTCTACATCTGGAACATACATGTCTAATAGCAGGTCTGGCTCAAGTTTATACCCAATTGCAATACATTTTGATGATATTTGTATCCTATGTTATATTGGTCGAGTCCAATGCATACCTAATTAAATCTAACTGGTTCTAGGTCCAATATTGATTCTAGGATTAGGACCCACACCCGGATCTGGACTGGTCTGGGCCGGACCTGACCTTAATGTGACCACTTTAAAGTTTTACTTTTGGTGAGTATTGACATCTGACATTTGTTTCAGAGAGGATCTAGCACGTGTGTATACTGCTGAGATTGTTTCTGCTGTTTCCCACCTCCATGCAAATGGTATAATGCATAGGGATCTCAAACCTGAGAATATCCTTCTTGATGCTGATGGGCATGTAATATTCTCTCTCTCTCTCTCTCTCCATGTATATATATATATATATATAGAATATTTCCTTATATATAGAAAGAAATTTGCTCACACCCTTGTGGGGCCCTAAAAATATATGGGAAGGTGGGATCGAAAGATCTGGATGTGATATGTGACCTACCAGTGTGCAAAATCTTAGGTCCATCAGATCATCCTAATCCCTCGATTTGTGCCTCTCAAGAGAATCAAATCCCATTAAGATTGGTGTAAAAAAAACAATGGATTGGTTTTTTCTTTTTTATTGGTTGGGGCAAGAGTGTGTGTGTGTTTGCTTTCCCATTTGGATTGATCATAGGAGGTTGGCTCAATACCCTTATGCATCTAGTCTATTTGCGCAAGAGATTACCTAAAAAGTTCTCTCTCTCTCTCTCTCTCTCTATATATATATATATATATATGGAGCTGGTCCTATAAGGACGGTCCTTACGGTCTATATAGTTTGGGATGCCCACTGGGGCCCACCTTATGACCCATCCAAATTGACCACACATTCACAACTCCCTTATAGGCACCGAATCCCATGAATTTGCATGGATTTAGATGAACTAGACCGTTGGATTGAGGGTCGATTTTTCTTATTTGATATAAAACTCTTAAAACTTGTGGACCATAAATGAAGGGGTTAGAGGTATTAGATTGACTTCAAATTTGATATGTAGGTTGGCTCCACTTGGATCTTTCGGTCCCCCTCTATCCCATGCCTAGTGGGGTCTCACGGTGGGCCAGCTCTCCTAAGCTCTCCTTATAGGGGGCAGCTCTCTTAAGCTCAAGCTTCGGATAAGGTAAGCTTAGGTGTGTAGTGGGGCCCATATAGGGATGGTGAGCGAGGGGGGGGGGGGGGGGGGGGGTGGATTCCAAGGACTTCGTGGGACCTTCCTCTTTGCAAAAAACCAATCCCAACTGTGATTTCTATCATCTCCATTTGGGCCCCAAAAGTTTAATGGTCAACAGTCCATTCAGATCGGTATACAGTTGATCCAAAGTTGGTGAACATGTGCAAGGGGGTTGTGTGTTTAGTCTATTTGGATGGACCTTACGGATCCTAAGCTCGCACTTAGGAGAGCCTTGTCCATATATATATATATATATGTGCACACGTGTGTGTTTGGGGGGGGGGGGGGGGGGGGGCGCGTGTGGGTGTGGGTGAGGCTCACCTGGGACCATGTCAATTCATGGGAAGGTGGGGGTCGAAAGATCTGGATGTGACCCACCTGTGTTCAAAATTTCAAGTTCATCAGATCATCCAAACTGCTTGATCTATTGGCCTCAAATTTAAAAGTTTTAGAATGCAACAATTTTCTTTTTCCTATTTCAATCCAACAGCTCAGTGCCATTCAGATCGGTGTAAAAAACATGGGGTTTGTGACATTCAGGGGTGGTGGTTATGTGTCCGGTGTCCCATTTGGGTTGATCGCAAGGGCCATGCTCATCTTAGGCATTTACGGTTGAGCTCACCTGAAAATATCTGTGTAGTGGGCACACATCGCAACATGACATACCTTTGTATTGCCAATTTGTAGGGCTGTCAATGGGATAGATTCCAGTTGGACCTGCTTGGGCCCAAGTCTGGGCCCAATAAGGATTGATAATATGGGAGGCCCACGCCCACCTCTCAGTGTCCTGAATACCTAGAACAATTACTGCCCGAATGAGAATAAAGCCAAGGCACCCCCATTTTCAGTCAGAATGCTCTTTTTACACGATTCAAAATAAAAAGACTAAAATTTGTATTATATAATGTACATTTTTGTAAATGTACAAGTATACATATACATTCACATTTATATACACATGTATGTATATCTTAAAACATTTTGTATAACTAGAGTCTCATGGGCCTAGAGACTGGGACCCTAGTCTGGCCTGATAAGGGATCCGAATCCTAACTGTGGGTTGGCCCGGTAAGTTGGGCCTGTTGGAAAGTCCAAACCTCGGTTATCAGACTCGGGCTCATGTGGATTAGTACTGGACCTGGTCCATTGACAGCCTTACCATTGTGTTAATAGTCATGGTTATAATCATGCAGTTGCTTCTATATTATTAATCTTTTATCAACCCTGAGGTTGCTTTATTTTAATTAGGCTATGTTAACTGATTTTGGCCTGGCAAAGCAATTTGAGGAGAACACAAGATCAAACTCCTTGTGTGGAACAGTGGAATACATGTCACCTGAAATTGTTCTTGGGAAAGGTCATGACAAGGCTGCTGACTGGTGGAGTGTCGGGATCCTGTTGTTTGAAATGCTTACTGGAAAGGTTAGTTTACTAATTTTGATTTATTTAACAAATAGTTGTTCATTTGTGTATCTTCCTTTGTATCTCATTTTACATGCTATTAATTCAATTCACAAATCTTGCTTCTTCCAATTTCTTGTCATGAGAATTTTCTTTGGGAAATGTTTAATGTTTGGGTCTCAAGTATATATGTAGAAAATCTTACAAAAAATAGAATAATTTAAAAATGAAAGTGGAACTATATACATATATGTGAATGATTAGGTAACACCATACTCATCTGGAGTATGTCCACCATTGGATTTTACATCCTAAATCTTTTATCGCTTTTCCATCCTTGATATCTGCCCTTTATATATGTGACATGATGGCCAATCAGGCTGATTCTTGGTCCACCCTGTTGACCCCTGCCACCGACCCTCAAATCCCTGATGATTGGCACGAACCTGAGTGGGGCTCACAGATTCACTTGTCTATATCTATCAGAGGTTTATACACTGGTGATCTGTTGAAACTTCTAGATTTATCTGGTTAGATTTAGATCCTTCTTTTCAAAATCATATTTTGTTGTACTTTGCAGTATTTCAGAACTTATTTTTTCTTTGAGAAGTGACTAATATTTTGAGAACTTCATCACATTGGTTTTCTTTTATAGATCTTCTTATTTCAAAAACCGCTAATTTGTTTCAATTGTTATGAGCATAAGCGGCGGATTACCTAACTGCTGAATGTAATTTCTTTTCTTGGCCATGTGTCACGCTCCCAAACCTGTTTACTGCAAAGATCTGCATCTCGGGGCGCGAGCCTTGGGGGTTTGTATAGTAAAACATTTATTTCCCTAAGATCTGCGGGCGAGGATACGAAAATCCCATCACTAAATGTGTATATAAATGTGAATGTATAATTATATATAAAAGACCTCTACAATCTCTTGCTCATTGGTAGCGGAGTCGACACCTACAACACCAAGAGTAGCATCATCAAATTATGAAATAGTTTTAGCAAGTAAACAGTCCATAGTTACAAATCCATATGAATAAGATGGCTATAGAAACATGCTTGGTGAGGCTAACAATACATATAACATGCATGAATACATGCTGTATTTAATGTAAAGTACAAATTCATGAGCATACATGAATATCTACTATATAGTAGCACAAATAATCAATGTGAATGAGTATCATAACATGCACGGTGCAATACAAACTAGCTGTGCACATGATGCAAAAGAAATGATGGAGACATGAATCATGAATAACGGACTATGCGTATGCATGAGTATGACATGCGTAAACCGTGCGCCAAGGAGGCAACTCCGAATACTAGGCCCATGTGCGGACCCCTTCCTATGTAGGTAAGCTGTCTCACTCTACCCACTTGCCCTTTTATAGGGGAGCCACGGACCTTACACCCAAGACATGAACATGACATGCTTGATAAATTATAGGATAGTGGTAACCCCGCACAGGGGTGGACCTAAGTATTGCTACGTGGGTGCACGTGCACCCACAAGATTGGAGAAACTAATTAATAATACCTTAAAAAATTTTATTTTCTTATTTGACTTCTGAACTTGACCATTGCGTGCACCACCCAAGTGAAAATTCTTGGTTCGCCATTGACTCCGCAAATCCAGGCCCATGTGCAGGCTTCTTTCTGCACAGGTAGGCTGTGCCACTCTACCCATTTACCCTTCAAGGGGGCCACAGACGGTATTGCCATACACTTGGAACACTATACTTATATGAGTTGGTAAACATAAATGCGTAGAACATGGACGTTCATGAACACGTGGGCCTAAGTGTGTGAAACATGAAACATAGTGTGAACATATGAGTATGAACATGTGGACCATGAAACTGGGTATAAACATGTATGTATTAGAATGTATATGCTTTAGAGGGTTAGGGAATCCAGTTCCATCATACATGACCTACTTCAAAATTGGGCAGCATTTTGACATGCTGGAGTTGGCCCCAAAATGGGTGAAAAAGAGGGTTGGAGCCAATAAAATTGTAAGGGTGCGTTGCATGAATGCGAACCACACCAACCAATTGACCATGCCTTGGGCCTTTTCAAGTCCATTGGCAAAAGCAAGGCACGTGAATGTACTCTGTCGAATGTGAATTTTGATCCCCCCCGGGGGAGGGAAATCGCCATTCAACTATATGAGATATTTAAAAAAATTACATCGAAAATGAGGATTCCGACTATCCTCAAAATCGAAGGATCACGATTGCTAGCTTCGGATACGGTCATAACACCGTCATTCGATGAAAGCCGAAAGAAAGCGGGAGAAAATGGGATGGGTTCTTCCTCTCATCTAATTTGCTGCCGGCAACACACGACGGTTGTGTTGTCACTTAGTTTGGGTCTTTCAATTTGGGTCAAATTATGGGTCTCATAGTAGGGTCAGTGTAAACTAGGTATGGGAGATCTACGTTTATGGGTATACGTGCTAATTGAAATTAAATCCAAGTTTTCTAAAAATAAATGAAGTAAAATAGAAGTAAATTAATTAGGAAAATAAGTGGGGAAGGTGCCAAATATTTAGAAGATGATCAGCCCCGTTTCAGGGTACCCCCTTCAATGTCCCTTGACAACCTAGGGTTTGAAGGCTGATTCGTCAAATTGAAAGAACGATGCAAACAAGATTTTGAGTTGTGATTTCTGTGGGTTTGTGTGCGACACACAAGTGATAAAAGTGAGTGGCTGATGATGGGCCGAGATTAACTGAAAGTGGCCGATGATGGGCCGAGATTGATTAAAAGTGGCTGATGATGGGCTGAGATTGATTTGAGGATGGCCAATGATGGGCTGAAAGAAAAGAAAATGATATTAAGGGTGTGTGAAATCACTCGTCTCGTCTCGTTATTCTTATTAGTTCAAATTCTCGGAATCAGCCTTCATTCCCTTTAATCTTTGAGTTTAAATGATTATTTGGCACCGGAGGTGGAGGAAAAGAGAAGAAAATGTTTTGGGTTTGATTTGTTGGTTTTATGGTTTTTTTATTTTTTTTTATTTTTAATAATTGGGGCTAGAAGGGCCTAACTAGGGGGATTTACTACTTGGATTTAATCTAACTAATCCATTTCCCTAATGGATCTCTACCCTATCCTAGTGTCCTAACCGCCCTCATCCGCTCTCCTGGTCCCTTAATGGGGCCCAGAGAGAAAGTGGGGCCTAATTAGTTGGAGTTAAAGAAACTAGGGTAGTCTAACTTGGCTAGGGGGAGACCTAGATTTGGGTCCGGGGTCTGACCTAATCAGTCTAAACTATTACTTAATTTCTAACTCCAATTTATTAATAATTTTGGGTTTTTAATATCTTTTACTTTGTTTTTGGTATTTTGGGTTTTTATTATTTTGTTTTTGGTTTTATTTATGTGGCCTAAAATCCTAAACTGATCTTTCCAATCCTAATGAAATGGGAAGAAGAGGAGAGAATAAATTTCTAATTTTTTATTTATTGATTTGTTAATTGACCTAACTGCGTAGAATTTTCTACGTAAAATTCTCTAACCCTAATGAGAGGGGAGAAGAGAAAAGAACTCAGCTGCTAAGTTTAGCCTAATTATTTGAATAGCTAGAATTCTATTTATTTTGGGTCTTTACTTTCCTACTTCTTATTACTTTTGGTTTGTTTGTTTTTGTGTTTGTTTTTTTGTGTTTTTATGCAGTGTCGGATTTTATCTAAGAAAAAGAAATGAAAATGCAACTAAGTTATACAATGCATGGGCATGTTGAGATGCATGAACTAGGAATAATTTAAAATGAATAATAAAATTGAAAGTTCATGAGATGCATAAATTAGAAATAAACTGAAACATATAATAAGATATAAGACTGACCTAGATGGATGAGCATATTAGATGCATCGGATATCATAAAAAGAGACAGTAACAAATAAATAAATAAATAAAAGAAAACTATCCTAGTTGCATGAACACACTAGACGCATGAAATATCATATTATATGCAAGAAAACTATCCTAGATGCATGAACACACTAGACGCATGAAAAAGAGACAATAGTCTAATAGAGAGCTTCATTCAATGCAAGAAAAGAAATTAGGGGACCCGGCATGCATGGGTTCAATTTGGATAAATGGGCTAGGCAGGTGGGTGCAACAGTGAAGTTAGGCAACAGTGAAGTTAGGCAGCAGTGGAGTGGGTGCTGCAGTGAAGGTGTATAGAGCAGGGGTGTAGTGCAGGGAGTTGTAGTGTGTGAGGGGAGCAAGGTGCTGCAGGGGCTATGTGTAAGGTGAGCGTGGCATGTGGTGAAGTGTGTTCAATAGGTGGGTGTACTGAGAGGGTGCAACTGGTGGGGAGTATGGTGATGGTGCAAGGTGCAGTGGGAGGAAGAAGAAGGAAAGAAAAGAAAAGGAGATGGGTTCAGGGGGTACGCAGGTGGGGAAAGAAGAATATGGGGATGGAGAGGAGGAGAAGATAGAAAAAGAAAGAAAGAAAGAGAAGGTAAGAAGAAAAGAAGGAAGGGAGCGTAGGGGGGAGTGCAACAGGTGTTGTAGAGAGGGAGAGAAGAAAGAAAGAGGGGAGAGGGCAGAGAGACGGGGAGCAATGTGGGGAAGAGAATGAGTGGGAAGGAGAGAGAGAGGGAGCGGAGAAGGAGAGAATGAAAGGGAAGAGAGGTGCAGAGAGGGGGAGCGAGAGAGGCAGGGAGCGGAGAGGAAGAGGGAATAGAGAGATGGGGAGAGGGAGCGGAGAGGAAGAGGGAGCAGAGAGATGAGGAGCGGAGAGTGTAACATTTCCAAGATTGTAATTAGCTTAGTCGATCGTGCGAAGTTGGGTTGAGATCTGAGCCTGTTTGGGTACAGTAGGGGTGTGTGTCACTATTTTTGGAAAGTTCCGAGGGCGTTTTAGTATTTTTCGCTTTTCGAGATTTTGGCACCATCGGATAGATTACCTAATTTCTCGGACTTTAATCTTTTATTGCATCCCGATCCGGACCCTCGAACCCGACCCAAAACCTGACCCGACCCAACCCAAGGCCCTAAGGGTTGTTTGGTAATTCCTCCACCCCATCCCCTTTATTAGGTCACGATGGAGACCAACCCCCCCCCCCCCCCCCCGCCACTTTTCATTCACTCCACACAGCATCCCCCTCCCTCCCTCTCTCATCTCTTTCGTTCTCCCTCCTTGCCTTGCCGCCGTCGAACGACGCCGTTGCCATACCACTGCCGGCCATCTCCTTTCTCCACTCTCTCATCTCATCTCAGCTCTCATCTCTCGTCCTCCACTCTCTTATCTCATCTCCCTCATCCATCTCTCCCTCACCCGGCCATGCTGCCTCATTATCCCAACACCATCAATGCCGGCCACCATCATCTCCGGCGAAACCCCCCAACTCATCTCTTTGTTTTTCCCCATTTCTCTATTTCTCTCTCTTTCCCTGTTTTCGCCCCCTTCTTACTGCTAGCGTGAATAACCTCGCCATTTTTATTCTGCTCTCTCTCTCTCTCTCTCTTTAATTCTTCCTCTTTATTCTCCATTCTTTCTTTCTCCAAGTTGGTATCAGAGCGGGCACGTTTTTAGAAATAAAATCTACTAGAAACAAGAGGACGTGTGTGAGAAATTTGATTCAGTAGTTGGCATCTATACTGCGTATGTATGGATCCTATAGTCTTGTTTGTTAGTACAACAGGTGTTTAGTAATTTCTCTTATAGAAATGAATTTGGAAACCAAATTCCTTGTTAGTGGGGAGAGAATGTAATTTCTCATTACCCATTATTTGTGGTTTCAGTACCGCAGTTGTGCTAGAATAAGAGTTTCTTAGATTTAGTTAGTTTCTTTCTTCGGTTTGTTCGAGGAGTTGCAACCGTCTCGAGACTTTTCCAATTCATTGAAGAGGGTTTTGCAGCAGATCTTGTTGAAGTTTAGAGTTGTTCTTGATGTTCAGTTCCATGTCAGTGTTAGAGATTCAGAGTTTTCTCAAGTTTGGAGGCTATAGTAGATGATTTGTTCTAGGTTTTTTCTTCGATTGCAGATTTGTTGGCATAGTTGATTAGGTAAGTTGTGCTCTTGTGTGGTTAGACAAGTGTGAGATTAGTCGAGGAAGAGATTGACTTCAAATATTACCGACAGTTTTGTGATGTTTCTGGAGTTAGATTGAGATTGTATAGTTGCAAGTGGCAGATGTTGAGTTTGTAGGACAAAAGAAGCCTATGTACCAGAGTTATTTCAGCTTTGTGAGCAGACATGTTGATTCGAATTGGGTGTGAAGGTTATCATATACCTATGATATGTGAATTTTTGGATTTCTTTCTGGAGGAGATACTGGATTTATCGCCAGTTAGAAAGATTGACTTCGCTATTGAGCTTGTGTCAGGGACGACATTGATATCCAAGACCATGTATTGCAAGGCTCCAGTAGAGTTGAGGAAATTGGAAGCGCAGTTGCAGGATATGTTAGAGAGAGGTTTTGTGAAACCAAGTGTATCACCATGAGGTGCACTGATTCTTCCATAGACTCTTTTGTGGAAAAGAAGGATAGGTAGTAGATCCAGCGTAAGTGGAAGCAATGGTCAGTTGGGAAAACCGAAGAGGGTGTAAGAAAACAAAAGTTTCTTAGAATGGGCAGGATATTATAGACAGTTTGTGAAGGAATTTTCTACAATTGCATCCCCATTGATTGAGTTGACAAGGATATATGTTTTGTTGGTATGGTCAGAGCAGTGTGAGATCAGTTTCGAGCAGCCGAAGTAGAGGTTGACTACGGACTTTATTGATCAGAGAGACAGTTTTGTGAATTTTGCTGGTGTTTTTGGGACTCTATCGAGATTGGTGTTAATGCAGAATGGGAAAATTAACGACCTACGAGTCCACACAGTCGAAAGAGCACGAAAAGAGATACATTGATCATGACTTGGAGATTGTAGCTATGGTTTTAGCTCTAGAGATGGGAATGCACTAACTATATTGGGAGAGATTGAACTCAGAGCTTAGGAATCTACAATACATGTTTTCCAAGGAGGATTTAAACTTGAGACAAAAGAGGCAGATGCATTGAGCAGAGATATCAGCTAGTGGGTGATTGATAGCATGTTACGAGGAGAGTAGACATTTTGGGCAGAGTCAAGGACAGTCGGAGGAATGAACCGTAGTTGGTCAAGATGATTGAGAAGATTGTAAGCAGACCAGAGTTCAGACTCATGGAGGGTGTGTTCTTTGGTCAGGGCAGATTGTGTGTGTCAGATATACGAGGACCTACGGAGTACTACTGGTGGGATAGCATGAAGACAAAGATAGCGGGGTTTGTGTAAGATGTTTGTTATGTTAGACAGAGTTTTGGAGTTGTGAGCAGATTGTGGGTCAGATTGCAAGTAGCTTGAGCACTATCCTGAGTTTCACCGCAGCTTGCCACCTTCAGACGTCAGAGATCGAGTTTAGCTAGAGTAACCAAATCTTTTACCTGTGATAGATTTAGTCATTTGGAGGACCAAATGTTCTAAGGAGAGAAGGATGTAACATCCTGAAATTCCAAGGTTGTAATTAGCTTAGTTAATTGTGCTTTTAGATAATTAAGCTCGTTTATAAGCCAAACAGGTCCGATTAATCATTAGGATCACGCGTACGAAGTTGGGTTGAGATTCGAGCCCGTTTGGGTACAGTAGGGGTGTGTGTCGCTATTTCCAGAAAGTTCCAAGGGCTTTTTAGTATTTTTCGCCTTTTGAGATTTTGCCACCATCGGGTAGATTACCTAATTTCTCTGACTTTATCCTTTTGTTGCATCCCGATCCCGATCCAGACCCTCGAACCCGACCCAAAACCTGACTTGACCCAACCCAAGGCCCTAAGGGCTGTTTGGTCATTCCCCCACTCCATGCCCTTTATTAGGTCACGATGGAGACCACCCCCCCTCCCTTTCATTCACTCCACACAGCAGCCCCCTCTCTCTCTTTCTCTCATCTCTCTCGTTCTCCCTCCCTCACTCTCCTCGCTGCCTCACCATCGTCGAACGACGCCGCTGCCTTCACCACCGTTGGCCATCTCCCTTCTCCACTTATCTCATCTCAGCTCTCATCTCTCTCGTTCTCCACTCTCTCATCCATCTCTCCCTCACCCGGCCATGCCGCCTCATTGTCCCAGCACCGACCACCATCATCTCTGGCAAAACCCCCCAACTCATCTCTTTGTTTTCCTCCATTTTTCCCTTCTCTATTTCTCTCTTTCTTTCCTCGTTCCCCCCCTCTCCTTGCTGCTAGCGTGAATCACCTCCCCATTATCATTCCACACTCTCTCTCCCTCTCTCTCTTACTTTCCTCTCTCTCAGTCCTCCCTGCCAACATGAATAAAGCCCCCCACCATTTCATTTTCTCTCTTTCTCTCCACTCACTGTCAACCTGAGTTGATTTCTCCCCCCCAACCCATTTCATTATCTCTCTGTTCTCTCTTTCTTTCTCCATTCTTTCTTTGTTTCTGTCTTCTTCCTTCTCCTTGTCAATGGACCACTAAAGAGTCCCCCATCACCACTAATTTAGTGGCCACCAATCAAGTGGTCCCCACAACTCCATCCACCTCAATTTCAGTTTCTCCTTCTCTTTTACCTTGTTGGAAATGGACTGCAAAGGCAGTCCCACCTCCGATCTTGGCCATCATCATCTTCGCGTGGACCCCATGATCTCCATCATCCCCAATTTCAAGCTTCATTGTTTGGTAAGCTCTTCTTCCCCTTAGGCTTGGGTTATGTACTTTGGGTGTAGTAGTGTGTTAGATAGCTTAGAGCTTCCATTTCTTTTGGTTTATGTTTTAATTTAGTTGTATTTTGCTAATTATCCCTTAGGTTTGGTTTGTTGGGCTATGGAGCTAGGATTTGTGGATTTGGGCAATTTCGACCAAAGGCAAGTAGATATTTATATATATGCATGGATATGTTTGTCGCTCCTTTGATTTGATGATTTTTTGATGATTTAGATGACCACATGCTCATGGATGCTTTAGAGGTTTGAAAACATGATAATTAGGTTGTTAGCCTAATGAAATGGATTTTTATGTTTATGGGTTGATTGGATGGATTGTTGGGATTAGAATGGACTTGTTATACCAATGATTTTGACTAATCAAAGGGATTTGGACCCATTCCCACTGCAGTTACAGAACCTGGATCTGTAACTACAGTGCACGCGGTCGACCGGCCACACTACATCAGGTGCTGAGCACCTGAAGAAAATATTGTTCATGCCCATTTCGTTTACAACTGCCGGTTGACCTGGGCGTGGACCAGGTTGACCGGGCATGAAGGATGTCGACCCAAACATGGGGGTGGGTCGACCGGGCCAACTGTGGACCCCTTTTTGAAAATGATCTTTTAACCTTCGTTTTGGATGGACTTAGGTGGAACTTTGGCTACCCTTTTTGGACTCATTTGATTATATGTGAGAATGTTTTGAGCCGACGTTCTTCACAGTTATTTTGGTTGTATCGGCATCCAACCTAGCTCAATCTTGAACGGTACGGGACAACGGGATACCCTTCTTTAAATCTATGTACGAAGATTGTTCGTCCGGGTATCGTGAACCCTAATCTCTTTCATTGACTGAGTAGGTTGTACGATACTTCGGGTTTAACACTAGGCTTAGGTTTGGATTGTCTATCGCTTTTGATTCTGAATTGTACCGTCTGGTACTTATTTACATGTAACGAACATGTTCATTAACTTTGTTTACTTTGATTTGTTTGGGATAACATTGAGAACTTAGATGATGGACTTAGGATCCCTTTTGATTTTCCGTTTGTTCTGAGGTTTGTTTGAGGTGTTGAGCCTAGTGGGCTTTGAATGTAAGGCTTGAAGAGAACTACTATTAAAGTTTGTTTAAAGTTTGATTTGATTTGGAATAAAGTAGTTTCTCTAATGTTGTTGAATCTTGTTCGCTCAAGAAAGTCTAGCCCCTCATCGATGTTGGTTAGGACCTTTTGTGTCAGGCACAACTCAGCTGTTAACGTTCAACACAGCTAGGGCACCACTTGTGTGAGGACTTTGAATTTAGAACCTTGAGGTAAGACTGGGCCAGAGCCCACGGGGCTTGAGCCGCATGAGCCCAAGAAGACCGTCTGCAGTTCGGATTTGGTGTAATGGACACCACTTCGAACACTTTGATTGAAGGGTTGTGATCCCAAACTATTTATATCTCCACCACGACTCAATGTGAGTAATGGAGGGCAATGACACTATCCCGTGGTAATTAGCATATGTGGACCGCCTACTTTGATAGTCTGTTTATGATTCAAATGCTAAGCATTTCATATGATTTGTCTATTGTTTACTCTGATTCGTTCTGCATATCTGTTGCTGTTTTATATTTATATCTACCTGCCGACCGTCGGTGCATAGGTACCGAGTAAATTTACCTTTGGGAAAGTGGAGGCGTCGCTTTAGGTAGTTTAGCCTGATGGTGAGTACGAGTTGTGTGTCGACGGTATTGTCGTCGTGACCAGCACACGAGTGCCTTCATACTTTGGTTAGTTTGTATTTATTCTCTTTTGGCTTAGGTTTTGTTAGAAGCCATTAATTAATATACTTTTGTTATCTTTTGCTAAACTTAAACTATAGAAAAGAAAGATGTGCATACTCTGAAACATTATATTGTACCATTTGTTTAACTATGATTTTCCACTATGTTTTACGGTTATCGAGGAAATATTTATACCTCACCGCGGACTTCGATCCTATGGGATATGATTGGGGCCAGGTTGCATTTGATTAATGTTGAAATTTTTTAATTGGCCTTAATCTTATGCATAACCCCGGTTTCAATTTTGGGGGCGTGACAGAGAGGGAGAGGAGAAGAAAGAAAAGGGAGAGGGGAGGAGCACGCGGAGGGCGGAGTAGGGAGGAGTGGAAGGAGACGGAGGGGGAAGGAGAGGAAGAAAGAAAGGGAGAAGAGAGAAAGGGAGAGAGAGGAGGGGAGAAAGAGAAGGATAGAGAGAGAAGCAAAGAGGGAGAGAGGCACACAGGTGGGCGCTACAGCGGGCGCAAGGAGACAGGAGCGGAGGAAGAGGAGGGAGAGGGAAGAGGAGAAGAAGAGAGAGAGAGAAAGAAGGAGAGAGGGAGAGAAGACAGGTAGTGGGGCGCATGGAGACAGAGAGAGAGGAGGGAGAAGAGAAGGGGAAAGAAGAAGAAGAAGAAGAAAAGGAGAGGCAAGAGAGTGCTGGCGCGTGTGGGTGCTGGTGGCAGAGAAGGGGAGGAGAGAGAGAGAGGGTGTGGGCATGCAGGGAGAGAGAGTGGAGAGAGGAAGAGAGGAGAGGAGGGAGATAGGGAGAGATGATGGCGAGGCGCCTGCGCAGTGGGTTGCGCAGGGCATGTGCAGTGTTAGTGCAACGGTTGGGGGAAGAAGAGAAAGGGAAGGAGAAAAAAGAAGGGGAAGAAGAAAGAAGAACAGGAAAGAAAAGAAGAAAAGGAAGGGGATGGTGGGTGGCAGTGGTGTGAGGGCGATGCAAATCAAGAAGAAAGGGAGAAGCTCTTACTCATGAGTGCAGGTCTGACTGTGAGGGGGCGACGGAGTAGAGGTGCTGGCGAGCTCTACGCGCAGCGACATGGAGCGACACTGGTTCAGGAGTTTGGCTGCGATAGAGATGGAGACGATCTGAGGCGATGGGCTTGGAGATGGAGAAGAGAGGATGGAGATGGGGGAGGTTTTTGTGCAAGGAGACAAAAATTGGAGATGATGGGATGTGGTAACGAAGGAGATGGTGAGGATGGGTGATGAGAGGAGATCCGTGCATGTAAAAAAGGATAGAGACGAGGAAGAGGGTTTTAGGGGGGTGGGGTGAGAGTCTCAGATCTAGGACTCTAATTCCCAGATCTCATGGATTCTCCCTCCCTTATTAGGTCATGGGCCAGCGATCTGGGTTTGGGTTTAGGCTCAGGTTAGGTAAAGGTTGGGCTTGGGTCAGGTTAGGTTGGAGTTTGGGCTTGGTTTGATGGGTTAGAGTTTGGGCATGGTTTGATGGGTTGGATTGGGTCCGGACTCAGGAAGATTGATTCGGGCCCAAAAGGTGGGCTGCAATGGGGTTTGGTCTAGGCCATTATTCCGGGACCCAGGTTTCGTAGATTTTGATCCGCCCAGATTTTGAAGTTCTATATATGGTTGGAAAGCCCTCGACAAGTAGGTCACAATGAGCAGACTTCCGGGGCAATCAGAAGTCCAGAAATGATAGGTGATTTTCTTGGGCGAGCATTCCGGAGATAAGGGACCTGCTGTTGTGATTTTTGATCTGCCCATCGGATCTCGGAGTTCTACACATCGGCCGAAAGCTCTTGGCGAGTAGGTCATGATGAGCTAAATTTTGGGGCAATTAGTGGTCCATAAATGATAGGTGATTTTCCAAGTAGGCACCCTTGGGGCGTGGGACCTGCTGCTATTATTTTTGATCCGCCCTTCGGAGTTTGAAGTTCTATATATGGACTGAAAGCCCTCGATGGGAAGAACGCGACAAGCTAACTTCAGGGGTGATTAGAGATCTAAAAGCGATAGGTGAATTTTCTGGCTGGCGTCCCAGAGATGCGGGACCCACCGTTATGATTTTAAAATTATGATTTTCAACCCGACAGCTAACTCGGGCCTTAACTGCCCTGATTGGTACCCTGCACAATTCGGCTACTTAATTTAATCTCTAGGCATTTTTCAAGTAGGAAAGATGCATCCTAATTTCTTCCAATTATAACCGGTGATTTTTAATTTAAAACCTGATTGGAACATCATTAAATAGGGTGGCCCGAATCACTCCTCATAGTGTGCCAAAATGAGGTGCCTACACACACCACAGGATAAACTTGTTTAGAACATTTTATATGACTTGATGTGACTCTGGATTACTTACGAATAGAGGTTTCTTCGATGGGTTTATATTCTCCAAGAATTATGGTTCGATCCCTTGGTTATACCTGTCTATCCTTCAGCGAGTCGATAACCATGTAAGAGTGTTTGTATCCTTCAAAGTAGAAGTCTCTTAAGACCATTTATATCAATGATAACAGAAACCGGAAGGGCCTGAAAAGGAAAGGATGCTCAAAGACGAGTGATCTCAAATGATACCACTGATACTAGAAGGGCCTAGATTGTGCACTAGACACCACCAAAATTGAGTTTGAAAAAACACAAAGGATTAGGAGATCAAATCGATAGGATAGGAGCTCATTTAATTTTATGAAAGACCATATATTCCATAAAAGATACTAATTCAAAGCATCTCATATTTCTCTCCTTCCAAAGCACCCAAAGGCCACTTTCCACATAATCCCACCCCTGACCGAACCTACCCCCATCCTTCAAGCCTGAAACAAAGCTCCTGAAGAGTTGTGATGAAGTTCACAATTAATATGTGGAAAGAGGTCAATGGACTTAATAAACTTCCATTTATTAGAGGGGTAAGCATTAAGTTAATAACTTTGATATATAGGATCTTCTAGGCATTGGTTGTGGGCATTTGTGATTCTGCAGCATGGAATCATGAATCTGTTATCTTTTTTGCAACTTCTGCTAAACTTGTCCTTTTTAAAAGTTAGGTGGCACAAAACATATTGCCACACTTGTACCTTATTTCAGATATATAATAATAATAATAATAATAATTTGGTCAGTGGTACCTATCAAAAATACATGGAAAAATTCTATCATCAAACTGAAATATCGCATTGTTCACTGTAAATGAAAAATGAAATATTGAAGTACTTGATCTGGCTGTTTAGACAAACATCATTCTTAGAATATTAAATAATTTAATGTTATAATACTGCAACTATTGTTCTTTTTTTTTTTTTTTTTTTTTATGTAAAAGTACTGCAACTGTTGTTATTGTCTAAACATGTTCTACCATTCTGTGATTAAAAAAATAATTCACATTTTTGAAGTGAGTAAGCCTTAACTTCTTTTTTTTTTTTGCAGCCACCTTTCATAGGTGGCAACAGGGAGAAGATTCAGCAGAAAATAATGAAGGACAAGATCAAGCTGCCTGCATTTCTTTCGAGTGAAGCTCATTCAATATTGAAAGGGGTAATCTGCTTTTCCTATCTTTGTTTCCATATTTTCCATGGCCTGCAATTCCTCCCCCTTCTTTTTTCTGTTGAAATGGGTCTAATTTGGTGCTCTAGGTCATTTGGTCCCATGGGTCCCAGCTGCATGCATCATGCATCATCCAGTGTATTTTGTTCTCTACTTTTCAGGACTATATTTTTGTAGCATTGGATGGACACTGTTCAAGGGGCTAGGAGCTTCCAATCTGGAAGATCTTGGGGCATCCCCATTCACAGTGGGACCCATTAGATTTTGATAACCTGGATCATAAGTTTCTCAGTTCACTATCAATTCAAACAATTTTTAATTCAGTATGCTAGCTAAGAAATCCAAGTTGCTCAAAAGCACTGACAACTAGGAGTGTTCACGGGCCCTGGTTGAGTTGATCTGAGCAATATCCTGGCCTGCCCCGACTTTTAAACCATAGGCCCAGGCTCGGCCCTAGCCCAACTTAGGCCATAAGCGCCTGGCCGAGCCTGGCCCATCTCAAAGCGTCATAGTGGATGATTGGCTTTATAGGGGAAAAAAGGTTTGCAAAAACTGTCCCAAGTAGTAGCTAAGCAGGTAGGGACATGTGCATGTGCACAAATTTGTGTGTTCAAGTCCACTCTCTAGCAAAAAAAAAAAAAAATCTCTCAAAACTTTGTGCAAGATGGCTCTCATTCGGGCCAGGCTGGGCTTCGGCCTCTCTACCACTGAATCCAAGCCTGCCCCTCACCCAGTCCATGAACACACCTACTGCAACCCTATGTTTGTCCATATCTTACTGCAATTGGAGGTTGCCCCTCCAGATTGATCGCTTGTAATGTACGAGATTTTATTTTGTCTTGTTTTATTTTATTCACACGTTTTACACAATAATCAATCTGATGTGGGGGGCTAGCTTTTGTTAGAGTGAGATTTAGTCTATGAATTAATAAGACAGTCATTTTCTGGAATTTGGGTTTTAGATGTGGGCCGCATTGTTGGATTTATAGCATTGACTCAGAAGAGTCGAACTCATACTCTAAATCATACAAATTGCAAAGTGAATCAAATGAACCTACCCCGTTGAATTATTTAATCAAGTCTTCTCTTGAATTATTTATTGCCAACTGAAATGAAAAATGGTTGAATTGGTCAAAATGCGAAATCTGTAAATGTACTCTGGATTGGTGAGGATGCATATTTCCCATTGTGCAGCCTAGCACAACAGATGAAATCAGCACGTACTGATGCCACTTTAGGGGCATATACTTCATGTCCAATATGATCCATGTAATGCAAATGCCTACAGTGTCTGGCTGTCTCTGTCTTGTTTCATTATCAAATTTCTCTTTCTATCTCGCAGCTTTTGCAGAAAGAAGCAAGCAGGCGACTTGGCAGTGGACCGAATGACAGTGAGGAGATAAAGCGCCACAAGTGGTTTAAGCCAATCAACTGGAAGAAACTGGAGGCCCGGGAAATCCAGCCAAGCTTTCGGCCAAATGTTGCTGGGAAGCACTGCATTGCCAACTTTGAGGAGCGATGGACCAACATGCCTCTGTTGGATTCTCCGGTAGCCAGTCCGACTGCTGGTGACTGCAATTTCGTGGGGTTCACTTACGTGAGGCCCACATCTTATCTTAATGAAACTAATTCTTTCCACTAGAACCTTCCTTGAATCACAATATAGGTGCTGCCTCTCTTGTGACATTCTTGTTGCCTGATAGTCTCTAGACATAATGTTTGTGTTGGTTCCAAAGCTTCAATTGTGGACGCAGAGCCACTGGTAAGCTGCTAAATGGATTCAGCTTACTGGGTTGTTATCTGCTCTTGGGATTTGCCTTGTTTATAATGTTTCAACTGTTGACTTGATACTGTTTCTGTTTTCCCATGAAGTGTAACTGAACACATCAACTGTCCATACATACTATATTGAATTAGCAACAGTGATGGCTCAACGGAAGTACATTAACTCAAATCATTGTGCAAACTAAATTTCAAAATTAATCAACCCCTTATAAGCAAAGTATGAAATGTGTCAAACTGAGAGCTGCCTAGTCAAATATAAGTGTTCGTCTCAGGTGGGAAAAAAAAAAAAAATCCTTAAAACTATGAATTGGGTAGTCATAGATCAGATAACTGTAAACAATCGAAACATTGAGTTCTGATCCCTGATTTCAGAATCATCATTTTGGTGATTCCTCGGAGTAAAATGTTATCCCGAGAATCAGGTGATCTGGACTCCCAAGCATTGGATTGGAGATCTGTACTTCTTTTGTTTGTTTTTGTTTTGATACTGTGATCCAGTTGATGTCATTAAGTTCTTAAGGGCTACGGTTTTAAAGACCAGTGTCTGGTCCTGCTTGGGCTTTCTACCCTAAATCCCCTATATGCAAATAAGATTGATCTAAGTAGGGATGGCAATGGGTCTAGGGACTTGGTTTTGTTTTTCTTTTGTGGGGGTGGGGGGGTGGGTGGGGAGATTATATATATTAAATTTATTTATTGCTAAAAGTATAAACAAATTCGTATGGTGCAACAAGATTGTGTGCGTGAACTTTAGCGCACTCTTTTCCTTTAACCTTACTCGTCCAAATGGAGCAGGTTTGGTATCACATACCAGTGATCCATGACAAGACAGGTCGGGTTTGAATAAGACAAACTTGAGATGGTGCGGGTTTGGATTTGCCCCAACTCGCCTCAAACCAGCCGCCCCATTGCCATCCTTGGATCTAAGGGCACTTTTGGATGAGGGGCAAATGACAAGTCGCCAAGTAGTTAATCCTCATTAGGTGGAGATGTGAGAATTCTAATAGTGGAGAGTTAAAAGAGTCTCCTTGTGGAGATTTACCACTTTCCTCTTATAGTGATTTTCCAGTGTATTGGCTTTAAATGGAGAAAGCATGCTAGAGTATTGTCATATGAGAGATTATCATGATTAGAGTTTGTAATCAAAATTGGGACATACAGTCAGATTGATCACATTTTAGTGACATGATTTAGAGCTCCATTATTTTTTAGCCTGCCCATGTTACATATAGAATCAGCTTAATGGTGGACTCAACTACAATTGAATAATATTCGTGTTAAGCATCTATATAACCAAAAAGCCCAATCCAGAACCCGACCTAAATTCCATGTGGGTTCGAAATTCAAGCTTGAGCTCGACCCAAACCAACCTAAATGAAGCCCAAATCACTTCTGCGTGCCTTCTATGAACTTGCTAGATTATTCTGAGACTCAGTGGATGATACCCAGCTGTGTAGTAGAAGTCCCAGCTGGGTAAGGGACCTGTTAAGTGACTCTGGTTTAATGTGATCCGTACCAAACCCATCTGTTTTTGGCATCCTTTAGCTAGGGTCGACAGCTAGGTTCGACACTTTTCTTTATTTTGGGGTTAAGTTTTGACTGACAAACCGACCTGATAAATAAAATGAAGATTCTACGTGCACCCATTCATTTTGCTTAGCACACCCACATTTTTTTATGAACAGTGATTTAAAAAAAAAAAAAAAATATTGTGTTCAGTAAAATAAAGAGTGTATTTAGAATTTCCCTATGTGCAGAGTTTTGGTGCCTTTGTTGCCATTTAACCTGCCAACAGCCCAACTCATCTATGATCATTGACCTGTCAAACTAAAAATGATTAGAACCGTTAAGGATTCGAGTTGATTAGATTTGATGTAAGGATTTAGTTGAGCAAGTGCGGGTTCAATTTGCCAACAGCACACTTTATCTGCCACGACTGGTCCGCATTTTATCTGCCGCCACTAGTCAACGGAGACTAAGTCAAGAGTGGCTCAGTCACAGTCACAGCAGACTTCACGCGGGGAAGGAGACGGGTCGCATAAAATCCCTCGCTAACACGTCACGCGGGTTGGAAGCTTTTCATGTCACATGAACTTCCCTGCAACTTCTTGCAACTTTCTCCATGCACTTTGAAAAGTAAAATCTCAAAAGGAGCTTTGTTGTATCTCCCTGTTTCTGAGAAACACAGGAGATCCAGACTATGTCTTAAATTATTGGCAACTCAGGAAAATAGCTGACAGGACCTTGGACCGACCCCAAGCCAAGCCGAGGCCCCGAGCCGGCACTGCATCGTTTCCCACAGGTGCCCGCGATGAGGATTCCTCATTTCTTTCTGAATCATCTTACGATCACACATAAATATTTAATTGCGGAACCATGTAGCAAACACACAAGTAATATCACACATAAGATAGAGTATATAAGAACTCATGTCAGAGAGAGAAACATAACTAGTATGCCCATAGTTAAAGTTTAAAGTTGCGGACACACAAAAAACGTAAAGTTAAGTTTTACAATCCCAAAAGATAGCCAACAATGGCTAATAACAAGTTTCTAAAAGATAGATGATAATTCCCCCAAAGTGTTACTAATCTCAAGACCCAATCCGACATCTAAATGACATCGTTAGGCTGCCTTTCTTGCTCGACAGGCGGCTCAACAGCTGCCTCCTCGTGCTCCTCGTAAAGGGCAATGAAACCTGGATCTAAGCACAAAAAACGAAAGAGTTAGACATGATGGTTTGGCAGGCAAAGGAATAAAGTACAATCATGCTATAAATGAATACTTTTGAAATTAATAAAACAACATGTATGATAAAGAGAAGCCGAATAATTAAAGCATTTCAATGACAATATCATTTATAAAATCAGATGTTTAATCAAGATGACCATTCGAAAACAGTACCTTGGCAACCACATGGAGCTACATTCTCCATTACACGAAGTAACGAGAGCACTCACGATTCTTCGTCATGCATGGTGAAAGGAGACGCTATCATAATTGTAGTAGCCCAGTATAACTGAGAACCACATACAAGTCCCGCCGCGGAACAGGCTAAACAAACAAGCAAGCACGTACGTATTTTCAAATTAATGTTGGACAAGATTTAAGGACCCAAGGCAGCGGATCAAACCGACAATGGTCGTCTAAGCTAAGTGGAGCCGACACGAAAATACACACTTTCAAAATAACATTTGACACTCCCAAATTCGGGGAAAAAAAAAAAGAGGAATCCTCACCGAGGGAACCTGTGGGAAAATGTCGCAGCGCCAGCTCGAGGCCTCGACTTGGCTCGATCCCAATCCAGGGTCGTGACAATAGCTAGCTGCTTTCAAATTAGAGTCGGGATCCCTTGTTTCGTTGAAAGAGAGATACTATTTCAGCCTATCAAATCATGCCAACCACATAAAATCTTATGTCAACTAATGCACCCTCCTTGAAATGAGTAAAAGAAAAGAAAAGATTCAATACAGTTGGCATAATTTGATAGGCTAAAATGGTATTTCCTTGTTTCAGTGAAACAAGAGATCCGAACTCTTCAAATTAGGATTTCAAGCGGCGTATTATAGAAAAACTTCACATGATATATATTTTAAATAATTAGAAATAAAAAAGCAAGCACCTAGAAATTAATTATTCTTAGAATGCCTATTTACAGTTTTTTATTTTTGTTTTTATTATAATATTTCAATTTTGGAGGATTTTGATGGGGTTTTTAAACAAGAAAGAGCGTGCTAAATATTTATCAAGCAGTAGAAATGTTAAAATCTTAATAAATGCCAAAGAAGATTTCATAGCATGGAACTTTTTTTTTTGGGATGAAGATGATCCTATATCATGATTTTATGACATAATTGCAATTATGTTGTGTGATTGCGCAACATATCTCTTCCTACTAAATAAGAAATTATATTTCTTCTTTCATCATTTCGATGGGGTATGAAGATTGAGATGAGGAAGAAAAATAAAAGGAGTTCTATATTGATTAAAGAAGATCTTTTCTGCTAAGGGAGATTATATTTTGGAGGTAGATTTCATCCCTTTTGTTTTTTTTTTTTTTTTTTTTTTGGTTTTTTATTTGAGTTTTCTCTCTTGGCTTGGGATTTGGGTTATCTTTTATTTCTTTGAAAGAAATTCAAATTTATTGAAGAAGTCTTCTATGTGATAAGAGATGGTATTTTGGTGGTGGGTTTAATCTTCTTCTTTTGTTTTTTTTTTTTTTTTTCTTTTATTATCTTGATTTCTTGAAATGAGTTTTTTTCATCTCTTGAATTGAGAATTGAGTTATCTATGATTACTTGAAAGGGACTTTGTACTAGCTGAAGAATATCTTCTGTGATATGTGTAAGGTTTTGAGTGTTGGCATAATTCATGGGATTTGACAAAACTTGGATTTGATCGATGTGTTTTTCATTTTTCTAGAATGGACTGCAAAATCCCATGGGAGTACAGCCTTCAAACTAAAGACCAGAGCTCCAGAGTTAGAATGCTCAGAAGTAGAGTTAGAACGTTCAGAAGCAGAGTTCAAACGTTGCTGTCTAGAGTTCGAACGTTTGAAGCAAAGTTCAAATGTTGCTGTCCAAAGTTCGAACATTTAGAATCAGAGTTCGTACATTGCTGTCCAGAGCCTTTCCAAGTCAGTTTTCCCAAGAGGCCAAGAGTCCATACGTTCAGTACAAGAGTTCAAACGTTGCTGTTCAGAGTTTGAACGTTCAGAAGCAGAGTTCGAACGGTGCCGTCCAGAGCTTTTCCAAGCCAGTTTTACCGAAAGGCCCAGAGTTCGAACGTTCAGTACAAAAGCTCAAACGTTGCTGGCCAGAGTTCGAACATTTAGAAGCAGAGTTTAAACGTTGCTGTCCAGAGCCTTTCAAAGCCAATTTTCCTGAGAGTTCCAGAGTTTGAACGTTGCTGTCCAGAGCCTTTTAAAGCTAGTTTTCCCGAGAGGCCCAAAGTTCAAACGTTCAGTATAAGAGTTCGAACGTTTAGCACAAGAGTTCGAACGTTGCCTGTAAGAAATTCCTAGGCCATAAACTAAAGAAGAGCAAAGTTCGAACGTTCGGCATAAGAGTTCGAACGTTGCCTGCCAGAAGATCTCGGGCCATTTTTCAGAAAGCACAATAGTTCGAACTCTTCACTAAAGAGTTCGAACGTTCGTTACAGAATTATATTTTGGGCAAACCCTAGTGGTTCTACTATATAAGGGTTGTTACATTTTACCCTAAATACCTCTCTTAGACATTCAAGGATAGCTGCTAACATTGAGAGAGGGCTTTTCATTCTCTAGAGTGATTTATCCATTTTAAGCTGAAATTTCCATCTCTAGAATCCATTTCTTCTATCTTTGGTTCGTTTCATCTCGAAGTTGCTTCGAGGGTATAGACGAAGAGTCAAGCACGGGAGAAGATGAACGACGAGGCACCGACATGAGGTTCTACAGTCCTTAGGTTATTGTTTAACTAGGGAGGGGTTGTAAGTTCTCTTGTAATCCTTGAATTGTTGGTGCTTGATCTCTTTCCTGGATTGAGTTCCAGGGCCCATGGTTTTTTCCATTGTTTGGGGGTTTTTCCACGTATATTGTTGTCTCTCTTGTGGTGATCGATTGTTGTTTTTGTTAGCATTGTTTGTGTTATTTGAATATCATGTTAAAGATCTGATTTGGGACCTTAAACCTCAGGATCAACCTTCAATTGGTATCAGAGCAGGTTACACTAAGATACTGTGTGAAACGATCAATAAGATTTAGAATATGGAATTCAACTAAGAAGGGTCCTCTACCATAAAGCCTCCTTTGTTAATTGGGTCAAATTATGCGTATTGGAAAGTTCGGATGATAGCGTTTTTGAAATCTATCGATGATGATGTTTGAGATTGTGTTGAAGATGGATATTCTCCACCCGAAATTAAGATTGATGGGAGAATTGTTTCCAAATGAAAATTTGAATGGACCAAGGAGAAAAAGTGTGCTTCAAATTGTAATAGCAAAGCTATTAATGCCATCTACAATGGTTTTTCTCCTTCGGAGTTTCGAAGAATTTCCTCTTTCACCACCGCTAAGGAAGCATGAGACATTCTTCAAACAGTCCATGAGGGTACGGAGAAGGTCAAACAGACCAAGCTCCAAAATTGCACCACTGCGTTTGAATCATTAAAGATGAAAGAATATGAGACTTTTGATGAGTTCAATCTATAATTGAGTGACATAGTTAATAATTTTTTCAGCTTAGAGGAACCAATTTCAGATAGTAACGTTGTTAAGAAGATCTTAAGATCTCTTCCCCCAAAGTATCATGCTAAAGTGGTGGCAATTGAGGAGACTAAGGATCTGGATTCTTTAAAAGTTGATGAATTGGTTGGGAATCCGCAAACTTATGAGGCCAATCACCTACCTACCCTCAAACATAAAGGAATGGCCCTTGTTTCTTCTAAAAATGACAGTCGTGAATCTGGTGATGAGTAGAGGCCACTTCAGGTAATGAAGAGCTAGAGGCCTTCTTTGTGAAGAAGTTCAAAAAGTTTTTGACTAACAACAAGAGTGGCATGAAGAAGAATTTTTTGAAAAATAAGGGACAAACTAGGAACAACTATGTCCCTAAGGTTGACAAGCCCACCAATAAATTTTTTTGAAAAACTCTTCAAAGGACATCAAATGCTTTGAATGCCAAGGATATGGGCACATTGCTGCTAAATGTGCTAATCGTGTTGATAGGCGTTTAGATAGAGCTCTAAATGTCACTTGGGATGATGACTCCAAGGATGAGAAGAGTGAATCAGAGTTAATCCCAGAAGGTGGTAGAAAATTTATTGCTTTGATGTCTCGATCTTCTAAAATCTCTTATGTGCAAGGTTCTTCTGACAAAGATTCTAAGTCAGAAGATGAAGTGAATTTTCACGAATCATCTGATGATGTTGAAGACTTGGAAACACAGTATGAAAAGCTTCTTAAAGATTCAATGAAGCTTGCAAAGAAAAATGACAAGAAGTCAGTCAAGTTGAAACACTTGAAATTTGTAAACTCTACATTGTCAAATGAATTGAATGAAGCTCATAGCAAGGTAAATCAATTGGAATTGAAGTGTTCAAAGTTGATTGAACTGTCAAATGATGCATGTAAAAATGGGTGCGATGGTGAGAAGCATCTGAAAGATCTCCAAAGTGAAGTAGCCACTCTCAAGAACCAAAAGCGTGATCTTGAGGGAAAAATGAATATGGTGCACATTGAGTTGTCCACAACAAAAGGTGCTCTTGAAAGAATGAATAATGGCTCCTTAACCTTTGATGAGATCTTAAGCAAACAAAAGAGGGATAAACACGGGATAGGCTATGGTGATGTTGCTTCTTCATCCAACTCAAAGGGTAACACTATTTTTATTAAAGGCCCCATGCAAAATGAAAACACCCCTATTGTACCTACTATTACTCATGTGAATCCTGTTCCTAATGCATCAAAAGGAAAAGTCATTCAAAACTAAGTTTGTGCCTGTTTGTCACCATTGTGGAATGAAAGGTCATATTCGACCTTTATGTCGAAAATTGATGACAAACTCTATCCCAATTTGTCATTAATGTGGGATAAGAGGACATATTCGGGACATATTTGACCACAGTGTCAAAAAACTGAAAAGGCACTTACATGAGCAACAGAGGATGATACGATATTCTCCTCCGCATGTCAAGACCAAATTGATATGAATTTGTAAATCAAACTTGTGATGCAATGCAGTCTTATCTGCACTAAAAGCATAAGACTCAAATGTGTGGTACTTGGACAGTGTTTATTCAAGACATATGATTGTGAACAAGTCATTGTTCACTTCTCTTGAGATGTGTGATGAGGGTGTTGTTCAATTTGGTGATGGAGGTAAGTCAAAAATTGTTGGAAGAGGCACAGTTTACATTCCCGGGATATCTACTTTTTCTGATGTGTTTTTTGTTGATGGTTTGAAGGATAACTTACTTAGTATTAGCAAGTTGTGTGACATTGATTATGATGTACACTTTCTCCCAAAAGAATGCACTATTGTTGACAAACAGGGAGAGAGTGTTCTTGAGGGCAAGAGGACTTCTGATAATTGTTGCATTGTAGCAAAGGCAAATTATATTGCAGGGGGGATTGTTTCACACAACTACTTTGGATGAAGCAAATGTTGTCTAACTATGAGATTTCTCAAGGGATGATGGGTGTTTTCTGTGATAACAAGAGTACCATAGATATTTTCAAGAATCTAGTGCAACTTTTTAGAACAAAACACATAGATATCTGACATCATTTTATTCATGACTTAGTAGAGGAGAAGATTTTGGTTTTGGAACACATCATGTATAATCATCTTAGATGATTTCTTTACTTAGTCACTTGATCCAAATAGGTCCGTATCCCTTAGAAAACCCCTAGGTGTTTGTTTACTTTTCTAATCTCCTGCTTTTTTGAAAGTTTTTATCATTCTCTTTGCACGGCACTTCGATTTGAATGTATTACAAATGGACTAAGTTTTCTCCCTAGATCCATTTGTACTTCTGAATGTCTATTTCTCCTTATGTCACCTGTCGATCATAGGTCGTTGATGAAGATTTGCTGGGTTTACTCCTTAGTTCATCTTGTTTGACGATTTTAGGGTGTTGACAAAGATCTACTCTCCTTCTTTGAATGTTGTTTTTGGATTTCAGATGGACAGGCTCATGAAAAGAAGAGAATGGTAGCTGTAGTCGGGGCTCACCCATATGAGGACCACTACTGAGCCCATCTGCATATGAGTTCTGAAGATCCAAAACCCCACTAGATGATGAGCCCATCATCGAGATTGCTGAAAGTGGGCCCTATTCTGATTGGAGTGAGAAAGGAATTAAGTGTATGGGCCCATTGCAACGACTTTGAAGTTCCTGTGTCATATATGTGACAAACACTTGAAAACTCTTAGCTTGATGTTCAAGATGGCTTCATGCCTGGTCAGTGTGGTGGGCCCACTTCATGAACAACTTGGATCTTGGACACGTTCGCATGGCAGCAATTGCAGTTTCTGTTGACTGGGATGCCAGATGCATAGGGCAAGTGAAAGAGAATATGCAAAAAAAGATACTCAAATGTATGTGGGAACCACAGAGCTTGTGCAGCCAAATTCAATAGATGGATTAATATTGATCAATAACTATAATATAGATGCATTAATAGCTTCTTCATATGGGAAGGCACTTCGACTTCCACCTTCTTTGGCCATTCTTCTACTCCCAACTCTCCCTGGCTAATGAAAATTTGGAATTTTGTTTCGAGTTGCAGATAAGTTTTTTTTTTTCTTTCTTTTTTTATTTTTTTAAAAAAGAATTGCAGGTGTTATGATCTAAGGCCTACGAGAAGAGATCAATCACGCACCAGAGAATTATGTGGTTCGGCTTTTGGCCTACGTCCATGGAAAGACGAGAGAAATCACTATTCAATCGGAATAGGTTGTACATCATAGAAATTGCCCTTAATATTTATTTATAATATCAGCTCCAAAACCCTGTTACACCCAAATACAACTTCTAATCACAGTAAACCTACTTCTAATCAGAGTACAAGACCCAATTAACCAAGACTTACTAATTACTAGTGAGCCATATTAATTAACAACAGACAAGTAGAGAAGAATGAGAGACATAGAAGGCAAATATCTTCGATTTAGTTAGTTCAAAAGAATTAGGGGCAGTATGGGAAATTTTTTGAAAAAAAAAAAGAAGAAAAAACTCACAGGATAGTAGGGGTTTCTGCCAGTAGTCCTGATTTGAAAGACTTCTGAAAAGCTTAAGTCCTGTTTTGAAATGTTTGGAATTTTTTTTG
Organism: Camphora micrantha; assembly: GCA_003546025.1. Classification (NCBI taxonomy): domain Eukaryota; kingdom Viridiplantae; phylum Streptophyta; class Magnoliopsida; order Laurales; family Lauraceae; genus Camphora; species Camphora micrantha. The sequence continues at coordinate 53,257,659 of QPKB01000001.1, forward strand.
GTCTAATTTTATAATATCCCTAAAAGTAAAGCCCTGTTTTGAAAGTTTTATGACAGGAGTGTGAAAGGATCACTGGTCACAAGCAGGCCCATACATGCAGTCCGCTCGGGGGAGAAGAATATTCTTCTTTCTTATATCGTTTCCATCCCTTTACCCTCTTTTGAGTGCATCCATGATCCATCCAATTCCAAGGTGGCCCCATGCGAGTTGATATTTTGGCTTCCAGGTCCTCCTACAAGTCAAGCAAATCCAAACAAAAAAAAAACCGAAGTCAAGTAAACATTACAGACACTTCCTCCCAAACACATTACTCCAGAAACAGCAGAAGTAGTTGGTGCTTTTATTACGCTCAAAACGTACCAAACCCCTTCATAATTCCTCTACGATCTTCCAAACCAAACCAGATGTCGTTTCAAGATTCCAAGATTTCCATATAATTTTGCTATATTTCTGTCATCATCAATCAGTTGAGGTGCTTTTGATCGTAAGAATTTCTCTCCTCTTTTTACTTCTCTCACTCATTTGCTGGATTGGAGTAGTTTTCTCATACTGATTTTTTTTTTTTCTGGAATTTGAGAGACTGGAATATCTTCTTCTTCCAAAGTTGCTGATTTGCTTGAATTTTGAATTTTCAGTGGAAAAGCTTCGCTGTGTGGGATCTACGACTGAAGTTTCATCTTCTTCCGTTGTTGATGATTTGCTCCAATTCCAGGTTCTGAGTAGAAAAGGCTTCCGTTTGTAGAATCTCACTGTTTTGTGTCTCCAGATGAGAAGCAGACTTAGCTCGTCTTTTGCCTTCTTGAATTAGATTTGTTGAAGGAAAGATCGTGTGGGAATTTCAAAATCCGATTTTCTTTCATCGATTTCTCTAAAATTTCAATTCTTGGATCGAATTCTCGAGTGGAAAATCAAGTTGTAGAAATCTTTTTTGCTTGCTCACAAATATTGTGATGAAGTATGGAAATTTAGTTTTCACACCTCCAATATCAGTGATATGGTGAATTTGAGTATTTTTTTTTTTTTTCTTACTTACTCCTGTCATGAGTCCAAATCCCAGCTCTGCAAGAATAAGCTCTATGAGAATCTTGCTTTTTTGATCATATAGAATCTCTCATCTTTGCTTGAATTGCATATTCCCATCTTCAAACACGTCATCCCTTTCAAACGAAACCTTTTTTCTTCCCTTCTCTTTTGCATCAATGAAGAAGGGCAAGGGAAACCCCCTGATCCCCTTCTCCCCAATCTGCGTCCTTCTCTTCATCCATCTATCCTCTGCAGCCACCAACATTTCCCCAGAAATCCTCTTGAACTGTGGAGTTCCTTCCTCTTCAGTCTCAACTGATAATGATAACCGCAGCTGGACAGGTGATATTGGGTCTAAGTTTGCTCCATCCTCAGCAAATTCAGTGAGTATGGATGCCAACTCTCATGCCTCATCTGTAGAAACAGTCCCTTACATGACTGCTCGAATCTTTAAATCCCAATTCAACTATGCATTCCCTGTTAGTGCTGGTTGGAAATTCATTCGCCTCTACTTCTACCCTGTGGATTATGGAAATTTCAATGCCTCTGATGCAGTCTTCTCTGTCCATGCTGGTCGCTACACTCTCCTCAACAACTTTAGCACTTTACTCACAGCACAAGGCCTGAACTACGACTCTCTCACATACGAATTCTCCATCAACACGGAGGATGGATACTTGAACTTAACTTTCGCCCCATTTCCAAGTGGTTCCAATGCCTATGCCTTTGTAAATGGGATCGAGATCAACTCGAATCCCTATCTCTTCCCTCAAAATGGAACACTTGTCATCAGTTCAAGTTCCCATCCAACATTTCCAATAGATAATTACACCGCACTTCAGATGGTTTACCGATTGAATGTTGGTGGGAAATTCCTCTCGCCCACCTTGGATTCTGGCAGCCTGTTTCGAGCTTGGTCGGACGATTCATATTACATATATGCTGCAGGTTTTGGTGTGTCTTATGGGAAGGATCCAAATGTAACTGTTGGTTACAATGATGTCCCTGGCTTTGTTGCACCGCTTGAAGTCTACTCATCTGCGCGATCCATGGGACCAAATCCCAACATCAACCAGGGGTATAACCTGACATGGATTTTTCCTGTTCATACCGGTTTCTTTTACTTGGTCAGGCTCCATTTCTGTGAGATCCAGGCTGAAATTAACAAGGTGAATCAAAGGGTGTTCTATATCTATCTCAACAATCAGACTGCTGAAGAACAAGCTGATGTTATCTTTTGGGGTGGCAAGAACAGGAATGGGGTTCCAGTGTATAGAGATTACCTTGTAAGGGTAAAAGATACATCTGATTTGTGGGTTGCGCTTCACCCCAATATTGCAACTGCGACACAGTATTATGATGCAATCTTAAATGGTTTGGAGATCTTTAAATTGAATGATACTCAGGGGAACCTTGCAGGGCCTAATCCTCCCCCTCTAGAACAGAAGTTTGATCCTGAAAAAGCCAGACGCTCGCTGCCGAGTCAGAAATCAAAGAATCGGACTACGTTTATTGCAGGTGGTGTGGTTGGTTCTGTGGCTGTTGCTGCTCTCATCTGCCTTGTTTTCGTTGTTTTCCATCGTCGTCAGAGACAAGTGAAGGTCACTGGCACCAGTGATGGGCCATCTGGATGGCTCCCTTTACCACCATACAGCAATTCCCACACCACAGCCTCCGGTAACACAGGCACCACGGGGAGCCACGCCTCATCTCTCCCTTCAAAACTCTGTCGCCACTTCTCCTTCGCAGAAATCAAGCAGGCAACCAATGACTTCAGTGAGGCTCTTCTCCTTGGGGTGGGTGGTTTTGGCAAAGTCTACAGGGGTCGGATTGATGGTGGTGTCACCAAGGTCGCCATCAAGCGTGCTAACCCACTCTCAGAGCAGGGGGTGCACGAGTTCCAGACAGAGATTGAGATGCTTTCTAAGCTTCGCCATCGCCATCTTGTGTCGCTGATTGGATACTGTGAGGAGAACTGTGAGATGATACTTGTCTACGACTATATGGCTCATGGAACACTCCGCGAGCATCTCTATGCGACTCGAAAACCGCCTCTCTCATGGAAACAAAGGCTTGAGATCTGCATTGGTGCAGCCCGTGGCCTTCACTACCTCCACACTGGTGCCAAGCACACCATCATCCACAGAGATGTCAAGACCACCAACATCCTCTTAGATGATAAATGGGTAGCCAAGGTTTCGGATTTTGGGCTGTCGAAGACCGGTCCTACGCTGGATCACACCCACGTAAGCACCGTCGTTAAGGGCAGCTTTGGATACTTGGATCCAGAGTACTTCCGTAGGCAGCAATTGACAGAGAAATCCGATGTATACTCATTTGGGGTTGTGCTGTTTGAGGTGCTCTGTGCACGGTCTGCATTGAATCCCACGCTGCCAAAGGAGGAAGTGAGCTTGGCAGAATGGGCTCTGCATTGCCAAAAGAAGGGTGTGCTCGATCAGATCATTGACCCCTATCTCAAAGGGAAGATCACACCTGAGTGTTTGACCAAGTTTGCAGAGACTGCAGAGAAGTGCGTGGCCGATCAGAGCATTGACAGGCCTGCAATGGGCGATGTGCTGTGGAACCTTGAGTTTGCATTGCAGCTGCAGGAGAGTGCAGAGGAGAGCGGCCAAGTCCATGCGGAGACAGACAATGAGGCCGCCCCGTTTGCTCGTGCTGATTCATTGACCAATAGAAATTTCATTGCAGCAGCTGCTATGGGTTTCGAAGGGAATGTTACAGATTCGAAGGGCTCTGGGATTAGCTCGTCAATTAGCATTGGAAAACTGAGTCTGCGAAGTGAGGATTCGCATTGTGATGGGCTAACACCCAGCGCAGTCTTCTCACAGATCTTGAATCCTGAGGGCCGGTGAGATGAGATGGACACATTTTCCAGGCACCAAAATATGGAATATGGCATGAGCTTCATCAGCACAATTGCTTAGAATATTTTCAGTTTAAATGGTTATGTTGTAATTCTGTGTTTTCATACTCATGTCTCAAAAGACATGGGGATTTATATCTTATAGTATCATGTAAACTATGTTGTATAATGTATGCTATGTCTCAACAACTTGTGAGAGGATACATTCTGCCTTTTAATGTCATCTTTGCCTTGTTCTACACTCCACAGCATTTGCATTTTGGAAAGGATAAATAGACTGAAATGCTCATGGTATGAAACAAGAAATCTATTTTCTCCGTCATTGTATTATGTTCCATGGTGTTACTTCTGGAAGGTGTTATGTTCTTTAAGGCTTTATTAACACTAAAGCAGCGTTCAGCTCTTCAGGGATTGTTTTCCCCTTCCTGTAACCTTTTGTTTTGGGGCTTTCTTCTACTGACCTCCTTAGAGTAATGTATATGGATTTTTATGCAATGGTTGTAGTCCATCTTAGAGAAGAGAACTACACCCAGGTATCTGTATTGAATAACAAACTCCATTTTGTTTTGTGGGTCCCGCCTTTTTGTGCCCGTGATCATCTTGTCCTTTTACCTTTATCTGCACCTCACCCACTTAAAATAAATCCAAACCCTCGTTTACCTGTGAATTGGCACCTATCTCAATTCTACAATGATCTAATCATTATCTTCCTTTGGATTGAGGCGTTTGAATTATCTGCTGAGTGATATTTGGCTAGAAAATGAACTTCTAAGATGACCTTGAGGTGTTTGGATGATCCATAGTGATTTTTGGCTACCTCCTACTTCATCAGATAACCCCCATTCATACCCCCAGGCTGGTGCGGAACCAGGAATTTTGTCTTTGGGGTCAATTTGAAAAACATCTAAAGCATGCATATAGTAATAATATTGATTAAGAATATTCAATAAATAAAAATATAAGATATTTATTAATAAAAATAAAATATAAAAAATGTGAATGCCATAAAAAATATATTTTAACGAAAGATGTTGAAAGTCTCAATTTATAAAAAAAATAAAAAATAAATTATTTTAGTAAAGTTAAGAATTTTTATAAAGTAGAAAATTGAATATAAAGTTTTTAATGAATAAAAAAATACCGAACCATGCGGATGTGAAAGGAGAAAATTCAATGAATGTAATTTGATAAAAGAAATGTTAGAAAACATGAAATTTCACAATACACTGTGTTGTGTTAAAAGAGAGGGAGTTTGATCCGTGATTTCTTTTAAACATGAAAATAGATTTGGGTATTCTTTATGTTGATGATTTTGAGTATATTGTTTGAACAATGAGATTTTTTTTTTTTTTTTTTTTTGTAAATTATTTTACATCAACTTGGTTCTTACAACTTGATCAATGTTGTTGTCAAATTAATATTAATTATACATGTCGCCGCCTATTTAAACATATGATTAATAATAATCTAAAATAAAAAATATTGAAAGGGAAAAGGATACCAAAGAAAGGGTACAACAGAAATATGAATGAGCATTAGTAAAAGTTTTCATGGTGATTAACAGATATATAGTATAAAGCAGTTTCAATAGGCTGCCAATTATAGTTAGATGAAGTTTCATCACCATATGAAATCATATCTTTGATAGGATTTTCAAAAGAACTTATGAATATTATAAAATCACTAAAATGCCTATGCCCTCATTTTATGGGTTGTCAGTATATTAAGATTAATCTATTCATCTATCTTCTTTCTTTTTTGGTTGGAAACATATTTGATTTATTCCAGAAAGATGATTACATACTACTTCATCTGTAATGGACAGATAATCACAATTTGAACTTAAACCTATTTTTGCGAGAGCATGAACTGCCTTCTAGAAATAGGGCTATTATTAATTGAAGCATCACCTTGTTTAACTTGACACCTACCTTCTGTTTACCATCATGCGAATCTAACATTTTGTATATTGTTAATGCCTTTTATGCAAAATCACCCACTCCACTTTCTCTTATGGCCTCTAGGTAACCACACACAAATTATTCAATTATGCCAAATGCATAGAAATACGATAGAGGAAGAAAATGAGTTTATTTGTCATAATTATATTATTCTAGCAGTCTCACAAGTTTACTTATTCATTATTTTCGTAATTATTAAATCAAGAAAGAAAAGTACATTAATGAAATTAGGAGTACCATGAAATTGAGGCTGCTAAATAACTAGTAAAGGAAGTTTTCTAATAAGGTAAGATACCAAAATGGTGTGATAAAAAGAAGGTAACTATACTATTAGAAATAATGTTGGGAGTAAAAGACAGTGATTTCATTAATAGAGAAATTAATGGAGATAATTGTGGAGAGAAATTGGAGGTCCAAAGAATACGGATGAGAGAGAGATAGCATATCCAATGGGAATACCCAAATTTTAGCCTCTCCCGAGTTCCACCCCAGCCCCAGGGAAGGATAGTCAAAGCTATACGAGAATGTGTAACGATTAAAAGAGGAAGACGGGACTTTTTTGTTTCTAGTAAAATACGTAGGAATTGAATTCATGGGGTTTTTTCCATAAGTAGTTAAAAATAAAGGCCAAAGGTGAGTTTTTCAAAAATGAACATCAAATAACTTCTTTTTTTATGAAAATTGAATAAAAGGAAGTAGGAAATGATCACTTCTATTTATATAGGAGGAAAGGTTATTTGATGCTCATGTTGAAATTGACAAATGGTCTTCATTTCTGTCTACTTATGGCATAAATCCTATGTATTCAAATTACTATTTATTTTAATGCAAATAAACAGGCCCACAATAACATTCCATGTCTAATTGTGAAAATTGTGGGAAGTGCATGACATATAAGCTTTTCTAATATAATAATAATAATAATCACCAAAGCCCGATCCCCACTAAGTTGGGTTCTTTGTTTCTCCATTCTGATCTATCTTCGGCCAAATCCTCATATATGTTGCACCTTTTCAGATTTGGTCTAAGTTTTTCTGAGAACGGCTCTTCAAATTTCATATGTCACTCTGGAAGATGGGAATGATCACCTCCTTTACTGTTCATTTGAGAAGCAATGTTTTTTCTGTGACGACAAGTTTTCAACCCCTGATTCCATTTACTGCTATGGAGTCTTGATGGGTGGAATATCCGCAGAGGCAAGCCTAGAACTATAATGCCGAATTACAAGGTGTCTTGCGAACAAGAACATCTCAACAACAAGAAGTTATTATCATGGGAATTCTCTTGTATCCAAGAGGACGCTAGCCATGATCATTGATAAGTCCTTGAAAATGTATATTTTTGTGGCTATTTTTGGTAAGTTTAAGGACTTATTAGGCCAAGAGAGCCTCATTTAGTATCATCTCATGATTTTATGCATTTTTGATCCATTGTAGTGCATTTATGCATAATTTGCTCAAAAACCAACATTTTTGCATTAAATCATTGAACCTGCCATTTTTGTAATTTTATTTTTTTCAAATGTGTTTTCATTCATCTTTTCATAAGAGATGGGCCCACAGTTATGCATTCATGAATTAAGGGTAAATTTGTCTTAACACATAAAATTCATTTTTTTTGGCTTACAGGAAATGAGGAAAAAGGTCCCACACATGCACATGTGTAGGTCACACATGTGGGGCGTCCAAGAGGGGGGTCCACTTTCTTTGCACAAAAGCCCAAGCTTATTTTTGAAGATAATTCAAGATAATCAAAGAAAATCCATGAAGGGCCAAATCAAGAAAGAAGATTTCCAAAGAGACAAAAGTGGAAAGAATCTACACATATTGGGCACTCAATTTTTCTCTTGATTTCAACTTAGAGTTTGCCATCTCATGTATCTCTCATAAATGTCAAGTCAAAAGAAGATTTGCTAAAGAAGGAAATATGACAAGTGCATGAAGATAAAATGGAGAAAAGAAAGGAGAAGACTTACCAAGTGAAGAAGATTCTTGCAACAAAATAGGGACTAGGGAGAAAGAATAAGGCAGCCCATACCCTATTTAAACAACCCATGGATGTCCACTCCCTTTCATGAAGGAAAAAACCCCCTTACTAGTATAATTCCTCCACCATTCTAACCATTTCCTTTCTCTACCATAGCTCATCTCTCTTCAAGAAGGCTTGTCCCAACTTGATGCTTCAACTAGAGAGGTTCCTTTCATCCTAGTATGTATTTGTTTTTTTTTTTTTTTTTTTTTGAAATTTTATTTATCTATCTTTTATGTAAAAACATTGCATATTAGTAAAAGTGTGATTTTTTTTAATTATTCTTTTTTCTTAGGTGATTAATGCTTGAATTGTGTTTTCCTTGTTGTTGTTCTTGGATTGACAACCCAAGATCCTAAGGGCATGAAATAAGTAATTATGAACCCGATTTGAGAATAAAACAAAAAAAAGCACACTTATCACACATTTATTTATTGCAATTCCCACACATTTACTTTTTGTTGAAAAAATCCACACATTTAATTTCTTGTTAATGCCACACATTTAATTTTATGCAATCCACACATTTATTTATTTTTACTCTACACATTTAAATTCAAGCATTTTTTTTTCTTTTCTTCTTATGCTTCTTATATGTTTATGTGAATTTCTATGCATAGTTTATGGTTGGAACTAATTAGAATTGCATGCATATTCATATTGGTGGAGTTTAGACATGTATAAGTTGCTGGAATTAGAATTGGAAATTGAATAAGCAAGAAAAATCAAAGGTTTGAGTCAAAAATCTCAGCAAATAATTTTTGAAAATTCGGATCCCAATATAAAGTGCACAATTCAGCACATTGTTGCAGGAATTTCATGACAGATTTTGTGTAAAAAGTTTGCAATTGGAAACCTGATCAAAACACATTATTTTTCCATGAGACTTTGGGAAATTAAAGTTTGATCTGTGTATTTTCAAACCCCAGAATTTCAAGCAAAAATAATTTTAGAAAGATGGTGAACCAATGGCTCAAATATGGCTGGTAGGACCCACCTGTGTGCAGAATTTCTGCACAGTTTTTTTTTAGGTCATATTCATACACTCATATCTCATTCGTTTTAAATCGTTTTTCACTTCCGTTTTTTTTATTTGATTCATGCATCATTGTAGTTCAAAACCCAACCATTAAACTCAGTTTTAGGTTGCATCAGATTAGGAAAAATCATGCATAAAAACAGTCATGCATACTAGTTTTCTAGACTTAGAATTTTCTAGCACCTCATGGCATACATTGCATTACTAACTTTCTAACTTTAGGATTAGTTTCTAATTTTGTGTTTTAGATTATTTAGATAATTTCCAGAAATAAAAGATCTTTCTAATTTTTGTTAATTGAAGATTTTAACTTAGGAAGTTTCTTAAGATTTGGAAATTTTTGGAAATTCTAACATAAGGTATGATTGGCTTAATGCTTTCTAAATTTGTTATGATTTGAAAATCTTTATTTATTTGGAAAGCCCTTAACTTTAGGGAGTTGATTAACTCAATTCACTAACTTAGGAAATATATCAACCGTAATTGACTAACCTAGTTTCTAATCTAGGGAACTAATTAAGTAAGGTTTTCATGCTAATTTTAGAAAGTAGGTTGTTTTCTTTTTGAGTGATTTGATTTGCTACTAATCTTTGTTGAGCATGTTTTGATTGATTTGGTTTCTAACTTAGGTTTTTTTTTTTTTAATTTAGCTTCTTAGTTTTATTTTTGGAATGTTTCTAATTTGATGTTCTAATTTGTGTGTTATTTTGTAGCAAGTCGTGATTCATTTTAGATTTGGTTTTTAGATTTAGGAAATTTTATTTTTGGAAATATATTTAATTTTAATTTAAAGTAGGAATGATGAATGTACTTTTCTAAATTTTAGGCTAAAATTAGATTTTATTTAGGGCAGGTGACAAAAGCCTTATCAATAAAGCTCCCTGTGGATCGACCTGGTCTTACCAGTTTTATTACTACAATCGCACCCTACACTTGGGTTCGATCAATCATCAAGATCACCTTCTTTCTTGATCCTAGGAGAACCAGCCTCTGGTATACGACCACAAGGATTCTTTTTGTCCTCAACCTCGGGTTCTTGGGAAAGCTCCAGAGTCAGTTGCTGATCATTAATAATCTCTCACATTGTATTGAAGGCCCAAGACTCCAAGATTCCAACATTACTATTCGATGATGATAAGAGTCCTTTGGGTAGTTCACTCGATGTCTTTTTTAGTTTGTTATTGATACATTACATAATATAGCTAGTGTCGTTCTTCTTTCCTTTCGTTTTTGTAAGGCATGAGAAGATGAATGAGTCAAATGTGTTATGAATCTGGATATTATTAAGAAAAAAGAAATAAAAAAGAAATGCAAAGATATCTTATTATCAACAACGACGATCACCTTTGAATCATCGTCTTTCTCCTCTATCTAACAACGAAATTCTTATCTTCTCCTCTGTAGCATCTCCCACTTGGGCTCAATGCCAGTCAGGGTTGCATCTCTTGCCCATCCCGTCTACATGCTGCTCAAAGACTTTGGTGGTCAATGGCTTAGTAAAGGGATCTGCAAGATTGTCCGCAGATGCTATCTTGGTGATGTCAATGTCACCTCTCTACACAATCTCTCTAACCAAATGATATTTCCTCTGTACTTGCTTTTGGCTCTTATGGCTCCTGGGTTCCTTGGATTAGCGACTGCCCCGCTGCTGTAGCAGTAAACTGTGAGCAACTGTCGCGCCAAAGGTATCACTCCAAGTTCCACAAGGAATCTTTTGAGCCACACTGCTTCCTTAGTTGCTTCACAAGCCGCTACAAATTCATCCTCTGAGGTGGAATTAACGGTATATTCACGTTTAATAGTCCTCCACACATATTCAGAGGTTGATTTCTTGGAATCCTTATCTAACATGAAATCAGAATCTGTGTAACCGACTGGAATCAACTCATCACTGTCGTAAATCAACATGTAATCTTTAGTCTTTCTCAAGTGTTTGAGAATACAGTTTACAGCAGTCCAATGGTCAGGACCTGAGTTAGACTTATATCTGCTAACTAGGCCCACTGCATGACAGATATCCGGTCTAGTACAAAGCATAACATACATGAGGCTACCAACAGTCGAAGCGTATGGTATTGCTCTCATCTACTTCTTTTCCTCAGGTGTCTTAGGACACTGATCCTTAGAAAGGTGCACTCATTACCTAAAAGGTGTGATACCCTTCTTGGAGTCTTGCATAACAAACCGTACCAGTACCTTATCTACGTACGCAGCGTGAAATAAGCCTATTATCATATTCTTCTGGTCTCGACAAAGTTTGATCCCTAGGATGTAGCTAGCTTCTCATAAGTCCTTCATATCAAAAGTCTTAGCCAACCAAACTTTTACCGTCGACAACATTCTTATTTCTCATCGACATATAAAACCATAAAAAATACCCTACCTCCTTCACTTTTCTTAAACACACATGACTCATCCGGATTCTAACAAAAAATAAAAGACTCGATTGCTTGGTCAAAACGGATGTTCTAGCTCCGGGATGCTTGCTTCAGTCCATAAATGGACTTCTGCAGCTTGCAAACTCTTTGCTCTTGGATATTAGCTATAAAACCATCTGGCTGCATCATATAGATGTCTTCCTCAAGATGGTCGTTGAAAAATGTTGTTTTGACATCTATTTGCCAAATCTCGTAATAGAGATAAGCCGCAATGGATAAGAGTATCCGGATGGACTTGAGCATGGCTACCGGCGAGAAGGCAACAAGCTCGACTTTATAGGTCTCCACTCTTCCATCTGGTCCTCTTTTTCTCTTGTATACCCACTTGCATCCAATAGGTTTAATATTATCAGGCAAGTTCACAAGTGTCCAGACCTGATTGGAGTACATGGACTCCATCTCAGCTTTCATAGGTTCTTGCCAACGTCCCAAATCTATGTCATTGATTGCTTCATCATAGTTATAGGGATCTTGTTCCGGTTCTTCCGGGATCGCCTCGTAAGACTCTCCCAAAGACGAGAACCTGTTATGGGGCCTGACAATTCTCTCACTATGACAAGGCACTAGTGTAACTACTGGATCAAGTATGGGCGGATTCTCTTCAAGTTCAGTCACACTCAGATTTGGAATTGATCCTCTTGAATTTCTTCCAAGATAACCTTCTTTAAAGATTTCCAGTCAATCATATAATCTTCCTCCAGAAAAGCAGCATTGGTGCTGACGAGTGTAGACACCTTATTTGGCCCCTATGATAGCCTTAAATACTTGTCATATATAGCGGTGCCCCCATTTCACCTATAATTGAATGATTAGTGGCATAATTCAGATTAATTAATGACAATGAAGATGCTTGTTGATAGTTTAGACTTAGTTCGACGATTTCTAGAAATTCGTGAGAGAAAAACCAATTCTCGTCAAGATCCAAAACCAAATTCATTATTCACACAAGGAGCGGACCACGACATTAATTCTATGTATTCCGGACCACTTGACTTGCTTAGGCCAATTCCTGTGAAGATTACGCTTAGCTTGCCTAAATGCCGCCAGATTATCCTAAGTTAGGAAGATGGATCCATTGATCCAGGGGTTCCCCTTTCTTTCATGCTCCTAACCATCATGACACTTGGACCCTTGGATTCTTCACTTCGAGAGCTTTCCAACAATATATAGAACGTCTGAATCGGACTAGCGGGTCAAAAGTTATGAGATTTCGAAGTTTGTCCCAAAAAAGAGATGAAAATCACCTGGGCGCCACCACCCTGCTAAATTCCACCTGGCACCCATCCTATCCAAACCCACCTAGGTGCCAGCCATGTGGCACCCACGCCTCAAATCCATGAAATTGACACGAAAACATGCTCGGGACCACTCCAAATAGGGACTCAACTTCATATATATGAAACCCATCTAGGCCCCACCCAAGTGGTGCCCACCCTACTTAATTCCGCATAGTCACCAGCCCTATGGCGCCCACCATGTCCAGTTCACCTAGGCACCACCCTTGTGGTGCCCAACCAATTATGTGCCCATATAGGTCCCCCATAGCTGAACATCTAATCATTCAATCCCAACTTCAAGCTGGACCAAGTTCCAAAAGCGAACCCAATTCATCTAGGCGCCACCCTGTGGGTGCCCACACTGTCCCACCACCTAGGCGCCACCCTGTGGGCGCCCACACTACACAAGCCATGTAGGCGCCACCCCATGGGCGCCCAGCCTATGTACCAAACCATAGTTCACCCTAAAACAACTTAGGCCGCCTTGGGATGCGTGAAACCTTTTAAAACCATGAAGTAATGAAGCCCTAGCCCTGCTAAACTCGCCCGAAACCTCTATTTAAGGATCTCTTAACCCCATTTACAAGGGAGCTACCCTAAAAAGAGAGAAAGATAGAGAATAAGGAAAAAGAAGAGAGGTAGCGACCATTAGAGAAGGATTTCAGATCTAGAGAAGAAGAAGAGGAAAGAGGGAAGGAGGTTCTCATATCATCAAGATCTAGGAGGAAGAGATCATCTAGAGCCATGGATTTTTGCAAAAACGCCGGTCTAGGAACTTGAAGAACGCAATTCAAACCGGTATTTCTAGATCTCTTCCGTTTCATTGCATTTTATCATTATCCTTGTTTAGAAACATGCTTAGGATCATTTAAGCATCATAGATCTATATTAGTTATGATAAATCTAATATTAGCATCTCATCATATTAGCAATATGCTTACGTTCATTCTAACATAGTAGATCTTCATTGATTTCGTAGTTCTAATTGTGTAACTAGGTTAATCTCGCATTTGTAGCATCACCACCATCATTTAGAACAAGCGAATCGCAAGGACCCTCCAACAGAAAGGTTGGGCACCTACCCTATCTCAGGAAGGTCGTGCAACACCCACTGGGCGCCTACCCTTTCCGGACAGGCTGGGCGCCACGCTCTGGGCACCTACCCTCCTGAGACAGGGTCTGAGTTTTTAAATCTCCGCTCGTTGCATCATATTCTCATAGATTTGTTAGTTGCATCATTAGTAGTTCACATTAGGACATTCGCATCAGTTGCTGAATATCGGGAATTGTGCTAAAAATTCTAGGAATATTGTGCATTCGTTGCGGTTTGTTGAAAACCCTGACTGAACAGGGTAGGCACCACAGGAGGGGCACCCAGGTGGAGTTTCCCACCTTCGTGCACAATTTCCGATCTTCCGCATTTAATTCATTTATGAGATTGCATGATAATGATATGTTTGCTTGTTTGATGTGTTTTGAACTTCGAATTATCATTTCTATCACACCTCACATCATATCATTTGAATCATAAAGTCATAAAAAAAAACCCCAGAAAAAATCATAAAACATAGAAATCACTTCTTCCCTTTCCTTACTCTCTAGTAAATTAGAGAAGAAACCAAAAACAAATTAAAAGAAACCCAGAAAATCCAAAAATAGTAAGTAGTTAGTCTAGGTTATCAAAATTTCGTGCCTAAGTAGGATAAACCCTAAGATTAGCTAAAACATCATAATTAATTAACTTGAAAACCATCAAATCATTGACAACCCTAAAATTAACGATCTTAATTAATTTGGACTGAAATTGGACTAAGGAATCACTAAAATTGATTAGGGAACCCAAATTGTTAGGATAGGCTCCTCCCCCTTGGAGCCTAGCTTGCTCACTCACTAAAAGTCCCTAATTAAGGATTAAACCTAATTAATTAAAACTCCAATCCCACACCAATTAATACAACAAGAATCCTTAACCTAAAAGATCTCGAGACCCTAATTAATTCAGATTCAAAATAACCTAAAACCTAAACACAAGTCATTTGGACGCCACCCCCTCGGCGCCCAGCCTACCAAGTCCACCTGGGCACCACCGCCTCAGCGCCCATCCTATCCCTTCACTAAGAAATTCCTAATTAAAACTTCTTATTAAACCAACCCGAATTAACACATTAAAACATTTTTAACCTAAAAGATCTGAAACCTTAATCAATTTAAACTTGAACCAAGCCAAACCTAAAATCAAGATAGACAGTCACCTGGGCGCCACCCCCTGGGTGCCCATCCTGGCAAATCCACCTGGGCACCACCCTCTTGGCGTCTAACCTGCTCATTCCCTACGAAGCCCCTGTTAAAACTTAATCTAATTAATTAAGACTCGAGCCCAACCCCAATTAACACATTAAAATACTCTTAACTTAAAAGGCCTGCAACCTTAATTAATTTAGACTCGAATTAACCTAAAAAAATACGAAACCAATATAACCCTAAAAACATCCATCTGGGCGCCACCCCTTTGGTGCCCGGCCTACCAGGTTCATCTGGGCAACACCCTCTGGGAGCCCATCCTATCCTATCACTAAGACACCCGAATTGAAACAAACCCTGAATCAACACATAATAAAATATTTTTAACTTAACAGACTTAAAACAATAATCAATTTAGACTTGAAACAACCTAAGAAATGCAAAACTTAAAAAACCAAGATGGACAATCACCTGGGCGCCACCCCTTGGGCGCCCAGACTATCCAATCACTAAGAAACCCCAATTGAAATTAAACCCGAATTTAATCCTAATCAACACAACAGAATAACTTTAAATTTAGGATAACTAATCAATTTAACCTCGAATTAACTGAAAGACCATCGAACCAACTCAAACCACAAGGTCATCACCTGGGCACCACCCCCTCGGCTCCCGGCCAACCTGTGAACTCCACCTAGGCACCATCCCTTGGGCGCCTACCCTGTCCAATTCCCTTGAAACTTGCATCGATTAAAAATTAAACCCAGTTAGTTAAAACCTAATTCATTCCCAACTGAACACACCAGAACAACTTTAAATTTAAAATAACTAAAACAAAAAAAGTCCAACCTCGAATTAACTTAAAGAAATACAAAACCAACCCCGAACTCAAGATAGTCACCTGGGCACCACTCCCTGGGCGCCCAGCCTGTCAATCCCTTTTGGAACCATCCCCTGGGCGCCTATCCTGTCCAATTCCCTTGAAAACATCAATTAAGAATCAAACCTAATTAATTAGAATCTAACTCCATCCTAGTTGAATACGAACAAACACTCTCCATAAAAATACACAGTCCCTTAATCAATTCAAACTTGAGTTGACAGGACAACCGTCGTGTGTTGCCGACAACACATTAGACGAGAGGAAAAGCCCTTCCACTTATATTCTCCCATTTTTTCTTCGACTTCGGTTGAAGAATGGTGTTACGGCCGTTATCGTAGCTGGCGATCGTGATCCATCGATTCTGAGGGTAGTCAGAATCCTCATTTTCGATGTAAAATTTGAATAGCATATGTAGATGAATGGAGAGTTCCCTAAGCCATTTCCTTTCCCAGGGGGGGTCAAAATTCACATCCAACAACGATCACTTTCTGCTCTCTAGGATTATAGAATAACCAACATTTAGTTCCTTTAGGATATCCTATAAAAGTGCATACTTCCGACTTTGATTCAAATTTATCCATATTAACCTTTAGCACGTGTGCCGGATAACCCCAAAAATGTAAATGTTGTAGACTAGGCTTTCGCTCGGACCACAACTCCCGGGGAGTCTTAGATACAAACTTAGATGGTACGAGGTTTAGTATGTACATCGCAGTATCCAAGGCATGTCCCCAAAAGGATATAGGTAATCCTGAGAAACGTAGCATAGACCTGATCATATCTAAAAGAGTCTGATTCCTTCTTTCTGCTACTCCGTTCTATTGAGGCATTCTAGGAGCAGACAAATGGGATAGAATCTCACTATCTAATAAGTATCCCATGAAATCAGTAGAGAGATATTCCCCTTCTCGATCTGATCGAAGAGTCTTGATACTCTTACCTGATTGCTTTTCCGCTTCTGCTCGAAACTCTTTGAATTTTTCAAAAGCCTCGGACTTGCGGTGCTTAAGGTATATTTATCCATATCTTGAGTAATCATCTGTGAAAGTGATGAAGTACTCATATCCTCTTTTGGCTCTGACACTTATGGGTCCACACACATGAGTATGCACTAATTCTAATAAATCTTTGGCCCTATTACCCTTGGATGAAAAGGGTCTTTTGGTCATTTTGTCTTCCAGATAGGACTCGCATACAGGCATTGGTTCTACCACCAATGAAGGCAAGATTCCATCTTTCACTAGCCTATCAATCCTGTTTAGGTTTATATAACCTAGCCTCGAGTGCTAAAGTTTTGTTCGATTAGATGAAGGTGACTTTCTCTTTAATGATGGCCTATTAATTGTTTTGGTATCTTGTATCTCATATATTGTGGAAGTTAACAAATAAAGTCCATTGGTTACCTTGCCAGAACATATAAAAGTACCGTTTCTCTTTTTGACAACTTCAGTACCAAAAGTAATAGAATGACTTTTATTCACCAAACTAGAAACTGAAATTAAATTCCGTCTTAAAGACGATACATATAAAGTGTCTGACCAAACCAATTTATTATCTAAAAAACATAAAGTAATAACTCTCACTGAAATAGCTTCTGCCTTAGCATTAGATCTTAGGTTGACAATGAATTCTCCGCAACTGAGCCTCCTGGTTTCCCTGAAACCCTGCAACGAATTACTTATGTGATTAATTGCATCGGAGTCAACACACCAGGATTCTAAAGTACCAGTTGCAAAACTAACTTCAGTAACAAGTGACTCAATCGTACCTGAGATCTTTTTCTTGGACAGAAAATATGGAGAATTTCTTTTCCAATGTCTTGTCATGCCGCAATGGAAACACTTTCCTTTTGTTTCCAAACCCTTAGCCTCGGCCACACCACCATTAGGACCATTCTCCACCTTAGGACCCTTAGGAACTGATTTCTTCTTGCCTTTCCGCCCTTTGCCTTTTAACTTGGACTTGGCAACTGACTTTTCTGTTATCAGGGTAGTTGGCTTCTTTTTCATGATCCCCTCAGTCGCTACCAGCTGGCTATACAGCTCAGCTAAAGTCAGATTCATCTTATTCATATTATAATTTACCTTAAAAATTATAATTCATCTTATTCAGTCGTTACCAGTGACTCGAGGATTATGTCAATCTGCGACTCTGCATCAATCGCAGCACCCAGTACATCTAACTCATTCAATGAGTTCATCATCTTCAGCATGTGGTCCTGTACTGGTGTGCTCTCAGCCATTTTGGTTATATAACTTATAAGCACCCTCATAACCGCCTGCCTAGGAGGCCTGCCTTGTTCCGCAAATATTTCCTTTAAGTTTGATATTATATCATATGCAGTCTTATAGGATTGATGTTGGTGTTGCAAAACACTAGATAGATGCATGTATGTAACATTTGGCCATCTCATCGTCTTTGCCCTATTTGCTGTAAAGGTCTTTTTCGTCCTGTGGTTCATTCTACCTAGGCTCAGAGGGGGGGGGGGGGGGGGCGCTCTATAAGGACATACTTATATCCTGAAGCAGTCAGGACAGTATCCAAGTTTCGTTTCCAGTCAACATAGTTGGATCCCACCAACTTATTCTAGTTGAGGATGGTCGTAAGTGGATTGAAAGTATTCGAATTCATGCTTGAAAACCTGTAGCACATAACCATACATTCAATTAAAGAATATAAAAGACATTAGGATTTAGTATTATACCAAATTTATGTGAAAATCCTCATAGCCACTAAATTCAGAATACATTAGAATCCCAATCCCTTAGAGTATGCCTCCTTGGGGAGTGCGGATACCACCTAGATTGGTGCGGATTAAAGTTAGTCAAAATTAGAATTAAGATTAACTATCTATGATCCTTATCATTTATATTGTCTAGGTATCTCATATCAAATAATGTATGACTCCTGATTAACTTTGGTTTCTAAAATACATGAGGCAAATCCTTGGGGATACTACGTCATTATTTTACTTAAGTGTGACCCATCAACTAGCATTGCATGAAAACCGTTGTGGGCAGCTCCTCCTTGAGGAGTGGGCCCCTACCCCGTCTCACCAACACTATCTATAGGAGATCCATATCTAGTAACCAGACAAATAAAAGCCCTCTATGGGGAACGGTCATTCTCAAGATGGCGCGAGGCTAATACTTTCCTTACAATGGACCTATGATAGAAAACCATGGGGATTTCTCAATTTAAATGCCCTGCTCCCACTTAATATTTTAGAATTGAGGATTTTGTTATAGATATTAGGGCCCACATATAATAATCAAATCATCTTATGATATGACCAATGATTGGTTCCTAGTCAAGTTATTTTAAGGAAAGTCCAGTTTCCAAGACTAGTGTTACCAAATGGTCCATCTCATGGGTCCACCAACACTAATTAGAATTCTTTCCAAAAATTAATTTGATTTGACCAATTTTGAAAACTACTATGTTTGGATCAGATTTGGAAACATTCTATAAAAGCATTCATCCATAAATAGAAAGTGCTAAAAATAGAAACTAGTCATCTCCTCCACATGGCCCAGGTGGAATAGATTTCTTGGACTTCTAGACTTTCCAAAACTTTGAGATTCCTCAAACTCTTTGGGCATCCCCAAAACGCTTTTGGTAATCTTCAAACTCTTTGATTAGGAGTCCAACATCACTTTCCTTCTTCGTCTCGAACACTGCCAAAATTTATAAATTTAGAAAATTACATAAATTCATATGCCTCAATGATGAGACTTACAAGGTAATCTAAATATGGAAATAAAAGGGCTATAGGAAAATTAATCATGCCTTGTCCTTTCACAGGAAACCATGATGCCATTTACAAATTGCCCAAAATAAACCATCAACAATAAATAGAAAGTAAAAAACTTATGGGCCATATGGAGAGGACATAATGACCTGCAAGATTAGTATCACATACAACCAAACATCTCACAAAACCAAGTTACCAAATCTTAATGGAAAGACAGGAGACAAAGGAAAAATTTGGGTCTCAAAAACAGAACCTTACTGCCTGAGTTCAGCGAGCCGACCTTACCTGTTCGGCTGGTCGAATTGGTCTTCAGCTGGCCGAACTGACGAACCCAAAAACTTGGGTTTTTCCATATTTGCTTCCTGCTGATCCCAAACAATTCCTAATGTTCCCAAATACCTTCTAATGGCTTCCTATCATCTTTCTATCATAATTAAACCCTTTTGTGACGTTCCAAACATAGATCTACTACAAAAAGTAAGCAAACCCAAACAAAACTGATCCTTACATAGCCCTAGGCCTATCCTCTTCGCATCTCATGCAAAGATTAGATCTAGACAATTGATCTAACATGATTAGAGATGTGGTATGGCTCGGATACCAATTGTTGAAAGTGTTGGCCTAGTGGGTCCAGACTAATGGGTTCAGAGTCTTGGGTATTTTTAGTAATTGTACTAGGACTTTCTTATTTACTAAGATAGGGTTTCTCGGGGGATAAGAAAGAGAGCATTATATATATGATGTAATGGGTAACCCATGATGTATCAGAACATATCATACTGAGAGTGAATCCAAAGGAGAGTCGAGTTTCTTTCCCGTGGACGTAGGCAAAATTGCCGAACCACGTAATTCTCTTTTGTTTGATTGCTTGTTCTTGTGTGGTTTATTATTTGCTCGATCGCATTAATTCACTTTTCCGCATACACGCGCACAACAAGTGGTATCAGAGCCTAGGGTTTTCTAGGATTGGATTGTGCTGCGTTGCGATCGGCGGATCGGATCAAAAGTTCTTGATTCGAATTTCTGCGCGTGGTTGTTCGTCGCAGAAAATAGAGATCGCTTCCGATCTCTGGTGGGCCACACGGTTCTAGAGTGACAGAGGTTCTGGAAATTCGAAACGGGGAAGGAGACAAGCTCTGAATCAAGAGGGTTCTGGAACGATTTGCCTGTCACCGCCGGAATCGGACCGGAGGAACGTCGCCAAACCGCCACGCGCGTCGCCTGTTCGCCGTTGCTCTTTGCTGGAGAAGAACAGCAGCCGCCGCCGTGCAGTGATTCCGTCGTCCATCGCCGGATTTCGCGTTGCCGGGACCGGGGAAGAAGCGCCACCTGCGCCGAGCCATCGTCCCGTGAGAAATCCCCGCCGTGACCGGAGAGGAAGAAGGACAATAGCAGGCGCAGGTACTGTTTTTTTTTTTTTGGTTACAGAAACCAGAACTTGAAGAAGAAGGGTGCTGATCTGGGCCAGGTTAGGTTTCGGGTCGGGTTGCACTGACCCGTTTACAGAGGCCCAGCGAAGTAAAGCCCAGCTAACAGCCAAGACTAGGTTGGTTCAGTTTGGGTCAGTTCTGCCTGACCTGTTTAGCGGGAAGCCCATTCCAGCAGTTGCTGACATCAGCGCCACGTCAGCGAACAGTACAGTCAGCAGGGGTTTGACCGAAATCGACGGCTGAAACTTGTTTCATCGATATCTTGATCATCCGAGGTCAGATCGGAGATCCGTTTGCACCTACGGACTCTTTGCGAGTAGATCTACGTAACTGTAGAAGAAGATTGGCGGTTTGACGGTCAATAGGAAAGTTTGACCAATTGGAGCGCAGAAAACAGTTTTTGCGATATCGGAGTCATCCAAAGTCGGATTTCAGATCCGTTTCTTCCAGCGTGCTCGTGGTGACGAGATCTACAGATTGGTGCAGAAATTGAGGTTAGTGAAAGTTGTTTATATTTCTTGATATTCAATTGAGATGGAGAACACCACTGTGAACACTACCATGATCAAACTCAACCATACAAATTGGTTGATTTGGAAACCTAAGATGGAGGATATACTCTATTGCAAAGACCTCTATGATCCCGTTGAAGGGGATGCTGCCAAGCCAAAAGAGATGTCTGATCCAGATTGGAAAAAGATGCATAGAAAGACCATTGGTCACATCAGACAGTGGGTGGATAACAGCATATTTCATCACGTGTCTAATGAAACCAATGCGAATACCCTTTGGAAGAAGTTAGAAGAAAGATATGAAAAGAAAACTGCAGTGAACAAAACTTTTCTGATTAGAAAGCTTGTGAATATGAAATTCAAGGAGGGTGGAAAAATTGAAGGTCACATAAATGATTTTCAATGCATTGTAAATGAGCTGGCTACAATGAAGATGGTCCTTGATGATGAGATGCAAGCTTTATTTCTTCTAAGCTCTCTACCAGATACATGGGAAACATTAGTTGTTTCTGTGAGCAACTCTACTCCAGATGGTGTGTTATCAATGAGTCAGGTTACTAGTAGCTTGTTGAATGAAGAAACAAGGAGAAAAACTGCAGGGACAGATAATGCACAGGCCTTTGTTACTGAGAACAGGGGGAGGAGTAAGAGTAGGGGACCAAAGGGGGGTCGTGGCAAGTCTAGAGGTGGATCACAGACTAAGAAAAAGTCTGGAAAATGCTTTCATTGTGGCAAGGAGGGTCACATTAAGAAAAATTGCTTTGCCTTGAAGGAAAAGAAAGAATCCAACAATGAGCAGAAGAATGACACTAATACTACAGCTACTTTAGATAATGAAGTAGTGGTACTTGCCAGTGAAGATGAAGAGTGTTTGAGTGTTGCAGATGATCATATTGAGTGGGTTGTTGACACAGCGGCATCCTACCATGCTACTCCTTGTAAGGAGATGTTCACGACATACAAAGCAGGGGACTTTGGCACTGTGAAGATGGGCAACACAAGTCATTCGAATATTGTTGGGATCGGTGATGTCTGCATTCAAACCGATATTGGTTGCACAATGACGCTGAAAGATGTGCGACATATTCCTGATCTGCGGTTGAATCTAATTTCCGGAACTTCATTGGACCGTGCAGGTTATGACAGTTACTTCGGAAATAGCAGGTGGAAACTCACTAAAGGGTCTCTTATTGTTGCGAGAGGGAAGGCGTGTAATACGCTATATAAGACACATGTGAAGCTATGCAAAGGTGTGTTGAATGCTGTTGAAGACAAATCCTCTCCAAATCTATGGCACAAGAGACTGGGACATATGAGTGAGAAAGGACTGCAGATATTGGCAAAGAAAGATCGAATCCATTACTCCAAAGGTACATCCCTTGACCCTTGTGATCATTGCTTGTTTGGTAAACAACACAGGGTATCTTTCTCTAAAACATCAACGATAAAATCTAATGTGTTAGATTTGGTATATTCTGATGTTTGTGGTCCCATGGAGGTGCAGTCATTGGGTGGCAATAAGTTTTTTGTCACATTTATTGATGATGCAACCAGGAAAGTCTGGGTTTATGCGTTGAAATCGAAGGATCAGGTGTTCCAGGTATTTCAACAGTTTCATGTCATGGTTGAAAGAGAGACAGGAAAGCTCTTGAAATGTCTTCGCACAGATAATGGTGGAGAGTACACATCCAACCAGTTTAAAGGCTATTGCTCGAAGCATGGTATTCGACATGAAAGAACAGTTCCTGGTACTCCACAGCACAATGGTGTGGCAGAGAGAATGAACCGCACTATTCTTGAAAGGATGAGATGCATGATTAGAGTGGCACAGCTACCCAAGCCATTTTGGGGTGAAGCTGTCCTGACTGCCGTTTACCTGATTAACAGGTCTCCCTCAGTTCCTTTGGATTTTGACCTTCCAGAGAGAAAATGGACAGGTAAAGATGTTTCTTATTCTCATTTGAAGGTCTTTGGGTGCAAGGCTTTTGCACATGTACCAAAGGAGCAGCGTTCAAAACTGGATGATAAGGCAGTGTGTTGCATTTTCCTTGGCTATGGTGGAGCTGAGTTTGGTTACAGGTTATGGGATCCAGAGAAGAGAAAAATTATCAGAAGTAGGGATGTGGTGTTTCATGAAGATCAGTTCTTTGGAGATATTGAGAAGACTGAAAAGTCTAAAGAAGTTGTTGATGGAGTGGTTGATCTCGCACCGGCTCCTTCTCCAGTGCAGACTACAGGTGGAGAAGGTGGACAAAACGATCCGGATCGTAATGAGGCGCAAGGGTTGCCACATGAACAGGGTGTTGAGCAGGGGGAGCAGTCTCCTCAGTCAGAAACCACAGAACCTCAGGTTAGAAGGTCTACTCGAGAGCGTCAACCATCAACAAGATATCCTGCAGCAGATTATATTTTGCTTACTGATGAGGGGGAGCCAGAGAGCTACTCAGAAGCTAAAACTCATGCAGATAAAAATGAGTGGATGAAGGCTATGCAGGATGAGATGAGTTCTTTGAAAAAGAACAATACTTATGAGCTGGTGGAACTTCCAAACGGAAGGAAGGTCTTGAAGAACAAATGGGTGTTCAAGCTGAAGAGAGATGACAGTGGAAATCTGATAAAGCACAAAGCACGGCTAGTGGTTAAAGGCTTTGCGCAGACGAAGGGTATTGACTTCGATGAAATCTTCTCTCCAGTTGTGAAGATGACTTCTATCAGAGTTGTCTTGGGTTTGGTCGCCAGCATGGACCTTGAACTTGAACAGATGGATGTGAAGACTGCATTTCTTCACGGTGATCTGAAAGAAGAGATCTACATGACTCAGCCGGAGGGGTTTGAGGTAGAAGGAAAAGAACAGTTGGTTTGCAGGTTAAAGAAGAGTCTCTACGGGCTAAAGCAAGCACCGAGGCAGTGGTACAAGAAGTTTGATTCATTCATGGTGAGTCAAGGGTACCGAAGGACAGCTGCAGATCACTGTGTTTATATTCGTAAATTTGGTAACGGCAAATTTATCATCCTTCTTTTATATGTAGATGATATGTTGATAGTTGGACATGATAGTAAGATGATTGACAGGTTGAAAAGGGACATGTCAAAGACTTTTGACATGAAAGACTTGGGTCCCGCACGACAAATTTTGGGAATGCAAATAGGTCGTGACAGGAATGCAAAGAAGCTGTGGTTATCACAGGAGAAATATGTTGAACGGGTGCTAGCAAAGTTCAACATGAAAGATGCTAAGCCAGTTAGCATGCCTTTAGCCAGTCACTTCAAGCTCAGTAAGAGACAGTGTCCTACTACAGATGAAGAAAAGGAACGGATAATGTCTATTCCATACTCCTCAGCAGTTGGGAGTCTTATGTATGCCATGGTGTGTACACGGCCAGACATTGCTCATGCAGTGGGTTTAGTGAGTAGATTTCTTTCTAACCCTGGGAAAGAGCATTGGGAAGCAGTGAAGTGGATCTTCAGATATTTGAAAGGTACATCAGATTTTTGCTTGTGTTTCGGAGGATCAAAACCAGTACTTGAAGGCTTTACAGATGCTGATTTTGCAGGCGATCTTGATCGTCGGTTGTCTACTTCTGGGTACTTATTTACTTTTGCAGGGGGAGCTATTTCCTGGCAGTCTAAGTTGCAGAAGTGTACAGCATTGTCTACAACCGAAGCAGAATACATAGCTGCTAATGAAGCAGGGAAGGAGATGATTTGGTTGAAGAAATTTTTTCAAGAACTGGGTTTGAAACAAGGAGAGTATGTAGTCTACTGTGATAGTCAGAGTGCTATGGATCTTAGCAAGAACGCTGCATACCATGCCCGCACGAAGCATGTTGATGTGAGATACCATTGGATTCGTGAGGTTATCGAAAAGAATCTCATGAAGCTGGAAAAGATTCACACTGACAAGAATCCCTCTGACATGATGACTAAGGTCGTGTCTAAGGGAAAACTGGAGCTATGTTCAGAGTTGGCAGGACTGGACTCCTAGTAAGGGGGTTCAGAGGCGTCTTCCCCATGGTCTGGAGGGGGAGATTGTTGGCCTAGTGGGTCCTAGACTAATGGGTTCAGAGTCTTGGGTATTTTTAGTAATTGTACTAGGACTTTCTTATTTACTAAGATAGGGTTTCTCGGGGGATAAGAAAGAGAGCATTATATATATGATGTAATGGGTAACCCATGATGTATCAGAACATATCATACTGAGAGTGAATCCAAAGGAGAGTCGAGTTTCTTTCCCGTGGACGTAGGCAAAATTGCCGAACCACGTAATTCTCTTTTGTTTGATTGCTTGTTCTTGTGTGGTTTATTATTTGCTCGATCGCATTAATTCACTTTTCCGCATACACGCGCACAACAGAAAGTAGGTGGGCCTCATTGATAGGTTTTCAAAACTTTTTGACCCGCTTGACTAAGGGATTAAGTATCCATAAGGCAACAAACCCAATCCAAGATCTAAGTCCTCAAACTCATCAACCGTGTACAGTAACAAACTCTATCTAGAAGATAGAAACAACACCAAACAAGCAATCACAAAATCTACAATATACAAGGAAGTAGATTATACCTTTAGAGCTCGGTTCTGCTCTAATGGAGAAGAAGACTTGCTAGATGAATAAACTTTTTCTTTTAGCAAATTAGGATCTCCAAGACCTCTTAGTCTTCCATGCTATGTCCCATATCAGATCTTTTCTCTAAAGGAGATGGGTGGGATCTCTTAAAGAAAACTACTAGAAGCTCTTAAGGAAACCGGAAGAAGAAACTAGAAGGAGGAGAAGAGGCGTGCAATACTTTCACTATCCAAGGGCTAGGCGTGAATTCCTATGTGTGGAGTAGCATGGGACGACCAGCCCCTTTGCTCCCCTATTTATATCCCTAAAGCAACCTCCTCTTTTACTAATTAAAATAGAAGTCTCACTTCCATAATAATTAGTAACTATATCACAATTAGAAGTCTCGCTTCAAATATGATTAGTAACTTTCTACTTCCTTTCCTTTTAGAGTTTAAGTAATATTAGTAACTTTCTAATAACTTAGGCTAGCATGGGGACCACTAGGAATTCCATAGAAAGCTGATTCTAACTGGGACACCGCTACCCCACATCTCATGTGCAATTCGGTCCCACAGTTAATTGCAAATAACTCCACTATATAAATGCAATTGCACTCCAGTCTTAAGAATAAATTACAAAGAAGACCATAAACTTCCCTATGACCACAAGTAGGCCATTCTATCCATATCCATGGATCAATTGGTCCTGTCTACCAAATTGGATCCATATCTTATTATCTTTAAGACCCAATTAATTCTAGTAATAATCAGTACCATCCAATTAACTATTAATTGTGATGGGTGCGCACTTACTAATAATAAATCCATTCATTGGCATAAGGGGATAATGAGGATAGATTCCATCTTGACCATTGAATGTTCCCACAATCCTACTACTACATACCCAAGACACCGAGGTGTTGACTTACAGTTTGCCTCATTAATTGGTGACTTAAGGCAAATGGATAGACATAAACTATTGCTAGGGAATTATGAGAGCAAACCTTAGGGTAAAGACAGTGTTTCATAAGGTGCTTCTCATGGTCCTTCAATACATCCAATGTACCAACACCATGATCCAGAATCTTATCTGATGATCGAGACAAATCGCATTATCTCATAGTGATCAGATTGCTGCAACCTTGTCAGATAAGATGCCAAATCTCATCACTGGTTGTGAAAATATTTAAGTATAAGATTTGCGACATATGTCTCCTGTATGTGGATCTCATCCATACACATATATCACATCTAATATACTAATTGGTCCTGGTTCATCTCATGAACTATCATGTCATATGTATTGGTTATGTGCATTAAGTAATAAAACACCATTAATCTCATGAAAGGAAAGCACAGTTTTATTGATAAATACATAAATTAATTAATTTATTACATCATCTGATAGATTGAGACCATACAATCTAACAGACCGAGCTAGCCGAGCAAGGCTCTAATCCCGAGTCGCGGCGCGGTTGGCCGAAAAATTTCACCCACGCGCGCTTGTTGTTTTTCCCACAAGTTTCCGTGGTGAGGATCCCAATGAGATCCATCACAATCTGACGATCAAATCACAACCGATATACATGTGCGCGGAAGCATTGTAGCAAACACACGATCCAATTGAAAGCATATAAATATATTCAAGCCTTGCATCAAAATAAGAAATATATACATAAGCAAACCCAAGTTAGAGTTAAGTTTTACAAATCACCAAAAGTAAGTTTAAAGTTATACATCCCATAAAAAGCCAACAAATGCTAGTAACAGAAACTCCCAAAAAGAATCATCAACCCCAAAATGTGATACGTGTCTCATCACCCAACCCGATGTCTAAATGACATCGTTGGGCTACCACTCGAGTAACTGGTGGCTAAATCGCCTCCTCCTCACACTCCACCTCAAGGGCAGCGAGGTCGACATCTGGAATCAAACAAATGAGTATCAGACACAACGATCTAGCAAGCAAATAAAGCAGATAATAGAATGACAAGTGTTTACAAAGATATTTATAATTATAATGATACATTTGAAACTCTAAGTATAAATAACAATGAAATAAAGAAGACAATCACCGAATTCAATTATATACAAAGAGAACACTTAAAAGAGTGATACAAACCGAACAAAACGATGGCAACCCACATTGAGCTATATTCTTTTAGTACCGAAGTAACAAGAGCAATCAAAAACTGTTACCATATAAAATGGCAGGAACAAACAGATGATACAATAATAGCCCAATATAGATGGGGTAACAATCAAAGTCCGCCGTGGAACGGATAGTAGTCAAACAAAGTGTCCAAGCTACAGTTGGCGAAATATTTGAGGATCCCAGGCCAGGTGATCAGCCCGACTAAGCGACCCAAGCTTGGTGGTGCCGACCAAATCCAAATCAATACAAATCAAAACATCGAAATACCGTTCAAATCGATAAAAGGACTACTCTGAAAAAGTACAAACGGAAAATTACGGAGCAAATCAAACGAGCAGCCTTACCGATATTTTTCAAATGTGGCGAACCACTCAAAACTATTTCAATAAGAAAAATGTATAAATCTATCGGCTTGGAATGAGGTAATGTGTAGTGGTTGATTGGCTTACCTAGGGTCGTCTCGTAATACACTTAGTTCCTCAATGTCGGTCTATGAGCGAAGGATTTGGTGCCTCTGAAGGTCTCCGACCTTTGAGAACATAAAGTGTACACCGTGGCTTGTTGAAATTCCCCGGTAATTCAATTATCAAACATTCTCCCTTAACCCCCTTTAGTCTCCATATCACAAAGCGTTTGGGGTTTAAATTTCCATTCTTCAACCTTAATAAGTCCTTGGGGAAGGTCCGCACTTTGAAACAATGAAGATGATATGCAGAACACAGCCCAGGTCTGCCCAAGCGAGGGGACCTCCGCTCGAGCGGAGCTACATAGAAACTTTCTCGCCCGAGCGGGCAAGGTTTCTGTCTACCCCTCGCCAAGCCAGCAGCTTGGCTCGCTCGAGAGGCCATAGGCCCACTCAAGCGGACTAGGTTGCTGCCTGCTGCTCGATTTCCTACAGAGAGTTCTGCTCTTTTTCATGCCATTAGCCCCATTTATCTTCCATTCACCTCTACTATCCTCCTTACACCAATCTGAGCTTCCATTAATTTCCAACCACTCCAATCAACCTCAAACATCCAAACTCATTCCAATAACCAAATCAAATTCATAAACATAGCATAACCACAAAAAGGTATAAATTCTGAAATGTATTCTGACTAACTTAAAAACAGTAATTTAATTAGGAAGATCCATGTTGCTATAAAAGATAACATGTGGAGACATAGCATCAGTCATCCACTTAGCACATTTCTAAATCAAACCTCAATAATAAAGAACCAATTTGAAGGCATTAGAGTTACTAAAAAGAATTTTAAGGAAGAAATAGATTTTCTTAGCATGCATTTCGTAATCCGATTATTCACTTGCCTTAGCTAGGTAGAGAACCACAAATCACTCTAATAGACCTCTCCAAAGCTAGCGCCTCCAATCTACAAAACCCCCTTGAAAGGAAGTTCAAAACTCCAAAATTTTTGAAAGAAGAATGAGCTCTCCATGAGAGTCCATGCATGAATGAAGGAAGGCTTCAAAAGGGTCTAAAGAACCCATGTCTAAGAGGAGAAAACAAGGCCTAACCTATGATTGTAAAACCAGCAAGAAAATCTTGAAGGAGAAGTTGGTTCCAGCTGAAATCTTTCTAAAACAGGGTCTATGGAAAGCTCTAGCGATGAGGAAGAAGATGATGCATTCAAAATTTTTCTTTGGACCAAGAAATCCCAAGCATGTAGAGGAGAGAAAGATGAAAGAGAAGGTTTGTTTTCTCTAACGTCTGGGGCAACAACAAAAAAATGGGGAAAAGGGTTGCAAACATGGGTTTTTGTTATTT
Source organism: Camphora micrantha (assembly GCA_003546025.1). Taxonomy (NCBI): domain Eukaryota; kingdom Viridiplantae; phylum Streptophyta; class Magnoliopsida; order Laurales; family Lauraceae; genus Camphora; species Camphora micrantha. The sequence continues at coordinate 53,287,595 of QPKB01000001.1, forward strand.
TCAAATGGGTTGTGGGATCCACAAGTCCCAAAGCTTTAAATGGCTGGAATCATCCTTTGTGGGTCCTGAATGAGATCGACGAAGAAGAGTAAATCGATCGTCGAAATATCTAGTTTCCAAAAAGTATATTTTCCTCATGATTTGCAAATATCGAGATTCATGCACATATTTGGTGTGAAAGTATGTTTTGCCCTTTTTTTCGAAAAACGGGATTTCTAGGGTTCGAACACAAACGGAGCAAACATAAAAGTCGTAGAGTCGGAAACGACAAATCAAAACAAATCGAAATCTAGATTTTTCAAAATAAAAGATCAATTTCCCAAATGGACACGCGTCACACGGCCACCCCAAGTCATGTCAAACCAAGCTCAAAGGCTCTTAAAATTCCCCAAAGCTATTCAAAATTCTAATCAAGGTAAAACCTAAGCTAATCGTCCTCTAATCCCACTTAGAGACTAATCATTGGCTAAAACAAAAATAAATCATACTAAACCTGGGTCGAGGTCTGACAGTGCTTTCATTAGGCTTGTAAAGTACCAAAACCCTTTATAATTCCTTAACACTCTTCCAAACCAAAGCAAACCAGATAGCATTTCAACAATTCCAAGAATTCCCTCTCATTTTGCTATATTTCTATCATCATCGATCAGTTCAGGTGCTTTGATCGTATGAATGTCTCCTCTTTTTACTTCTCTCACTCATTCGCGGGATTAGAGTAGTTTTCTCATACTGATTTTTTCTTCTTTTTTTTTCAAGAATTTGAGAGACTGGAATATCTACTTCTTCCAATGTTACTGATTTGCTTGAATTATGAATTTTCAGTGGAAAAGCTTCGCTATGTGGGATCTACAACTGAAGTTTCATCCATAACTTAAAACAAACCAAACCAATTAAGATCTTACCCAGTAAATTGCTTAGGCACAGGAACAATTAAACTTAGGGTATTTGCACCCTAGGATTAGATCGGATTACCTTGTTAAGTAGCTTAAAGCATTAGGCTTTGCCCCATCACTCTTCCTGTTCTGTTAGGGGATTGGGAGAGCTGATGTGGGCGGTTTGGAACTTGAGGTTAGGGTTAATCCGGTGATCAGTAATGAGGCGTTAATCACGTAAATCCAAGTAAATCCCCTAATTAGGCCCTTCTAGCACATTATCAAAAATCCATAAAACTATAAAACCAACAAAATAAACCCAAAAAGATTTTTCCTTTATTTCTTCATCCACCTCAGGTGCCAGATATTTAATCGAACTTAATGATAAAAAGGGAATGAAGAAGTGATTTCTAAAATTGAATAAATGAGAAAGACGAGATGAGATGAGTGATTTCACACACACTTTTAAACAATCACGGCCCATCGACCACCCTAAAACAAACACTGGCCCATCGGCCACCTCCAATCAATTAACACTAAAGCTGTCACGCCCCCATTTGTTAAAACAGGGATTGTGCGTGAAATTTGAGTTGATTAAAATTTTCCAACAGTAATCCACAACACATGTCCCCAATCATGTCCTCTATGGATCGAAGACCACTGTGAGGTGTGAACTTTTCCTCAAGTACATAAAGCGTATAATGGAAGCTTCATTAAAACAAGTGGTATCTCACAATGTATGGTTAAGAGCAAATACTGAAATATTAACTAAAGTTCAAGTTTGAAATAGTTTTAAAAAAGTATTATTTACATAAAAGGCCACATCAGAAAATCGGGCCAAACCAAAATACCAAAATAAACCAAAAGATGAATCTAAGACAAGATAAGTATGATGGTTCTTGGTACGGGGTCAGTACGGCTAGACAACGCCATCTGTAAAATAATCTAGGAGGTCATCAAGCTGATCCGCCTGAACTTCCTCTGTCTCCTCGTCCTTGAGATAGGTGGGCTAGGTACATCTTCTGGTGGCCTCTGGACATGCAGGAGGAGCAATTACAACTTCCATTAAGGTGTAGTTTTTGAAACTACCCCACTCCTCCATGATTTCGGCGGTTATGGCTTCTCAAAGGCTATAAAAGGGGACTTGAGCAGGCAGTAAGGAGATTGAATTCAAGGCAAAAGACTAGAGACTCTACCATTTTCAACAAAGGACTTTCTCTTCCTTCCCTAAGGTGAGAATCACACAGCAAGCATTTCTTGGATTGGGCGATAGCTTCCAGAGGCCCTTCTTTGTTCCTCTCACCATGGAAGGCAGACATCCCTATTGTCTCTCCTTCCTCATAGAAGGTGATGAATTACAAAGACTGGCGGAGGAAACTTCAATGCAAATTTCTTCAACTTCGTCTCAGGCAACTTTCCGAAGACAGCAATCTCCTTCTTTCTCTTTTCATTATGTAATTTCCATTGTATTTGATATCCTAAGCCTAACGAGGAGGTTGTATACAAATTTGTAAACAGCCTACACTTAGAAGGTGAGACAAACATAACCCATGTAAACAAAAGTGGAGATGACTCCTCAAGGCACAACCAAACACACGTGCAAGTCATCTTCATAAATTTCTATTAAAGTTGAAGAATGAATAAAAGTTCCATTCTTTCTTTCATTTTTGAGCAAAATAGAAGATTGGCGCTGTCTGTTGGAAATAAAAAGAATTAAAAAATGTCTTGTTGATCAAATACTTAGGAAAAATTGAGAGGAGATAAATCATGTGGTTGTTGTTACTATTCTAAAAAGTAAAAGAGAAGAAGAACGAAATTGAGAACTGTTGCAAAGGCGAAGTGGAGATGCTGCACAATGCCCACCGGCAATTGTAGAAGAGACTTGGCGGCCATAAGGGGTGCGACCTTTGAGAAACCCCTTAGATAACATCTTAAAAGACTCAATTTTATTATTTAACTTTTTCACTTTACCATTTATACGGCACCATGAAAAAAAACTCCTGGGTCCCCCGTTGCTTTCAGTTATACATTCTTTTCACTTGTTTGAAATTAGGTGAATAGCAAATAACAGTTGTTTATGAGAGAAAGTGGGCAAGATAATCATGGCCATGTAAAGGTGGGACCCACAAACTAGTCAGATGTTAATTGATGTGCAAACTACTCTTTTATAAGAGGTGGAAATTCTCACTCTATTAATTGTGAGAGTGGGAGATGCCTAGCCGCTAAACTGTAGTGCCAACTGTTTGTCAGTTAGTGGCTATGGCTTGATGGCCCTTTTCAAACTGTTGGAATCTTCAAGTCAATGAAGTCTTGAGCCATGTACCTTTCACGGTCGAACCCACTTGATGAATAATCCATTTGCAAGGGACTAAAGTCTTAAAAAATAATGAAAAATATCTTTAAAAACAAGCTTAGACGGAAAAGTAAAGAAAGAAAAGTCTTCCACCATCCCTCTCTGATCAAAGGACTTATCTTATGACTCCAAACCATCCATGTAGAAGCAGGCGAGTTAAAGTACTCCCGCCAGCACTAAAAAACAGAAAGAAGTAACTTTTGAGCTGTGTCTAAATTTCATTTAAAGAATGTTATCTTCTCGCAAAATAAACAAAATATTTTTAGATTTGCCAAGCCCTGTTTGTTTATATGGAAGGAGTAAGGAGTAGGGGTGCCAAGAAAGACTGTTGAGTGGTGTTGGCACCTTTTTGTATAATATACATGTCAAGGGATTGATTTCTTAGTCTGCAAATCTGAAGTATCACTCTTGCTAGTAGTCTAACTTAGCACGCACCTAGAGAGGGAGAGTGTAGGGTCAAATCTAAATAAAATTAAAAAGGAGGGCGTAAGACCCAAAACCCCATTTGTTTAAACACTTGAGATTATAAGGTTAATTCCTCTATCTAAACACAGTTTTATACATCAGCAGCCCCAAACAGAAAAACTGAAAACACTAATGTTATCAATTTTAAAGTTGAACTCAGATGATGATGATGATGAAGGCAAGAGATCTTGGATTTCCCTTTCCACCTGGCATATAAATATATAATAGACAATGGGTCGGACTATGCAGGGTCAAGCCCTAGGCCGGCACTAAAGGTTATGGGCTTTTTAAAATCCGGCCTTACCCTACCTTCGGGCTTTAGGATAAGAAGAAAAGCCCTTACTGTTGTGGGCTTTGACAGGCCAAGCCCCTTCGTCAAAAAGGGCTGATTGACAACTTAGTTGCGTCCAATTGACAATCCGCAATGAAAAGAACAGTCATACTTAACTATGAGTTTCACTCTTTTTTATTTTAATATTTTTATTTTTATATTTAATATTTAATCTTATTTTATAAGTGGCACATATGGTTATATGCTGGAAAATAAGACTTACTTGAAGCCATTGATGGAGAAGAATAAGAAAAGGTTGAAGATCCTTGAAGAAGAAGAGCTCTTGGCCTTGATGCACTCTTGAGATTTTTGTAAAAGAAAGTAATAAAAGCAAGAGATCCAATCTCCCTTTGCTTTTATACAGTAGATCAAGCCGAAGAAGAAAAGCAAAGAGGTAAGTGCTACAAATTAGCAACCTTCCCAAAAGAAAGATACTTAAAGGGATTCTTTCCCAAAAGAAAGATACTTAGAGAGATTCTCTCCCAAAAGAAAGGGAATTAGAGAGATTCTCTCCCGAAAGAGAGGGGATTTGTGAGATTCTCTCCCAAAGAAAGATACTTTGAGAAAATCTTTCCCAAAATAAAGGGAACTTGAGAGATTCTCTCCAAGTAATGATATTTTTAGATATTCTCTATTCAAAGGAGATATTTTTAGATATTCTTTACAAAATGACACCACATGAGATCTAAACCATCTTTAAAGCTTAACGTCCCATGGGTTAGCCCATATGAGTTAGGTTAGAGCACCTAGGCACTAAAAGGTCCTATCAAAAACCCCTCTTACCAAAATCATACAAAAATGGTTCCATGCCTCTTTTGAGTTGGGAACCACAAAAAAAAAAAATAATAATAATAAAATAAAATAAAAATCCAAGCCTCATGAGCTTCCAAAATTCAAACCATTCAACCTCATATACCAAATTGAGCCCAAATCTTGAAATTGTCATTCCACAAAAATCCAAACCACTCCAATAGACCCAAAATAGTCTCAAAGAGTGACTAAAAACCAAGTCGCTTGCCACATACAGTTTGTTAGGTTACAAGGTCAAAACCAAAAACCAAATCCTAACCCCCTAGCTTGCCACATATAGCTTGTTAGGCTATAAGGTCAAAACCAAAATAAAAAAATTCGACCCCTTAACCTGCCACATATAGCTTGTTAGGTCACAAGGTCAAAAAGAAAATCCAAAACCCAAAAACCCAAATCCAAATCTCTCATGTCATTTTCTAAACTTTGCCTTGAGATGGTACATGATCCCTCTCACTGCCATAAAAATCCCCCTAGAAACTCAAAAGGCTACTCTACCAAAAGAAAAACTGCTCAAAAACTCTTGGTCAAGTCAGAAGCTCTCCTTCAAAATTCTCTTTGAGGCACATCGACTACAAAAGTTATGCAACTCGTCGCTGTACTTGAGGGGGCATTTATTGACACAAAAAATGTCACTTTGCCCTTCGACATCAAGAAGCTACATGAAGTTGCATCCTACCACAAACAAGAAATGCTACTTCAATCATCAAATATTGTCAGAATCAAACAAAAACTGCAAGATCCTTCAAAACAACCAAAAGAAGAGTACACATGAAGTTTCGGGCCATTTCAATATTATTTGGCCTAATTTCACTCTTCCAGCAGCTGAATAGGAGCTCCTAACGGTGATAGCATTGAAGACACTAGATCTTTGACCAAAGCCTATAAATGGTCTTAAAATACCTCCAAAAGGCTCAATGTCCAGTTTCTGGTCAAACTGACAACGTTTGACCCTACATCAACCCTAGGACAGCAAAATCAAGCCTCTCAGCGGCGAGAACCACCAAGGACATCACTCATCAAACAGAATACATGGGTAACTTCAAAATGCTTCCAAAAGGCTACATGTCAAGTTTCAGGTCATTTCGACAATATTTGACCAGACTTGGACTCCTGAAAGCCAAATCAGGCCTCCTAGCGGTGGAGCTCCTCAAGACCATGATTTCCAAATTGGAGCTAATGGATCATCTCAAAATGACTCCAAAAGGCTCCCAATCAAAATTTCAGGTCAATCGGACATTGGTTGACCGTACATCAAAGCGCAACATCTTCCTCGTGACAAAATCAAGTCTACTACGACAGGACCCCACACAATTTCAAAACTCAAACAAAAGCCTATGGTTGGTCTTATTTACCGCTCAGGAGACTTCATCTCAAATTTCAGGTCATTCCGATAACGTTTGACCTAGTTTTCACTTCTGACGGCAAATCGGCAACTCTACGCAACAAAGTCTTAGACTTTCCTAGAAAATTGGAAACTTCACGATCTGATATGCAAGGCTTCTCGTCAAGTTTTCTACAGGGAAATCAAGCCAAAATATGTACAGAAATGTCAAAAAAAATACTGAAGAAAAAAGAATCGGAAAAAATCGAAAAACGGCTGAGAACCGGCAACCAAAAGGGACAAAAGTCCGCCGGTGACCTTGCCCCATGGTCACCGGAGACCCTGGAAATCCGGGTCGCCGGATTTTTGCCAAAAACCCATTTTTGGATCCCTTTTCGCTTTCCGAGATGCTTGGCCTCTATGGTTTTCCAAAAATCTAACTTTTGGGGGCACGGAATCCGTCAATCTTGGTCTACATCACCGATCGCCGTAAAAAACATGGGAACGTCATCGAATGCTTCGAAATCGCCAGCCGGCCGACCAAGAAAGCACACTTTCTGCCCAATCGATCGAGAAATTGACAGGAGAGATGAAACCGGCCCATTGGTAGTAATCAATATCTTAAGTTGTATGGTCATCCTACATCGATCAGCATGAAGATCCATCGGCAATCATCGTAAGAAGAATTCCAAAAGACGCGGCGCGACCCGGGACTCTTCAAATGCCTCAGCGACCACTTAATGCAGTTAAATGACTCATTTTATGACAAGTTAATGCAGTCATTTACTCATTATTCTGGACGGCCCAATCAGGAGCAAGGAAATAGGAGTTACAAGTCAACCATAATCATGGCATTAAACCATGTAACTCCTCCCATCATGGAGTTTAAAGGCAATTAAAAGCCCTTAATTCTCCAACGGCCAATCAAAAGCCAAGAAAAAGGAGTTACAAAATAATGAATCAAAAACTTGTAACTCCTCTCATCATGTGGCTTTAATACATTTAAGGCCCACAAACCCCCCTCATGGCCACCAAAAGTCTATAAAAGGAGGCTATTTCCACCATTTCAAGGATGGAAAAATTCACGGACAAGAAAAAACTCTACAACGTTGCTCCGATGCTCCGACAACAAGCTCTCCTTTGTTGAAGAAGTCCTGCACCAACCACCACTACAAGGTGACCAAAGTCCATTGGGGGGCAACCCCCCCAAGGCCTTCTCCTTCTGCCTCTATGGCTTAGACGTGGCTTTTCAGCCCGTCTACTCAGCTTTTTATTGGATATAAGACCTCCTCTTGGTCTTTATCCTCTAAAAATCTGAGGTTTAAGCCGAACCAAGCAAATCAAGAGCATCCTCTGTTCTCATCTGAAGGATGATGGCGAAATCCACATACGACTTGTAACCGTCAATTTTAACGAGTCCCCACAATCTCCTGATAAGTTAGATCCCATTTTCTCGCTTTTCATTGTATTTTGTATTGTTTAAAGAGACAAAAAAAATTACAACTCTTATCTTTCATTATTGATAAGAATTTTAAATCGCCTTTCACGGCAAAAAATCACCTTTTATAGCAAAAATCGCCTATCACAGAAAAAATCGCCTTTCACGACAAAACAAATGAAAATTGTCTTTCACGACATTCAAAACAACCCATGTCTCTTTTCTTAAATATATGTGCAATGAAAAACTAGAAAAAAAGTTGATTTCCTTTTCTACTTGTAAAAGGTGAATCTAAGAACCACCACTTGTCAATTTCAAGTAGAATAGAAAATTTGGCATACCCGTACACGACAAAAAGTTGACTCTCACGTCCGCTAACCCCGGTAGTCCCGCGAGTGAGAAAACGAGGCCATCAAGAACCAAGTCACCCTTTTCGTATGCGCATTGTCTGACCTTCTTGTCGAAATATCCTGCCATGCATGCCTAGTAAAGCTCAATGCTTTGTCAAGCTTTGAGCCGTCTCTCGTCGAGATTGTACAGCTCTTGGAGTCTCAACTTCACATTGCTTTCTTGAGTCATGTCATTTTGCAAAGATACCCTTAGGGAAGGAATTTATACCTCCAAAGGTACAACAACTTCGTATCCATAAACCAGGGTACAACAGCTTCGCATCCATAGACCAAGAAGAATGGTGTGCTATGGGTTGGTCCTCAAACGATGGTCCGATAGGCCCACAAAGCTTTTGACAATTTGTCGCTTCAGTCTCTTTTGTAACTAGAGATCATTTTCTTGAGGATTTTGAAGAGTGTCTTTTTGAAGGCTTCTGTTAATCCGTTTGCTGCCAAATTATATAAAGACGAATGACAACTCTTGGATTTTGTATTTGTCGCAAAACCTGTAGAATCGGTAATCCCGAAATTGTGGTATGTTATCATGGACGAATCTTTTAGGTATGCCAAAACGACAAATGATGTTGGTGTGCAAGAACTGGAGGACTGATGAGGTCTTCATTTCACCGAGCGTAAATGCTTATGACCATTTGGAGAAATAATCAGTAGCGACGAAGATAAAGCGATGACCTTTGCTCAATGGGGAAGAGATAAGACCTATGATGTCCATACCCCAGGCTTCAAAAGGCCATAAGATAGCAGCAGGATGTAGCCATTATGGAGGCATATGAACATAATCTTCATGAACTTGGCATTGTTTGCAGCGTTTAGCAAATTGCATAACGTCAGCTACCATGGTAGGTCAATAATAACCTAACCTTTTTCTCTGATCATAGAGCTCAGGACCAGCCTGATGGGCTCCACAAAGACCATCATGAGCTTCTTTGAGTATTTCTTCGGCCTCTTGTTTGACAACAGCGTAGAAGTACTTCGTTGAAGGATTTTTTATAAAGGATTTTTGAAGGAATATCCAAATGAAAGTTTAGGGCTCCTCTTTGAATGCTTACCTGCTCTTTTGGATCTTTAGGTAGGATTCCAAAGATGGTGTAATCAATGAATGGATCCCTCCAGTCGCCGATTGGAGGTCTAAGGATGGAGACCCGACTTCCAACCACTCGATGGCATTCAACAACTGCTTGGTGTGTGTTAAGATGAGGGAGTATCCTTCTTTCACACACCGTAATTTGCATGTTTTCTCATTCCTGGATTACCATAGATGCGGCGATTTCGGCTAAGGCATCTGCACGAATGTTTTCACCTCTGCGGATGTTTTCACCTCTACGGATGCGGGTGATGTGACAGATGTCAAACTTTTGCCGAAGTGATTGTGCCTTGTTGTAATAAGGCAACAAATCAGGCTTCCTGACTTCATATTTCTGATTCATCTAGTTGACAATCAGTTGAGCGTCCCCAAAGACTTCTGGCATGGTGATGCTGATTCGAGGGTGAGTTCCAATCCTACGATCAGAGCTTGGCATTCAGCTACATTGTTTGAGCATGGTTCTAGTAGCGAGAAAGCATGTTGATGTAGGCCCAAGGGCTAAGGCTTGCAGTGGAAGTGCTAAAAGCACTGTGGGTGCCGAAGCATGTGTCCAAAGACACAATAAATCTCCGCAAAGATAATAAACGAGGACGCACTTCAATGGGAAAACCCAATTTCACTAATCAACAACTGAATAATTTTTTACTACATTGCCATATAAATAAAAAAGATAACTTAAGCCCTAAGAAACTAGAATATTATCCTACTTACAATAAAATTAGAAACTATTGACATAAAAATAAATCCCTAAATTTATATGGGCCCTACACATGTGGCCATGTGGTCTACCCTGCATCACATGTGGAATCATGTATTTGTTGGGGCTAACAAAGAGGATGCCAACTCTCGAGATCAGCTTTCTTTTTTCATTTGTCATGGTTGCACCATCAAAATACATGTCCTAGGAGGCATTTGGTGAGGAAGTCTCTACATTGTAGACAGGTTCGTTCGAAGATCATCTCAAAGTTGGAAACTTTTAGGCAATGGATGCTCTGCAAGAAAGTCTATTGGAGCTTGGCCTTTGAATGCTTTTTGTGGTACATAGCTAATATCAAACTGTGACCGATTGATGGATCATTTTGCCTGTCAGGCATTGAGATAACCTGCTTTTGTGACAACGAGCTTCAAGAGGTTGATCATCGAAATCAGGTAGACTGTATTGGAAAAAAGTTAGTGTCGTAGCTTTTGTATGGCGAACATCACTGCAAGGAATTCTTTCTCGACTAAGTAGTAGTGATGCTCTGCGCCTACCAACATATGGCTGAGGTAATATAGAGCAGCTTCTTTTCCCTCATCATTCTCTTGTGAGAGTAGAGCACCCAAAGAATGGTCAGGACTTTTGTGTACAAGATGAATGTTTTTCCAGTTGTAAGGGCAGCCGATATCTTGCTATCTTGATATCTTGAAATGTGGCTTCACATTCAGCATCCCAAACAAAGTTCAAACCTTTCTTCATTAACCGAGAGAATGGACGACACTTCCCCGAAAGATTGGAGATGAACTGTCGGATGTATGCCGATCTTCCTTAAAGTCCTTTCAATTCTCTTAAGGTTCTTAGAGAGGGCATTTCTAGAATAGCCTTGACTTTAATGGGGAATAGCCTTGACTTTAATGGGGTCAAGTTCTATTCTTGCTTTCCACACTAGGAATCCGAGGAACTTACCGGATGAGACATCGAAGAAGCACTTCAGGGGATTCATTCGTAGTTTCTGTTTGCAAAGTCGGAGAAAGACTTCTCGAAGATCTTTGAGATGGTCTTTTTTTCTTTTGCTTTTGATGACGAGGTCATCAACATAAAATTCAATCGTTTTGTGCTGCATATCTTGGAATATCTTCATCACAGCCCTCTGATAAGTGGCACCAACATTTTTCAGACCAAATGGCATGACAGTGTCGCAATACAAGCCAAATGGAGTCTGAAATTATGTGTGTTTTTCTTCTTCGGGATGCTTCTTTATCTGATTGTAGCCAGAGAAGCCATCCATGAATGTCATTCGCTCGAATCCGCTGGTATTGTCAATCATCACCTCCGGTATGGGGAGTGGGAATTCATCGTTAGGGCAAGCACCATTCAGGTCTCTATAGTCAATACAGGCCCTGGTCTGCCCATTTTTCTTGTCACGCGGACAATGTTTGCCAGCCACTCTAGATGTTATTCCTCACGGATGAAGCCAATGCTTTTGAGTTTTTGAACTTCTTGTTCAATCTTATCCATCACATCTGGACGGAATCTTCTTTGGCCTTGTTTGACAGGCTTGATGTCTTTTTGTAGATTGAGCTTGTGGATTGCTATTTTGGGGTCTAAACCAGGAATTTCGGTAGGGCTGTCAAAATGCCACACTACCCGTTAACCCGACACAAACCCACACGATATTAACGAGTTCGGGTGGGCTCTTAATGGGTTGGGGTCGTTAACGGATCAAACCCGTTAACACATTAAGTTAACGGGTCATGTACGAATTAAACCAGTAACCCGTTAACAACCCGCTTAACCCATTAAAAAAATTTTAGTCCCTAAGTGTAGCTAGAATTAATTTATATCCACAAAGAAAAAATTGAAATATTTTGTTGTATAGTGGGGTTTTAGGTGGGATCCACTCGAGATCCTCACTTATAATTTCATGTGGCTTATATATTTTTCTGCTTATATATTTTTGTATGGATTTTCTTTTAATCTTCCAAATGACATAATTACATAACGAGTTTACGGGTTGGGTCGTGTAACCCGTTAAATTAACGAGTCGTGTTCTTTGGATTTTTTGACCCGTTAAGTAAATGGGTCGTGTATGGGTTGAGGTGTTTTTAACACGAATTCGTTAACTCGTAACCCGAATTCGTTAACACATAAGACCATGCAAAACTATCAACAAACTCACGAAGAAAAGTAATATTCTTGGGTAACTCATAATCCTTTATATTCTTGCTTATGAATACAGGACGTGGGTTATCTAGTGTTCCCAAGTCTATCTTTTGAATAGAATCTTCTATTGGAAGGTTTGAAGGTGGTTCCTCCACAATATTTTTGGAGGCTTTCAACTCAATTAAACCCTTTGGAGTATCAAGGACATTTTCAAACCAAAGCTTTGTTTCTGTCCATGGGTCTTCTTGATTGGTAATCTTCTCAAGACTTGTTATGAGATGGTCCCAATCGCCTGTTGAAACTAGGTCAGAGTATGGTACTTCTTTAGGGGACAATGGTTCTTCTGGATCAGAAGACCACATGTCTGTGTCATCGAACAATTCCTCTTCATCGTCAGAGAAATCATACCAATTAGAAGAGCTTCCTGTATCCTTGACGGGTGACTCTTCAATGAGATATCCAAGGAGATCGATGTCTTCATGGACATGAGATGTTGAGGCTTGTTAGGCAAATCGACTTTTTAGCCTTTGTGTCAACTGTCTCCGAGGAGTGTCGGGAGCATACCCCAACCCATGTGAAGACTTCTCTATATGACGGTAGAGTCTCCATCAGTTGGCTTTTAGTCAGGTGGGCCCCAATGGCGTGAGAATACCACGGCCTCCTCCCAAACCGACTGGATTTTGAGCATGCACTCAACCAACTTAGACCAATTCTTTTTAAACCAATGTCAATTATGCTTTTTAAATTCATTAACTTGATTATAAGTGAAATTTCTAATACCAAGTAAAGAAACTATGAACACAATCAAAATTGACATTGATAAGTGATCGGACCCTAAGTGCAGGGTGCGATTGTAGTAATAAAATTGGTGAGGCCAGGTCGATCCACAGGGAGCTTTGTAAATTAAGGTTCCTTCTCAACTTGTACCTGCCCTAAATTAAAATTCTAAATCTAGCCTAACGAACTAGAAAATTACAACCATCATTCATACTTTCCAAAAATTAAATTAATTACAATCCAATGAAAAGAGAACTTCCTAAATCTAAAAATCCTAAACTAAAGAAAACTAAAATTGCTACAAAAGAACACACAAGTTAGAACATCAAGAATAAAAAAATACCAAAAATAAAAATAAGAAACTAAAATAGAAACAAAAGAAACCTAAGTTAGAAAATTAGAAATGCAATGCATGCCATGAGATGCTGAAATTTCTAAGTCTGGAAAACTAGGTATGCTAGGCTGTTTTTATGCATGGTTTTTTTTCTAATCTAATGCAACCTAAAACTGAGTTTAATGGTTGGGTTTTGAACTACCATGATGCATAAATCAAATAAAAAAAAGGAAGTGAAAAATGATTTAAAACGAAGGAGATATGAGTGGATGAACATGACCTAAAAAAAACCGTGCAGAAATTCTGCACACAGGTGGGTCCGATCAGCCATGTTTGAGCCATTAGTTCACCATCTTTCCAAAACTATTTTTTCTTGAAATTTTGGGGTTTGAAAATACACATATCAAAATTTAATTCCCCAAGTTTCATCGAAAAATAATGTGTTTTGATCAGGTTTCTAATTGCAAACTTTTTACACAAAATATGTCCTGAAATTCCTGCAACAATGTGCAGAATTATACACTTTATATTGGGATCCGAATTTCCAAAAATTATTTTGCCAAAATTATTGACTCAAATCTCTGATTTTTCTTGCTTATTCAATTTCCAACTCCGATTCCAGCAACTTATACATGTCTAAACTCCACCAATATGAATATGCATGCAATGCTAACTAGTTCCAACCATAAACTATGCACAAAATAAATATAAAATTGAATTGATCATAAAAATAAAGACAATAAACAAAAATTCAAGAATTTAAATGTGTAGTGAAAACAAGAAAAGTAAATGTGTGGTTTAACAAAAATTTAAATGTGTGGAAGAACATAAATTTAAATGTATGGAAGTGTATTCTTCTCTTTCAAAATTCTTTTCTAAGCGGGGTCATAATTTGAATTGTGCTCTTAGGGCCTTTGGGTTGTCAATCCAAACACCAACAAGAAAAGAAACATAAAACAAGCACCAATCACCCAAGGACAAGAAAGTAAAAAAATTGAAAGAGTAAGAAACAATTTTACTAATATGCAAAGTCTTACATAAGATAAAAAAAAAATAAACAATGACAATTACATACTAGGATGAGAAGCCTCTTCTAGATGAAAAACCCAAGGGGGTAGTGTGATTTCTGGCCAAATCTCCTTGAGGACTTCAATGGAGAGAAAGAGAGAGGAAGAAGATGGAGTGTAATAGTTATTCTAGAGAGAGTTGGTCTATCTTCCCATGAGAGCAGATAAATGCTATTGCCTTCAATTTATAGATTCTTGCTCTCTTTCTTTCCTTTTTTTGTTCCAAGTTTGTAGCATGCAATCTTCTTTGCTGGAAAGTCCCTTCCTTGGCCAACAATTCTTCAAAGAAATAACAAGGTGAGTGAGAGATTTTTGGTTCTTTCCATGTACAAAAATTGCAATCCCAAGTAGAAATTGTATCACCAAATTCCAGAGGCCATATCTTCCTCGTTGTAGCTCCGATTGACACAATCTTAGGTTCTAAAGATATCTACTCGAAAAGATCTTTCCAACGGTGTATGGATTAAACCAATCCAATGGCTGGATTAAGAGTTATGACCATTTTAATCTTGCTGCCCCTGAAAATCCGAAAATAATTGTGCACATATGGAATGTTAATTGTGCAATGGGGTGTGTAGGACCCATGTGGACATCCAAAGGGATCTTTGGATCTTTCTTTCCTTGTTTCTTGATTCCCCTTCCGTCTTTGGTTTGGTTCCAAGCTTCTTTGATTGACCAGTCAACTCTTTTAGCACACTTTCCTTTCTTGAATATCTTTCTTGATTTTTGAGTTTTCAAACTTAGTAAGAATTAGATCTTACCAAATCTGAAGTTTCCTTTCTTGATCTTGAAATCACAAATTTAGCTTTTGATTGTTGACTCTTCAAACTCTTCAAAAATACCAAGATATGTTGGTCCACCATGAAAGATATCCTACCCTTGATCTCTCTCAAATTTCACCAATGTGGGTCCCATTCTTGATTTCTCCTACACAAATTAAAACAAATGGATTCAAGAATAATTCTATGTGAGGAATTTAAATGGACGATGCATGGGACCCTACTTGATGCACTTATAATAACCGACTTTCCAGAAATAAATCTCCAACAATGGCAGATTTTATGAATTTATGCAAAAGTTGTGATTTTTGAGCAAATTATGCCTGAATGCACTACAATGGACTCTAAATGCATAAAAACATGATTTGACACTAAATAAAGCTTTTAATATCAATAAACCTTTAAAATAGTCCAAAATGTCTATGAAAATGTGCACTTTTCAGGACTCATCAATAAGGAAACATTAAACATAAGTGCATCATCCACATAATCACCATAACAAGCAAATTTATAGTGGTTCGGCCAAATATGCATACGTCCACTCCCGATATCCCTACAGGTATTCCACTATAAATTTACGGTTTCGGCTAACCTTCAACCTTATATAACCACAAATGCATTTCACACAAGGCTAAGCATTAACCTATACCATCTCATATGCTTTTCAATAGGCTAAGCATTAACCTTTACAGCACGATTTTTGTCTCAATAACTATGCCTAAACAAGCATAAGATGAGATGCAAGTGAATACATATAAATGCCTCTTAACATAGGCTGATATGAGAGTGTTATCCTAACTAAGACATATGCATGATAAATGCAAAGATCAATAAATGATAACATATGCCTTTTAAAAACAAGATACTTCTATCTCTTTTGAAATTCAATGCTCATAAATGATGTAAATGAGAGATAGAGTAACTAAGTGATTCACACATGTTTTTTTTTTTTTTTTTTTTTTTTTGAAATAATGACAAACTTGTTTTGGAAAGTTTAACATGAAACTAGCAAGTTTGAAAGCAGCGTCAGCCCTGAGATTTTTGGGGCCTAAAGCAAATATTTCAAAGGGGGCCCCCTTATATATTGTTTACGAAAATTAGCTTCAAAAAAATGGGTCATAAATTAATCATTACCAAAATTCAAAACGTATATATAAAAATATCAATAGTCATTACATCACTTCAAATTCCTTTAAACACTACTCTTATAGCATTTTTTTGCTACAAATGTACTAATCAAAGCTGCATAATCAATCTTATCAACCCTGGCCTTTTCAATTGACAACATAGCCAATCCATTCAATCTATCATGTGACATGGTTGACCGAAGGTAAGACTTGATCAACTTTAACTTTGAAAAACTTCTTTCCCCAGAGGCAACCGTAACTGGCATAGTTAGCAATATTCTGTATGCAATCCGTATATTGGAAGAACAACCATCCATCACCTTCAAATAATTGAGCACATCAATTGGCTTTGTTTTTTCTTTTGGCAAAACTTCTTTCAACATTTTCAATTCTAAAAATAAGTCTCTCCCATCAATTTCAGAAAGCGCATCCTTGCTCAAAAAAGTTTCAAGATTAGCACAATAGGACATCAAAGCTTCATCATTGGTAGCATTTAAATCCTTCAAATCAAACAAAAATCCAAAAGTTTTCTCATATACTTAAAACTGTTCGAACCGGCTTTGAAGTGATGAAAGAGCTTGATCTACAATATATAAGAAATGCTTCACTCTAAAAGATTCTTCAGTTGGCTGTATCGCCTCTTCACTATTGTTCTCGTCAAATTACTTCTTTCTATATATGATTCGTTTTTCTTGAAATGCCCGCTCAACATTCATTCTAGCTGCAACCTCTTTAGCTTCAAGCATGGCCTCTACAAATCTAGTTTCTCTATACTTTTTAATAAATGCAATAAGCCCTTTCATCTAATGCAGAACTCAAGAATCAACGATCAATCCAAATTCAAAAGCTTCAAATTCAGGTAAAATTACCGAGGTTGCGAAACAATACAGTGTTAGGCCAGCATCAATAACTCAATCAACACCATAAGAGCATCTGTAAATCATTAAATCAAATAAACAACAATCAACAAATTTGCCAAACATAACCCATCTACAAATTATTTGTATTTTCATAATATGATGATTCAACTGATTTTTTTTCTTCATAATAAGCGAAAGATCATTTGATTCAATTGATATTGTGGTTAAACTTAGTGGTACCTTTTCTTATCCTTTTATTTTTCTATTGAGTTTATGTATACAACAAATTTTTATATAAAAAAAAATATGTTAATCAATAGTCTTGTCCCCTTAAAAGTCAAAAAGATTAAAAGAACAGATAAAAAAAAATAATGGCTCATTTTTAAAATATTCTTTGAAACTTGGAAAGGAGATAATGTTCAATCACCTGATTCTCTTCCCGGTTCGTCGGCACAAAGCGATGAAACACATAAACGGAAAGTCGAAAATGGTTTTGCAGTCCAAAAACCCAATTTTAATTGGGAATAAGGAGACCCAGTTTTGATTGTGAATAAGGAGACCCAGTTTTGATTGTGAATAAGGAGGGAGGGAGGGAGGGAGATGGGGTGTATTTGATCTCCGAAGTCGAAAGTGAATCGGCATCTAAAAATACTCTATAATAGCCGACCTAATCTTTTCCAATTTCTCAAGTTTCATACTCTTTTTTCATTTTTTTTACTTTTAAATATAACACAAAATCATTAATTTAGGGCCCTTTTGTAATGGGCTGTTTAGAAATTGGGCCATTTCTCATGTCTTGGGCAGCCTTTTTTATTTTTTACAGACCTATATATTATATGGGCTAAAGAAATTTGGGGCCCCCAAAAATGGACAAAAATTGGGGGCCTAAAGCGGTGGCTTCCTGGGCTTTAGCCCAGGGCCAGCTCTGTTTGAAAGAAACTTTAAATGACCAACATGTGAAATACTATTCAAATGATGAAGTTAAAATCATAAACATATTTTAAAATCAAAGAATGTTTAAACACTCAACATTTGAACACTTTGAACACTTTAATCATGCCATTTGAAGGAATCAAAGATTTAAAGACAAGCATGAATAAAATAAGATAAGAGGAGCAAACCCATTGAAGAATCAACGGTTTGTCATGATGATTTGCCCTCCTAGCTTCCCTCTAGCCTAGCATGGATGTCCACCTTCCTTGGCCCTCCAAAGTCTCAAAAGTGTTAGGCACAAATCCCAAGGAAGGGTTCTTTTTTAAGAAAAAAAAATCTTCAACGGATCTATTGTCGGTCGACCGACATGTAGTGTTTGGTCGACCAAACTCAACGGTCAAGTCCCAACGGTCATAAAATTTGAAATCAGCGGACCGTTGAACAGGTGTCGATTCACTGAACTGAGGTTCGGTCGACCGACAGTTGACCGAACTTCCCTGATATAACAGGTTTTTCATTCTGGATCCGGAACCGACAGCTGACCAAATTAAGTAGGTTTGGTAGACCGAACTTTTCCTGTTTTTTAAATACTAGAAAATCTAACTTCAAAGGGAAATTTGGTCTTGGAGAACTAGGCTTGACTAGAGGCTAACATGTTTAAAAAAATGAGTTTTTAAAATGTAATTCAAAACATGTTTGAGCATGCCTTACAAAAACCTTTGATGCTAAGCTTAAAAGCACATAATGCATAAAGATACCAATAATGAAGAAGTATGAGAGTTCAAGGTAATAAAAATGTATGTATCTAATCTAATTGCAAACTAATGAAAACTCTAACAATCTCCCCCTTTGCAATTTGAAGGCAACTCTTGAAGCTTGACTCTTTCTCTACCTTCAATGCTACTTGGACATCTTCGTTTTTGGATTTTAAGGAGCTTTGGATATTAGGGAGCAATTGGATTTTCTTTGCGGGAGCAATCTTGAAAACACCTACAGCTTTGCTCCCCCTCAACTTGTGCCATGAAACTTTCTCTTAGTTAGAAGACCGTAGCTCTTCTCCCCCTCAACCAAAGCCAGAGATGAAATGATATTTGCCAATTTCTCTATTTCTCTCCCCCTTTGACATCTAATTGCAAAGGAGTTTGCCCATGAAACAAAAAGAAAAACATAAACCTTGTTAGTAGCACCTGTTTATAATACAATGATAAAAATGAAGTGCAAGAACAAGTGATTTGATCAACAAGGAATTAGTAATCCAGGCATAGGCCAATGCCCAATTGATGTCTTAAATTGATAAAACGTTCATTTCCAAGGGGTTTTGTAAAGACATCAGCCAATTGAGCATCAGTGGGAACAAAAAAGTAACTCTATTGTGCCTTGATTAGCATGGTCACACAGAAAATGATATCGAATGTCAATGTGCTTGGTGCGTGAATGTTGAACAGGATTTTTAGAGATACTAATAGCACTAGAGTTGTTGAACAGGATTTTTAGAGATACTAATAGCACTAGAGTTATCACACATGATAGGCATACATTGTTGTAGAACATTATAGTCTAAAAGAGTTTATTTCATCCACAACAGTTGAGCACAACAACTTCCTGCAGCTTATATTCAGCTTTTACAGTAGATAAAGATACTGAATTGTATTTTTTAATGTGCCAATCTACTAAGCAGTTTCCTATGAAGTAGCAACAACCACTAGTGCTCTTCCTATCATCAATGGATCCTGCCCAATCAGCATCACTGTATCCAATCAATTGTAATGTAGAATCACGAGGATACCAGATACCATAATTAGTAGTCCCATGAATATATTTGATGATACGTTTGACAGCTTTAAGATGAGACTCACGAAGATCAGATTGATACCTAGCACATATCCCAACACTAAAAGAAAAATCCAGTATGTTAGCAGTAAGGTAAAGTAGGCTTCCTATCATACTTCTGTAGAGTTTTTGGTCTACCTTTTTACCTTGTGGGTCATTAGAAAGTTTAGAAGTAGATCTCATGGGATTGCAACTAGCCTTAGAGTTTCCTAAGCCGAGCTTCTTGACAATTTCTAAAGCAAATTTGGACTAACTAAGGAAAATACCCTTTTCAGCCTAATTAACCTGAAGTCCAAGAAAAAATTGCAAGGGACCGACTAGACTCATCTCAAATGTAGAACTCATTAACTCTAAAAATCCTTAAGCAAGTTTTTCTGAAGTTAATCCAAAAACTATATCATCAACATAAATATGAGCAAAAAGAATGTCTTGATCAATCTTTTTGATAAACAGAGTCTTATCAACTTTTCCACAATCAAACTCATTTTCAATCAAATGGTTAGTAAGTTTTTCATACCAAGCCCTTGGTGCTTATTTTAAACCATAAAGAGCTTTCTTGAGTTTATACACATATTCAGGGTGATGAGGATCTTCAAAGCCTTCCGATTGTGTTACATACACATCTTATTCAATTTCACCATTTAGGAAAACACTCTTAACATCCATTTGAAACAATTTGATCCCCATACTACTAGCATATCCCAATAATATTCGTATGGATTCCAAACGAGCTACCGGAGCAAAGGTCTCTTCAAAGTCAATTCATTCTATTTGAGCATATCCTTTGACAACAAGTCTTGCCTTGTTCCTTATAACATTCCCAGATTCATCTAATTTGTTCTTATAAATCCACTGTGTGCCTATTGGATTTTTCTCGTTAGGTAAAGGAACAAGATCTCAAACATCGTTCTTCTTAAATTGACTCAATTCTTCCTGCATTGCCTCCATCCATTCGAATTTAGATTCAGCCTCAGAGAAATTCTTGGGCTCAATTTGAGAGACAAAAGAGTAATGAGCACATAAATTTTGAACTTGTCTCCAAGTCATAACCCCACTTCTGATGTTTCCAATCACATTATCCAAGGGATGATTCTTCATTAATTTGGTTGGTATAATTGTTGTAGATGGAATGACATCTTCATTTTCTTTTGGAATAGATGGTTCATTGATAATTTCAGCTTCATCGTCGTCTTGCAGAGTTTTCCCAATTTGATTAGATTCATCAATAACAACAAGAACTAATTCCATTATGGTCATGGTTCTATGATTGAATACTCTATATGCCTTCTATCACAGTATCCTAGAAAGATTCCTTCATCGGACTTAGGCTCAAATTTCTCCAACTGCTCTCTCTCTCTCAAGATATAACATTTACTACCAAACACTTTTAAATACCCCAAATTAGGTCTTCTTTCAAAATAAAGTTCATAGGGGGTTTTGTTGGTATTCTTTGTTAGAAAAACTATGTTTATAAGATAACAAACAGTATTAACAGCTTCAGCCCATAGATTGCGAGAGAGATGCTTTTCATTAAGCATTGCCCTAGCTATTTCCTGAATCACTCTATTTCTCCTTTCAGCCACTCCATTTTGTTGAGGTGTTTTTGGAGCAGAAAATTAGTGATCAATGCCATGAGTATCACAAAATTTGCAAATTTCTCATTTTCAAACTCACCTCCATGATCACTTCTAATCTTATGAATTTTGCAATCTTTTTCAACCTAAATCTTGTTGCAAATTATTATGATATTTTCTACGGCATCTGATTTAGCGTGAAGAAAGGCAATCCATCCAAACCAAGAATAATCGTCTAGCATAACTAAAATAAATTTCTTTCCTCCAATATCCTTTAAACCTTTGAAACTCTTCTTGATTTGTTTCCCTAGTTAACAGACCTTACAGATGTCAGATTTTTCATCACTCAACTTGGGACTCCATCTCACAATTTCATTCTTCGATAGAATCCTCATTAATTTGAAGTTTATGTGACCCATCCTTTGGTGCCATAAGTAATTTTCTTGATCTTTTGTTATCAATCACCTGGACTCATTTTCACCACATTCTTCTATGATATAAATATTTCTTTTAGTCCTAGAACCAGTGAGAATGACTTGATTGGATTTATCATCAACAACTTTGCAAGATTGGCTATAAAAAATAACTTTGTTTCCTTTGTCACATAGTTGACTTATGCTAAGAAGATTATGCTTCAATCCTTTCACTAGAAAGGCATCATTTAAGTTTAGCATTTGATCTCCTTTCACACTTCCTTTACCTATGATTTGAGCTTTACTATTATCTCCAAAAGATACATTTCCTCCATCATAATCCACAATAGAGCTGAATCTAGATCGGTCTCCCGTCATATGCTTGGAACAGCCACTATCTAAGAACCAAGTAGGATTTTCTTTTGCTTTCAAAGCGGTTTGAACTAAAAGGCTCTTAATAGTTCTTTCTTTTATAGTCCAACTAGACAAGAGGGATTTAGAAGGAATGATCTTGGGAATAAACTTAAAAAGCACTCTAGTGGGATTTTTTAGGGACAATCTAATTTTGTATGGGCAATTAGGAACTAAATGTCCACTACGATTGCAATAATGGCAAGTCCATCTAGAGGTATAGTTTTTCCCATCCATTGGTTTGTAAAAGGTTCTAGTAAGATTTTGAAAGCTATTCTTGTTGTTGCTAGAGGAACCCTCAAAACCTAACCCGTTCTTGTCACCAAAAATTTTATGCATACCGAACATTTGGTAAAACTTGTCAGTGCCTAATGTGAATTTATCAACAACAAATTTCTATACCTTTAGTGAGCTTCATTTGAAGGCAGTTAGTCTCAAGTTGACAAGAATCTAGTTTAGAATGTAAATTATGAATTTCCTTTCTAGCATGAGCTAGATTTTCATTTAACGTAGTCAACTTGTGTTCTAAATTTCGTCTTTCATCTTTCATATTAATCACAAGCCTTTTGGTTTCTTCTTTTAAAGTTTTTTTTTTTTTTTTCTTAATCAAGATTTTCCAATTTTCATATAG
This sequence comes from Camphora micrantha, assembly GCA_003546025.1. NCBI lineage: Eukaryota > Viridiplantae > Streptophyta > Magnoliopsida > Laurales > Lauraceae > Camphora > Camphora micrantha. The sequence continues at coordinate 53,310,272 of QPKB01000001.1, forward strand.
TTCATCATAAGCTTGTTGAATTTCATTAATTTCATCATTTGGTTCCTCTTTCCCTAATGTTTCATCTATTAGAGTATTATGTTCATTGCTTTCTTCAATAGATGTAAGGAGAAGCCAATTAGGGGAATTTTCGTCTTCATCATTTTGGGATTCATTATGGTCACTTCCTTCATCTTCCTCATCCCAAGTTATGTTTAGAACTTTCTTACTTTTCCTATCTCCTTTTTCAGATTCTTTGGGGGTGGAGCAATTTTGAGCAATGTGTTCAAACCCCTTGCAATTGTAACATTGCACATCCTTTTTAAAAGATCCTTTGGAATTTCTTTGGAATCTAAGACTCTTAGTTTCATCTGAATTTCTGTTACTCTTGTTGTTCCTAAAGAATTTTTTTAATTTCTTAACAAACAAGGCATTGTCATCATCACTCTCAACATCACTTTCATTTTCCTTTAATTGAGAGGAAAAAGCTACTCCTTTCTTTTTACTGGGAACTTCTAGATCTAGTTTATAGGTTAGGGGATTTCCTCTTAGCTCTTCTATTTTAATCTTGTCAACATTTTTGCTTTCGGCTATGGCTACTATCTTACGTTTGAACCTTTTAGGAAGAGATCTTAAGATTTTCCTAACAGCCTTGGACTCATCCATTTTCTGTCCTAGACCTATAAGGGAGTTGACAATCTCCATGAATTTAGAATAGAATTCATCAAATGTTTCTTCCTCGAGCATCTTGATATCTTCAAATTTAGATGTCAACTTTTGAATTTTAGTTATCTTAACTTGGCTCGTTCCTTCATGGGTAGTCTCTAAGGTATCTCAAACTTCCTTAGCTATATTGCAGTTGACTACTATAGTAAACTCTTCTTGGTATAAGGCACAATACAAAGAGTTCTTTGCTTAGCATTTAAATTGGCCCTATCATTTTCTCCTTGGGTCCATTCTCTCTTAGGCTTTGGTTTAATAGAGATGACATATCCTTCCGTGTCTTGCTCAGTGATAGTAAGAAGATGATAGCCTTCTTCTATGACACTCCACACATCTAAGCTTTGGGATTCTAAGAATATTTGCATTCTAATTTTTCAGTAGCGATAATGTATTCCATTAAACAAAGGTGGTCTATTTGTGGTATTACCTTCTCCCAAATGAGTTTGCATAATGGCAACTAATGAAAACACTCTCTGGTATTCTCTCAAGGTTAGTTAGACCTAGACAAGAGCACCTAGGCTCTGATACCAATTGTAAGTCCAGAACCGAACCCTAGAGGGGGGGTGAATAGAGTGCACTCAACCAATTTAGACCAATTCTTTTTAAACCAATGTCAATTATTCTTTGTAAATTCATTAACTTGATTATAAATGAAATTTCTAATACCAAGTAAAGAAACTATGAAAACAATCAAAATTGACATTGATAAGAAAACGTTAAACAAAAGTGCATCATCCACATAATCACCATAACAAGCAAATTTATAGTGGTTCAGCCAAATATACCTACGTCCACTCCGGTATCCCTACTGGTATTCCACTATCAATTTACGGTTTCGGCTAACATTCAACCTTACAACCACAAATGCTTATCATACAAGGCTAAGCATTAACCTATACAATCTCATATGCTTTTCAATAGGCTAAGCATTAACCTTTACAACATGATTTTTGTCTCAATAACTATGCCTAAACAAGCATAAGATGAGATGCAAGTGAATACATATAAATGCCTCTTAACATAGGCCGATATGAGAGTGTTATCCTAACTAAGACATATGCATGATAAATGCAATGATCAATAAATGATACATATACCTTTTAAAAACAAGCTATTTCTATCTCTTTTGAAATTCAATGCTCATAAATAATGTAAATGAGAGATAGAGTAACTAAGTGATTTACACATGTTCTTTTTTTTTTTTTTAAATAATGACAAACTTGTTTTGGAAAGTTTAACATGAAACTATCAAGTTTGAAAGAAACTTTAAATGACCAACATGTGAAATACTATTCAAATGATGAAGTTAAAATGATAAACATATTTTAAAATTAAAGCATGTTTAAACACTCAACATTTGAACACTTTGAACACTTTAATCATGCCATTTGAAGAAATCAAAGATTTAAAGACAAGCATGAATAAAATAAGTTAAGAGGAGCAAACTCATTGAAGAATCAAAGGTTTGTCATGATGATTTGCCCTCCTAGCTTCCATCTAGCCTAGCATGGATGTCCCACCTTCCTTGGCCCTCCAAAGTCTCAAAAGTGTTAGGCACAAATCCCAAGGAAGGAATCTTTTTATAAGAAAAAAAATCTCCAATAGATCTATTGTCCGTCGACCGACATGTAGGGTTCGGTCAACCGAACTCAACGGTCAAGTCCCAACGGTCATAAAATTTGAAATCTACGGACAGTTGAACAGCTGTCGGTTCACCAAAATTAGGTTTGGTCGACCGACAGCTAACTGATACCTAACCGACAGCTGACTGAACTTCCCTGATATAACAGGTTTTTCATTCTGGATTCGAAACCGACAGCTGACCGAAGTAGGTTCGGTTGACCGAACTTTTCCTGTTTTTTAAAGACTAGAAAATCTGATTTTAAAGGGAAATTTCGTCTTGGAGAACTAGGCTTGACTAGAGGCTAACATGTTTGAAAAAATGAGGTTTTAAAATACAATTCAAAACATGTTTGAGCATGCCTTTACAAAAACCTTTGATGCTAAGCTTAAAAACACGTAATGCATGAAGATTCCAATAATGAAGAAATATGAGAGTTCAAGCTAATGAAAATGTATGTATCCAATCTAATTGCAAACTAATGAAAACCCTAACACGAACTTGATGCGCTGATGTGGGGTTAAACGGATGACACCATTCTCGTGTATCCAGGGGCGTCCAAGAAGGATGTTGTAGCATGAAGGGGTTTTCATTGCATACACGATGACTTTAGAGATAAGGTCACCGATTTGCAACTTGAACCTGATTTTGTCGATAGGCCTTTGAGTACTCTCATCGTATCCAAAGATAGATACAGATGTGTGACTGAGCTTTCTGAGTGGGATACCCAGCTCTTCAAGAGCCGAAGTGGGGATGAGATTGAGTGCAGAACTTGGGTCGATCTGGACTCTGTGTATTGGCATTTCCTTGATGTACCCTGTAAAGTACAGGGGTCAGTTGTGCCTTATTTTACTAAGCAGGATGTCTTCCTTAGTGAAGGCGATGGTTGAACTTGCTACTTTTTGGACCGAGAGGTATTCAATGCAAGATCCCTTAGTTTTCTTCTTTTCTCCCTTTGAGGAGGTATATGAATTCTTGACCCTATAGTTTATTTTAATTTGTAGGACTTGTGGGGCATGCTTGTCGACATCCGCATTCAGCATTTGTAATTCCGTTGATCTTCAAGGACTTCCGATTCTGGATTTTAATTGCAACAAAGCTCGTTGATGTGCTCTTGCTCTTGTCCTATATCAAGACGCTGCGAAATCCTCGCATATTCTTCAAGATCAGGCAAGAGAGCCAAGTCTACTCCTTGAGGTTCAACATGGTTGGGTTTCACTAGAGCAACAGCGGGTGCTAGGTCAACAGCATTTTCTTGAGCAGCATCTTGGTCTTCTTCGTCATCAAACGAGGATCCTTGTGGCTAAAAGGGATTGTACCTGATTACTGGTATGAGGTGTGGTTCAAGAACTCATTCTTCATCGGAGAGGTACTCTCCTATTTCAAGGGATTCCTCGCATTCGTGGGAGTCACTAGACTTGTATCCATTCATGGAGAATCCGACTACCAAATTGCAAGAGTATGATGCCCCTGTTAGTTTATATGGTCTCAATTCATCAGATGATATAATAAATTGATTAATTTCTTTATTTATCAATATAATCATGGTTTCCATTCATGAGATGAATGGTGTTTTATTACTTTATGCACATAAATAAATCCTATAGCTGAAATACATGAATTGCACATGCCCGTGCTTACCACCACAAGTAATTATGATGGTCGCATATTAGATAAAGTGTATCAGCCTCCCAACGAACTCATGGTTGAGTGGTGTTGGCACCTTTTTATTAGACTCGTGATCAATCTTGGTGTCTTTAAGTGAATAGTATCACACCTAGCCAATTGGTCGACCTAGCGAAAAAAAGGTCCACGTGCATGTTACTATCTATAAGCCTTATTTGTTTTATCTACTCTTATTCCCACGGAGCCACTCAAAAGGGTACACATGCATGTTGGCTCTTATTTTCACAAGTTTAAAATTAGGGCATTCCATTTTAAGAGGAGTTGCCTATGTTTCTCTAAAGTAGAAGTGGGTAGAATCAGTGTGTCAATTGTCAAACGCTCTCATTTCTTAAACCGCTGCCGACTTTATACATTTATACATAAATTTAGAAAAATGAAAGTTGGAAATAGAGATGTCAAATATGGGGCTTAAACATGGACGGACCTACATGTAGATGACCTCTGGCGGTGGCCCCTGGTCTATTTTGAAACTGCTAGAGCATTAGATGGGCTTGAACCTATCCCACTTATAACTAATAAATAGTCTCCCCACGTCTAAACCGTGTGATCGCCCCATATCACAAAACCTTGGTAAAAACACTCATGTGTTTTTACATTTTCTTCCCGCCGAGAGTGTCGGATCATCTTCGCATCGTTCTCTTTCAACATCTTCTTTATATTGAGAGTGTGAGATCCTCTTCATGGCAGTCCTCTCTCTCTCTCTCTCTCTCTCTCTCTCTCTCACCAAATAACCCTAAATGAAGCAATCCCCTCTTTCCGATGTAACATAATTCTAATCACTCTATATCTAAATTTGAACCCTTAATCTTCAAATCCTAATGTAAACCTAAGTCCTAAATCACCAAATCTGAGTATATCTACAAGATGACAAATCATCATTGGGCACACTTAGAGTTCATGTGTGGATAATTTGAATTACATTTAAGTGGTGGTTTTTCTTCTTTGCCATGGGCTCATGACCAACTATAGGGAAGTATTTTTATAGCTAAAGTAAGTACATGTAACCAAATTCTTGAGTCCAAATAAAACTCCTTCGGGATCCCAAATTGGGTAATTGGGTGCTCACCCAAATCACTGTTTCAGGGCATTTGCCTAGGATTAAAGAAAATACCATCTTAGGCTTATTTGATGGTGATGAATTGATGATAACCCGAACTTGAGAGAGATAGTGGGAAGACTTTTCAATTGGGCATGAAATCTGAGCACGAAAAAAAGTTTTTGTTTCTATTTAAATGCAATAAATTTCCTCTTCTGGTATTGCTTATGTGAAAGAAGTTAGGAAAGTCGATCAAAAGTTTAGCCCCACCAAAATAAAAATCCTGGGTCCGCCACTAAGATTAAACCAGTAATACAATAGGGTCTTTGGATATTCAGGTCTTGATCTAGATCTGGTTATCAGTCAGACCTAAATTATGAACTTGGGCTCGGCCCCAATTATCAGCCGGATCCAAAAAGGTGCCATCCACGAACTTTCGGGTCAGGTCGTTTGGCTAACGGTAATCAGATGTCCAACTGACTACTGAGTATTTGAACTCCAACGGCCGTAACTACCAACAGATGTTTGATTTGTACATCAGAAATGAAAATACTCTCTCTCTCTCTCTCTCTCTCTCTCTCAATTGCATTAAGGCACTCGCCCATTTCATCAAATCCATCAAAACCCACCTTCCAATTCATCCAAAACTATTGGGTTGAGGTAAATTTCATCCTCCATTGATCTCCTCACTATGAACTTCCCATCTTACCTGTGAAAGGCTTAAGGGCGAAAGCACCATATGAAGGAAGACATGAAATTCTTGCGCCATCTCTGGAAACAAGGTACAATTCTCAACTACCCATTGTCCCTTCAGCTCTTAAATTGCTCGTCAAGACTCTGTGCATTGAAAGAAGCAAAAGCAAACCAATTTCACTCAATGACCACAGCAATCAGCTTAGATGTCTCTCTAAGAGAGAATGTAAAGCAAATGTGGGATAACTCAGTTGGCATGGCGAAAGGCCGCGACTTGTTTGCTGAAATGTCCAAATGGAATGTGGTCTCTTGGACTTCAATGATCTCAAAGAATGCAAAAGGGGGATTTACTGATCGAGCGCTGGAGTGCTTTTCACAGATGCAGAGAGTTGGAGTTGAGCCCAATGAGATGACATTCTCAACGATGGTTGGTATCTGCCGCGCGCTGAGGAATATCGGTTATGGTATGAGCTTGCACTGTTTGATTTTGAAGAAGGGGTTTTCATGCCATTCATTTATTGCGAGTGGGTTGATCTCCATGTATTCGAAGCATGATTGTGTCAATGAAGCTTGGGTGGTTTTTAATGAGACGCCCGAAAGAGATGCAGTCTTGTGGAACTCTATGATTGTGGGCTATGCTCAGAACAACTTGAATGGAGAAGCAATCAGCTTGTTCTCAATGATGCTATTGAAAGACCAGGAGGGGATATTTTCAGTGAATAGTTTTATAATTACAAGTGTCCTCAAGGCCTGTGGTGGTGTAAACTGCATCAGGATTGGCAAATCTGTGCATAATTATGCTATTAAATTGAATTATTCTTCAGATGTTTTTGTTGCTGTTTCCATAATTGACATGTACTCGAGATTTGGTAGTGTAGATAGAGCCCGCCATATTTTCAATCAAATGGGGAAACGAGACCTTGTAGCTTGGAATTCCATGATCAGTGGGTATGCTCAAAATTGTTACAGCACAGAGGCTATTGAATTATTTTATCAACTACAATCTGAAAACTTTCTTCCCGATGAGAGTACGTTTACAAGTGTTTTAAAAGCTTTGGCTGTGGCAGCTAATAGTGTTCTGGGTAGATTTTTCCATGCTAAAATCATAAAGGGTGGATATTTATTAGATGTATTTGTGGGTACTGCACTCATGGACATGTATTCAAAATGTTTAGACATCGAAGATGCAGAGAGAGCTTTCAAGGAAATGCAGAGGAAGAATTTGGTATCTTTCAATGCACTTATCATGGGATACAGTCCCTTTGGGAGATATAAGGAGGCCATTGAAACTTACATCGATTTGCTTAGAGAAAATATGAGGCCAGATGCATTTACACTGTCGGCCCTTCTTTCTTCGTGTTCTGAGTTGGGCGCTTTATTGGAAGGAACTGAAGTTCATGCCCATTCTATCAAGTTTGGTTTGGATTCAAATGCCTCTGTCGGGAACTCTCTGGTTGGCTTATATTGTAAGTGTAACCTTACAGACAATGCATTGAAGGCTTTTGAGTCCGTAACCACACCTAACACAATGTCATGGGCTGGAATTATATCAGGTTTTGCGCTAAATGGCGAAGGAGAGAATGCACTTAAGTATTTCGACAAAATGCTTTTGTCTGAAAAACCAAATGAATTCTCCTTGTCCAGCATCCTCAAAGTACTGGCAAGTTGGGCTGCCACAGAACATGGAAGACACATGCATGCCTATGTGATAAAAGTGGGACTAGAATCAGACATATTTGTTGGAAGTTCTTTGGTTGATATGTACTCAAAATGTGGAATGATCGAAGATTCTTCCAAAGTTTTCACTAGTATGCCCAAGAAGAATGTCATCTCTTGGAATTCAATGATAATGGGTTATGCTCAAAATGGGTTTAGCCAGAAAGCTCTTTGCCTGTTTGGCGAAATGAAGAAACTCGGTGCAACCCCAACATCTGTTACTTTCATAGGGATCCTATTGGCTTGCAGTTATGCCGGTTTGGTCAGTAAAGGGAGACATTTTTTCAATATGATGGTTTCTGACTACAGAATTTTACCCTCTGTAGAACACTGCACGTGCATGGTTGACCTTCTCGGGCGTGCGGGTCATCTTGATGAAGCAGAAACTTTTCTCTTGAATTCCCAGTTTTCATCAGAACCTTCGATCTGGAAGTCTCTTCTTGCTGCTTGCAGAGTCCATAGGAATTCAGACATTGCTATTCGAGTGGCAGAGCATTGCCTGCATTTAGAACCCCATGACTCTTCCACATATGTGCTCTTATCCAATATTTATGCATCGAAATGTTTATGGGCAGAAGTTGAAAGAATAAGGATTTTGATGAGGGAGGTAGGTGTTGAAAAGGAACCTGGCTGCAGCTGGATTGACATTAGAAACTCAATGTATGTATTTATTTCTGATGATAGATTTCACTCTGCAAATGAGGAGATTGTCACAACACTAAAAACTTTGATAGTACAATCCAAAAATGCGTCCTTTTCATCAATGCTTGGTGAATTTAGACTTTAGAGGCTGTAATATAGAAACTTGTTAACACTGCAGAAAGAGTATAAACTTTATGATGTTATTGGTGCTTATCCTTTGTGGAAGTTGTGCGGGTATCAGAAATGAGATGGACATTGTTTGGTTGGATAAAATAATTGGTAAATCCAATTGAATTTAGTATCCATTTAGAATCATCTTAAGCCTTACCTACAACAAACTTCTTTACTAGGTGTATGAGAGATGCTTTTCAGGCTGATGGGGATTTTCAAGATATGGATGGGCTTATAGACACTGAAGATATTATGCTAAAAGTTGACTCTTGTGTTCCACCAACATTGAGAATGATGTGATCTTTTGGCTTCGGAGATTTTTCAATCACTATAGTTATCTTCGAGTGTTTTTGTTTGTCATTGTGTGTTTGTTTTGGTGGGGGCTAAAATATGAAGGATATTGACTAATAAAAAGTAGATGAGTCAAAAGAAAATTAAGAAACCAGGGGAAATATTTTCCACTCATTGACTAGGGACATTGAATTTAAGAGAAGCTAAATGATTCATATAACCATTTATTTAATTAGTTATTGTAAATGTAACAGTTGCAATTCATGAACTAAATAAACAAGTAGCCTTCTCTTTACACATTCAAGAACAATTTTTATTTGTTCCAATCAGTTAAAATGAGACTCCAAATTAACTAAACTTGGAGATGACTCAACTCCAAATTCAACCGAGTAGAACCAATATTCTTTAGAACTATTACTTTTGGTAGGTGTGGTTGGAATTTGGATCATACGTTCATCATATAATGGAGTTTCTTCCACCATTGTCAAAGAACTGCCTTGGAGTGGTCTGCTCGTAGATATAACTTCTAAGCATCATTACATCTGCACTTTGAAGAATTGTAGGTTTTTGATGCAGCAGAGAATGAACAGTATCATGATGTGCCACTGCAATACAGCATAAAGTTGGGGCCCATTGTTAAGTAAGCGGTGCTAGTGTCTGATGACCCCACCTTGGATGTTGGAAACCCTAAAATATACCATATAGATGATCTTAACCCTCTTGACTGGTGTTAACAAGGAGATATAAGAGAAACAAATACAGCAAGTCTGGGGAAAAAAAAAAGCACAAATAGGATGGCTTAGTTCTTCCACTCTGGATGGTTTTTAGGCCACTCCCATCCACAGTGGGGTTCATCAGCTCAGCAGTTTTCTTCACTATATCAGGATTACTGCTTGCATGGGGTGGGCTCATCAGGATACTGCTCACATGCTGATACATCAAAGCCTTGAATTCAATAACATTCTTCTCAAAAAGGAGCGGAGAGAGGCTCCTTTATATTAATCTTATCAGGGGATTCTTCTACGGCGGTGGAAGTGCATGGACAGTCCAATGATCTCTTGATAATTTCAGCACACTCCTTCAACTCAACAAGATTATGAAGATGATTTCTCCTTTCAACCTCCTTTTCTATCCCTTCTATTGAAACAACAGGTTTCATTCCCTGCAAAAAAGCAACTTATTGAAACCACTGTAGAAAACTATATTTTCAGGGCCTGTTTGTTTGTATAGAATACATAGGAACTCATTCCGTAAGTGGTTAAAAATGAATGTCCAAGCTCCAAGGTGAATATCTGAAACCGACCATCAAATAACCTTCTTTTAGTTGAAAGTGAATCAAGGCAAGAAGGGAAGTGAATACCAACCAGCACCCTGTAATTCAAATCCTAGGAAAGCCAACATCCCATCTATATTGCTACCTTATATCTTGTAACCCTTACTTCATATCATTCACACATCACCTTCTTTATATATCCTTCGGTGAAGCTTATTTGACTAGGAATTCCTATATATCCAATGCATGGTTTTTCACCTCCGTAGATATTCATTTCAGAACACATGCACCAAAATATAGTGTGAACATTGATGGGAGGGTCCCATCTTGGGAAGTGGTGGACCCGACCCACTCTATGGATCTGCAAAGCGGCCTGTTATCATCAAATCATTTGGATTATACAGTAACAGCTTGCAAAATAGATGGTGTACTAAATTTTGTACCAACCTTCCAATTTAGATGCTCTTGATATAAGGCTACAAACTTAGACGTAAGAAAGGCTGTTGGGGCTAGGGCATTCACAGTGAGCCCTTCCCATCAAATAGCCCTTGCAGATTAAAGGAAGACAGATTGTCCAGTGGGAAGGCTTTACCCTATATTATGCGCTTAGACAAATTAAATTGAAAATGCACAAAAACTTGAATACCTTTGTGAAAATGTCAGTAGCTTCTTCTGCCTCTGCCTTTTGAACCATGTCTACTGCTACTTCCTGCATTGAATAGGTAACTGATGTCATTATTTCATGGCTTTCATAGATGCAAGAAAAATGATCCCTCTCCCACAAGTTTTATATATGTCAACAGATCATGCAGACTATAAGTTTCACACTCTGCAGACCTCTTGAAATGTTGGGACAAAAATAATTTCTTCCTTTTTTTTATCTTCCAGGATCAAACTAATATGATTTGGGATTTGGCCCATTCACAATAGGGCTCAGTATGAGAAGTCTACTTCAACAGGTGGCTAAATTGCTACATGTGACTCAAACTCTCAACAGGTTTGTGTCATCTAGATGTTGGTTTGTTATGGAATTCTAGGCTCTGGCTCAGCTCAAAGGCCTTGAAATTACACAGAAGCCTGGTCCATGTGAAAGGGTCTTCAGCTGATGAATGATCTTGGCTTGAATGAAAATAAGAGAATTCGCTGAAATTGTTCGTCTAGAACTTAATTTCTTGTAAAGCTAATTACAAGTTCTTTCAAGTCTTGAATGAAAATGAGAGATTTCACTGAAATTGTTTGTCTAGAACTTAATTTCTTGTAAAGCTAATTGCAAGTTCTTTCAAGGCTTGAATGAAAATGAGAGATTTCACTGAAATTGTTTGTCTAGAACTTTCTTGCAAGGCTAATTGCAAGTTCTATCAATCAAAAATATAAGGCCTGTATCTCATTACTAAACTTGTTGAATAGATGAATTTGTCCAAAATATTTTTTTAATCAATCATAAGAAGAATTTTGATAAGAGAATAGAGCAGCCCCAGGTCCTACAAATTAGATGAGAGCCCAAAATATGGCTAGCCAAAGGCCATGATTTAAAACCTCATCATGATTTGCACTAATGTCAGTCAATCTGACTCGGCTTTGTAGCTCATCAATTCAGGAGTGGAACGAGTCTGACCGGATGACTGACCAACTCGGCCGAGTTACCCGACGCACTCACCTTCCAAGTTAAGTTCCTAAGTTTTTAAAGTATGATTCAATGAAAGGAAAACATTGGTGAAAAAATGTTACCCTTGCATGGTTCAGTGCTCCTTCATTCAGGGTCTTGGGCTCCATGTCGATCGAACAGCAAAGGTGGTCCATGGCGGGGGAGTTTAGGCAGATGCGACCCCATTGATCCGATTTTGACCTTCTTTTATAGCCTGAGATTGAGCTCACGGATTCAATTGCATTGATGAAAAAGGAGATAGAGAAGAAAAACACCCTCTTTTTTTTTCTGTCATTGGTGTCCCGTGCTTTTAGTTGGCTGTTGGGTCATGGGAACTTTGAATAAATGGCGGGAAGCAATTCATATCTAGTTCATTGGTTTCATGGCCAGAGGGACCTTGGAAGTTTCCTTTGTACAAGTCAAAGGTCAGAAAGTATAAGTTTTCATTTTTTTTTTTTTTTTTTTTTAAAAAGGCCTTACTAAAAAAAAAAAAAAAACAAAAGGATTAGTGTGGATCAGTTATATGGGTTTCCAGAGACAAAGCAAACTCTAACTCTAACCTGACTCAAATGGCACCTGAATATACCCAACCTGAACTTGACCCAATTGCGAACTCCATACCCTAATGCAATTTTTTTTTTTTTTTATAACGCTCGGGCCAGAATAATCCCTACAGACCCAGGAGAGAAAGTCGGGTAAAATTCCCCTATGGCCCCAGTGTGGTAGTGCAGTCTCGAATCCACAACCTCCGGGTGCAAACCGTAGTCCTAGGCCAATTGAACTACGCCTCGGAATTTAATTTGCATACCTAAATGCAATTATGATCGAATTGGGAATCCGAAGTTTTTTAGTTTGGTTTGCTTTTCAAAAGCTTATGCAATTGAGAGGCCACCCTCTAGTGACCAGTGACCCCCCTCGTACCTATCATGGGTGAGGTGGGAGGTTGAAAGATTTGAATGGGACCGAAGGGGTATGCTAAATATGAACCGCATTAGGTCATCCTAACTATTCGAATTATGGATCTCAAGTTTAATAGTTTCAAAAGGCATCATTTTTCTGAATTTTAATCCAACTGTGAGTAAACAAGCTTTTTCATAGAGGGTACGACGACTATGAGGGGATTGGATTGATCATAAAGGGGATCCATGTGCTTATCTAACGCCCGGATTAGATACACAAAGCCCAAACCTGAACTAGATCCAAAATCCATGAATATTTCAGAGCTAGGCCAAGCCTCACCTGAATTTGAAGAAGGGCTACCTAGGTTTGGATTTAGCCCACCCAAGTGGCAACCCTTGATGGTGATATCCTAATTTGGATAATTTGATTTGGATCTGCCATGGATCATATGTATTGGACCTGATCATCACCGTTCGGGTCAAGGAAAGCGACTACAAGGTGGTCTTGGACAAGATGTACAGTTGTATACAATGGCCCACTGAGATCTGTGGTGTGGATGCACCGATTCATCTATAAAGAAAAGTGGTGCATTTAGATTTTTGTGTAGGTGGCGACAGGTGAAGGGTAGGGTTGCCGGTTACAGATTTGTCTTTCTTTCTTCTCCAAACCTCATTTGACACTTTACTAGATTAATAAAAGTCAGGTAAAGCCTCCATTTTTCTAACAAGGGTCACATTAATAGCACTTTAACTCAAAATTCCCTCCATAATTTTTAAAACAAAAAAGTTCAAAAACCAACCTCCTTTCTCAACTAAAAAACAAAAAATCTCTACTTGTCTATACAAAAAGTAAAAAGATTTCATACCAAACAACTAAAAATAAAATACCATTATAACCCAATTATATTTTATTCTATCTTGATTTAATGCTTTATTACACTTTATTTTACATGTAAAATTACCAAACGAGCCTGGGATTGTCTTATTAGTGGGCCCTTGGGGAGGTATTGTTTATTAGAATTTGACAAAATCACACAGCCGGTTAGTGGGTTTAAATAGTGTTGTTTGCCAGGAGGTAATTTTGCAGATTGAGAGGTTGTTTTAGATTGGATAGAATGAGAAAGTGATGGCTGGGATTGTCCAATCAGTGTTAACCTAGGGGGCCCACTAGATGGTGTGGATCAAGTCTCTCACTTTGAGTGAAGAAGGGGGAATTTCTGAGTTCTAAGGTATATCTCATTTCATTGTGTCTTTACTTTTCAAGATATTTGACAATGAAAAACTATATATCTATGTTCTTGATGGAAATGTAAAGACCTTGGAAGTTTGAACACAACCAATCCTGTAGTGTTGATCTGATGTTGTTCTCTTTTGGTAAGTGGTGTTGGACTGTTGACTGAATCAAAGAATGGATAGAGGACAACTTGTGCTTGTGACACTTTTTATCAATTCACATGACAGGAACAGCAAAATAGGTGATTCAAGAATAAGATTGATTATCATCATCAACTAGCTGTGTGAATGTTTAACCAGTAACATTGCATTTGATACAGATTTGATTTGACAAGTCTCTTTAGGAGCCTAGAATTAGTGCATAACCATCCTTTTTTTCAATCTGAACCTCGGTTTGTAGTGTCACAAAACACGGAAATTTTCTTATCTGGAAAATGTTCAGGTGTCTTCGATTCAATGGAGGAGGGGTTCGCGTATTATTATTGAGGAAAACATAAATTATTTTCTAGATAACTAGAAATATAAAAATAGAGAATAAAATAAATTACCAAATCATGTATGATTATTATATTGATAATATATGATTTCTCACACTAGAGATTTTTTTCTAATTATATCATAATATTTTCAGAATATAGTTTTTTTGTACTATAAAATAGGGATAATAGCAGAATACCTACCTGTACTTTGGTCATATTTCAGACTACCCCCATGTACTTTGGTCTTTTGTACTAAACATACATGTAGTTTAAATCACAATACAAGTAGAGACGACCGTGACGAAAAATATGAAATGACAAATTTACCCCTCCATATATAAGATGTGTTTTGACGTTTCCCCAAATTGACTCTTCTCCCTCTCTCGTCTGCATATCCAGATCAACTCTTCCCCAACCCCTACAGCCAATTTTCTTCAACCAAAAATTTCTAAAATCATAAACCCCACACCGTTGCAGTCATGGTTGATTTGGTAATAAAGAAAAAAGATGGGGTTCTGACATTTCCTAATTTGTAGAGAGGGGTCATTTGCACAAAGGCAATTGCTCTGCAAAAGAGAGAAAGAGGAAGGGATGGAGCTCGGTCTTTAAGAAAGATGGGTGGTTTGATCTTATCTGTACGAGTCTTTGAAGTTATTTGTTGTGTATCCAAATTGCTTTACATATACTATCATCATCGCCACATGTGCAAACTCCGCCTTCTTGAATTGTAGGCAGCAGGTTCATGGAGCGATAATTCGAAAAGGTTTTGGGTGGAACACCTCATTGGCTAATGTTCTTATAGATATGTATGCAAAGTGCGGAAGCATTGTTGATTTGTGTAGGATTTTTAATGAGATGAAACGAAGAGATTTGGTTTCTTGGACTTCCATGATGACTGGATATGGAAACCATGGATACGGTAGAGTTACTGATGCTTATGAATTGATAGAGAAGATGCCCTTCGAAGCTGATGAATCAATTAAGGGGGGAATATGAAAAGATTCCAGATCCCCTATTTCAACCAAACAGGGGTTTACTGTTCCGGCTACTCCCTTCTCTGGTTCTCTTCCACAGCTCCGACGATGAGGTTGCTACAAAAATTAAAGACAACCGACAGCCCAGCAATCCTTCTTCTCCGGCGAAAATAACTGGGCAGTACTGCAGCCCATCCCAATCAGTCTGACCCTCTTTTTTTCTTGGTAAAAACCCTCCTCTGTTTGTCTCAAAACTGTCTCCAATCCTTTTCTCCAATGAAACCCCACCACCTCTGGTAAAATCCCATCAAGTTGAGCATGAAGAAGGGGGCAAGGGAGAGGGGTCCGGTGGCGTACAAGGCGGAGCGCTCGCCGCCCTGAACCTAAAAGGGGTGCGGACAACCTCTGCATATTGAGGTGAAGAAGATTGATTAGCAGGATATTCTCCACGCGTCAAAGTGCAGGCCAGAGATTTTCTGTATTGGCTGGAGAGAGGGAGAGTTACAGATCGATTAGGTTTAGAAATTTGGAAAGAGGAAAATGAGGTTAAAAAAAGCGGGCCTAGGATTTTTTCTCCCTAGGGGCAAATAAGTCTTTTGAGCGAGTAATTTGCCGCCAGTATGCACCAGACACCATTTATACTACCTACGCCATTAATACTAACAGAATCCGTGAGTTTCGCATGTAAACTAGAACTACTGGTAGGTTTAGTACAAAAGACCAATGTATAAGGGGGTGGTTTGAAATATGACTAAAGTACAGGTAGGTATTCTGTTATTATCCCTATAAAATATAGTTGATATCTCTAACATTGGTACTGGCATATGCTTAGAAACAACCCATTGCAGACTAAAACAAAAAGGAGATAGCAATTAGTGGTGGAGTTGGGATTTTATTCGAGAGGGGGCAAGCGATGGTCGACTAACAATGATGAAGCCAAGGCTTTTTTCTAGAAGGGATCAATAACAATTTTTATATTTGTTGATTTTCTTACTTATAATTTTAAAATAAATTTATTTATTCTTTCCATAGTTTTTTACTAATATTTAGAGGATAATCCCTCAATTTGAAAATAATGCCATAGTTTTAAAGACTTAATTTCTCAAAATTTTAGGATAATTAAAGGGGATTTAACTAGAAAAATAGATTAGGTGACCACCATATCAAAAAGGATATTTTAAGTGCCCTTGCACCAAATCAGTCATTTTGCTCGAAAATGTATTTTTTTTTAGAGCTTTTTGTATATACACACCTAAGGTTTGAAGGATTTGTAAATAGGTCCCTAAGGTTTTAGTATTTATAAATATGCTTCTGCTTTTTCTTTTTAATACATTTTATGTCCCCAAAATCAATATTCCTAACAAGAATGGGCATCTACCATGAGATTTGTGTTGGATTTTTATATAAATGACAACTTTGCCCTTACATCAATTAAACAAAAATAAGTAAACAAAAATGCCATTATTTTTCCTCAAGTCCTAATGGTTTCTCTCAACAATAACCCTCTCATGCACATGATCGAGGGTGGACCCAGGTACAAGGACTTTGGAACTTAAGCCCCTACCCATATTTGAGAAAAGTTTAAGATTTCCCCTCCCCCCACACATTGTGAAAATTGATATTTTGTTTTTTAACATATGCCCATCCCCCCAATATTTCTTTTACAGAGTGCCAAACACCACACCACCCTCACAAATTCTAAAATTTATTACTTTTTTTGCATTTGCCCATTCCCCTAATATTTTTTTTGTACAAGTATTATTGTCGTCGTGATCAATGTGGATTTAATCAAATGAGCCATGTATTTATATATGGTTATTCTCTCCGTACAATTGTTAATGTTATATGCTTTAGGAAAAAGAAATTTGAGCCCAAGCTTTTGAAATTATGCATATAAGGATAAAAGAGATGGACGAAAGTGTCATTTCATTCTAAAAACCTATGGGGGTTGGAAGAATATTGATTTTGGGGACACATAAGGTATTAAAATGAAAATACAGGGGCCTATTTGCAAATACTAAAACCTCAGGGGCCTATTTACAAAACCTACAAAACTTAAGGGGATATATACAAAAATCTCTTTTTTTTAATATTCGCTACTAAGGTCCCTATCAACCTTCATTTGCAATGTTAAGGGTCGATTGAGACTCTGCGGTCCATCCTAACCTTCACAAAAATCTCATTTACTTTGTTTGTAGGATCTCAATCGACCTTTATTTGTAATGTTAAAGGTCTCTATCGACCCTATGGTGTATGCTTATAAATGCACAAAACTCATCCCTCATTCTCTGTTCTTGGAAAAAAAAAAAGACCATACTCAACTTG
The DNA here is from genome assembly GCA_003546025.1 of Camphora micrantha. Classification (NCBI taxonomy): domain Eukaryota; kingdom Viridiplantae; phylum Streptophyta; class Magnoliopsida; order Laurales; family Lauraceae; genus Camphora; species Camphora micrantha. The sequence continues at coordinate 53,327,658 of QPKB01000001.1, forward strand.
CTTCCCCTCTGTAGGATATTCTCACCTCTTGAAGGCCATTGAAGCCACATGTCGTTGTTTGGTGGAGAACATTAAAGTGCATATGCTATTGTTTGGGGCAGACCAATGGAAAGTAGATGTGCGGCAAAAGGAAAGGCTTTTTTTTTCTTCCAAGTTATGCTACACAATAGAAGCAAATCACCCTTTTAGAATCTCATTCTCAAGTGGAGAGTGGGTGTGTGGCAAGAGGAAAGGCGATATTGCAAAAGGGATGGCAAGGGAACAACCCAACCGACCGTGAGATAACAAACGAAAACGAAAAAAAGGGTTTTTTTTTTGTAGGGAACATACCTTCACCAAAGATAGCATTGGAGGGGACCACAATGGCAAAATGGAGGACCACTGGAATCCACTATGAATACGCCTGACAGCTGATGTGGAGTCCTAGTTGACGTTGAGGAAGAAGAAGGAAACAAACAAAAGGAAAAATCGGGCTTCTAAGCCCTAAAATGCATAAACGGGTCAAGCGCTAGGTCGCTAGGGACCCTTAACATTAAAAAAAAACAAGGTCGATAGGGACCTCAGTAGAGAATGTTAAAACAATTTACGTTCTTGGACAAAATAACTGATTTGGTGCAAGGGCATTTAAAATTACCTTTTCGTATGCTGGTCACCCAGTATGTTTTTTCCAGCAAAATCCTCACAATTAAAATACAAGAATAATAAGTTTCACTGTAATGAATCCAAATCACTCAAAATAATCATCTATTCTCTACTTTAGGACCGAGAATTGTATTTCACTTTGATCAAAGTAGATCCTTTATCGGATTAATCACATGTAAACCAATCCACCCATAATGAATCAATGAAAATCTATTGATTGGTTACTTATAACTATTTAATGGACCATGATGCCTATGGTAGATATGGATGGTTAAAACTCATTGATTGGTTACTTGTGATTGTTTGACGGGTCATGATGCTCCTGTGAGGCATGAATGGTTGAAAGCACACCACTGATTACTAATGCCATAAAAAAAGTGAGGAATCATTGTGTAACATCCATGATGCTTATTCGAGTAAACAACCTCTTTTTATGTGGACTTTTTCAAATTTACTCTAATAGTAGTTGGTCCCGCCCTAAGATTGAGCACACATTATTTTAAATATTTGATCAAATTCGGTGGAACCAACTTCTATTTGAACCCAAAGGATAGCTAGGTGCTCAAATCCAACTCCTTGTAGACTTCTCAAAAAGTCTAGAGGATAAATGTCTCCTACAAAGATTTACAATAATTTGGAGAGAACAGGGGAGGAGAAGAAGGATTTACTTTAACTAAATCCTAAATTTTGGAGAAGCATTTACTTGTCTATTAGAAGCAGCAACAAACAAAATTAACATGGAGGCTTTTCAAGTTCTATCTTTTTATAAAAGAGAAAAAGTAAATGAGGAGGGACAAAATTGTAAGAAACTAGCATATTTCTTAAACCAATCCCATGTATGCTAGTGATCAAAAGAAGTTGAGAAGGGGGGCAACCCCCCCTCCCTCCGCCACTTACAGCAATACATACGACCTTGTGGAGAGGAATCCAGTGTTCTTACTTTTCACATAAAAAATTGAAATCCTCTATATCAAAGAAAATTTATTCATTTTTTTCCTTTTCCACAAGAAAAATAGGTCGCACCAAACAATCAGAAAAAGGTATTACACAAAATCATAACAGCTCTCCTCTCTACCGCAGATTACTCTAGTTGCACACTCGCACCCTACATGACATTATTAAAAATGCATGCTAGAAAGTCCTTTTGCAATGGTCATTGCAATTTATCTCATAAAGAACATCCAATAATGAACTAGGAAACTTATATATGCACACATCGTGGAGGGTGCCTTTAATTTAGGGCCTTGATTTTTTTACAATGCCTAAGTCTTTTTAGCAGTTCAATTGAGATGATAAAAAGGGATTACCCAATTAGTTGGGTACCCTGTTTCTCACATAAGTACCGAAGGTTGTTTTTCTTTGAGGAAAAAACTTCTTTTCCCATTGGTAGGACTTGTCTTATAGCGGTAACAAGCTTTTTACTCATGGCTAGTGCTTCTCTTACAGTGGGAGTAAGGTTCTTTGCCCATAGTTGGGTATTTCCAGGTCCCAGCTCACTAGCTGGTTACTAAAAATAGAAAAAAAAAAAAAACAAAAAAAAAAAAAAAAAAAAAGTTGAGCTGAAATTCTCATTAAAGAACCATTAGGAAGTGGCATCCTTAAAATGGCAGTCAAATTGACTAAAATTGTCATTGGGAAGGGACATTCAGACAATTATTTGAAAACTTATTTTGAATCAAGCGTACTCAGCCACTTAAGTCATTGAGTTCAGCAAGTGGGACAAGTTTGGCATGGTTTTCCCAATCAGTGTTACCTGAGCTATGTAATGCCGATTTTTTAGTGATCAAGTTCTCAAAGTTTTTAAACATTAAATTTGGAGTTATTGTTAAGGATTAGTGTAAATCGATATTCTAACAAGCATGTCCCTTAATAATATATTAAAGTGGAGCATTCTTGATTCAATTTTGACCAGACTCCTTCAATTTTAACTTTTAATGGAACCTTGGTAAGATTATAATATTTTAAAGCATATCATTCTTGATTAATTTTGACCAAAACCCTTCATTTTTTACTTTTTATGGAGCTTTGGTAAAAAGGGTAAAGAAATAGCTTATGAAGTTTTGAACTCATGACCTCATGCCTTTCAAAATACCTAACCTAACTACTACACCGTACAATACTTAAATATATAAAACATTCAAAAAATGTCAATAGGAGTTAGATGGAGCAGGGACCTAGCCACACATGGTCTTATTACTTTCCTTTTTACTTTTTGTTTGAACATTAACGCCAGTTGGACTTTATTTACAATATTTTTATAAGAATAATTATAGTTTAAGAATGTTAAACCCCTATGATACTTCTAGTACTATTTTTTTTTTTCTTTTATTTCTTCTTGCTTATGCATCGTGCTTGAAGCACCAGTGGTCAAGCTTTCGAGATAATAATTATATACACTATACACTAAATAATGAGAAGCTGAATTGTAAATGAATAATATAAATTAGCTGTCTTTGTACTTTTGTAATCGAAAACTTCTTTGTACTTTTTTAATTTATTACTGTTTGGGGGAGAGGAGGGTGCAAAAGATTGAGGACCTCCCATATTACAGGTGGTCAAGCTTTTAAGATAATTATTATATGCACTATACTCTAAATTATGAGAAGCTAAATTGTAAATGAATAATATAAAGAGCTTGTTGCATACCCCCTAGGCCTCTATGGTTTTATTATTTCTAATAGGCCCCCTTTTTTTTTTAATTTATTACTTTTGTGTCCCCAAAATCACAAGTCTTCCAACCACCAAAAGTTTTTTGAGTAAAATGACACTTTTACCCATCTCCTTATCCCTATTTGCATAAGTTCAAAAGCTTGAACTTATTTTTCTCTAAAGCTCGTAACATTAATAATTACATTTAGTAGGAGTAAATAATCGTACATAAATCTATTGTTATCAATACAGGGTCTATTTCATTAAATATAAATTGATCATAATGACAATCAACGCCTGCAATTATAATTGGTTATAATTTATCAAATCCATGTACGACCTACTGTTAGATTGATGAAAGCTTCAAAATACGTGATTAGGCTTCATGTGCATTAAAGAGTTATTGAGTGAGATCATTGGGACTTGGGATAAAATAATGGTATTTTTATAAATAATAATATACCCTTTTTTAATAGATATAAGGGCAAAGCTACCATTTTTATAAAATTTCAACACAAATCTCATAGTGGCTACCCATTTTCATTAAGAATATTGATTTTGAAGACATGAAAGGTATTGAAAAGAAAAGGTAGGGGCCTATTTACAATTACTAAAACCAAAGAGACCTATTTACAAATCATAAAAACCTTAGGGGGTATATACAAAAAACTCTAATATAAATTAGCTTTCTTTGTACTTTTGTAATTAGAAACTTCTTTGTATTTTTATCATTTATTACCATTTTGGGGAAAGGAAGGTTTAAAAGATGGAGGACCTCCCATATTACAGGTGCCTATTGGTTGAATATATAATATGAATACTTAGGTCTTTTACATAATATCAATAATATATATAAAATATAACTGTGTATCCTTAAGTAAACCTTAAAAGAAGATAAATTATTAATTGTATTTATTTTGTGTTCACCATTATCCTGCAATTTGTGGCATGGAGAATGCCATCACTAAAAACAAAAGGTATTTACAATTTAAAGATGTACTTGACCCAAAATAGAGGGAAAACACAATACAAGTATTTATTTTGTTGCCTCTCTTTTTTCAAGTACATTTGGATTTTACAACTGATTTTGATTATAGAACTCGACATTCGACTCACAGGTGAGAGCTCATTTACAGATCGCATGATTCTCCCTGTTTACGCTGCTATCGGATGTACATTGCTCTAAATTAAAAATACATGCATGATAGAGAAAGGAGGCTACAAATACTGTTGGAGAGGGGCTGGAATGTCACTTTTAAAGGTGTAGAATACCGTTGGGTAAATGGAATCCAATCCCTACATCTTTTTTTGTTTTCAATGTCCATTTTGGGTTTAGCTTAGTGCATCCCCCATGGGTAGTTTGAGCTTTAGTCCTAGTACAAGTTCTTTTGTCAAGTCACGTAGAACATTCCACATCAGCCACAGTCACATGGGTCCCCATTTGGATAGAGGAAAGGAAAATTAAAGGAAAGGGAAGAGACTTAAAACGGATTTGTCGGGATTTATGTTTTTTGAGTATGCGAATGATCCTTTTCCATGTATGCATAAGAGATTAGCGCACCAGCTTGCTATAATGCTAATGATAAGTTTCAAAAATAGTAGAACAATCTCCTTCTATAAACAACTGATATATGTATTAAATGAATGTGCAAGTAGTCCTTTTAAGGAGTGCCTCAAGTTAAGACTCAAGAACTGAATGAGCTGTAAGCCGACCATCATAGGCTAAAAATGGCTGTCCCATATGATTTCTAAAACGGCCTCCAATGCCAGACACACCATATATCAGTTGGTGCACCATCAAAGTTTAATTTGACCCAATCCCCGGGTGGGTGTAGCCAATAGGATGATGGTAATAGGATTGCAGAATAATAGTTGTGCCTGAACCACTATGATGTCCACCATTGAGATTGCTGATAAAAAACAAGTTGAGGGTGATAGCTAAAAATGTAGTTTTTCGGGCCTTCCAAATATACCAGGAGACCATAATTCTAACTATTGTGTCCCAACTATGAGCTGGTCAAAACCAATCATTAAACCTTGGAAAAGAGGTAGGTTTAAGATAATGATTTAAAAACTTAGCCCAATTTTTTTTCTTAAAAAATAACATGTTGTAAATAAGTGGTCTGTAATTTCCATAGCCGAACAACAACAAACACACACACTAAATCTACATCCTTCAAAACAGAATGGAGATAATTGGAAGTGAAAATCTTATTGTGCAAAGCTCTCTAAGCAAACACTTGCAATTTAGAGTGCATGGGGAGTGACCAACAGTTTTCCATGGGTATGGAGGGCCAATTGGTTGTGCTTTCAAGGTCCCATAGATGGCTTTCAAAGAACAAGATCTTGCCTGCTCATCATTCCAACACAGTAAGTGTCACACCCCGACCCGAGTTAAACTTGTTTAATAGTAATTAATTATATTTTAGCTAATTTAATTATACTTAGATACTAATTAAGGTATTTTATGGTAATTAGTTCCTTATAGGTTGAGTAGTTGAGTCTTGAGTCTTGAATAGGTAGTTTGAAACCGAGTTGACTCGGTTGGGCTGAGTCAAGGGCTTTTATGTAAATTATGATTTTTCTCAAATTGCATCATATGCACGTCATCTTGGCATCATTGCGTATATCGCATTGAGCACATCGATTTTCATACTTAAAATTATCTCATTTGATCAACCGTTGAAGAAGTGGGTCATCATTTGACTCATTATGGAAATACATAAAACCAATGGACTTTCTTGCAAATGGGACATCCTTATCCCTTAAAAGAACCCATCCTAATCTTCATTCATTTGATTGTTGCATCTTGAGAAATGGAGAGAGCCCTTCTTCCTCCTTTCTTTCCTTTCTATTGCCCCTTTCTTATCCTCCATTTGGCTAGGAGTGGTTGCATGAGTATTCGAAAACTAGGTGGGAGTCATCTTCATCTTCATCTTCTCCACCTTTCTCTTCACCTTTGTTGACAAGAACCCTTTCTGTACACCTTCCAAATTTGGATTTCTTGTCAAGGTAAGAAGCAAACCCCTTCTTGTTTGTGTTTTTGAGTTGGAATGGAGTCAAGAGACTCTTATTTAGTCATGCCTAAACATTCATTAGCATTTTTAATGTGTGTTTGTGATTAGGGTTTGATATTTGGGGATTTTGGTTTATTGGAGCAATTAGTAGAGAAAAAGGTTTGGAAAGCTTGATTGAGGCAAGTATAAGCTTAATTTGGAATTTACATGTTGTTTATTCATTGATTGATTCAGAGATTCTATTTGTTTTATCATTCTAGCCTCTTAATATGATTAATTGGATTAGGTCCATACTTGTAATAGTTGATGTGGATGTGATTTGGATTAGAATACATTTAGTGATTATATGTTGTAAATGAGGAGCAAGGAGGCTCAATGTACATGTTATTGTAGAAGAAGTTGTTGATTAATGGAAGGAGAAGTGAGAGAGCTTCAAAAATGTTGAAATAGCTCAGTTCTATGCTGTCCGAAGGCAGGCTATTACCAGGCAATCACCTGGCGGCTAGCAGACCCCCGGGCAGTCACAATTCCAGAAGCTGACAATTCCTGTCAGAAAGGGGCGATCGGTAGGCGGTCACCTGGCGGCTAGCCGCATGACCACCTAGCGGCTAGCCACCTTCTGGCGGTCAACTTTACAGTATGTTGGTTTTTAGCAGAGAAGCGGTGATCACCAGGTGGTTACCTGGCGGCCAGCCAACTGTTCCACAAGCGGCTAGCCGCCTGGCCCGTTTGGTGAATCTTTGAATTTCATTACATAATGTGACACTAAATAGTAGTAATACATGGATTTTCTAAACCTATATTGAATTGGATGGTGTGGAACAATGGATAGTTAGATTAGATTGGCTAGTAATTACCTTGATTCTTGAATCAATTGCATTTCATATTGAGATTGGATATGATCATGGACTTCAAATTTGTTTAGCAATGCATATTTATATATGATTAATTTATGTCTAATTCGATTACTATTCAGAGTTGATTCCTTTGAAACAAAATGAATGTGAACAATTACTATTCGATTTGATTTGAGATTGTGAGATTATATGTACGATACTTGATTCACATTCCTTTATTATTTGATTCGATTGAGTCGGCACTACTTGGCTTCAACCTTGTAATACCCGACGGGGTTGAACTCGGTTTATTATTCGAGACTACTGTAGTAAGTCATTTGGAGCACCGGAACTCCAAACCCGGGTAGCCAGCTGACCTTTGGCCGGGCCGCTAGTGACATCCCAACTAAATTCGCTCTTTTTGAAAAGATGAGCTCAATGTAGTAGCCAAATTCGTATGTTTTATTCTCTATTTGATTCGTAAAGCATGAATTATTCAATTTTGGCACAATTGCCTAGTTATTACTTGATATTGACATCTTTTAATCAATTGTCATTTAATTCGATTTGATACATGATGTAATTACTTCTTAAAGCATATACTTGCCAAATCATTGTATTTGAGATGCTATTCTTGGTGTCACAGGGATCTAGGATACCGAAGAATAACTAGTGGCAATTTAAATTAGAGATTGGATCGTTAAGCATAACAATTAGCTTATCTTCCGGAGAACATGAATGGTGGTGATCTTAGTTGGGATTAGAGGTTGCACCTTGCACTAGATCATGGTTACTTATGATTACATTCGTATTAGGATCATGTTCCATTGAGATAAGAATCTAGTAGATATTCATTAGAGTACTTGTGTACTATGCATTTAAGAGATTTTAAATTATTAGCTTTGTTAAAGATAAATTTTAATATAATAGATTGGTTAATGGACTGCTCATAGCTTTGTTATTATTGATATTGTACATGCTTTCGCAGATAAATGTTCATTGACAGGCATTGAGTAATCCTTACGCGTAAAATGTGGAATTTTTTCCTTCGTAAATTCAGACTTGGTTCAGAGGTGCTAGTTCATGAGAGTACGCATGTCACACCTTGGGAACCACCCTAATAAGGGGATTCTCGGGTCCGGGATGTGACAGTAAGTCTTGTCCTCCAATTGGAATGTTTAAAATATGAGGAAGAAATCTAACACTCATAATATATTTGATTTTTTGTTGATCCCAAATAGGTTCAGTAGCAATATTGTTTATGAGCTCAACAACTTTAAGTGGTGAATGATGAACATTAGATAGAGGAGAAAGAGGCAGAATAGTAGGATTCAATGATCTAGGAAAGCATCAATTTGAGTGTCATCATCAACAACCCAAGTAGTACGATTCCAAAGCTGGTTTCTGCATTTTAGAAAACTTCCCAGGTACAGAATCAGTGGACCTAGGGACACTGTGGCGAAAAGTGGTATAATGACGATATTTTTTAATAAAGCAAGAAGCCCAAAGTTGATAAGGATATTGTAAAAACCACCAGGCCATGCGAATTAAGGACGCCTGCGCTTAGAGTTCAGCTTGTTTTAAACAAGGCCTCGAAAATAAATTGGAAGCGTACATGTAGACCAACTTCGTAGAAGCAGCTCCATCATCCAAAGATGACCCACATGCACACGGTGAATAATGGCTCACCTAATGTAATGAAGTGGATCTTTCAAGACTCATCCTTCCATCTCTTTTCAAATTTCAAACTCCTCTTTTTAAATATCCATACTTTCAGTCAAATATTGCAATATGGAATTATTACTAACAAAGTCGGAAACTGATCTCAACACAATTGTAAATAAAACTCCATAAAAAGATATGAAATGCAATCACAACTCATGTCTTGGAGTTTTTTTGTTTCAAAAACACATTTATGATATTAGAGCTAATCCTAGAGATACTCTCTTAGCTTTATCAATCCACTGTCATTCACTTCCATTGATACATAAACTTCCATTCACTACTTTCATCATCTGATCACAATCATGAAGTTGTCATCATCCCCCATGGCTTACCCATACCCATCTGCCCTGAATGTAAGCAACTTTGTTTCTATTAAACTTCCCCAAACGAACTTTTTACTATGGAAGACTCAAATAATGAGTCTCATTGAAAGTCAAGACATGGCAGGATTCCTCAATGATGAATTTGCCATTCCACACTGTCGAATCACACTATCAACTGTTGGTGGTACGAGTAAAGAGGCCGACAAATCCGATTACTTAGCTTGGCGAAGATCAGATCACCTACTCTGTGGATGGATCATGAGAACACTTTCCAAGTAAGTACTTCGCATGGTTGCCGGACTTGACACCTCTACTGAAGTTTAGGTCATCTTCTTAATCACTTTTCACAAGGATCACAAAAGAGAGAACCTTGCCTACTCCAACAATTGCAAAATGTTGCGAAAAGGTAATTCTACTACTTCTGATTATCTTCAAAACTTTAAGCATATTTGTGATGATTTATCAGCAATCGAATAACTTGTTACACCCCGACCCAAATCAAGCTTGATTAGCACTAATTAATGATGTTTTAGCTAATTTAATTATGCTTAGTTGTTAATTAAGATAGTTTATGTTAATTAGTTCTTTATAGGATTGAGTTAGATGAATTTTGGGTCTTGAATAGTTCGTTGGAATCGATTTGACTCGGTTGGGAAGAATCGAGGGCTTTTATGTAATTATCGATTTTCTCATTTTACATCATTTACATATCATCTTGGCATCATCACGTGTATCTCATTGAGCACATCCATTTTTGTATTTAACTTTACCTCATTCAATCAACCGTTGAGTAAGTGGGCCATCATTTGACTTAAAATGGAAATACACAAATGTAGTGGACTTTTGTGCAAAAAAATGCACATCCATATCCATTTCTTTCGATTATTGCATCTTGAGAAGAGAGGGCCTTTCGTCCTCCTTTTTCCTTTCAATTACTCTTATTCTCCAATCATTTAGTGCATGATCAAGTGAAGGCAACTTTGAAGTTCATCTTCATCTTCTCCACTCCTTCATCTCCATCAACTTGGGTGACCAGAGCGCATCTTTTCCCAATTTCGAATTTCTTCTTGAGGTAAGAAGCAAACCTCTTTTTTTGTGTCTTTGCGTTGCAATGTTGTCAAGATACTCGTAGGTAGTCATGCATAAACATTCATTAGCATGTTTCTTTTGGTTTTGTGATTAGGGTTTGATTTTGGGGATTTTGAGTCATTGAGCAAGGATTAGAGTAAAAGAGTTGGAAAAGCTAATTAGAGGCAAGTATAAGCTTAATTGGGAATGCATATTGTTTATTCTTTGATTGAATTCGAAATTCTAATTATTGATTTTATTCTCAATTTAGCCTCCTTTGTAATTGGAAATGAATATGGAATAGGTTGGATTTTCTTTCGATGAAATGTGGATGAATGGATTGAATGTGTGGAGGAAAGCATGTAGGCTCAATTTACTTGCAAGTTTGTGGTTTGGAGAGAAGCTAAAAATGGGTTTTGAGAAATGTAGAAAACTCCTCTCAATGGAAGAGGGAGTACAGAACTCATTTTAGAAATTTGGCAACATTTTGATACTAATTCAGTCAATCGAACCCTCAATTCGGTCGATCAAATTGCCATCAGAAATGGCCATGACTCTCTGGATGAATTCGGTCTACCAAACTTCAAAATTCGGTCGACCAAACACACCAATTCGGCAGACCGAATTCCTGAGTTCAGCCAGCCGAATTTCCCCAGGTTTTTTGCCAATTTAAATTCAGAAAAATGAAATGGGAGACCGTTTAGGGCTATCACTTGGTACCTTGACCCTTGTATGTCCAACAGAGATCTCTAAAGCATGAGATATCTCAAGAGGCTGAGATAGACTCATGTTTACTATTCAGAAATCTATCACCATGCCATGGATATTAGTTTAGTGAACCTTTTGAATTTACTTACACAATGTGACACCAAATAGAATAGTAATACATAGATTCTCTACACCTATATCGAATTGGAAGGTGAAGAACAATGGATAGTTAGATTAGATTGGCTAGTAAATTCCTTAATTCCTTAAATTCAATTGCATATCATATTGAGATTGAATATTATCTTGACTTCGAAGTGTTTTATCAATGCATGATATATTAGTATATTTCTAATTCAATTATTAGTACATTTCTAATTCGATTATTATTCAAAGTTGATTCTTTGGTGAACAATTATGATTCGATTCGATTCGGTTTGAGATTGTATTTAATGAGAACTTTATTCACATTCTTTTATTATTCGATTCGATTGAGCTGACAATACTTAGCTTCGACCTTGTGATACCCGACAAGTCTACACTCGGTTTATTATTCGAGACTACGGCAGTAAGTCATCTGGAGCACCAGAACTTCAAACCCGGTTAGCCAGCTAGCCTTTGGCCGAGCCGCTGGTGACATCCCAACTATATTCGCTCTCTCTTTGAGCGGATGAGTTCAATATAGTAGCCAAATTCATATGTTTATTCCCCATTTGATTCGTACAAAGCATGAATTATTCATTTGGGCACAGTTGCCTAGTTATTAATGAATATTGACATCGTTTAATCAATTGTCATTTAATCGATTTGATACATTATGTATTTGCTTATTAATGCCTATACTTGCCAAATCGTTGTATTTGAGATACTATTCTTGGTGTCACAGATGCAAATGCAGCTCTCAGTCTTGAGGAGACTCAAGAGAGAGAGGAGGAGACCGAAGAGATTTCTCCAGGATTAAAAAAGCGGCCAAGCAATGGGCCTATGTAGTCCAGTCCACGGAGTGCAATGGACTAATTCTTTTTTAGAGCTGAACTGGAGAGTGTGACTGACTCCTTTTTGTGTGGGTCACACTAGATAGATAGATGTAGAAATACATTTGGAAATATCTTTTGAATAGAATGTAGGGTGATTTTTGTAATCCCTACTTTAGTTGAATATGTAATTATGTTTTGTATAAATTTGACACTTGACTTTAAATAGGACTGTTTAATGAAATGGTACCTAGTGGCTTATTATTTGAAATGCTTCCACTATTAAATGTGATTGACAGGTTAGTGAACTAGACTCACTAGTGGAAAAGTGAAATTTTCTCCTTCGTAATGTTGTACTTGACTCTAGACAGGTATAATATCACGAGAATACATGTTCTACACCTTGGGGATTACCCTGGCCTGATTCGGGACTAGGATATGACAAAACCCGTGAATGATCGTAGAAAGGTCTTTGAGTTGCTTAAAAGACTTGGTCCTGGTTTCGAGTCCTTTTGCACAACAATGCTCAAGCCACCTGGCCTATACCTCCTTACTCAAAATTAGTACCACTTCTTCTTAGCCATAAATCAATGAAAGACTTGCATGGCTATCAATGTCTTGATCTAACGTTGTTTTCTTGGGTCAATGCACTCAAGGCAAAGGCATTAACACAAATGGCTATAAAAGAATATTAATTCTAGTGGTGGCAATAAAGGTCCCACCCAAGGAAACCAATTCAAAAATCAAGGGTCATTTTCATCCAAGGGTCGTGGCTTTACACAAGCTTGGCCATAAAGGATCTCGCAATGACAATTCACAAGGATGCTTTTTTGATCGTGACTACGACCAAGTCAACATTCGACAAACAAAGATATGTGAGAAACCGAACAACACCACCATTCGTTGCTGGTATAGGTTCAATCAAACCTATTAATCCGATGAAACTCCTTATAAAAGCCCAGGCAACTAAGACTCTTCAAGACTATTTAGATGCAACGTGATTCCCAAACACCGGAGCCTCTGACTCACGACACCTCAGATCCAAGTAAAATTCATTCCTTGTCTTGTTATTTTGGACCAGAAATAATAATGGTTGGGAATGGCAAAGACTTGGATATTACACTTATTGGATCAACATCCATCGACAATGGTAGACACAAGTTGCCATTAAATAACGCGTTAGTGGTTCCTGATATTAAGAGGAATTTACTGTTTGTTAGATGGCATCTGACCTTCCTTATATTTTTTCAATTTTCATCGGATGGATTTGTCATGAAGGACAGAGAATCCCAAGTGGTGGTTCAACTAGGTTGCAAACGGGTATCCGATTACCAGATTACCCGGAAGTTTTGACCCGCAAAAAATTGGGAACCAGGTCTAGAACCTATTTTAGATTCCGATTCATAAACGGGTCTGGGTCCAGAACCTAATTTAGGTTCCGATTGATAAATGGGTCCGGTTCCGGATCCATATAGGTTTCAACCCGTGGACCCGGGACCTGGCATATGAGTCTTTGATATTGCAATCTGTACTTTAAAACAACTCTTTTTAGGCATTCTTATGTATAATACTAGATGTTGTAGACTTGATGCACTGTTATAAGTTGAATGATATGCTTATTTTAAGAAAAAATAAAAAATAAAGAAAAAATAGAATCGATTTTAGAACTAGATTCGAGTCCTTTAAGTGGACCCAATTCTATAACTAAATCTGGGTTTTATTATCGAAACCTGGTCCGGAACTAACAAAACTGGTTTCGATTCAAAACCTAATCCGGAACCGGAATCGTTATTTTAAAACAGGTCCGTGTCCACTATGGTTTCGATCCGGAACCGTTCCGTTTACAACCCTAGTTGCAACAGGTAATAGGAGCGGTGACCTCTACACTTTGCGACCGGATGTACGCAAGGCATTATTCTCAATCAGGTTCAGAGTTGTCAATAATGAGGTGTGGCATCAGCAACTTGGCCATCCTCACATGCGCATTATTGAGTTCCTAGGTAGAAGTAAATTGATTTCAAGTAGTTCTTTAAATAAGACTGGCTCCATTTTATAGTAGTAGTTAAATTGGAAAGGCTTGCTGGCTTCCTTTTTTGTTATCTGATAATGTTTCAGATGAACCACTTGCTAAATCTCATGTTGATTTATGGGGACCATCCCCGGTGCTTTCATGTCAATGATTTTGCTACTATGTGATATTTGTGGATGAATGGACATGTTTTACATGGTTTTTCCCATTACTTCATTAGTATGAATTTAAGGATGCTTTGTCAATTTTCACAAATACTTAGTTTGACAAGAATATTAAAGTGCTTCAAACAGATGGAGGGACTTATGGGGTAAAACAAGGAGCATCATTCTTACCTATCCACAGAAACTTACTATTCGTAGAATTAAGACGATGACAATTTTCTTTAGAGACAGGATGATTAGGGAACCAATACGATGGAATATTTTATGTAACATATTGAATGAGAATTCACCAACCAGCATGTGACAGGAATTTTGATGAGCAGTGATAGATTTTAGATGAGATATGTTGGATTGGTTTCTACCATTGATAATGATTATAACACTTAGAGATACAGAGAATGGAACCTAAATATTAAATGGATTGGGAGGAATTTGAAATGCCTAGAGTATTTTTAGTTAGTTGGATTTCATGTAAAGTAGTAGATTTGGAGAAAAGAACTTGACTCATAGATTTAATAACCGATTGGCCAGCTTTAACCTTAAACCAGTTCAGAATCACTACCAAAGAAAAAAGAGATTTATGAGTAGGATGCACAAAGTAGAGCAAATCATCAACAAATTGCAACAAGGGAAAAAAATGACCTGTGGGAGCAATACGAGGAGCAACCAAAAGATTTTGCCTAAGATAAATATTTGTCATTTGCGATAAAGTCTCTACACCAAAAATATATAGATAGAGCGAAAAATGATCACCTTGATGGAGGCCACAATTGGGTTTAGAAGATTGTGTGAAAGCTCCATTTAATTTAACTTGGCATTGAACTGAGGAAACACAAGTCATGATTCTAGAAACAAAAGTTGTATTGAAACCATAAGCCAAAAGAGCTCAAGTAAGAAAGGGAGATGCTCCTATGAGAGATGCTCTCACCTTACTATGAGAGATAAAGTGGGGGCCCTCATATCCATATCCAATGTCAACAACTTAAATGTGAAAGCCCTCACTCCTATCTCTCATATAAGATGAGAGATATCTCTCATAGAAGCATCTCCTAGTAAGAAAACTCCAACTAAGAGTAACATAAGCCTTTGTAATGCTTAATTTAACTGCCACCAAAAATCTTGCCTGTTTGGTAGTTCACTTGTAAAGTGAATTCAAGTGAATGGTCGCTTTAAAGGACCCCTCTTCTTTTCTTCTTCAACTGGAGGGTCACTTTAAGGTTTTGAAATTTGTACTTTTTTATAAGACTCATCTTCTTTTCTTGCCTCTCCGTTTGATAATCTACTATTAAAGTGAAGGTTAAGTAAAGCCTCCATTTGCTAGACATGAAAAGACTAGGGGTCATAGCAAAAGTACTCAAATTCAAAATTTCCACCTTCCTTTTTTTTAAAAAAAAGGCAAAATTTCAAAGCAGGGCCTAAGTTTTTTTCAGATTTCAAAATAGGACAAAATTAGATTGTGATTTCAAAACAGTCCTTAAGTTTTCCAAAACCATTTCAATTGAGGACATCCGGTGAGTTTTAGGATCTTCCGGCCGTTTATTCCCTTTTTTTTAAAAAACCCCGAAAATGCCCTTTAGGGCTTAAGTTAAAAGAGAAAGCGTCATTCCTTTCCCATTCCCCTCTTCTTGCCTCCTCCATTTTCCATTTCATTCTTCTCCGTTCCTTCACCATTTCAAGTCCGGCGAGCACCAGAGAGGAGTGAATGTCCACGGGACTACCGGCCAAAGTATCATCTCATTCCTTTCTTCTCTTCTTTTTCCTTTTCCATTTTCCCTCTTTCTCACTCATGGGAAACGAATAGCCCTAACTGGTGATGGAAGGTTGTGGAGGAGAAAATCATTTTGGGTTTTTTTAGAGCTCGATTGCATAAGAACCGCATGCATTCTGCTCTTAGGGAATGATTTTTATCACATAAAACCCACCTGTAATCAAAGGTGATTTTTATTCTGGCATCCTTCCTGGCGTACACTACACCAAATAATGAGCAAAGTTTTTATTCTAAAATAACAGATTATTAACCTATTAGACGCCCAATAATTGAAATTTTAATTGGACGCCCAATAACTGAAGGGCTGACTTGGATGAGATTCCATTGGCCAATTGGATGGGCCTCTTTTGTTGAGATCTGATCAAACAACTTAGTCCTTCACCAAGCACAAACTCGGATTTTCTTTTTCCAGTGGCTGGCTTGGAAGACTTAGAGCAGGAGACGCCCAGCCCAACAAGTGGAGTGCATCAAACACTTCCGTTTGGCGTGAAGGAAAACCAGAACGTTGCTGGTAATTTTTAATATGCACATCATTACAAGACTGGTGATGGATTATAAGTATAGAACAGAATTCATCAAGTATTGAAAATCCTTATTTTGAGTGTCTAATGGCTTCAAACAAGGGTTAAAAATAGAAAAGCCAACCCGTGGTGTCAAAATGGGCTTAATGGGGTTCCATGGCTTGGGTCCACATATATTGCTATTGATACATGAGGCACAGAATACTGTAGTGTGCCACTTATATTGCTATTGAAAATTTGTTATATCTGGCCACTCCTCGAAATTAAAATTCCCCTACCCATGTCCATTTTGAAACTGAAATTGGTCATTTATATATGATTACAAGAACAAATTAGTTGAGAGTATATATCATATTATAATGATATTGATGTTAATTTCAATTTAATGAACAAGTGATTTTTATCCATGGCAACACAATCATGTATGAGTAAGTGTCCAATTTAAGAAATAATTTTTTTATTTGTTAATAATCCATCAAGGTTTAGGCTGTTTAAGGGATTTATAATGTGATTGTTTTAATTTATAGGTAGGTCAAATTCATCTCGTGTTCAAAGTTTGCATTGGGCTCCAAAATGCACTTGTGGGCATGGATATATGATTTTAAAGACTTCCCATACCCCATTTAACCCTGGTAGAAAATTTTGGAAATGCCCAGATTGGAATGTGAGTTTTTTTTCTTCTCCTCTTCAATTCATTCAAAGGAAATAAAACAAGGAACTAATTAGCCTCATTGTTTTTAGGGTGAAAATGGATGCGGCATGTTTATTTGGAAAGATGAAATATCCATGGACGAAATGGAGGATGCTAATTCTACTGTAAACCGATCTTGCATATCTTTCGAAGAACTTCGTAATTTGTCATCAAAGTTGGAGCACATGGAAACAAGGCTGAATTCGATTGATGCAAAGTTAGACGCAAAAGTAGAGCTATCTCGCAAATTATTTGCTTGTATCGTGATTGTATATTGTCTAATTTTTTTGGCCTATATGGCGAATATAAATTGAAATTTGATGTGTTAGCTGAACTTGTATTAATAGTTAAGAAATAGCATGTTTCAATCCAATTTGCACAGTTTCAGCAAAGTATGTGAATAGCGAAAAATTCTTTATGTTTCTTAACTATCATTTGAAAGCCATAAATTGAATGATTAACAAGAACCCATAATGATTTGTCTGAAGTGATTTTGATTGACTTTACTTCCTAAAGAAAGGTTGGGTGAACAGATTGATGCATATATAAGTCCATATGGTGCTGATCATGAAATTTAGGCCATCCAACTTCTGGCCTTCAAAATGAATGCCTAATATGGTCTTGCAGTCCACACTTCAACAAGTAAAATCAGTTAAGATAGCTCGATCAAAGGGGCTACCATATGGGTTTATAGTTTAGTGACCCAAAGTCCCAGACCATATTATAGTGGCATATTTTCTTTTTGTTTGAGTAAAGGATGAGCCCATTAAGGTGCTACAATACACAGCAGAATCTGATACTATGAAGAAAATGACAGCAACACATCAATTGAATATTAAATTGGGCTTCTTTTATTTCTTTTTAAACTATTTTTTTCTTCTTGAATAATGAATGGTTACATTACTGTTGATATGTATCCTACACATCTTTAGCAATCACTTGTTAGATGATGAATAGGGGTTTGCTGTATTCTTTGGGATGACAAATTGATCAACAATCCGAACTGTTCTTCTAAATTTAAAGAACACCTATATAGTGGCTTCTTTTAGAATCTGGAAAGCTTTTACTGAAGCACTATTATTTCATAAGCCAGAAACTTAAAAACTAGTATTGCCATCTTGGGGATGGATCAAACCGTTATAAGCATTGCATGTGCAAAAGCATGTCAAATTGATGTGGCCAAGTACACTGTATTCTTCATTGCTCAGTAGGACTTGGAAAATTTGAAAGTCATTCTGTGATCCAGACTGAAGTTAAGAGAGGCATCATATACATACATGCATTCAAAAAAGGGGTTCTTTACAGAACGTAATCGTCAGAAAATAACATGTTAAACTGCTAACAAGTCTTTCACAAAATGATGATGTTTGTAAACACATCCACTGCATAAACAAAATATCCAAAAATGTTGTCAATCTGTATATGTCTTTATTTCCAAAATATAGTCAATCTATATATAATGTCTTCCCCCACTCCACAAACCTACAATAGTATAAAAAAGGATTATTATTGTCATCAAAATATAAAATGATATATATAAGGAAGTAAGTCAAGAAATAAATGATACACAACCAATCAACTCACCTCCAAAATACACAACTAGTCACTTTGGACTTTCAAATGCGCTTCTCCATTCTATCTAGATCAAATGAGAGGAAAAACAATAATTGTAAGTATGCTTAACAAATATTGTTCAACATATATACGAACAGTGAGAGATATGTGACATAAGTTCTTACCAAGGAACTCTACGAACAATAATCTTGCTCCTTCCACCCGTTGAGTTTTCTCGAGCAATATCTCTTGGAGGAACATAGCATTAACAGGTTCTTTACATATTTTTCTATTATGGCCAAAGCGTCCACACAATCCGCACTTTACTGTTTGCCTTCTCCTTTTTGACGCTGTGAAGACATTGTAGCCTCATTTGGATCATTCCTCTTATTCACTCTTGGTCGTCCTGGAAGCCTTCTATCATGAGGAGGTAAAACCGAAGTGGTGAGGGAGTACTCCCACATCCTTTTGTCTGGCAGGGGATGAATTATTGACTCATAACATGTCTTATATATAGTAACATTGTAGCATACATGACAATAATCTTCACATTTCTCTTTTCTTTAAGCAATTGCAGTCATTGCATGTATGCATGGCACCCCGTCTAACTATCACTGCCGACATGTACAAGTCCTATTCCCCATATTCACATTGTGACGTACATCGTCAACCACAACCCATCGTTCAAGGATCTCATATTCAACATCCACCGCGAAAAACACCATCACAACTACGACACGTTTCTCTTCTATCAACATCTTCTTGATATTCGGGCACACGACACTATCCCAAGTAGAACATCTTGACCATCTTCTTTCCATGGTGACCATCAACTTTACTCGGATCCACTCAATCATATCACAAACGGGCATGCTTCGCGCTTCCATTGTCAAATTGTTGAAGCACTCAGTAAAAATTATTTTGATTTTGATTACATGGAAGAAAATCCGGAAAAATACCCTTGACCAGAATTCTGCAGGGATCTTCTCTATCCATGGCTTAGCTTGTGGATTGATTTGCCTAATTTCAGTCATTGCACTTTCATATTCAAAGCTCGTATAAGCCCGAGATACCTTCCAAAATAAATCCCGCAAGAGTTCTTCCTTACAGTATTTCTGGAAATTTGCATACAAATGACACATGCAAAATCTATGGTATGACATTGGAAATACAAACTCAACAACCTCCACCAAACCCTGTTGTCGATCACTCATAGAGGTAAATGGGTTCTCACCAATTCCTCTCTTTAGATTTTCAAGAAACCACATCCATGACCCCTTAGTCTCTCCCTCTACTGCCGTTATGCCTAGGGGAAATATTTGTTTGTTAACATCCAGGACAATGGCTATCAAGAGAACACCCTTAAACCTCCCTTTTAAGAAAGTCTCATCCAATCCAATGAAAGGTCGACATCTATTTAGAAAACTTTGTAATGAAGCAGAAAAGAAAACACACAATCTTTCAAATGAACCATCATTTTGAACTTTGTAATTCACAACACTTCATAGATTATATTTCATAATTGTTTGGTGTAAAGAATGAATCATACGATATGATTCTTCAAAGCCTCCATAAATTTTACACAGTGCCTGGTCTCACGCCCTCCACATTTTTACATATGGGATATCAACTCCATACTCCCTTAAGACCTCCAAGCATAAGACCTTTGTTTTGACATTTAGATCGGTCTTCAAGCGAGGTTGTATCTTCTCAATGATCCACTTAACCGATGCCATGTGGTTGCCAGCTTGGTTAACATTCAAGCATGTATGTCTATCTTGCAATTTCTTGATCTAAAATGAGACTCCATCGGGCAATACCAATGCATGTAACTGCCATTCACAACTACTCTCAGAGCATACCGTTGTAATGTGAGACTTGTGATTCTTTACAAATCTCATGTCAAATGAGTTGCGAATTGCATATTGCTTAAGTGTCATTCTAAGGTCATTCACACTCTTGAAAAGAAGTCCAATTGAAGCACGGGACGGTCCATATGCCTCTCACGATCAAATTCATTAACCCTGTGATATGAGACTCCATCGAGTCTGAACCTTGTGTTTAGTGAATGACAACTTGATTGTCATATATAGCCTGAAAACTGTCCTTCTGGCTCTTCTACTAATGCTATATGCCAATTTGCATCTTCAACACTAATTCTAGTAGCAAGCTCATTTCCTTCATTTTCATATTGAAAATTAGCACATTCCGGATCAGTAAGTTCAAAATCATGTTGTGATACATCATCCTCACAATCAGGATTGTATGACTCATCTAATTCATCATCGTCAGAGTTAATGTAATTGGAGCCTGATGGCATCAAATAAGAGACCAAATGCAATGAAATAAGAAATCTCACAACCATGCATATGAATTTGATAAAATGCTAAAAAGAAGATACAATCAGAAGTTTACATCAACAAATAATTATTAAATAAATGAAACTAGGTTCACTATAATTATGCTAAACAGGCCGTGAGGGTTGGATTCAGCATTGTGTTGACAAGCCCTTTACATTTATATTAATAAAAGATCACAAATTTACAAAAGGTCCATAAAGTTTTGTAAAATCACAAAATAGTCACTGAATGACTGAATCAAACAAAAAAGTACAAAACGGTCCCTGGACTGGGCGTCTCCTGATCCAAGTCTTCCAAGCCAGCCATTGGAAAAAGAATCCAAGTTTGTGCCTGGTGAAGGACTAAGTCGTTTGATCAGATCTCAACAAAAGAGGCCCATCCAATAGGCCAATGGATTCTCGTCTAAGTCAACCCTTCAGTTATTGGGCGTCCAATTAAATTTTCAATTATTGGGCGTCAAATAGGTTAACAATCTGTTCTTTCAAAATAAAAACTCTGCTAATTATTTGGTGTAGTGTACACTAGAAAGGATGCCAGAATAAAAATCACCTTTGATTACAGGTGGGTTGTATGTGACAAAAATCATCCCCTACGAGCAGAATGCATGTGGTTCTTATGCAATCGAGTTCTAAAAAAGCCCAAAATGATTCTCTCCTCCACAACCTTCCATCACCAGTTAGGGCTATTCGTTTCCCATGAGTGAGAAAGAGGGAAAATGGAAAGGGAAAGAGGAGAGAAGAAAGGAATGAGATGATACCTTGGTCGGCAGTCCCGTGAACATTCACTCCTCGCTGGTGCTCGCCGGAAAAGAGAAGATGCTCGCCAAACCTGAAATGGTGAAGGAACGGAGAAGAATGGAATGGAAAATAGAGGAGGAGGCAAGGAGAGGGGAATGGGAAAGGAATGATGCCTTTTCTTTTGACTTAAGCCCTAAAGGGCATTTTCGGGGTTTTGCAAAAAAATGGGGAATAAACGGCCGAATGTCCTCAATTGAAATGGTTTTGAAAAACTTAAGGCCTATTTTGAAATCACAATCTAATTTTGTCTTGTTTTGAAATCTGAAAAAAACTTAGGCTCTATTTTGAAATTTTTCCCTAAAAAAACCCTTAAAAAAACAACATCAATCCACTAAATGACAAAAGAAAAATCCTCTTTTTACACAAAAAGTAAAAAAGATTCCTTAACAATACACTAAAGACAAAAGACCATCATAACCCCCTTATATTTTATTGTCTCTAGATTTGAGGCTTCACCTCACTTCATTCTACATGTAGAGTTACCAAACAGACATCCTACGAAAACTTTTAGCAATAACAATGTTATCCATGACATGGTTTAAAATATTGGCTGATACCAATACGTATTGGCCGATACGTACCGGTATCGGTATCGTCACGGTTCGTATCGCAAAAAACATCAGTCAAATGTCTGTTGTTATAGATGAAGCAACCTAAACTTGAGGGAGAGAATGGAGGAAGAGTGAATCCATCTGAAGAAAAAAAAAAAAGAGGAAATGAATCACAGATAACATACATTTATAGAAGAAAAAAAAGGGAGAAAAGAGAGGTGGTACCTGGAATCTAGAGCTCCACCACTAGGTGTTGCTTCGCTACCTGGTGCTGCTGCAACCACCGTCATCCATTCACCCCTTTCCTCTTCTCCACCCTATGATTTTGCTTTTTCTTCTCTTTCCCTTATCTTTTTTCTTCTTCTTTTTCTTCTCTTATTCCATATTCTCCTCCTCCTTAGCTCTCTTTCCGTCATTTTCCCCTTCCCCCATTGTTTTTTTTTTTTTATTTATTTATGGGAAGTGAGAACAACATATTCCCTTTATTAGGGTTTATTTTTAACTGCGAGTGTGAATCTTGCACCATATAAGATGTGGCTCCAAAGTGGCCCGCCTTTTTAAAATCTAAATCATTAGTCCATTACTACCCTATATCATATACATTTTCTGCAATTCTTATTTTTTCTAGATGGGTGAGTGGTACACAATTCGGCCAAACTTTATACCAATAGGAAATGGGGCAAATAGTGCACTACAAAACTATTTTAGTGGAGAATATTCAGTTTGAAGTAAAATTTTATAACACCCTAAATAATTGGTAATAATTTTTATTGAACGGTTTGAATTTAAATAGTGCTCCACAAAACTATTCAAAAATACATACCCTTATTAAATGGGCCCTCACCAAGTCTTATCAAATTAGAGTCAAGCTACTATCTAATTAATCACTTAAAAAATGTGAATAAAATTCTTTTAAAGCTCTTGTACAACAGTCAATCCAACAATCGACCAAGGTTTATCGAAGTCAAATTAGTAGTTATTTTAAGTGGTTTGGATTTTATATATCAACTACATTGGTAAAAGTATAAATTACAGGGATTGGACCAAAGATACACTAAAATCTCAGATTTTAGAGGAATTTACGGCGCATGTCCCCGTAGGATCCCATACCACTCTTGAGGTGCCAGTATCATGTTGGACACGGGAGGGGTCCTCATGTGGCCCCTTTAATTTTTTTATTTTTTTATTTTTTTTTTGTCATTTAGCGCTATGGTCGATATCGATCATTCTAAGGTGGTTGCTCTCAATTTGCAAAATCCAAATAGAAATTGGGGTTTACTTTCTTGGTTGCTGGTGCTGCTCTAGAGCGGTGGATGAGGACAGGGGAGGCAAGGAGAGGGAGGATACGAAGGAATGGAGGTCGGTGAGCATGGGGTCATCTTCACCGAAGGAGGAGGGAGGATCACCATAGAGGGAGGGAAGAAGGGAAAAGAGGGGAAGGGAGGAGGAGGAGGGGAGAAGAGGGGAGGGGAGACGGAGGCGAGGTTGTAGGAGGAGATGAGGAAAATGGATGGGCTTACAAGTAGTGAGTGAGTGAGGGAGGGAGGGAGGGAGGGAGCCAAGGACCTGCAAACCCAAGGGGACTGAGGGAGGGAGGGAGGGAGGGGATGGGAGCCAAGGACCTGCAAACCCAAGGGGAGTGAGAGGAGGCGAGGGCGGAGGATCTGCATATTTGTCTTGTTTCTTATTATTTCGCGATATGGTTGATATCGACGATTCTGTTGTATTCAACAAATAAGACAGTTATATGTTGAAGAAAATCTGACTGATAGAATGGTCGATATCGACCACATTGCTAAATGACAACAAAAAAAAAATAATTAAAAGGGCCAGAGGAGAACCCCTCCCATGTCAAACATGATGCTCCCACCTCAAGAGTGGAACGAGGTTCTACGGTGACCGCGCCGTAAATTCCTCCAGATTTTAAGTTGAGAGCTGCTACCTGCACATTGACTTCTGCTCTATGTACACTGCTACTCTCTAAACTAATCACACTTACTCTCTACACACCTTGGACTTCCCAAAATACCCTCACCTATACTTCTTCCATTGCTCTCTACAAACTCCTCCTCCCCACTCACTCTCCAGTGGCTCTCACTGCCACTCACTTTCAAATCCCTCACTCTCTTCCTCTTTGCCCCCTCACTCATTCTCTTTTTTCTTCCTCGCCCTCTTACTCTTTCATCACTCTGTCTCTCTAAAAGGTCATTGTTAAAGGAAATCTCTTTTCCTCATTCTCTCCATGTTCATCGACCCATATTTCATTCTTTTTTATGTATTCACGGCAGTGGTTGTTTGTTGGCATCAGAACGCTTGAATGGGCTAGAGAGATGCATTCTCTCTCCCTCCATTCACACGGTTTTTTTTTCTTTCTCGGGACAGTTCGGCCTTTAAGGGCCGGATGGATTTCATTTGTTCGGTTGCATTCAGCTAAACAAACTCATTTTGTTCGGCTGCATAGGTTCGAACATAATCATTTTGTTCAACCAATTAGGTCCGAACAGTGTGTACATACTAACTTATCAATTTTTTTCTCCATATTGAAACAGATGCCATTAGGATATATGATCATTTTGTACAAAAGTCAATCAAATACCAGAACATCAATTGTCACCTTAATAGTTGGTTCAAGTTTTTTTTAATACTACACGTGTTATCTCTGCAATCTAAACTTGTAAAGGAAATTTGGAAATGGCCAAAGGTAGCTCAACATTTCTTGTGTGTTTCTGCCATTTTTCTCATTAGCTCTTACGGCCACTAACGTGTTCGACCGCTTAAATTAAGTTTGTTTAGCGACATAGGGCCAAACAAATCGAGTTTGTTCGGCCATATAGGGCTGAACATCTTTTACGTGGCCGAACAAATCGCCGAGCCTTCATCTTCAATGACGATTTTTTCTTTTACATCCATAGCATTTGGTTCTCCATTTGCTTGTCGCTGTTGAAATCATCAAAAACCACCATTTACTTGTCCATTTGCTTTTCCATTGCTTAAAAATCACAAATGACTAGCTATGAGAGATGAATGAGGTAAAGATGAAAATTGAGATATGAGTGACAAGAAGAACGACAGATGAGTGACAAGAAGAGTGGGAGAAGAGTGAGAGGAGTGTGGGAAGAATGATGAGTTGCAATAGAAAGATTGAATGAGAGGGAGGAGGGTTGCATAAATGGGTGGAAAGGAACATCGCCTAGAAGGTGGGCATGTGTAGAGAGCAAGGTAAAACGTAGATATTTTGAAAATTGTCCTTTTTGATAATTTCCCATATGGGTGTTTAGGTCAAAAAATTTTGATAGCGCATAGAGCAAAAGTCAGTGTGTATTTAGCCGCTCTGTTTTATGTTGGTCCCCAATACCTGTTTCAAGAGCAAAAACTTTGTATCTTGACAGTCAATTTCTTGTGTTCAGATCAACGCCCAATGTGATTTTTAAGCTCTCTCTCTTCTCGATTGGCTTAACCAGTTCCATCCCAGAGAATCAAAACCCGCTAGAAGTAGAAGAAGAAGAAGAGGAGGAAGAGAATCTGAAAATGGAGACGCAGGAGAAGAAGAAGAAGGACCATCCACTTCCATGGCTGAATATGATGGTTACAGAGCCCTTCTACCTCTTTCATTTCCTCGCCTTCTTCTCCTACTTTGTCGCTCGCTCCTCCTCTTCTTCTGCTTCTCAATCCCTCTCTCCAGATCTCTCTCATCATAATCTCCTTCATCGGGTAATCTTCCCTTTTTATTTCTCTATCACTTTCATCTTCAGTTTGAAAGTTTTGATTTCTTTTGGTATTTGCTTTGAGCTCACGACATTGATTACGATCCACTTCGGTGCAGGAAATTCAAGCCATTCTGGCATTCTTGCTGCTCGCTGCTATAAAGGTACGAACTTTCCTAAAGATCAAGGATGATCCCAAACCCCCCAGTATTTGTTTGGATTAAAATACATAAGGTGTTTCAATTGAATATCAATGGGGAGTTTCCAAAAATGGGCATCAAATAGCATCTTCTTTTGATTTGTAAAAGGAAATGTTGTTTGATGTTTATTTTTGGAAAATCACCTTTAATCTTCATGTTTAAATTTTAACTACCCCATGTGTTCAATTCCTATGTATTCTAATGCAAACAAAGAGGGCCCTAAATAGATTCTCTTTTCATGTATGGAAAATTGACAAGAGCTCTAGCACATTTGGAAGGGGCTTCTTGTTGTAGCCATGACTGTGAGATTGCCTGTTCAAGTGATGTTACCAAATTTACACACTTGCACACAAAAATCTTCTCCCAGTAGCGGACTTTGTATCCTGTTTGTTAATAGGGAGTCCAGCTTTATGCGCGGGGGCGAGGGCGGGGGGTGGGGATGGGGGGGTGGTGGTGTGGTCACCCTTGAACAATCTACCCCCTTCAACACCCTCACCCAAGAGAGTGGCACCTCTGCACGGCTGCTGGATCCAGTTTGACCGATGTCTTGACAACCCCACCATTAGATCTGAGATGGAGGTGTTTCATATCATTGATTTTGCACGGCCATTTGTGTCGTGGGCCTCATTGCATAATTCTCTTTTGGTCGTTTGTAAGCTGCATTCTCCATATTAGCAACTCAGGCCAATTTTTATTACTTCTTGCCTTCTCATTAAGTACTACAGAAGTCTTTTTTTTTTTTTTTTTCCATTCTACGATGGAAAAGAGAAAATTGTAGTTGTTGACATGTTTTTTTAGATGAATGCTATATTGATAATAACTGTTCTTACCAATGAACATTACGGAGAAACACTTTAAAAATGAAAAGCATTAATTCTTTGACGAGTACATGATCTCTAGTCGTTAGTAACATTTACGTCATTTTGCTTGCTATTTTCATTGAAGAGAATGCATGCGTGCTTGTTGAATATCATTTAATAGTTGATTTTGTTTTACTATTCTACAACAGCTAGTCAAAGAAGAAACTTGGGAGGCCTTCATTGCCGACGCACTGTTTTTTGCAAAGGTCTGCTCACTTGATCTATCATTTTGAGTGGTTTCCAAGCTATGAGTCTTGCAATTTCAGTGGCTTTGGTTGATTGATTATCGATGAGATGCATGGAATTATCTCTTTAAGTTGCAAATCAATATACCATTCGAAAAAGGTAAAAAAAAAAAATGTTCCAAAGCAATATAAGACAGTTTCTTCAACAGTCAACACCAGCTCTCCATTTTAATTGTTTATCATTTTTCTACCTCTCTCAGCATAAAAGTACTCTATTCCATCTCATTTGGGTTTTGTTTTTCCAGGGATTCCTGATTGCAGTTGCTCTGGTCATGGATTATCACTTGGCTCTCTGTTACATGGTGGGCTTCTTAGGTACTACAAGGTCTAAACTCCCAAGAATTTTCTTTAGAATTAAATAAAAGTGACCTTGAAGTTCGCGAGTAATTAAAAAAAAAAAAAAGGAGATGAAGGAAGAACTAACTATGCTTTACATGACAACCACTTGGGGACTGGATGAATAGGATAGTTTAGGAATTGCAGCTAATGTCTGCAAAGGAACCAAACATGTGATTCTATTCACATGTAAGGCTGTATGAATAAGAGGGTACATATGGAGCATGGAAATTGGAATGCCACACGTGCATGGTTTCTCTACAACGTCCACATTTTGTTTCACTTTTTCTCTTTAATTTCTAAGCTAGGTTTGGCAAAGCCTCTTTCAGAAAAAAGATGGTTGCAGCTGCCCAAACCTTTGCGTTGGGGAGTCTGCCAACTTTCCTGTAGAGATCTCAGACGCCGAGGTCTCTAAACCTTGGCATTTAGGAGCCCACTAAGTCCAGATAGTAATGTTATTCTTTGGCTCTATTTCGTCGATTTTCGCAGCATTGAGGAATCCTATAAGGCTGCTAACCTGTGTGCTTTGTTGTGTATCTTTGGTGTGTCTGGCCAACTGTCGAAACCTCCCTCAATGCATCAAAGTGGAAGATAACAACTTCAGATGTATGTGACTATCACACTTTACTAGTGTACTGTATAACTGTAGCTCACAATTAGCAGATTCTAATTAAATAGCAAATACATCCTGTCAATGCCTTTTCAGGCACTTAAAAATATAGGAATATGTGCATTGACTACAACAACAAATGGAAAGTCAAAATTGAGATAGCGAAGGCACTTTTCAATACAACAGAAGCTAATGGGCCGTGGGCATGCGTCTAGAAATGTGAAGAATGTGGTGTTTAGAGCCCATTCAGTAGTTTTAAATCTCATATTTGCATTTTTGTGTGGGTATGAGTGTGCTTCTGTGGCTGTGGGTGAGGTCAAACAAGCTGAGTCATGCCCTTAGCATCGTGATTGTAACAATGAGTACTTTCTGGCAGTCTAAGTTGCATGAATATGTGCATCAGAAGTTGATGCCTGTACAAGGTGTTTGATCCAACAAATTCCAAGAAGAATTCGTGGATTTGGCATAAAGGTCGTCACCCAATGCGGTCCCGCCAAAGGAGGGTAGAGACTGGAGACAGACCTAACCTTTGACAATTTTGCACAAAGTGGTTGCTCGCAGGTCTCAAACCTGCGTTGTTCACGCATGGCACCCGAGACTTTTACCATTACACGAAAGCAATGACCCTGTAACTCCAATAAAATTATATCAGTAAGATTATATTTTTTAAGTAAACAAAAAAATTATATTTTTAAGCAAGATTTGGCATAATCAAACAAAAATATATATTTTTAAGTAAAAAGCAATGCGCAAAAAAAGTAACTCCAATAAAAATGATATACAAATCATAGATAAAAATTTATATAGTCAAGTACTAAATATATCAGTAAGATACTTAGAATGCATAATAATATTTTAGCAATTGCAAACCAATGTTTAAGTTAATTCTAGAAGAATCCAACAAAGCATTGTGTCCAATACTTGTCTGACATGGGTACTGTGCTCAATTCAAGTTTTCTATTGATTGTAAGACTGGCCTGGGGAATTCTAGGGTTGGCATGCCTGTCTTTTATGTGCATTACCTGTTGTTTGTACTGCCATTGAATTGTCATCCATCACAGATTAAAATAGTAATATTAAGGGAAACACAGGGACCAACTTGTAACACAGTTCTAGATCAGTCACCAATAATCCACCACCATATCAGGTTTTCAAATACTGAATAATCTTGTCTAATGGTGCATGAGAACGAAGACTATTGCATGAAACAAATTAAAGAAAAATAAATGGATAAATAGAAAGTAACTACCCACAACAAAAACTCAAGCACATATGTAGTTTAGCTAAAAGGGCTATGTCCATGGGCATCCAAAGAAAAAAGTTCTATGATTGCCAATAAGAGAAATACAAAGAGATACGTAGTTACCTTACATAATGAACTAACAAATTGCCAGCATGCAAGACCTTTTCCCCTTTGGAACCCTCTCAAAATCCTCCTCAAGAGAAACGTGGGGAAATACCTCCAATGAAGCCCCAAACCATGCGCGAATATGAGTGGTACGATGAGAATGCAAAACACCAAAAGAAACGAGGGAAGCCCTACAAATCTCCTTGAACACTATTTTACCATATTCTTTTGTACCAAACACTAAGAGGGCACTTCTAGAAAGAACCAGGAAGACAACCCCTCTTTCTTGTATTACAGAGAAAAAAGTCTCAAAAGAAACCCTTTTAAAAGAGAGACTCTTCACCTCCCACACCTTACGCTACAATATCCTTTTGCCCAATGATGCAAACAGATGAGCCCAAGTGTGGGACCACCCAAAACAGTTTAGGAATTATTTTTATTTCCTTAATTACTTGTTATTAGATTTCTACTTTTATTTAGAGAATTGTAAGTAGACTAGTTTTTTTATTTTGTTTTCTTTCCTAGTTTGATTAGGTTTTTTAGCCATCAAGTTTACTTTTCCTATCTAATTCTATATTGCATTGCAGAGATGGAAATCTCAAACTTTGATTATTGGAATAATATTTTCATGGGTTTTTCTATCCCTTTTGGTGCGTCCTCAATTTAACTAATTCCTAAACTATTTTGGGTGGTCCCACACTTGGGCTCATCTGTCTGCATAACCCAACTTGATTATAATATCACTTGTTGCCATGCCAAAATCTCACCTCTTTGGTGAAACCAATCAATTTGTAAGATGGGGGAGGTGCAGATTCATTCTCTCATAAGGCTTTCTTTGAGGTCTTCTTCTCTATAAGACAAGAAAGAGGGGATGTCTTCCCAATGCTCAATTACTTTTGGGAAGTGCCCTCTTGGTGCTTAGTGGAGAAGAGGATCGTAGAGAGGTGTTACAGATGATTTTGAAGGATCCTTTTGTTTCACATGGTGCTCTACATTCTCATTGTTTCACTAGGATTCAAGCCCGGTGTGGGGCTTGGGTGAAGGTATTTTTTCTAGTTTCACTTGGGGAGGTTTTTTAGAGGGTTCCAAAGAGGGTCTTGTAGGTTCTTAATGTAAGTAACCTTTGTCTCATTGTATTTTTGTTGTTGGCAATAGTGAAACTTTTTCTCTGGATTGGATGTGGATGTGGTGCTTTGTGGTGAACCACACGGATTTTGGTGTTGTGTGGTTTGGATGTTCTTTCCCTAATTGTTGCACATGATCCTTATCATTTTCATGCACCATTGGGTTGGATTGTTCAACATATTAAAATTCGACGCGGTGGTGGATTTTTGGTACCGCAGATCTTGTTTGCTACAAGCGTGTCAACAAATTGATCACGGTCGGATATTCCGGTATTGGCAACCAGTGATATGGAAAGGGGCCATATTCCCAACAATGATGACTTGGGTAAGAAATGCAAAGCTCCCTCAAAGAAGATAGAACTTTTCTATTAAAAGGGATCTAATTATTATTTGGTGGTTACGCTTAAGTGTATCTAAGGTTAGCATGACCCTGAGGAACGCTTGGGCATAAGTATGGGCATGTGCAAATACACGAACATTATTTTCTTGCAGCATAATGAAGTTCTCTAACTGAATTAAAAAAAAAAATCATGTTGTTGATCGTCTGTTAAAAGAAAAGTAAAATATATGTTTCTTCAATTACAAGATTTCTGATATAAAATCTGTGCAGCAACAATCCCATCAACATTTTCCAAAACAGAATACTATAAACTAAAACCTGAAAACTGTGAAAGATACCAATGATCCATCTTTTGGCATCTTATGAGCTCATAGTAAAATATAAATACATTCGCTTCTAGAAAGAGTGTCCCTGTTGTCATTGTCCCACATATTCTTATAGCTGACGGCTTTACTGCTTCCTAATGCACATGGATGCCAGTTTTAAGTCTTCTCATTATTTGATGGTAGGTGTTGATCTTTATGAATCCACCTTCCTATTACTTAAAAGCTAGATTTTTTCATGCCCTTTCAAATTTGGTTGGAGTTGGTGAAAATTTAATATATGTTTGCTTTTGGCAACTGCTTTAATATGCTTTTCTAAATTATAGACAATTCTACATCTTGGGTTGATATAGTTTAAATGAATTTGAATTGTTACAGATCTTAAGCATGTCAATACATGCTTGGTTTGAGTGGGCAATCTTCTACTTCTTTAAGTTAGTCTCATTCTATTGTCAAGAGGTCTATCTGATTGGTTTTATCTCTTGCAGTCATTTTTATCTTAACTCAACAACCCGCTTATGATGGACTAGGTACGGAGTTAACTTTTTGTTTTGATTTATATGTTTATGCTTTTTCCTGTTTTTTTGTTTTTGCATATGTGGTAGGGGGGTGGGTGGTGGGGAGAGGGAGGGTTGTGTTGATCAAAGAATTTCCTAAACCCCGCCAAACAGAATATCTCCACTCATGCATTTTCTATGATCCTTTTTGCTCCTTTATTTCATTTAAAATAATAATAATAATAATAATAACTCCCTTTATCTATTTATGTGAATGATTTTTTAGTTGCAGGCCCAATACCATAGACATAAGATTCCCATTGATATCTCCACCTCTATCAATCAATCGTTTGGTTTAAAGCTCGTCTGAGCTGGTCAGGAGGTAGATCCCAGGACCCAGGATCTAGGGGCTGGGCTATCCAGCGATGATTGAATTCTCTATTACCTGTCCATATAAAAAAATATCTACTCTTAAGAGGTTCAGATCACTCCCAATCACTGGAGCGGAAAACAACATTTGCTCCCTCAACATATGTTTATGCCATTTTCTATTTCAATCCAATCATTCGTTGGGTGACCTATCCATACCGTATTTCTAGAGGTCGGCGTCATTAAGTTAGAAAGAATGAAATTAATTGCTTGATGATGTAGTTAGAGAAGTATGAGAGATAAATTAGGAGAAACAGTTGCGGGATGATGTGGTTAGAGAAGTAAAGAGATCTGGCATGATGTGTAGGGAGATTAGGACATGAAGTGACCTCTTATTGGAGCGATGAAAAAAGCGTGGCCCTGTAATTGTTTAACACGTACACAGTGATGCGGCATCATGGGGAGGCTCTATTTCGAAATAGTGTGTTCTCGGTGTTTAGGCCTACTGCTTTTAACATATACAGTTATACTATTATTGGTGGGTATGCGAGTGCTTAGCACGGGTTACTGTGCCAGTATATATACATATATATATATATATATATATATATGCATGCACATATGTGCAATGTGTAATTATGATACAAAGGGACAAACACTTTTCACAGGTTTTGAAATTAAACGCGTGATATGATACATGGAAAATTTCCTCCTGTGCACACAATCTTGCGGGAACCCACCCTCCCAACATATCCATACTGTATTTGTAGGGGTCGCCGTTGTTGACACAAATACAGTGATGTGGCATCAAGAGGAGGCTTTATTTTGAAATAGTGTGTTCTCAGTGTTTAGGCCTACTGCTTGAACATATACAGTTATACTATTATTGGTGGGTATGGCAGTACTTAGCACGGGTCACTGTGCTAGTGTGTGTGTGTGTATATATATATATATATCTATATATGCACATATGTGCAATGTGTAATTATGATACAAAGGGACAAACACTTTCGCAGGTTTTGAAATTAAACATGTGATATGATACATGGAAGATTTTCTCCTGTGCACACGATCTTGTGGGAACGCCCCCAAAATTTCACTGGGTCCCATGTGACTAATGGTAACGATGATCAGTTTGAAATCATCCTATAATACATATTACAATTTTTTGTTCTGAAAGATGGTAATAACTACAAATGGGTTTTGGATTGTGCAATGTTGATATTTGTCCAATTAATTTGAAGTGAATCAATATACTAGTATGTAACTTACCTCTGCTGGTAGCAGAGCACCATTGATTTTTTTTTTTTCTTGTGGACATTTATTAAGAGAAGCTGATTTCTGTAATAGAATAGTATCTGAATCTCTTTTTAATTGACTTGTCTAGGTAATTCTAGTCATTTGACCCCATTGCAATTGGAAACCTTATTGACTGAAGGAGACACCTCCAGATTCTGGCTGGTTCGTTCTGCAGACTTGCTTACAGATATTTCATTTTTCTGTCTCTTTCTGATATCGGAAAGTCAGTCTTCATTAGGCACTCAGATATTTCATTTCTCTCTTTCTGATATTGGAAGTCAGACTTTATTAGGCACATACCATAAAATGTTTAGTTATTTATGCTTGATCTGAGAATGATGATTTTAATGTTGCAACGATAGTCCACTGATGGCCTTACAAGGCAGCATGGATGAATATACAAAATTAGAGTCGTGTAATTCATGACTATTTGCCTACAGATATGCAAATGATTGTATGACGGTGGTGATGCAATATGGAAGAGACCAAAGGATGCAACCATTTAGCTGCTTATTTGTAGAAAGATGCTTGGGCTAGGCCTCTTCCAAGGAACCCCATAGTAAAAAATTTGCTGCCTTTCCTTATTATGATTGGTTGGCTTAAGCTAGCCATAATCTCAGCTCCTGTAACTTTGATCTGTAAATGAAATATCTTCCAGTGTAGAAGCTTTTATTCTCTTAGCACTGCTTCAACTTTGCAAACAATTAATCAATACTTCTACAAAAAAAAAAAAAGAATTAATTGATATGATTTTTTGTGCATGATCAGTTTGATCTTTCTCAAGTGAGTTTTATTCTTGTCAAACTGTGCTTCCTTTAGACTTGAGAGTGCCAATCTCATTGTTTGGCAGGTTGAATTTCGAGCTTTGTGTTCCTCCTCATGTATACGCACTAGCCGTTATTTCCCAGATCTCTCAATTACGTAAGTTTCCTTCTGCATTCTTTAATACTTTGTTGTAATGATGCACATTGATGCAAAACTAGGATACATTTCAGCCAGCCATGATTGACTCAGACTTATCTGATTTAACCTGGCCTGGCCTTGTGATGCAAAAAATGCCGGCAAACTGCAAAGGGCTCCATGTGCGAGTCCATGATATCTCATGGAAATCTGTGCCCAAGTTAACTTGTGCAAAACCCACATTCGGTTTGAGTTTGTATGTGGTTTCCTAAGAAAGAACAAGATTAGCAGGAGATTAGGTTACTTTTGAATTCATAATAAATACCCATGTAAGCATTTGTCTAGGGAGATCTTGGAGATTCAATTACATGGATGATAAGTTTGTATTCATGGATGATAAGTTTGTCTGGGACTTTTTTTTTTTTGGGTTCTGTGTGAATACTTGCAAAATGCCCTCCATCTCAGTAGAAGCCTTCTTGCTGCATGCCTTTCATCTCTTTGATCTGAAGCCATATCAAACTGGTACAGATATCCGGAATTATATCAGGTTGGTACAGCGATCTAGAGTTCTGGATTAATACTTCTGACAACTTCCTATTGAATTTTTCATTAGCTACAACATCTGCCAGGAGCCCTAAATTAAAATTAAGGACTATCTGAATTGCAAGTTGCAACAGATCTGGTCTGCAACATTGGATTATGTGGTATATTGATGTTTTATTGCTATGAACTCTGTCGATGGGCAGCTGGTTGAGAAGTGTTTGAGCCCGGTAGTAAAGTTGTCCAGGTCTTCAGATACTTTTAATTGATTTTCATCAATAGGAGATAAAATTAGATAAACCCGTTCAAGATGGTTTGGGCGTCCAACGTAGGCTGGTAACGGCGCCGGTAAGGAAGAGTTTGGCTATGTAGGACGATGGTCCATCAAGGGGAAGAGGTAGACTGAAGAGGATGTGGGTGGAGTAGTAAAAATAGAGCTGAAGAAGTGCAACTTATCAAAGGATTTAGCTCAAAATAGATTGGAATGGAGAAACAAAATTCACGTAGCCGACCCCAACATAGTTGAGACAAGGCTTTGATGATGATTTCATCACTTGACAGTTTATATAGTTCCAACCTTGTTTTATTTTTATTATGCAGAATATTGATGTTTTTCTCTACTTGTGCCTAGTTCTAATGCGGAATATTGACATCTATCTTAGCATGTGCATCATAGCCACATGCGTCTTAGCTTCTTCTCATTACAATGTTGTTGTTCTTATTGTTTTTCGTGCTTCCTTCAATGCTTATATCTAGGAGGATCAGCTACTTGTGACTGTACCCACACTGATTTTCTCTTGCAGCTACTCAAATAAGAATATATCTTTTGGGATTGTGGATCTTGGACACTTCCCAAATGCTGCTGACAAATTTGGAATATCATTGGGTGGTAACCTCTGTAAGGGACCTAGTTTTCTTCACACATTCATACTTATTAATGCTTTTGGTTCAATTGCTCAGAATTTCTCGCTTTTGGCTTTTGGCTTTTGGGTGTTGGGACAGCTTTCTAAGCCCACACATGTATACTTAACCTCATTTCAGCGTGTCATGTGTGAGATTTAAGTCATCTATCATGTGGGACTCATAATGTGCATTGGTCCTACAAATGGTTTGCCGGCCACATTTAAGGATTAAATTGGTGGCAGCAATTTTCCATCCCGCCACGCTGTTCCTGTGCTTATACCCGATGAGTGGACCTGCCTTTTATTTGGGCAAGCTAATATATATGGTGTGATCTACATCTTGCCTGTAGTAGTAGTAGTATGTGGATTGCATCCTATGTGGCCACCTCTGAAACCTTATGTGGACATAATAACCTCTTTTTTTCCAAATATGAAGTAAATAACTAATTTCCAATATTATTACATTTTCGTTAAGTCATTTGTTTTGGTGATTGGCATCCAAATTTGATGTAGTGAGCATGGGACAGCTTCCAACATACATACTTTTTGACAATGCGGTGGAAGTTGCTCGCTTTCCTGAGGTGGAATTTGAAGTGAAATCATTTACTCCTAAACTCACCAAGGTTAATTCTCTCTGTTTAACTGTTATTTTAGTCTCCTCATGAATATACACCTTATGTTATTGTTTATCGCATCTCAATCGACATTTGAATTGTAGACTTGCGGGTTGTTTGCCTTTTATACATGGGATAGGAAAGTGGGTTTTACATCTATAACATATGCGTGTTACATATGCTAATTTTACACATGTGAAACCAATTACGGCATTACCTTTGTTTGTCAAAATCACCATTTTCACGAGCAAATGAGTACATCTACTGATTTTTTTATGTGTTTTGATGTTTTGGACACTTTTCACAAATTTCTCAAAATACATTAAACATTTAAGAAATGAAACTAAACGTCTCGATGCTTATCGTTAATAGTAGAATATCGAGCAGGGAATATCAAGCCATTATACTCACACACGCACACGCACACGTGAGCTCATTCCAATAGTTGTAATGAATGTGATTTTGAGAGCCCTCTTAAACCATGAACTAACCCCCAGTTAAATACTTTTACAGACCTCAAGAACCTCTTCCACTCACTCTCCAAGGATTTGATAGTTAGATCTTAGAGCATCAAAGCTTAGAAAAGAGTGATCCATGGAATTAGGATTTAGTTTTGAAGATTGATTTCTCCCCATAGTCAAAACATCCTTAGACCTTCAAGATCATTTTCCACACTCTAAGATACTCATAATTCTCATAGGTATATCATTGAGCATTCAAAGCTCATTAAAGAGTGTCTTGTGTAAAAATCCATTTCTAGGGATTGGACTAACCTCATAGGTATATCTTAGTCACCCTCGAGCGAGACCTCCTTCCTCACTTGGTTGAGCACAATTGGAGCATCTTCATCTCCAAGGAGCTAAGCAAAGAGTCAAAACTTAGAGTTCAAGTTCAAGCTTCAAAGAATGCGCATTGATATTTTACCGCAAGTGCACGGGTGTCTAAGGATAGACAGTGGCAAGTACGGGTCTAACCCACAAGGAGCTAATTAAAGAAACTTTTAGATTAAGGAAACTAACTAATTATCAATTAAGGAAAGTTTCTAAAAATATAAAAGCAAGCAACTAATTTAGAAAGATAAAAACTACCAATAAAAAAAAAAAATGATTAGAGCATAGGAATCCAATAAGCATTCACCAATTACTTATCAAGCAACCCTTGTTCCAATTTTCACTTCAAACCAAAGACATCAATGTTTTTTACTTGAAAAATCTAATTTTAAAAACCCCTTTTAATTAGAAAATCCAAAACCCAAGACTTGCTTCATCTCATAAAAGAATAAAAATAATCTAAGCACTACCCATCAAAGTAAGCATAAGCCATAAAAAAGATCCAAGTCCTAAGCATGGCCTATCAAACCTAAGCTTGGATAGTCAAAAATCAATTTTTGTATTTAGAAATCAAGGATGGAGATTTGCCTAGGGCACGAAGACAAGTCTATTTAACATTAAGAGCACAACATATGCAAACTAGTTAGAACTACAAGATAAATAAAGAGGCAGTTACTTATCTTCATCCATAGCTCCAATCAAGAACTTTACCCGCCATTGCGATGAATACTTCTAGATTTGTCATTAAAAATTGCATCTTTACAATCTTCTCCTTCAAGCAATTGCTTGGACAAGGCCCAAAGCTACCCAAAATAAAAAAAATATGGAGAACTAGAGCTAGAAGAGAAGAAAGAAGAAGGGAGAGAGAGAGAGAGAGAATGGCTGGGCCACTTTTTGAAGGAGAATAAGCATGGACTTCTCTCCCCCTTGATGCTCCTTTTATACTTTTTGGCCTCTTGAATTGCAAGGAATTATTTTCTTCTATGACTTGATTCTTGGCTTAGCTTCCAGGCAATCCTCTTTAATTAGTAACAATTTGAATTGGAGAGGATTTGTTACTAAGTGTGGTCTCTTGGTCTCCAAGTCTTGCCAAATTGAACTCCTCAAAGATCTCTAATGTTGCCAAATTTAAATTTTTTTTTGCAATTCCCACATAGAATTATAGCAGCCAATTTCCCGATGTCATATCTCGCTCAATATAGCTCCGATTTATGAAATCTTGAGCTCCACGGATATCTACTCGAAAAGATCTTTCCAACGGTGGTAAATTGCGCCAATCCGACACTCGGTTTGAGAGTTATGGCCATTTTAATTTTCTGCATCTGAAAAATCCGAGAATAGTTGTGCAATTAAAGAAACTTCTCTATTGGCATGCAATGGGGTGTGTGGGACCCATGTTGGACGTCCAAAGCATGCTTGGATTCTTTCCTTGCTTGCTTATTTGCTTTTCTTCCCATATTTGGCGTGCTTCCTTACTTGCAACTTTGACTAGTCAACTCCCTTTGCAAAGTTTCTAATTTTCTCTCTTTCTTGATTTTGGTTTCCAAATTTAGCAAGTCAACATCATCTTTCCAAATCTTAATTTCTTCTTTATTCTTTGAGAATTTCCAAGCTTTCCAACTCCACCAAGATGCCAATATATGTGGGGCCACCATGAAGGGTGTCCTGCCTTTGTTCTCTCAAATTTCACCAATGTAGGTCCCACTCTTGATTTCTCCTACACAAATAAAATTAAATAATCTCAATAATAATCAAATGTGAGGAATTTAGATCGACTATGCATGGGCCCTGCATGCCTACTTAATGCACCAAAAATACCCAACTTTCCAAAAATAGCACATTGTGTCAAAATTAGCAGGTATGCATTAGTGAAGCTAAAAAACAAATTTTGGGTGAGAATGAAATGAAAATCCCTAATTTCTCAAAATTCATGCACTGTTATGAATTTTAACCAAATTTGACTAGGATTCCAACTTTAGCCTCAAATGCATGAAATCATGAAATTCTATGAAATTAAATGCAAATTACCCTAATTAAGTCCACAAAGTCATATAAAATGATGAATGAAAGCTACAATTTTGTGGACTTATCACGCATCAAGTTAGGTTCGTCTACAAAGAGGTAAGCATTCTTATTTTAATTTATTCATTATAGATTGGATTAGACCTATGTGATCGAACAGCTATAAAAATGTGTGGTGGAGTAGACCTTCGTGATCAAACCACTGAATCAAAAAATTGGTGTTGGTCGAGTATAACCTTAGTAATTGAACCATCGTATCAAAAAAATTATGTGTAAAGGTTTGTGAGGTGCACCTATTGAAAACCTCTTATAGTGAAAGTCAAGGGACCATTGGTGTGTGGTTCTCTTGGGAGTGGATGTACGTCAAGGATCAAACCACTATAAATCATTATGTGCCTTTCTCGCTCTATGCTTTACTTGCTTTCTATACATAGATACACATACTAGTTGGTCATACTTTTGTTGATTTGGCATACAATGCACATGTGCTAGAATACATTGAATAAAATGGCATATCATTGAGTGTTTAGCTCATATCATTTATATTTCACTTCACATTCGATCACTTGATTGCCCTTTTTCAAAGTTATACATTGTTGTGCAATTTAAGTGAGTTTGTGTTTATTTGGATTCAGTTGTTTGAGAGCTAGTCCTACTCAACACCCCTGGTCCGCGTCTCTTCTTTTCCCCACTTCTAGGACTCAGCGTTGGTGTCTAGCTGAACTTTCACATAGTCCTTAGGAACTTGATTGCGGCACCTGTTTCCGCAGTGGTAAGGAGGTGCCTGATTAGTGTGCTGGCCTTGTAAGGAACTAGATCCTGTGTGAAAAATACACTTTGGTGGGCTCCATGACACTTCTGTTAGACAAGCATGGTGATTCTTTGATGAACCATAGTTGTCTATTTGGAAACCTCTTCTAGAGCTTCAAGAGCTGCAGCTTTTGATAACAAACCAACAATGAAAAAAACTTACTGTGGATTGTCTGGTCCGGTCTGTTTGCTTGAAGGGTGAAATAAAATAAGATTATGTGGTCAAATCAAGACAAAAATAGGAGGAAGGGGTTGAAAGCAAATACACAAACTGACAAAAGCTACCCTAAAAAGGCACTTAATGACAAAAAAAGTTATACTCTGAAAAGGCACTAAATGACAAGGGGAGGAGAGAATTTGTCTTTTGGTGCTTTTACTCTCTAGTCCCTCTTTTCTCTCTTTCTTTTGATTTGACCCTTAATTTTATTTCGTTTCACCCATCATGCAAACGAACAGGGTTTACCATATGGATAACTACATGGGTAATAAAAGATCCTACATTTGCAAAGGTATATGCGCCTATGTAATTCCCAAGCGACACCCGTAAAACATTGCATTTGGTTATGGTTTCATTTCTTCTCATTTCAGTTCTCATAAACATGTATATGGACCAAAGACAACCTTCCTTGCAGATTGTTATAGCCTCAACCAAAGAATAGAGTACTATGTTTGACCCTCCAAGAAAAAGGAAATGCCAAAAATGAAGGCATATGGCCTGCCTATTTGACAAAAGAACTCCAAGAGACATTACAAGTGACTTCAACATGATTTCATAAATTAACAAAGAAGCCTCACTGTGGGTCACACCAAGATTTGCTCGAAAAATCCCTAAATGGAACACATTGTCTTGTAGTGTGCACATAGCTCTAATACCATGAAAACAAGTGAGAAATCATATAAGAATGGGAAAACTTTTTTGTAAATCATTGGTCTATTAAGTAAGATTAGCCATCTTCGTATCACCTTCAGAGTAATTATTATTGTGCAGCCTATTAACATATGGACGGAAAATGAAGGATAACACAGTATTTCTAAGAAAAAAAGGAGTTAAAGGTATAGGGTAATCCTCATGCATATATGATTCTCCTGTCGACTGCAAGTGGAATTTTTGTAGTCATGATGGGCAAAACTAATTTCTTGTATGCTTCACAAGTTCAAGTAATCAACAGTAGATTAGTTAAGCTTGTGAAGCATAAATAATCAACAGTAGAGCCAATCCACTGCTAACTCAGTTGGTGAGGCACCTCCGTCAGACAGAAACAACAATGGATTGTTCTCTGGCTATAGCACTAATGGTGAGGGACTTGAGGAAGTGTATGTTAAGACTGTTAGTGGGTGCGTGAGTACTTAACCAAAAAAAATATAGTCAATAGTAGAATCACCTTGAAAAAAAATACTTAAAAAATCAACAGAAGAATCACATGACTTTCAGAATTTGTTATGGATATACTCATGACATAGTAAGAATGATACTAGTTGATTAATGGGTTTAATTTTATTTTTTTTTTTTTTTTTTATAAAAATGGGTTTAACAAGTTACCCATCATCTAATTAAATATGGTCTCTTACAAATTGTGGTGCTTCTATTATTGTATTGTACCTTTGAATTAACCATGATTCCTTTTATTGTTCTTCTGCAGGGCCTTTTATGCCGCCATTTTGAGCTAGATCGACACCTACTTGGATATGTGTGTGCAAAATAGCTAAAGAATTTCCACGACAAAGCTGTTGTACATTTGCAGGCATTTACAGTTTTCACTCGAGTCCAGAGTGCATTCTTTACAACTCCTTGGTTTTGGAAATGTAGATTGGATGCGAGTCGTCATCCTACTTTTAGGGTTTTTTTTTTTTTTTTTTTTTGGGAGGGGGGTGGGCGGTTGGACTGGTTTTCGGTTATGCTGTCTCTTATAAATTGTGGTGGTTCTGTTTTCCTTTGAATTGACCACGACTCCTTTGAATGCTCTTCTGCGGGGCCTTTTATGCCCCCACTTTGAGCTAGATCAACACCTTGGATTTGTATTTTGTGAAATAGCTGATGAATTTCTATGACAAAGTTGTTGTACGTTTGCAAGTATTTTCGTTTTTCACTCAATTCCGGTGTGTATTCTTTACAACTCTGTTTTCGGAAATGTAGATTCAATGCCCAATGGATGTGAGTTATTATCCTACTTTTGCGGGTTGTTTTTCCCCTTATTGTTGGACTGGTTTTGAGTTTTGCTGTGATGGGCACACTTCACTCCACCCCTAGCCAACTCGAGATGAGCCTGGATCTCCCATATGCATTTGTTGTGAGGTCTAATTTTGCTGACGGGTTTTTAAATTGTAGCAAGACTGCCAGAGCCCCAGCTCAGTCATCAACTTTCTAGGCTTCCGGGTCAGGGTTATGTTTTGACAGGAATAATGTCTCTATCATAAATAAAAATCAACAGAACCTCTTTGCTTCTTTGCTATGCCTATTTGAACTAGATACGTGGTTAGATGTTAATCATAGCTTGAAAACTCATGCAGACTTGCATGTGCCCCTAGGGATTAGTTCTCGATTGTCCAGAATCGATTGTTCCTCGGGTTCAAGGCCAAGGGCTCCTGGGCTGGGTGGGTGGGAGACACCCTAGGTTACCAAAAAAAAATCATGTAGACTCAACAAGACATCTTTGGGTTGGTATGATCGGCAGACCCACATATAAGGGGCATGGGGTTTCAAGGTTGTACAGAACATTCGGTATCACCGATAAACCGATCCTGAACCGCGGCTCAGGGCCAAAGGCTCCTGGACTAGGTGGGCGGGGGACACCCTAGGTTCCCCAAAAATAAAAAAAATCATGTAGACTCAACAAGTCGTATCTAGGTTGGTATGATTGGCGGACCCACATACAAGGGAATGGGGTTTCAGAGTTGCACAAAAAATTCAGTATCAAGGATAAACCAAACCGAACCGGGTGTTCGAATCGGTTTTATAGTAGATCGGATCAGATCGGTCTACGGTTTGAAAATCGTAGAAGCCACTTAGATCAGTCGGTTATCGGTTTGAACTCCCGGTTAACCACTTACTGTAAGAAATTAGGTATTTAATTCTCGCATCAAGAAGTTTTAGTACTTCTTTCGTGACCACCTCTTTCATGTTAGG
This sequence comes from Camphora micrantha, assembly GCA_003546025.1. Taxonomy (NCBI): domain Eukaryota; kingdom Viridiplantae; phylum Streptophyta; class Magnoliopsida; order Laurales; family Lauraceae; genus Camphora; species Camphora micrantha. Next base: position 53,371,029 of record QPKB01000001.1, read on the forward strand.
ATTTAAACGACGCTGCATTTCACATTATGGTTTCGCATCATCTTCGCAATGAATGAGGTGCATGCAGATGGAGGGGTCAATGCCTTTCAAATCGGCAACAGACCAGCCAATTGCACTTTTGTGCTCCTATAACACATTTAGGAGCTGCCCTTCGTGATCATCAGACAGATCAGAAGCAATGATGACTGGTAATGTATCCTTTGGTCAAGATAAACATACTTGAGTGTAGCCGAAAGTAGTTTCAGCTCAAGTTTAGGGGGCACCTCAATCGAGGGAATAGCAAGTGTTTTAGAAAGTGGAGGCAAGTGTTCGAACTTCGCCTTCCATGGGAGAAAGTCCAGCATGGCTACCTCATCTAAAAGGGCATTGACTTCGGTAATTGAATGGTCAACATCATAATCATCAAAGCTGAAATGGGATAAGCAAGCCTCTAAAGGATCCTTAGTTAAAATATAAGGGATGACTTCTTCCACTAGTTCATCAACAACATCAACTGCGAAGCAGTCGTCCTTGTCTAGGGGTTGATGAGAGGCCTTAAAAGCATTCAACCTCACTTTCATATTACCAAAAGAAACATCCATAACTTTGGTACAACAATTAATGGTTGCATTGGCCGTGGCCAAAAAGGGACGGCCAAGTATGACCGGAGTTTGTTTCCGCAAGTTTTGTACCGGTTCTATGTCAAGGACAATGAAATCTGCAAGAAAAGGGAATTTGTCCACTTCGACAAGAACATCCTCAATTATACCCCGGGGCACCCTGACGGATCTGTCAGCAAGTAACAAGGTGATAGTGGGCTTCAATTCGCCCAACCCAATTTGTTCATACAGTGAGTAAGGCAAGAGATTGACACTAGCTCCAAGATCTAACAAAGCATGATCAATGATGTGACTCTCAATCGTACAAGTAACGGTGGGAGTGCCAGGATTTTTTAGCTTGGGAGGAGTGTCATGCTGAATTAATGAACTCACTTGCTCAGTGAGCAGGACCTTTTTGGACACATTAGATTTGGATTTGCACTTCTGAATGCACAAAGCTTTCAGAAATTTTGCATACGAAGGCACTTGCTTGATAGCATCTAGCAAAGGTAGGTTGATCTTTACTTGCTTGAACACATCTAACATTTCATCCATGGTTGCTCCTTTTTTACTGAAAGGAGTGGGTGTGTCAAGACAAGTGGGAAAAGGGGCTTTAGGCACATATGGTGGTGCTACAGCCGAAACAGATGAAGAAGTAGGATGGCTGACCTCATTCTCCTTGGAACTCTTTTCCACCCTAGTGCCCTTGGGGGTTTGGGGCAAACTCTTTAACATCTTTCTCAGGCTCCTCAGGCCTAGTCTCAACATCACGCCCATTCCTCAACATGACAACTACTTTGGCTTGGTCATGATAAGTGTCATGGGGTTGCGAGCTACTTCCCACTTCAAATGTATTCTTGGGGTTGGCGATGGGTTGATTAGGTAAACGTCCCTCTTCTCTTCTATTAAGAGCAATAGCTATTTGGCCCATCTAGGCCTCTAGCTTGGCTATGGATTGAAATTGGAAGTGGACCAACTGATTGCCTGCTTTGAGCTCCTTTCGCTCTTGCAATACTGTCTCCTCAAACGATGGGTTTCTTTGAGGTGGTTGAGGGTTGGGGTGCTGGTAGGATTGTTGGGAACGATAGGCCGCAGGATTGTATTGAAAATTAGGCCTATTTCCCGATTGAGAGAAAGTAGTGCCCTAACCGAGTGACTTCCATGAAAAGTTGGGGTGATTACGCCATCCCGGGTTATAAGTATTCGAATAAGGATCATCACCCAGTTTGGAGAACCCCTGTGCAACATTCACCTGCTCTTGCACAAATTCAGAGAATTGGAGTACTGCAGGACAATCACTCACAAAATGAGTGGGACTGTTGCACAAAGCACAAGCATCTTGATGAGCAGGAGGCTGGGAGGGTGAAGATTGGAGAGATTGTCCCCCAAATATCAACTGATCTAACTTTTGGGTCAAGGTAGCCACTTGAGTTGTGAGTTTATTAGAGAGTTGAATTTCACACACACTTCTAGGTTTTTGCAAGATAGAGGCTGCCGGCCTCTCCAGTCTAGCAATGGAGGCATGGTGTTGAAAGGTCTCAATCATATTCTCGAAAAGCTCCCATGCCTCATCCTCATTTTTTAAAATAATTGATCCCCCACAGGCGGTAACTACCATGTTTCGCCATTCAGGAGACAGCCCATCATAGAAGAATTGCACCAATTTCTACTTGGCAATTTGGTGATGAGGACACTTCCTAATAAGATCCTTGAATCTATCTCACGCCTCATGAAATTGTTCACCATCAGTTTGGGTGAACGATGTAATAGATCTCCTAAACTGATTGGTTTTGCCTACTGAGAAATATTTATCTAAGAACTTTTGTTGTAGTTGGGCCCGAGTTGTGATGGATTTCGCTGGTTAAGTACTTAGCCAATACTTAGCTTTGTCCTTTAGCGAAAATGGAAAAAGAAACATCTTGAGGGCCTCACTACTGAAATTGTTTATTCGCACAGTGGAGCAAATAACCAGAAAGTCATCTATGTGATTGTACGGATCTTCATCGTTCAAGCCATAGAACGAAGGAATAAGAATTATTGTACTATGCTTGATTTCATAATGAGTTGCCTGCACAGTAGGCAGCTGCATACACGATGATGACACGTATTCCGAAGGAGTATAGTGCTCCTTCAAGGACCGGAGAGGGGGTGTACCGGGTGGAGCCTCCTCTTCATTTCTTTCCTCAGCCATTTGTGAATTTGTGTATGAAAAACCAGAAGAGTGTTTAGATGATCTAATTTCCCTAAGGACTCGCTTTAAATTTTGGTCTAGAGAAACCAAATCTGGATGATAAGAGCGATGACCAAGCATGCACACACAACACTTACTACAATTATATGAAAAGAATCAGAAAGTCTAGGCTTATCGTGCTTTACGTAAATGAGAACTTTACTTGAGTAGAACTTTAACTTTCAAGAACTCTCCTGGATCCTGTACAGACTCTAGGATTCTTTGTGTTAGAATCAATACCCTGCAGTAAGGATAGTAAAAGATGTGAGAAAAGATGATAAAGTAAAATAAAAAAATATATATAGAAAAGGCTAAACTAATGTTAGAATTAAAAGAAACAAACAACCATGCTAATTGTCCCCGGCAACGGCGCCAAAATTTGATCGTCCTAAAATGGGGTTGCAAGTATAAATTATCCCATGCTACTATCTCTACTCGAAAAAAGCAAAGATGTTATTCGAGTATCATATCCACTAGGATGAAAAGGCTAACTTGTGTTGGTTCCTAAATTCTTAAACTAGTCCTAATAGAAAACAAAGTGTTGATTCTTAAACTAATCCTACTAGAAAACGAAGTGGTGGTTTGATAGGTTTAATTCCTAAATTAACAAATTAAAAGACAATGTTTTGATCCAATCAGAGAAAAGATCTCAGGGTACAAATCCACTCTAACCTCGTACAATAGCAAGTATAGACCTAGGGTTCACTATCAACGCTAAAAATACTCGTTCTGATTATAAACCTTTAGAGTTAACAAATAAGGGATGTAGATGTAAATCGGGGCATACCTTATCTCTATGGCATAGATTATCTTAGATCTAACAACACATTCATTCAAGCATCGTTATATGACTTACTATTAAAATCTACAAAATTAGAATACCAAAGAAAGAGATATTGCATTAAAGAAATAAAATTCAATCAATGGATAATATTTTGTCATATAATTAAAAGCGTTTAGAGTAAAACCCTAGAACCTATACATCACCATAAATACAAGATTATGGCTTCATCGCAACCCTAAGATAGAGATTTAATTAAACATGGCGAGAGGTTGACGAAGAATCTCTGAAGAAATCCCCATTGACGCTCTTCTAAAGTTCCCTAACCAGCCTCCAGCACTTCTCCCAAGATATAAATACCTTCAAAAGGAGTTTAGCATCATATTTATAGGATTTTTGGACCAAAAATCCCATCAAAATGCGTTGGAGGCGGAGTCTTCACCCGGGTCGGGTGTCCGGACACCCAGTGATAGCTTCCAGGTGTCTTTTGTGGTCGGGCGTCCGAACGCCCGGGCCTGGAGCCAGTGAGCTCCAATTTTCGCCATTTTTGCTAGTTTATCTCTAGCTTCTAGTCTTTCACCTAAAATACCTGAAAATATAAACATAACATAATTAAAGATCTAAACTATCATTCAAAGGTTCAACAAACTCTTTGTTGAGGGTTTAAATGGTGTATTTTAGGCTCTCATCACTTAGTTCCGTAATTTAGAGTTGAGCTTTTGTTCTGTTCTTTTCATTTCTATTTTTAATGAATGGTTATCTTTGACTAACTCAATAAAAATAAAATTGAAATAACTTTACTACGTGATGACACTCAAGGATTAATTGAAGGGATTATGGCTCATTTTTTTATCGATGATAGTGCTTTAATGAGTTCTAGGAGTATTTGTTTAGTCTTTTATATCGAAAGAGATAAAAACATCTACTGTTGGTTTAGGCTCTTTTTATCGAAATCTAATGCTTAGAAAGTCCAGAAATCAAATACTTGATTCAATAAACTACTTTACAGGGATGATACTCGGAAGTACATTGAATTCGCCTCACTTTTATTATGTTTCTTTTTTGAATAATATCTTCATTTGCTTGAGGCAACATTGCACGAGAGTACATTCTTATATTCCAATGACTTTTACTAGGTATTATTGATTTTACATTTTCAATTTCTTATTTCCTTTCTCTTTTCCTGGCCATCAGTTTGACTGATTTAACAATTCAATTGCTTGAGTCCAACTCACAAAATCACCAAGCAAGTAGAATTTAATAATCTCAGCAAGATGATAACCAGAATCTGTTATATATCAAATTAGTTTTAATTATTCCTCTTAAAATATATTCAGGAGGAGAACTTTGTTTCAACACAATGATGGAAATTATTTTACCAAAAAAAAAAAAAAAAAACGCAATGATGAAAAAGATTTTCCCCTTGATCACTTCCTTTCGGTTCCTTCTTTTCTTTTAGCTGAGTTGGCCTAGTGGCAAGGAGATGAAACTTTAAACCACTCGTCGGGCATCGATTTCTGGACCAATACCTTTTGACTTTGTTACTTGGTCATGATTAGCTTGTGTACAAGCCGATTCGGAGAAGTAACCTATGCAGCCGATGAATGCCAAGGTCTTGAACAAGGATGTAAACATTTGTTTTTGGTGGTAAAGATCCATGTAAACATTTAACATACAAGATGGACCGCACCAAGTCATGTTTCACTCGAGTATCTTTATTCTTTGTAGCATCAGGGTGGGGCACATTGGCTGCGAGGAAAGAAAATGCTCATACGTTTCCAATGCCATAGCTGTGCCATGTCTCGAATCCATGACCTAATGATCCAAAAAAAGAAAAATCACGCCATAAAAGGGAAGAGTAGACTATTGCAAAAGCTAAGAACAATTTTTCTTTCTATTGTAAAATCCTCTTATTGTACAAATATACCTTTAAGAATACGTTTGTGTAGTGTCATACCTTTGCTTTTCCACTGAAAAATTTGTCTTTCCTACCATTTGAAGAGATCAATCTACCGCCAACAAACTCAAGGTTCAGTGGTGTTGGCATCTTAGCATCACACACATGCATAGGGATTGTTTCCTCGATCTACAAGTTTAAATTATCAAAAAAGAAAAAAAAGATCGATCCAATTAGATTCAATAATCCTGACTAATATATCTTAACATTGAATGCAAGGACTGTCAAATTGTATTTGGCAACTTGGTTGTATGGAGCCACTTATGACTTGAGCCAATTTGCTACAAAAGCAAACTTATGTGACTTTGCAAGGTCATTCACCAACTTAATTAGGTGACTCAAGTGAGTTTTGGCTATGATTTGATAAGCTTGAAAATGTTGATTTTGTAGGTCAGAATAAACAAATTCTTATGATTAAGATGCAAAAAAGATATTGGGCCTCACTTATGATTGATGATGGGTTAGCACTGTGTTACTTTTTTTTTCATCTCTGTCATCAACAATATCATCATCATCAAAGCCTTGTACCATCTAAGTTGGGCCGGCTACATAAATTCTGTTTTTCCATTCTGACCTTTCTTGTGTCAATTCCTCATATAAGTTGTACTTCTTCATATCTTTTTTTACTATCTCCATTAATGTCCTCTTTGCCTTATCACTTTCTCTTAGTGGGCCATCAACCTTCATAGCCAGATTTTTCCTTACCAATGCGGTTGTCGAACTGCGGCTGCGTTGGACATGCCCAAATAATCTCAAGTGAATCTTTCTAATTTTATCTCGTATTAATGTTACCCCCAGATGCTCTCGAAAGTACTCATTGCTAATTTTATCATGCTATTTTTATCACATATCCACCCAATATTCTCATATCTACTACATCTATTTTGTACATATGTTGCTTCTTGATTAGCCAACGTTCCCTTATATCTTTATCTCTCTTACGTTTAAATAATACAACTCAATGAGACCAAACAACTCTACCTCAAACAGGTTGGAGGGGGTTGTGATGATGATTATAAGTTTCATTCTGTTCTCGGAGGGAAATCGCTTTAGATTGCCCAGCGGATTATGTTACCTTAACTGCAAATTATTATTGTTAAGGACACACATGAGGAGGATGGGAATTATCTTATTTTTTGGCCTGCGACCCATCTATGATCAAGTTACCTTTGTTCTCCCCCAACACATGCACGCATTTTCTACCTTTAAATACCCTTTATTCATCGGATGTCACTACATTTTGGCTCTCACTCAACTGCTAGCATTGGATCAAAATCCAAAGAAGAAAAAAAAATTTGATGCCCTTAACATTATTAAACCTGGGGATCATAGATGAGAGGGATAAGATGATGCAATGGGGTTTATATTTTACATCGAGTTTCAAAATGATGGGGTGGCCTCATGGTTCAAAACAACGACTATTATGTAACGGTAACAACCATGACCGTAACGATACATTAGCGTTATGGGCAAAATATCAACAAAATAATGCCGTTATCGTCAAAATATTGGCCGATAGATTTTATTTTCTTTTCTTAAGGTGTGTTTTCACTCATTTTTCATTCCTTTCTTCTCCAAACCGAGCCTAAGCCTTTCTCTCACTGTGTGTGACCTCTCCAAGTTCCAAAACTCAAGACTTTCTCAAGAATTTGGTAGATTTCTCCGTCGGAAAGAACATGGAAGTCTAGAGATATTATTTGGTGAGATGTTTTTGTGACTTTTGAGTTTTTTCCAAATCAAAATAGTTTAAAAATGCTTGAGGCTTGTTAGATCTAGAGTTTTGGAGCACCGTATTGTAGATTTTAGCACTTTTGATATTTTTTTAATTTATTATTTAAATCCAAAAAATTTTTTATTTGAAAGTTTGTATAAATACATCTATCTAAGTCAGTTATTGAGTTAAATACTTTTATTATCCTAAAAATCAAGGCAAGGTAACGTACAATTTTTCAAACTCCACTACATTAAGTTAGTAAGTTAATTCATTTTGATGTGGTGAATGTTACTTTAAACTTGAAACTTGAAGGTTGATACACCTTGATGATTGAGTTATTGAGTTGAGTACTGCACATGTACTAACTCTATTAGTATTATTGCTAGATTATAGACTTTAAATGTTTAACACTATTAGTTTGCCCAAAATTATGGGTGCATTATGTCAAATTTATGATATTTCAGCTTATTTTCAACATATACAGCGATACAACCATGATACAAGATGTTATAACTTGAGGAGACTGTTATTTTGCTTTACAGTGTACAGTAATGGAAATAAACATTGTTTTATATCATTTTATAATATTCTGGATTTTTTGAATACTTTTTCGGATTTTTTATGCGTCAAATAAAAATCCACTCTGCGATGACCGTGAACCGCAATTTTGAACCATGGGTAGCCCATTAGGTTAGTACTCCGTTTTATCCCTTCTTTCCGAGGATTAACCCTGACTTCCTTCTTAGTGAGCAGGCTATTAAAAGAAGAAGAAGAAGAAAATACAATTTTTAGCTATATAGTGAATCTGGAATACTCACTAATATAGTTGGTGATGGGTGATATATATGTAGAAGTTAAATTTAAAGAAGTGGATTCCTTCGGATTGTGTAGACTTTACTGGATCCTTGTTTGCATTTGGATAATATAAAAAGTTAAAAAAGATGGGTAATGTTACTAAAAAACTTGGCAACTTTTTTAATTCTACAGCATTGTTAACTCCATCCTCCACCAAGTGATGATATAAAAAATAAGAACAAAAAAAGACATCAATATCCAGTTTTGCATGTGATTCTGCACATAAAGATGTATATAAAGATCGATAAAATAGAGGAAGAGGATGAAAAAGAATAATAATGTTTCCAAAAGGCACAATAATATCTTATTAATTTTACTTTCTTGATCTTCTGTCATATGAGGATAGAATAGAAATGGTACCATATGATCCTTCACTTGATGAAATGGGATCAAGTTTGAGTGATTTCAACAGTAGTTATGGGTTTCACTATTGAAAATCATGCCCCATATATAGCAGAACGTATTGGCCATCTATTGTTTGGCCTTTTGATGTTCAGTGCAGTCCACCTACTGAGACCTACTAATGTTTGGTCTGCTATCAACTTTACATGTATTTGGAGTAGGATCCAAAAGGGTGGGCTCTAGCTTCACCAACCAACAGCTAGGATCTCTAGCAATAATCTTCCGTGACAATTGAGTATGAAATATGCACCAATAATGCAAGTATTTGCATTTGCATGCAAGTTATCCAACACCTCTTGGCTGCATTTATGTATGTGTTTTCGGAGAGAAGAGGAATGGATGAGTATGCAATTAATATGCATGCATGTGATCATCATGATGGATAATGGAAGTGGCGATGAGGAAGTGATGTATGATGTGTAGAAGATAAGAAAGCCGGTTTTTTTTTTTTTTTCTTAATAACACCTCCTTTCTTGGTAATTTAACTGCAGCCCCTCTTATATTTGGTATTATCTATAACCCCAATGCTATATATATTACAACAATATCAAAATTCTCCATTGACATAAAAGGGCGTAATTCTTTATTAAAATCTTCGTAATTCATTCAAAAGTTAACCCCTTTTAAGGTGAAAATTCTAAATGGAGCATCGGCAAATATTAATGATGTTAAAGTTCTGCGAAATTCAAAGATCACTTGAGACTTTTTTATGATTGAAATTTGTAATTCTTGTAAAGAAACACGACATTTTCAAATATCAAGATGGACAAGCCATCTCATCATATTTTTGAATTTCAACACCATAAAATCCTATTAGAAATTATTGTGACAAAAAAAAAAAAACCCTAAAGTAGATGATTGTTACGGTAGTTGTCCAGATTTAGATGCCTAGCTAGGATAGTTAGTTTAAACGAAATCATTGTAGATTTTTTCATAATAAAATTAACTGGCATTTGAACTGTCAGTTCAGCCCAAAGAGTTGTAGCCGAAGACACCTCCGTTATAACAAAAAAAAAAAAAAAAAGCTTTTCTATAAAAAATTAAGGAAATTTATTCTTTTAACCTTTGAAAAGTTTTAAATTTTTTAGTTTAAAATGCTATAATCTATACTTGAGGATCCAAAAATGCCCTTGGGGACTGCAATTGGAGAATTAATAACTCTCCTTTAAAGCAGGGACTACATTAAAAAAGAAAAAACAGGCTCCATGGGATTTTGTTTTTTTTTTTTTTTTTTTATATATCCGTAAGGGCGCGGCGAGATATCGAGGCGCATGCAATGCAAAGCGAGTCATAATTGTGTCCTCTCTCACTCACTGTCCCACGCAAAGGGAAGAAGCCTCCACGCCATCCTCTTTTGTCTTTTTGCTTTTGGATTCTCGCCTACCCATGAACGCAACACCCCCACAGTCCCACCCATGACCCACCCTCTCTGTCACCCACCCTCTCTGTCATCTCCTTACTCAACTCAAATGCCCTTTGTCTCTTCACTCTAATTACTCACATGCACCTGCTTTCTATTTTCTAATAATTTGCTTGGATTCCCTATATAAATAGAGCCACTCTAGTAATTTTTTTTTTTTTTTTTTTGCTATCGAGGAGTTTTAACTCTTTGGACCGGCTCAGAAGGGAGCCAGGTAAACACCCATATAAATCCAAAGTGGTAGCATTAGTGGACTCAATATTCAATTCCTGAAGAAGGAGGAACCAGGGGTCAATGCCAAGACCTCTAGCTCCAGAGGAGCACTCTAGCCTATCTCAAAATTCAGGAACAAAATTATTATTATTATTATTATTATTATTATTGTCGTCATCATTTATTATTTATGCATAATAGTATATATATATTATATTGTATTATGTTTATTGGAAAATCTTCTCTTGTGTACGATCCGGACCAACGCAGAGTGAGACCCCCCCTAAATATCACCAGGTCCCACATAATGGATGGCAGCAATGTAATAGTGCACAGAAGAAAATTGTTTTATGTTTTGAGCCAAATTCTCTACATACCTTTCATTTTGCCCCTTCATATGTTTTATGAATACATCCAAACTTTTCACGTGCACCCTCTCTTTGAATTAGTGTTAATTCTGCAATGCAAAATAAATAATCACGTATTAAAAAAAATTACCACTTTATAAAGGGCAAGTTAGAGAAGATAGAAATAGATAAATTGGAGTAAAAATGATATAGTTACATAGGAACAACTGAAACATAAGTGGTTTGATAGAAAATTTGAGCGGGTAGTTGCATAAGTAGTTAAATAACCGCTGATCAAAATTATAACCGACACTCAAAATTGAGGTCAAAACCTCCTAGATTAATATAGTATAATTAGGCCCTTCTTTGGAATTTAGTTATGATGTTTACTATAAGTTTGCACGGTGTATTACCATTGAACATTGATGACCTGAAACTAAAGGTTTTGATCATATGATCATATCATATCTTGTATACTATGCTTTCCTTGGTTGGTGGCTAAACTAGGAGTGGACGATGTTCTCCTTGATTGATGTGTCATGTAGATACAAGGCTGGCATGATTTCATCTTATTCTCATTGAATTTGTTCACATTTATGGATCTATTGCGGATTTTGAGATTTTTTCTGGACGAGTATATGCAACAAAAGAATTTCATGCATTGGAGTTGCAGGTTCCTACTTCCATAGGAGTGAGAAAACTTGCATTCTCATCTAGAGATGTAAATGGGTCCCCGATTTTCCGATTATTTGACTTGTCAAAAAGCGGGTCTGGGTCCTTATTTAGACCTTGATAAGTAAATGGGTCCGGGTCTAGGTCCACCTTGGTTCGAATCAATGGACCCAAGACCCGACATATTACCTCAATTTTCTAAAATTTATCCTAAAAGACATGTTTTTTTAATATCATTCTCTACCTAGACCCCGGACCCGGATCCAGATCCAGACCCGTCCCATGTATGGTTCTGGTTCCGAAGCCAAGAAACTGGTTTCGGATCTTGTTCCACCTTCTCCTTAATGGTTCCGGTTCTGGGTCCACCATGGACCCGGACTGGAACCGACCCATTTACAACCGTGTTCCTATCCCACCCATTTATGAAGTCTTTCTTTTGTCCCTTAAATTTCTTAAGAATGATGTTGTAGTGAAGGCCCCTAGGAACTTTGTCCCGGAACCTCCCTCATCTTGTGCACGTTCCCTTATCACTATTTGATTTGGCTTTAAAGGATTCTTTCTCTTAAATATGAAATATTCATTTTGAGATGTGTTACTTTTAATGAATCTTTTGGTGTGTTTAAGTGGACATAATTGATTTACAAGTGAATTATGGATTCGAATTACCCAAAAATAAATCATAACACACATGCGATGATTTTGTCTGATGTGATATAATTGATGTGTTTTTAGTCTCTCCATGCATATGGTTGGGACAATATGCCCATCAAAAAAAGACCATGTGTCTGAATTGAATATATATTTTATATATATATAAAAATACAACTTTCTTTTTTTATAAAATTTTCATTCAAACCAAAAGACTTTCTTCAATTTCAAAAATTGCAAAAGTTTCAGACTTAGGAAAATAGATTCTAATAATGTCTTGCACATCCTTGGATTTGTTAAAAATACATGAGCTCTTAAGAAAATTCCAAACTTAATTTATTATCATTCCTAAGGTCTTTAACTTTTAGATTTGTATTTGAAATTTGGGATAATGGTTTTCTAAGACCTTGCTCTTAGGGAATCCATCTAGAGTCTCAAACCAAAATGTCTTTGCCATGACGAATGGCCGATCCAATGTTTTCAAAATCCACAAAATTGACAAATCCCCTCCAAAATTAAGAGTTTCTTGAATCGAGATTGGCCTCGCAAAGAGATTTATTGGGAAAATATTTAGCGTTGATGGTTTTTATTAGTTATGTATCTCCAAATCGTTTTCACTTACTAGTGAATTAAGAATTAGAAATATCTAAAAATAAATTATAAGACACTTGTAGCTATTCTGTCTAATGTACTGTATTTTCAATCTATCCATGTATATGGTAGGGACTAGGGATAATACACCTATCAAAAGACCATGTGTTTGAATTGAGTTTTTCTTTAATATATAAAAAATTAACCTTTTGTTATAAACATTTCATTCAAATCAAAAGACTTTATTCAATTTTAAAAAGACCAGAAGGAGGACTTCTTTATTAACCGGAGAAATACAAATACAAAATATTATGGGCTTGTGAATTTTGTTAGGAAGAATTGCGTATTCTTTAATTGTTGTCCTAAGTTTCTTTAAATGCTATCTCTAACTAGTATTCAAAATGCTAAAGTACAGCCTATCACGCGGGCTACATTAGAACGATGGGATCGAAAACCTGCTCTGATACCATGTAACAAACCATATAACAATAGGTGGAAGGTCCATACATATAAATATGAAGTCTTGCCAAAGGCATTACTTAGGCGATGTAGTACGTGGGGCTTTACTTCACCAACACTAAGGACATGATTTGATATGAGTAGGGGTGTACAAGGATCGGATTGATGTGGATTTGGCCAAATCTGTCATCAATTCGTTATTTACGGATTAAATCAGTCACTAAACCATGGCTGTTAAAATCCGATCCGATCCGATTCGTGGAGGACCGGATCGAATCATATTAATCCGTTTAATCCGTTCGATCTAACATTAAAAGAAAAATATCAAACATATTGTAAAAAAAAATACATTTTGACCACTTAATTTTTTTTCTTATTTTAAATTTAGACATCTTAATTTATATTTATATCCCATATATATATTTTTTATATTTAATGTCAACGGATCGGATCGGACTGAATCCGCGGATTGAGGGTGAAATTCGCTATCGATCCGTTACTAATGGATTATAAAATTTTTAATCCGTCACCAATTCGTTTACTTTCGAATCGGATAAAAACTCACAGATCTGATTGGATCGGATCGGATTTACGGATCGAGAGATTTTTTGTGCACCCCTAGATACTAGCATTACAAATTTCCATCACTTATGATTTTTGTACAAAATGTCTCCAAACAAACATGACCTTAATTCTCAAATTTGGAGACTTCCAAATGTCAAAAGGAGGTTGAGTTTTCTAAATCCTAATAACCAAACAAAAAATAAAATACTTGTCCGACAACACATGCCATTTCATATAACAACTCTTAACATAAAAAAAAATACAAAAAGTCTACACACCCCGGGGTGGAGCATGACTCCCATGGGGAGTCGTTGGAATGGGGAGTCGTGCTACAACCCGGGGTCTGCCCCGGGGTGTGTAGCACGGCTGAAAAAAATATATTTAATAATAAAAGAGGAACTCTAAAGAAATACATCAATTTGATGATTCTTTATTATCCCTGTAATGAGACCTTTTAAACGAGGATACGTATGGCTAAAGATTTCACATTGATATCCATAGCCAAGTGAATCTGATATCTTTATAGTTCTCGTTTCATTCCGGCCCAAACTACAAAAGTAGTATATTTCGAACAAACCAATCTTTCCATTTTGAGGTCAAATCGAAACGCAAACGCAAATTAAAACCAACTACCCGCGTCCCCTGATCATGAAAGCACAGCCGCACAAGTCACATTTGTCACCAGTCCACTTCAGTGGCTCAATAAGTAAATAAAACAAAAGCAGAGGGCCAAGCTACTTTGCTATATCCTCGTTACTCACTCTACACATGATCTGGCTTTTATGACGTGGCACCTCATCTTCCCAAAATACCCACCACCTCAGCAAGCCCGTTCCGCCATTCGCAATCAGGGTAACATTGTCAATACAACACAAACAAAAGGGTAGTTACGTCTCAAAATAACCTATACTAACGTCTACCGCGTTTCACAACAGTACAGATACAGAGTAGAACAAAAATACCAAGACGAGAGCAAGAACGAAAAGAAAGTTCTTCTTTTGGCCTGAAAATTAGGGTTTTGCTTGGGATTTCGACTCGATTCAATGCATCCTCACTTCGATTCCGTGGAATTCGAGTTTAAATGATCGATTCGAGTTGCAGAGAATCGCCATGGCCGGAACTTGTTCTTGAATCGGGCCTTTCTTCTTCGATTCCTCGCATTTCTTCTCGATGATCTCGTTTTCGCTTACCAGAATCAAGATGTTTCAGAGGCTGGGAACGATTGGATAAGAAAATAATCACACGAAATACGAGAATCGCTTTTATCTGCTTCTGTTTCTGTTTCTGTTCAGAGGCGGAGCGGAATCGGAGTTTTTGATTGAGAGATCACTGGTACGAACGAAGTCGGCTAATCGACTTCTTCTGCTGATTGTTGTATTTGTTTGGTTGAAGGGATCGGTTGTTGGATCGGAAGCTACAGATCGTGAGTGAGAAATCTTCAGAAATTCTTGCGGTGAATGCTTTTTTCTGCTTTGCTTTGAGATTTTAGTCGGAATCGGAATCGAAATCGGAATCCGATACTTGGAGTGGAATCGTCCGGTTCGTCTGTATCAGTAAAAGCACAAGGAAGAGACAGAGAAGAAGACAGGGAAATCTCGAGAAAGAGAAAGGTAGAAAGCTGTGGCCTGAAAACCTTATCTCCTCTTCTTTCGTTTTTTTTATCTTATTCTCTTTCGTTTTTGTTCTTTTGTAATCCGTATCGCTTCGGAGATTGGGAAGTTGCAGTGACGGACGGATGCTTTTCGGCTTTGATTTTGGGATTAAAGCAGGAAAGGAATCTGCTGGTTCTGTTGCTTCAGACCTGCTATTCTGAATCTTCAGCGATAACAAAACCTTGAAAAAGTTCAAAACTTTCTTTTAAAAATCTCTTCTTAGAGCTCCATTCTCGGTATTCTCGGCTGCTGTTTTGCATACTTTAAGGAAATCTCTCTAATTTGAGCTGTGGAATGCTAGATTCTGAAATTAGGGATTTCTTCAGTTTCCTTCACTGGGGTTTGTTTGTTCTTTTGAGTAGTAGCTTACGATCGATTATCCTTTACTGGGGTTTGTTGCTGTTGCGTATTTGAGCTTCTTAGATTTTTGAAGGGATGATGGCAGTATCTCCAAGCAAGGAAGCAAAACTGGGAATGGACCCTGGAAAATACGTCCGTTACACGCCAGAACAGGTCGAAGCCCTTGAGAAGCTCTATCATGACTGCCCAAAGCCGAGCTCGATCCGGCGCCACCAGCTGATCAGAGAATGTCCGATTCTCTCCCACATCGAGCCGAAGCAGATCAAAGTGTGGTTTCAGAACCGAAGGTATGGAGTGAATAAGTTTATAGAAAAAAAAAAAAAAAAAAGAACTTCTGTTTTATCCACAGAATCTGATTGCTGTTATCTGTATACAGAATCTGGTTTAAGTCACCTGATGAATGTCATGCGTGTCTACTCATTACTGTTCTTAATTTTTTCAGGTGCAGAGAGAAGCAGAGGAAGGAGGCCTCGCGCCTCCAGGCCGTGAATAGGAAGCTGACGGCAATGAATAAGCTTTTGATGGAGGAGAATGACCGTTTGCAGAAGCAGGTGTCTCAGCTGGTGTCTGAGAATGGCTATTTTCGCCAAAAGACCCAAAATGTATGGGAAGTCGGTTATCTATTCCATTTCTATCTTTTGTTTTTCCTCTCTGTGGTTTTTGAGTATGATTGGCTGCTTGCAGACTGCCCTAGCTACCGCAGACACCAGCTGTGAGTCTGTGGTGACGAGTGGTCAGCACCATTTGACGCCACAGCACCCGCCAAGGGATGCTACTCCTGCAGGGTAAGTCAGATGCTTGATGGTTACTGTTTACTTCTTGGTATTCTGTGTATAAAGGTTTATAAGGCTTTGTAGTGTCATTTGCAGACTTTTCTCCATTGCGGAGGAGACTTTAACAGAGTTTCTTTCAAAGGCAACTGGAACTGCTGTGGAGTGGGTCCAAATGCCTGGAATGAAGGTAGCCCATTTCTTTACCCTCACGTAGTTCTTTTTTTGTATATTTTTTTCTCTTTTAAATGGCCATTTACCTTTTTTTATTAATTAATGTGTTATCACTTATCACTGTCATTTGATAACAAAGAAGAATTAGGAGGATGAATTTCCCTTTCCTTATTATTTAAATGCATCTTCTTTAGAACCAAAGTCCTTTTAGTGTCTTTCCTCTATGGCACTCTTACACTCTGAAACTGTTATATACCAGTCCAGCCGTTCATCCAAAATTTTTTTTTTTTTTAAGGTAAATAAATAAGCTTTTATTTAAACAACATAAGTTACAAGAATTGGTTTATCAAATAACCTGGGGCATACCCCTTGCATTCAACTTAAGAAGTAAATAATACATGAACATTATTAGATGAAATTCTCATAGAAGCCCCATAAGTTGAAGAGATCGTGAAGTCAGGAGTAGGAACTGAAGACCCATTCATCCATTTACACGGGTGGCAAATGGGTTAGGCAGGAAAAAATGGGTGGGGTTGGATGGTGGTGTCTATTCGATGTAACCCGACCCGACCCGACCGGACCTGACCTGTACAGGCTTAGTTCAAGCCCAATCCATAAGTCTTAAGAAACAATGGACCCATTATGACCATAGTTTCACTTCCGTTCTGGTCCCCATTCTTGTTTGGCCATGTAGTGTAATGTTTCACCATGTGAATCAGATTCTGTGTTCCGTTCTTGAAAAAAATGCATGCAAAATGCAAAAAACTAAAAGAATATCTAAAATTGAAAAAAAAGTAGAATGCTAAAATAATACTAGAAGTGAATATTTACTTTCTTTTTACAATTGACTATTTTCTAGTTTTCACTATGAATGAAACATGTGAACTTATTAAAACTACTTAATTAACATAACAAAACGAAACTTTCAAGGGTGGCATTCTGTTCCATCTGGAATGGACCAGAATTTTGGGGTTAGTATTGGACTCAAACTACTGGAATAAGCTGGAAGTGGTCCCAAAATCTTTCCGGGGGGCTGGCGCAATTCTGGAACGTTTCGGCCGGACTCCGGTCGGAATGGTATGGAATTGACTACTATGATGATAACTTTCAAGTTTCAATGCTAGATGATTAGATCAAGATATTTAACACTCGGGGAGACCCACCAGGATTTCTTTCATTAGCTAAGCCCAATTGTGGTTTTCAACATTAGATGGGTTCCGCAGACTTACCAAAATACCTATAGATAGGCCCATCTTTGCTGAATTTATTGGACAGTTGGTCATATTGTTGGGCATTTAGGTAGACAACCCATTCCAGCCCCATTACATTGGTCTCAGTCTCAGGCCCAGGCTAAACTCCGAGCGTTAAGTGTTTTAGCCCATTTTTCATCTAGAGTGGACAGTGCTTGTCTCGGGCTCAGGATGCTCTAGCCCATGTGCAACCCTAACCATATTCGTGGACATTTCCCGGAAATGCTCCTTTATCTTTCCACTTTCTAACATTTCCATGAAGCTAATCAAACCCATTTTCAATTCAACCAGCCAACGGTTGTATCAAAGAAGCCCCATAAGTACACTTGGATCAGAACTCTGAATTGTTCATCATCTACAATTCATCCTATATGGACTTTCGACCCCAAATGAACCCTGGTTTGATAATCCAAACCTTTCATTTGTGACTTATCATAGTTGGATGATGAACTGTCTAGTTAGGTTTTGCCGGTTGGCCATATATTTGTTTGGAAGTCTTATAAAGGGCCTAAACTCCAAGCCCTAAGAACTCTAAAACTGGACAAATGCGGATGGGTTATGGTGCTTGACTCATAGATACTATAGCATGGTTTTCCTTACGGTATGCATTACGGGTGGGTTTAGCAGGTCAGATTTTGGGTTGGATACAGCGTTAGGTTAGTGGGTTGGGTCAGGTTTTGGCACCCTTTATTTACACATAATGAGCATTTTAACACTGCTCAGTCTGCCCAGCCTTTTAAAAGGAAGGCACTTAATTGTCCTCCCTATTCCATTCCATTTGCACCATATTTTGTCACACGTCCAGTGTGGCTTTTATGGGATCGGAATATATTCCTTTTTCTGCCAAGAAAGTTGATATGCCAAAAATGAATTGGCCAATTTACTATGGGAGGGTACCACATTTGTTTTGCGAGAATTCTTGACGAGAATTCTAGCTGTTGGGAATTTCTGACAGCATGTCTATCTGCATATGGAATTCCTTGTTTGATTTATGAGTTTACAAAAATCCAGCCTTGTGGATTGGTGCTCTTTTGGCTCACAAAATTCTCCAAAATCCAGCTTTCAAAATGGGCTGCTGCTCTCCTCAGCTGCAAACTCCCTCTAATATCAGCTGCAGGCATGTGAGGAGGGCTGCAGCTGCTCTCCTCACATGCCTGCAGCTGATATTAAGGAGGGCTGCAGCTGAGGAGAGCAGCCCTCTTCAAAATGATCAGGGGTCCTTGAGCATTTGAGGATCCGGCTGGGGGATGACATTTGGGGAATTCATATAGCCCCCAACAGGAATTGTTAGATATCCTGCAAAAAAGCAGCCCCCAGTGTTCTTAATTCCTGGATGACTGCTTGGGCTGATTGGTTTAGCCTGGATGACCTTAATCTATGAGATTGTTGACGCAGGTGCCCTGGCAATTCTATCTCTGATTCTGTATTTTTTTTTTTCTTTTCTAATCCTGATATTTGATTGCCGACCCCAATATAGTTAGGGCAATTCTTTGGTGGTGATGATTAAAATATTGATTGCTCTCGTTAATCTTCTGCAATCTGCATTGTTCAGCCTGGTCCGGATTCCATTGGAATCGTTTCTATTTCAGATGGTTGCACTGGAGTGGCAGCACGAGCCTGTGGCTTAGTAGGTCTTGAACCTACAAGGGTATGCTCATTTCTTTCCTAACCTTTTGATCTTCTGAATTGCTAATGGCTGAGTAGGTACGGAAGTTTGATTTGTGAATTTCTTTCAGGTTGCAGAAATCCTCAAAGATCGGTGTTCATGGCTCCGTTATTGCCGATCTGTGGATGTTGTAAATGTGCTGCCTGCTGGTAATGGTGGAACCATTGAGTTGCTCTACATGCAGGTTAATGCTGATGCTGTGGTAATTCTGTATATGGTGAACTAACTGTGATACATTCACTTACTATGACCTTCAATCTGTGATGACTGTGTTATAGCTTTATGCCCCAACAACATTGGCACCAGCTCGGGACTTCTGGTTGCTGCGCTACACTTCGGTCTTGGAAGATGGTAGTCTTGTGGTATGTCTGTCTTGGATTTTCATTCATTACCAGTAACTGATTGCAATCCATTTTTATGGCTTTTCCCCCTAAATCCCCACTTTTGCACCTTTTCTATAAAATTGTTCCATTTGGTTCCCTTCTTTCTTCCTTCTTATTTACTTCAATCATGAAATAAACAGGTCTGTGAAAGATCCCTTAATGGCACTCTGGGCGGTCCAAGCATGCCAGCTGTGCCACATTTTGTGAGAGCTGAAATACTGCCAAGTGGGTACCTAATAAGGCCGTGTGAAGGTGGTGGCTCTATAATACACATTGTTGATCATATGGATTTGGAGGTAATATCTATTTCTAGCTGAAGCATTCTTATTAACGAACCAAAAGTGAACATTCTATCAGTTGTAGTACACTGGTTTTTATTGTTGATGTGACTGTAAAACAGCCCTGGAGTGTACCTGAAGTGATACGACCACTGTATGAATCATCAACAGTGCTAGCCCAAAAGACAACAATGGCCGTAAGAACAATATCTCATTTCATGGTTTTTAGGAAGTATAAGTTCTTTTTGCTTATTATTTGTCCAAGATGTTACTTTTTCACAAGAGCATTAAGAACCATTGTTCTTTCACTGTAATGCTTTTCTGAAAATTCTAGATTATATTTTGAGTAATGTGGGTAGAGGAACAATGTAGGTGGATATAATGGTGAGGGAAGTTTCAGAATCCAATTCTGATAATGTTTACCACTGTTCAATTTAGGCTTTGCGTCAGCTTCGGCAAATCTCACAAGAGGTCTCTCCTTCCACTATCAGCGTTGGTGCAAGACGACCTGCAGCTCTACGAGCACTTAGCCATAGGCTGAGCAGGTGAGCCTTTTTTTTTTTTTTTTTTTTGCATCTTACTGTCTGATCTTGTTTGTTGGCCATAAGTTTTGAGAAAATAATAAATGAAATCTTGTAGGGGTTTTAATGAAGCACTTAATGGCTTAACTGAAGAGGGTTGGTCGATGTTGGGAAATGATGGTGCAGATGATATTACCATTCTTGTGAACTCATCTCCTAGCAAGATCATGGGTTTCAATGCTACATTTGCAAATGGGTTTCCAACCATGAACAATGCTGTCCTGTGCGCCAAGGCATCCATGCTTTTGCAGGTAGTGTTATAAAATTGTTTCTATTTTAGTGGATTATCATTACAGTATAACACTATTTCTCATTTTATCAAGTACTTAGAAACCTACAGAAAG
The DNA here is from genome assembly GCA_003546025.1 of Camphora micrantha. Lineage (NCBI taxonomy): Eukaryota > Viridiplantae > Streptophyta > Magnoliopsida > Laurales > Lauraceae > Camphora > Camphora micrantha. The sequence goes on from QPKB01000001.1 coordinate 53,391,918, forward strand.
AAATAAGAAATGAATTGGGATTTTCATGTTTCCAAAAGTTTGTTGAAATTGACTTTAGTTCTGCAACACGTTGATTTAATCTTTTTAATTGGCGACACATCTAGTTGTGGGTGTTCCAAATGTAAGTGGAATTTATCCTTTATTTCATGAATGAATTCAAAGAAAAATTGGTTGGATTTGAACAAACATTATTTCCTTTCAAGGTGGGATTGTTTTGATATTTCACCCAATACATCTGTTCAATTTCTAAATAAGAAAATTACATTAACCTCTGTCCATTTCAAAAGTCACACCACGTAGTCATTAAGAATTAATGAATGTATTGTACAGAATAGGAAAAACTGCAAGAATTCCCTCAATCTTTGGTAGTCGCTTTACTGTGGTGTGTGGGTTTTTGGCTACTGAAAAATGGGAGCCATGTGAGAGTGGAAGTAAACGAGTTAGTGATGGAACTTATCGTGGATAAAACTAGCGTGAGCATTTTGGAAATGCCTTAACTGCTTTCTACTTTTATGAAATGATACTTTATGTTCGTATTGCAATTGATAAAGTACATTGAGATGGAAAAAAGCTAACCCTAACTGGACAGGAGCAAAGTGAAAGCAAATATTTTGATGTGGGAACTAATTATGAATGAGCTCCTAGTGCACCCTGTACTCATCCACCAGAAAACAGTGGTATCCGTTTGGCAGGCATTGCTCTTTGGCCGAATCAATTTGGAATTATCTTCCAGGAACCATTCTCAGACCAGGTACTTCATCCCAGTTTACCCAATGGTTCTGGACCTTGAAATCAGCACATGAAAAACAGATGGCAGCTACAATATCTTGGTACATCTAGAAATCCAGGAGTGATCTTTTATTCACTAAGTAGCCATCAAATCCAAACCTTGGCTAGAAAAAACTTACAACTGGCTCACATAGGCTTAAACTTGCATAGATTTGCCTCCTAACCCAGCACCAACATGGGAAGCCTTATCTATGAAATATGTACAACTTGAGCGTTGATGATCTCCCAACCTGATGGAGGCCAAACCCATGGTTGTCCAGCTAATTGGGCCCAGTCCATAGGCCCAATAAGATATCCATTTAGTTAGAAGTTTTAATTACTCAAGAATCTTATTTAGAGAGTTGTGGTTTATTTAGAAGTCATTAGAATTAGGAGTTTTATTTTATTTGAATTGTAAGCATGTTTAGTTTCCTTTATTGTTTAGGAAAGTAGAGTCCAATCAGGAAAGGGGATGTCCGACCCTTCCTATAAATATGTAATCGTGTACGTTGCATTAGGAGAGTAGTTCATGATTATTCAATAAAGATTGGTATGTTTGGTTTGCTTATTTCTCTTCAATGGAAGAGCGCTGGTAAGTGTTGAGTTCCGAAAGGAATTCGGCCAATTCCTATCTGCAGAGTTGGTCCTCATTGGAATCCATCAAGGATTCGGCAAACCCTTCTGTAGAGGTTGTCTACACCCATTTCATCACCATTTGATCACTACTTCCAGATCCGATTCGTGGCTGCGTCACAACCCTTTCACTGAAGTTTCAGGTATGGGAGGGATGGTCATTAGTCTGGGACAACTTTGGGAGAATGACATTTGCTTATGCCCGTCAGGTCTGCCCATCAAGCTCTCTAGAGGCAGGAATTCATTCCCTTTTTTTAATTGAAGGGTAACAATCACTTTTACTAGAACCAGGTGAGAGGTAAAAAGGGGGCCTTCCTGAGATGGGAAACAGCCCCGAAACAGACAGAAGCTGCAACCGATAACTTGTAAGGAGGGAACTACATGTCAAAGTCAATCATAATAACATCATTCCAAATATCGCCCTTAGCTACAACATCAATATTTTCTGCTCTTAACACATTGGAGAATGACACATTCCACCGAGCAACTAGGTCCCTCATCTCTCCCGATCAGGAACCAATTTCTCAAGGGCTTATGTGTCAGCCCTCCCACCCTGATTGCACACAGTGAGGTGCCTTCGATCACCCGAGGAAACAAGTTCATGCAACAGGCTTCTCTCATACCCATTCAGCTTCGTCGATTCTTTTATACCCTGTCAGAACCTAAGAAACTTCTCTAGTTGAACTTCATGCCTTAATTAAAGGGGTTCAACTTTCCCAAGAAAGGGGCATAACAAATCTCTTATTGAGGGGGATAGTCTTATATTTGGCTGATAATTGGCAGCAGACCCTTTTGATGGGACCTTATGGTTTTATGGCACAATGCTCCAATCATTAGCTACTTTCCAACATTGACATTGTGAAAATTCCAAAAGGCTTCCATATTACATAAATGAAAACAGCACTTGTTTATAGGAGAGTGAATAAGATAAAACAGAATAATTAATCCTAGCGAGAGAGAGAGAGAGAGAGAGAGAGAGAGAGAGAGAGAGAGAGAGAGAGAGAGAGAGAGAGAGAGAGAGAGAGAGAGAGAGAGAACAGAATAATTAATCCTTTCGAACTATAATTCAAACTCAAACTTATTTATAATTCAAACTCATTTCCGACCTCTTTAACACCCTCCTGCAATTGCATCATCTTCAAGAAATCATGTGATTGATCCTATCAAATTAGACCTCTTGATCTCAATTGGTATCTTACAAAAATGTCCTTCATGCTTTACTGGTTTTCATTACTTGTCTTGTAGAATCTTTCTGTTGCATTCTACTCTTTTTGAGTCTGTTGGTGCTGGTGGGCCACTAGGTTAGACATGATGTGATCTCTTTCAGAAGCCTTCAATCGAGTGGCTTGATGAAAATGACAAGATCCTGAGGCTGGATGAATGTGTATGAGAGGATGTTTGATTTTTATTCAAGAGAAAAAGCTACAGTAACATTCCTTCAGAAGCACAAGAGGCAGGACGATGGCCAGCCTAATCGCAAGATCGCAACTGGGCAAAGCTTTGACACATGTAAAAATTATATAAGGCAACATTGTCACAGAATTCATTGTTTTACATTAATGAAAACATTCCCTATTTATAGGAGAGTGAGTATGATGGAACAAAATAATTAATCCTATCAAACTCTCATTCACACCTCATCATCATCATCAAAGCCTTGTCCCAATTATATTGGGGTCGGCTACACCACTGTTTCTCCATTCCGATCTATCATGAGCCAAATTCTCGGATAAGTTACACTTCCTCATATCCATTTTTACCATCTCAATTCACGTCCTCTTTGGACTGCTCCTTCCCCTTGGTGGGCCATCAACCATCATGGCCAAACTTTTCCTTACCGGTGCTGTTATCGGCCTACGTTGGACTTGCCCAAACCCACTCAAACGGGTTTCTCTAATTTTATCCCCTATTATTGCTAACCCTCAATGCTCTCGAAAGCGCTCATTCACACCTCTTACTTAAAATTCAAGCTCATTTCCTACCTCTCTAATGGGCATGTTAGCTTCTGCCTCTGCACAAGAAACCAAGTAGCTAAGGCAAAATCAACATGCTTCTATTGAATGTTTCCCAAACCAGTCTGCCTCCATTGATACTAAGTTCAGATTGCGAGATATGGTCTAAGAGAATTCTCTTTAGGAAGGGCAGTACTCTTAGGAAGCAGAACAAGATAATTACTACTCAAAAGGCCAAACTAGAAATCCAATTTACCTTACATTTACCTAAGCTTCACCCTAAACACATGTTTCACTTCATATAGACAGTTAAGATGTAGTATGTTTTTAGAAGGCAATTATTTCAAGCAGTTAGTGTACCTTTACACTGTATATCATCTGTATATCATGCTTAAGCATAGTAGGTGCTTGTAGGGCTAGTTGTGATGTGTCTTGTATCAGGAATGCATGTTCTAGTTTACTTTTTTATTTATTTATAATGAAACCCTGTAGAAACTTTAAAAAAAAAAAAAAAAAAAAGTCTATAGAAAAAAAAAAAAGGAAGAGAGGGACCCCTATCCATGATCGCGGTGAATTTGGAAACAAGCTTCCAGCTGACAAAAGCTCAGACATAAGATCACTTATATGGAAACTTATATATGAATTGCCATCCTTTACAATATTGGGTGCTTCTGCCTTTGCCTCCTGTCAACATGGTGAAAAGAAACATCTAATGATGAGTTGACGACACTGGTGCATTTGCTCCAGCAAATGAAAGAAAAAACTTCCAATTCTTTGTGGAATGACATGCATGTGCCAATGCATTTATTGAAATGACCTAAATTGGAACCTTGAGAATGAGTTCTTTAATAGCATAAGGCTTTCCTTTATGGCTCATTTGTGTACTGTGAGAATCTGGACAAGTGATAATTTTACCCCGAAGAAAGTCATCATGCACGTTTGTTGTAATGGGCAAACCTGGAAAAGGAAATAAGTTTAGATCTTATGTGCCACTTAGTTTTTGCTATCAACCGTGGTGAATCTCGTTGCAGTTTTTTTCCCCAGGTTGGTTTGGGGAAGGGGGAAAGGGAAGGAGAGAGAGGGAAGGGTGGGGTGGTTGTGTTGTTGGTGGTCAGATGCACAACCCTGGGATGCAGAAAGCAAGTTGTAATAATCAACCCATTTAACTGTCCACAGAAAGTAGTCCATGTCTATCAATGATGTCGACTGGATGTTATGGGTTTCTGTTGCAGCTACCATACACTGGCAGTAGGAAGTCACATAAAGATGATTTAAGTGTTTTTTTTTTTTATCAGAACATGAATTTAGTTCCGGAGTTGAGTAATATTTTCTAGCTGGCATGCATCGTATTCTCATTTGCTATGGATCTGCTTGTTGGTCCATTGATTTTACACGGCTGGTACTTGGTATTATAACTTTTTTGCATGATGTTCCTATATGTTCTATGGACAATTGCTATTGCTGATAATGATTGTAGAGTGCTGAATACTGAGTTTTTCTTTGTTCAGATTGCTTTCGTTCTCATAAATATTTCTTGTATTCCTTTCTGCAGAATGTTCCTCCAGCTGTACTTATCAGATTTCTGCGAGAGCACCGATCAGAATGGGCAGATAGTAACATTGATGCTTACTCAGCTGCAGCTGTTAAAGCTGGCCCCTGTAGTTTACCGGGGCCAAGGATTGGTGGCTTTGGTGGTCAGGTCATTCTTCCATTAGCTCACACTATTGAGCATGAAGAGGTAGTGATCTCTCTCTCTCTCTCTCTCTCTCTCGTGTGTGTTGGAACAGTAATTTTCATTAAAATGGTGGAGAGATGTAGCCATCTTACTTCCCATAATGGTTACTGGCCTGATGGCTTATACCTATTTTGTGGATGTCTAAAAGTATTGTGTATGGTTTTCTTTCATTTGATTTTTTGCGTAGTTGTCTTTTTATGTACATGAATGTGATTATCAATGAGATAGCATTCTTCCTTCTGAGCAGTTCTTGGAGGTAATCAAGTTGGAGAATGTTGGCCATAGTCAGGAGAATACAATAATGTCTCGAGACGTGTTTCTTTTACAAGTAAGTCTTCTCTTTGTAATGAGGAAAACAACAAGAAGAAAGCATTCCTTTAGACGATAAATTAATTGTCTCTTTTTATTTATTCAGTTATCATGTAGTGGGATTGGCATTTCGAGAGCTAACTGAACAACAGATGGTAAACATGTTAAAGATAATCCTGGCGATTACCATACCTTAGGGAGGACTGCCCTTTACAATGCATCTATTGTACGCTATATGTTTTATAAATTTATAATCCTATTTGGATCAATTGGCCATCAGTTAGTTTCAATTGCCCTAATCAAGGGAATAATCATAGCTGTAATACATACACGTTTACTGTAAATGGTCATATGATGAGTATTTAAAGCGATAGCCTTTCCCATTGAGGGACACCCAATTTTCATCAACATTCCAAAATCACGTGTCTTTCTAATTGTGTGAATGTTCTGATACAGTATCAGAGCTAATCTTCTGGCTCTTGATTGAGATGATCAAACCTTGACTGTGGCATTTGTGCAAGGTGCTATGGGAGCCTGGTGCGGCCACCTTTGCTTCAACACTTCATGAAATTACAAAATCTCCGCTCGATCCTTCCCTATGCTCCTCTTTTGTGATAGATCTTGGATGAAAGATCTGCTTTTTTAAGGAGACCAACCCGATGACTGTATTTTGCAATGTTCGGCTTTTTGCAATCTGCTCTGGGGCCCATCAAATGATTAGTGTTTCTCGTGTAACTTTTGAAGAAAGATCACCTATATATGTGCAAGAATGTTTGATGATTTTCTTGGATTTTTGTAGTGGTCAGATGTAGGCATTTATGTGATCTCCATTCCAAAAAAAAAAAAAAAAAGGCTATCTTCTTTTTGATCTATTTTTTGGGACAGTTTTTCATCATGATTGTCCAAATCGTTCATATTTTGTATTTTTGCCAAGAAACTTCAGCACAGGGTCGGTTTTTACCCTTTGCATATTGCTGTAAAATTTGATCTGTGAAAAAGATCAGATCTGATCAGGATAGTGGGCCATCCAAAATCTAGAAATGATGGGTTTCATACCATATGATATTCTGAATATGTACCCATGCAAGTAGCAGTATAGTATGCAGTACCAGCACTGATATAAATAAGAAGGTGATTAGATTGAATTTATGTGGAGCAAGTTTATCCGGACGAATCTTGGGTTAGTCCAGATTGTCTCAAACCAGCCGAACTCCTTGCTATATAGATCCCAGCGCCAGCAATGAATTCTGCAACCTTTCACATTCAGCTACTCTGATTCAACATGTAAACTAAGCCCAAAGCTCGTGCAATGATACCCATCAGATGTATGGTCCAGTTCTAAACAGAGGGAGTGGCCTTGACATGATTTTGACACTCGAATGCTAGTAGCAGAAGGCTTTTTTCCTCATATGATTGGAGGATGCTTTGTGACTGGTATGGAATACTAGTACGACCCTCCTAACAGAATGTGTTCGGGTCTATGATGCACGGATACTTTAAAATGGGCAATGTATCGTGTCGTATCGTATCCGATTCTTTATTTTTTGTGTAAAATCCGTGTCCCTGCCATGTCCCTTCCGTATCTGGACATCATAGGTTCGGGTAGCGCGTGTATTCGAAATAATATGTTAAACTATTACCAGAACCAAGTATCCATTTTTTTTAATTTTTTTATAAAAAGTAACCAATTATGTTCTGAAATTTTTTTAGGCAGAATGTTTTGCAGATTTATGGGTTTTGACTTGGTGGAGATTTGATTCCGTAACTTATGTGTTTGCTGGCCTTTATAAACCACCTGATATTGGCTTTGCTCTAAGTTATAATAGGTTAGTGTGTTGGAGTATGCCACTGATATATGAGGTGGCCCATTCGGCAAATCTCAAAACATAGGATTTTCCGATTTTACTTAATATTTAACTGAATTCAGTGAAGTGATTACTTTTAAATAAAAATACACAAAAAAGTAACATAAAATCTTTACTCTAGGCAATCAAGCAATATTAATATCAATATCTTGGATTAGAAAAGAAGAAAATGTGTGATAATATTTCACCTATTGCAAAATAATGTTTAAACTAGCTCTAAAAGAATCTGACAGGCTGCCGCGTACATATATGATGTAAATTGTTTGATGTAGAGAGTAATAGGCTCTGTTTGTTCACCGAAGTTTATATATGATATGACCTTTTCATTTCATTTGACCATTTCGAGTTTTAACTTTTTTAATTGGGTTGCTTAAAGAAAGTATCTTGCAGTAATGCCTTCTTTTCTCCATTGTAGCTTTGTAGTGGAGTGGATGAGAACGCTGTTGGCACTTGTGCTGAACTTGTCTTTGCCCCCATTGATGCTGCTTTTGCGGATGATGCGCCACTTCTACCTTCTGGTTTCCGCATCATTCCTCTCGACAATGGAGTGGTAAATACTTCTAAAATGTCTCAATCAGGATTTTTCAAATTATATCCATTAAAAGAAAAGGAAAGAAAGTTGATTGTAGTTACTATTTGGTCTACCAATGCAAATATGTTGACTACTTTATGCAATTATGTTTCTGCTAAAAATATGCAGGATGCCTCCAGTCCAAATCGAACGTTGGATCTTGCTTCTGCTCTAGAGGTTGGGCCAGCTGGAAGTAGATCCTTTGGCAATTTTTCTGGCAATAGTGGTAGCATGAGGTCTGTGATGATAATAGCATTTCAATTTGCATTTGAGAACCACCTCCAAGATAATGTGGCAGCCATGGCTAGGCACTATGTTCGCAACATTATATCGTCTGTACAGAGGGTTGCCCTTGCACTCTCACCCTCCCGTTTGAGTCCTAGTGGAGGTCTCAGGCTGCCACCAGGTACACCTGAAGCGGTCACTCTTGCTCGTTGGATTTGTCAAAGCTACAGGTATGCATATGAAATTCTGTCTAGACACACAAACATACCTTATTGCTGGTTTGAATATCCTATTAGAGGAGATTATATAGTTAATTATATAATCTTATGGGCTACTGTCCCATAATGAGGTGAACCATACTTATTTAGGACTTAGAAGTACCACCTCGTTATTGTATTTCGAACGCCTATACGAGTGTGGTGCGCCTCATTATGGCACAGAAGTCTGTAGGATTATATAATGTTTATACAATCTCCTCAATATATCCACCACTGGGTTACAGCACAGTGAACTTCATCTATAGGGTTGAGTTTTAGGTTCCTAAATCAAGGTTTATTATGATATGATTGCGGTTAATGTTAAAAAGTTACCTACTCATGCAAGCTTGGTTGAGGTGACCTCACTTCAAGGGCACTAAGTCTAATGAGTCTAACATAAACTAAGGTCAGATTTTTATGAGTTACTTGGACCTTATGCCATTCTGTCACCCGGGCTTGAGATTTAGAACTGTGATCGGAACATTTTAGGTGGCCTTACCCATTTCTTTCCAATCTGGACAAGGTTTCAAAACTTAGTTGAGTCCGAGATGATGACTTGGGCTCGGTCACTACTGAGTTTGGTCGGTTCCGACTTGGACTTGGCCAAGTACTTTTTTTTTTCTTGGGTGAATGGATTAGTCCTATTTAAAGTGGTTATCTGGATATGTTTAAAACTCTGTTCATCTTCCTAACCCGTATATTTAAAACCCCGAGTCTGGCTTTATCAATCAGATGAAAGAATACCTGAAAGAATACCAACCTTAATCTTTTCTTTCATGAGCCCCTTCTGTGCATCCCCAAGAAAACAAAAAAATTGGATTTGTTTCTTTACCCATTTATCTGGTTTAAATTATTGATGATTCAATCGGAAAGGAAACAATGATGATCAAATTCGCTTCTGATTTAATCAATCAGATAACTGCTAAACATTTTTAGATCCTCGTTATTCGTTAACCCTTATATTTAAACCCCTTTCCACGTTCAAAAGTCCGTATTTTATAGTTAAGAACCCCATTTTAGTTTCCAACCTCTATATTTAAACCCTGCTTCACTTCCCAACCTCTATATTATCCTTAAACCTTTTTTTATCCTTAAGTGTAGAATTTTATTAATGAAAGATCCAATACAACTCAGCTTATAACATAGATAAAACATCTCTCATAGTGTATCGGTACAAGAGAAATGTACCAGCCACCAACTACAATATAGAACTTAAATTACATGATCTATCTACCCCTTGCTTAGCTAAACAATTTGCCATTCCATTTGCAGATCTACTAATATACTGAAACGTGACCTGTATGTTAGATATTGTCCTTCCACTTCCCACGTCTATATTTAAAACCCCCTTTTACTTCTCAGCCTCTGTGTAAAAGCCAAAACCCACTTAACTTCTATATTTGAAAGCCCCTTCCCTTCCTGACCTCTATATTTAAAACCGTTGTCACTTTCCAACCTGTTCCACTTACAAGTCCGACTCAACTTCCTTTCCCAAATCCCAACTCTTCCAATCCCTTCCACTTCCCAACCTCTATATATAAAAACCCCCTCACTTTCCAAGCTCTTACCCTTTCGGGCGACGCCTTTTATTTTATTTTATTTTATAATTTTTTTAAGGTTTTTTTAGGGGTAAAAAATGGGCCCAAATCTGGACTCAACCCCGACTTGAGGGGGATGGACCTCATTATGGTACAGTAGGACCTAGGACTGTATAATGTTTATACAATCTCCTCAATACATCCACTACTGGATTAAAACACAATGCAGTTCATCTAAAGGGTTGAGTTTGAGGTTCCTAAATCAAGGGCTAGCATGATGCCATGATATGATTGGGGTCAATGTTAGGAAGTCATTTACTAATGCAAGCTCGGTTGAGTTGACCTTGCTTTGGCACTAAGTCTAACATAAACTAGGTCATATTTTTATGAATTACTTGACTCAATGCCGTTCTGTCACTTGGGCTAAAGATTTAGAACTGTGATTGGAACCTTTTTTTGGTACACCATTTCTTTCCCATCTAAATGCATGTGGACTGTGGAGTGGGGGAGGGTAGCGTAGCATGTGGAGTGGGTGCTAAAGTTGTTTTCTATTTAGTTTTTGGTGATTCAATCAAACAACAGATGTGGATTCACTTGAATCATGGGGGTCAAGGGGGACATAGCAATTTTCGTTGTAGATTGGTGTGGGGCGAGTGGGCATGTGGGGGTGACTGCGTGCACGCTAGAAACCACTTCAATCATGTTGTCAAGGGGAGTCAAAAGATTTTGCCATAGGTAAGGGTTGACCAAGAAATTTTCAGGCAGGTGGTGATTACCATAGATTTGACCGCCCAAAGTTTGATGATTTACATGTGCATTTTCTTGTGTTTTGTCTGTTGGGAGAGGTGGACCTGTGGTCCCATGGAGTGCCATATCAATGGAGGGGCATCTAATAAGTTGACTGAGAGGACCACCTTACTTGAAGTTATCCCTTTATAAGATCTTGATATATGATAATCTTATTGATGTTGACCTCTCTGGTCTCATAGAGCGCCATGTCAACGGAGGTGCATCTATTAAGTTGACAGAGATGACCACCGTGCTTGAAGTTATTCCGTTATAAGATCTTGATGTAAGGTAATCTTTGTTATTAAGGTTGGTTGATCCTATTATGGTAAAATGTAATGTAGGATTACCAATGTATGGAGAGAATACAGTGTAAAAGAGAATTCACCTCTCTCTCTCTCTCTCTCTCGCAATTGTATCATGGCATTAGAGGAGTGTTGACGAACTCCTTGTTTTCAACAATTGTACATGAGATGAGAAATATGGAATTTCTTTAATGGAAGTCAGATCTTTGTCACGAACCTCTTCTTAGTATCACAAAAAATGTTTATACCCCTTCTGAGAGTGAGTGTATCATAGGACGCTATACTAAAGAGATTATTTCCGTAGCTTTAATCTATTTGGAGCTAAGCAACTTTGGTGGAACTGAAAACAAGAGGTTTTGTCTGGACTGCTTGGAGTCTGTGGATGTATTATTGTTAAGACTGCTTGAAGTCTGTGGACGGTGGATGCATTATTGGTCTCGACTTGAAAGGATTTGAAACCCGGAAGCTTAACTTCATCGTGATTTTTCTTCATTGAATTGAATAGTGATTGCAAAAGGCTGCATGGCAATTTTACGAACTGAAAACAAGAGTGTTGACGAACTCCTTGTTTTCAACAATTTTACATGAGGAGAAATTTGAAATTTCTTTAATGGAAGCCAGATCTTTGTCACGAACCTCTTCTTAGTATCAGAAAAAATGTTTATACCCCTTCTGAGAGTGAGTGTATCATAGGACACTATACTGAAGAGATTATTTCCGTAGCTTTAATCTATTTGGAGCTAAGCAACTTTGGTGGAACTGAAAACAAGAGGTTTTGTCTGGACTGCTTGAAGTCCGTGAATGTATTATTGTTAGACTGCTTGAAGTCTCTGGACGGTGGATGCATTATTGGTCTTGACTTGACAGGATTTGAAACCCGGAAGCTTAACTTCATCGTGATTTTTCTTCATTGAATTGAATAGTGATTGCAAAAGGCTGCATGGCAGGTACTGCATGACTGTATTTGGAGTTGCATGTAGGGTTGCTGTTGCATGGCAAATGGCTTAATCGGGTGAAATAGTGACTTTAGTCACTCTTAGCATGATATTGTTGGCTTATTTGAATCATTTGTGAAGAAGCATGGGAGAGGATTTAATAGTGATAGTGACATGATATTATTTGATACTTATTTGAAAGTGACTTGGTACTATTTGAAGGTGACTCAAAAGAGACGTGTGGATGGGGCTAACTTCACCAGATAGGGAAGTTCTTTAATACTTTTGGTTAGGGCCTTGAACCGTCGGGGTGTAGGACCAATTGTTTTGCCATTCTTGAGGAGAAAAGATGTGAAGAATTTTGAGTTTGGAAAAAACAATGTCTTTTGGGGTATGGGTAAAAATAACACTGTTGGCTTGTTCAAGAATTGCTTTATAAAATTTATGGGTAAGAGTGGATAAATAAAATGTAAATTTGGTAAGACGAGATATATTAGGAATTAAATTGGCTTTAGTTATTTGAGTGGATGGGCTATCATGAATGTTGTCATTGATTGCTACCGAATTCTGCAAAGAATTGTCATTGCTTTTGTGAATGGTAAGGCTACTATAGATGTTGCTTTTTGGAATAGTAGAGCTACTACAGATATAGTGGGGCAATTGTTTTCATGAATAGTGGGGCTGTTATAGATAGCTACAGTGTCTTTAGAAGTGGTGGTAAGGTGGGTTGTTGCTTTAGGAAATGTGTCCTTTTCAGGTATATATGACAAGTGAATGGTTTTGGCTGAGAATTGTATTGGAAAATTGTTTGTAATGGATTGGCTATGGTGTCCATGGTTGTTATGGACTGATCTTTGAGTAAAGGTTGGGTTATTATTGCACGTGTAGTGGTTTTTCATTTTTGCTTATATAATTGTGGATGTAACATGATTATATTTTATGGACCGATGGAAAAGTTCAAATAAGATTTAACAATGTGAGATCAACTATTACATGAACCAGACATTCCACACCATCAGTCTCATCATCCATCCCAATGATATCCTCACAACCCGATATGCACACAGAACATCTTCTGTGTCAATACGTCCTCCCTCTCATATATCCTACCCACAATACCCACCTCACAATAATGAAGCATACAACCCTAATGAATGATTTCAGTCCTTATGTAGGAATAATTTCTATCACAAATTCTTTGGAAGAAAATAATTAAGAAATTCTTTTTGTTATCAATATGAAAAGTCATCCTCCGTGATTTCAGCTCTTTAAGAACTTTAAAAAAGAGGAACAAGATGAATTAAAATCCAAATGGTGTAATGATATGAGACTCACAAAGAAAAATATGACTTGACTGGAATGGTTTCACTTTAATATGCTGCAGGAAGAAAATTCCCCAAAAAAATATAATCTCATTACATAAACAATTAAATAAGAAAAAATGGGAAACCATTATAGGTGAAATAATAACCCAACCTTTTTTCTAAGAACAGTCCATAGCAATCACGGACACCATAGCCAATCCATTACAAACAATTTTGCAAGACAATTCTTCGATTTCTTAATGCCATTATATGTCACTTGAGCTAGTTGAGATATTAAGGTGGGGGATTAGGATTAAGGTGTAAATGGGCTAGGTCCCAATCATGTTGACATAGGGTCTTGGACTCACCTGTAGATGATGCAGGCTGGGGTCCAATGTTGATTCAGTTTGATCTCAATATGACCAAATTCTCATGCATTGCATTTTATATTTCCTCCATTGTTTGAAATTTGTTGAGTACATGTCTACATTTATAGTGCACGTGAGGTGATGATGAGGGTTTAAAGTCCAGTTCACACCCGTTCAATTTACAGCCGGCCCGGCATGGGCCTGCATAGGATGGGAGATTTGATGTAGGGCCGGGATTGGACAACCCCCGGTAGGCCTGGCCCGGTCCGTTGAACGTGGGGGGCCTTTGTCTGTCACCCGAATTTGTTGATTCACGGTATCGAGTACTTGCACTTGAGATCTCGTGACTCGACCTTAGGAGACGTGATCTTCTCTATAAACACAGATACACCCAATTGCCCATGGATAAAGAAAGACTGTTTCAACATAAAAAAACAACAAGAACTAGAGCAAACATGTAATAGCGGATTCGGAATTGTAACCAAGCATCCCCCATTTAGTTCTATGCCCAATTCATAACTAGAGAGCTTCTCTGGTCCTTCATGGTGTCAAGGGGAGTAAGAAAATATGTTGCTATAGGCAAGTGTTGACTAAGAAATTTTGAGGCTGGTGGTGATTACCATAGATTTGACAGCCCAAAGTTTGATGATTTACATGTGCATTTTCTTGTGTTTTAGTCTGTTGGGAGAGGTGCACCTGTGGTCCCATGGAGTGTCATATCAATGGAGGGGCATCTATTAAGTTGACAGGGAGGACCACCTTACTTGAAGTTATCCCATTATAAGATCTTGATGTATGATAATCTTATTGATGTGGACCTCTGATTACCATAGATTTGACAGCCCAAAGTTTGATGATTTACATGTGCATTTTCTTGTGTTTTCGTCTGTTGGGAGAGGTGGACCTGTGGTCCCATGGGGTGCTATATCAATGGAGGGGCATCTATTAAGTTGACAGGGAGGACCACCTTACTCGAAGTTATCCCATTATAAGATCTTGATGTATGATAATCTTATTGATGTGGACTTCTCTGGTCCCATGGAGCTTCACATCAATGGAGGTATAAGATCTTGATGTATGATAATCTTATTGATGTGGACTTCTCTGGTCCCATGGAGCTTCACATCAATGGAGGTGCATCTATTAAGTTAACAGATTTTGTAGTTTTGGTGTGCACATGTGTTTGTGAATCATCTTGGTTAGGTGAAGTAGAGGGTTTTCGCCAATCCACAAGTTGCTTAATGGCGAGGAACCTTCCTTCTACAGTAACAACCGGGGATCAATCATTCGCCGTAGTGCTAATTGTGAGGAACTTTGGGGTAGGTGGGTGTATAATTTTCAAAATCAGAATCGTATCGCAAATCGTTCATACCCATGAATCGATTCGAATCGCGAGTCGTAGGACTTTTTATTTTTCTAATAAAAATGAAAAATAATTTAAAAATTAAAAGAAAAAGAAATAAGTAATTATTCATTATCATCCATTTTCCCATTTATAGTAGTATAAATATAATAACAAGTCTATCATACAATCATATCAAGAACATCATGACATATCTTAATATATATATTTATATATGAAATAAATGATGTGTAAATAGTTAAATAAGTTTTTTTTATTATCTTTAAATCAAAATATAAAAATAAAATAAAATCTCCAAACCATCAATCTTACATAGTAGGATATCTCTTAAAGTTAAGAAAGAGTTAATGAAGAAAAAAAAAAAAAAAAAACCCAAAATAGATTAAAAAAAGAAGATATAGACAAGCACCATACGTACAGTCGAATGCTTTTGTTAAATGCATGTTCTTTATTCATCTCTAAAACCTTATTAAAGACGCAAAGATTTCTTAGAAGGTTTCGTTAACTACTAAATAACCTTATAAAAATACAAGCGATAAAAAAAAGAGACAATAAAGAAAGAAAAAAGGTAAAAGATTATTAATATTAACTTATTGGCTGTAGCCATTCTCGCTTAGCCGAATTGCTTGAATCGTAAGATTCGAAGAAACGAGTATCGAAAAGATTCACACCTGAATCATAAGATTCATTTGTAAATGATATTCATTACATAGATACGAACTGTTTTCCTTAAGATTCGGAATACGAATTGGTGTGGGTGTGTGCATGCGTGTGTTTGTTCGTTTACAAAAGCCAAAGAAAAAGAGGGGTTTTCACATCTCCCAAAGTTCTAATTATTAAACCATGTTTGGTTTGGGTGGTTCAATAAAAAATAAAAAGAGCACTTTTATTATGAGAAATGACCATGCACTACCGGTAGGAGTACGATTGGAGTCCAACCCATCTTATGAGGGCCCACTTTAGCTACATGATGATTGGATATGAAGGGCTTTGATTAGATTTTGATGCTTAACTTTACCTCTATTTGATGATCATAACTATATCTGGGGGCTCTAAGCAATAAATACACGAACAATTTGTTCAAACAATTCATTTTGCATGCTCTTGATTCAATGGTTTTTATCATTGATTCAAATTTAAAGTTACACCATATGGGATTACATATATGATTCGTGTTTGATCATCTGAGTTTTAGTCAGGACATGACATTTATTCTCTCTATTATTTTTCGAGTATTTCCACTTTCAAAATCAATATAAAAATAGGCAGTATCTTGTTTCCCATTTCCAGGTGCTATCTAGGTGTGGATCTACTGAAAGCAGATAGAGATGGTAATGAATCTACTCTGAAAACACTTTGGCTTCACCCGGATGCCATCATGTGCTGCACTTTAAAGGTCTGAACTCAGCCATTCTAATGTTGTTTTCATGTTCTTGGCTTTCAGAGTAAATAAACTGATTTCCATTTTTTTTCCTGTAAACGTAATTACATTTTTCCATCCTTTATTGTCAGTTTTCTGACCATCATTAATGTATAACTGTTTTTTACTTTTTGATGGGCTACTCTAGTGGAAATGGGGACGTCCGAAGAGAGTATTTGAACTACCTAACATCTCTACTCCCCGCCTCCTGAGGGAGGGGTCTTTACCTCTGCACCAATTCAGGAAAGACAAATCACTGTGTCCAAGGACAATACGTTGCTAATTGTAGCAGAACACAAACCACATAGCATGTATAGCTTGCACGGGTCAAAATAGATGCATTATCGGTCGTAGCGGTTGAGGCTGCTACACTATTTTGAAAATAGCGGTTCTTCCATATAAAACCTAATTTTTTCTCCTCAATAGCCTTTCTAATGGTTGTCTTTATCCTTACATGGTTCCAAATCACAAAAAAACACAAGATTAGTTGCTATACAAGATTCAAAATTTTCTTAATACTTAAAAAATTCACACCGCTACGCTGCTACGTTTCGCTTGCTATGTAGCATTTTGGACACTGGCCGCGCTACGCCCGCGACAACTGTTATTTTTATCCTTGATAGCCTGCATTAGTCCGCATTAACATTTATGCAAATTTGTTTTGCTTCCATGCATTAGTCCACGTTGACATGATTTGTCCCCTTTTCCTTTCTTTTCTCTTGAATTAACCCTTCACTCCACTTCACTAGTAGAGTGAAGTTACTAAACAGGGCCATACTTGATGTCCTAGTAGTAGCAATAAAATGGGAGGTCAGAAAGAACAACTTAACTAAAAAAACTCAATGATAGATTCTGATGTACAAAGTGGTCCCAATTTGCGGCCATGCACAATTGTACTGTTTTATTATACATGAAAAACATATATGATTTTTTTGTATGTTCTACTTTAGTAGTCCCTACACTGGTTTGTCTAAGCGTATCCAGATTCATGTGCTTGCTTTTGCTGTGTTTTATGTCCACTAAAATGTATATAATGTAATCTGGTGCCTGCTCTATTTGCTTTTATACCTTGATTTGTAAACTTAACAACCTTAGTTGTCTTTATGTAACTTATTATACAGGCATTGCCAGTTTTTACATTTGCAAACCAGGCAGGCTTCGACATGCTGGAGACAACCATGGTTGCTCTGCAAGACATTTCTTTGGAGAAGATATTTGATGATCATGGACGGAAAATTCTTTACAATGAGTTTCCGCAGATAATGCAACAGGTCAATAACTTTTGCTTTACAAATTTAAACTGTTAAAAATAGAAAGATAACCATGAATTATAAATGGGTAAGGTAAATTTGGATGAAGCTAATAAGCGAAAGTTACAAAAACTTTAGTAACACTCCGCACGGATTTTCCTGAATGAACCCCTTCAAAGAAACAGTAGAATTTTCTGTTTGTGTTATACTCTTTGGGTGGGTGAGAGATTGCTCTTGCCAATTAAAAAATAGATAAACATACTTCCATCCCTCTGTTCTCTTTAGTGTTCTTGAGTGCTATTGCAAATTCTTTGTCTTGTACTCTAAACAAGAATGTTGTAGAACATTTTCATGTTTTTTACTAGTAAGTTTTTGTTGCAAGGCTTTCTTTGTCTTTTCATTTACAAAGGCACATTTATTTCTGTTGTAAGGCAATATGTTCTGGCATGAAATACATAGAAATATTTTGGAGACTTTTAACAGTTTACCATGTCCAATTATCTGTTGTCGTCGTCGTCTTCTTCAGAAGAAATTCTTTATTACCTGTGTTGTCACTACCTGTGTTGGTGACAGAAACTTATTTATTTATTTTTTAAAAATCACTTTCAGAACCTGAATGCAACCCAACCCCCAATCGAAACACACGTCATAACTCTCTGCCTCTTTCATTGGATAATTTTAAAAGCTAATGTCTCTTCTGTGACTCTCAATTTTAAAAGCTAATGTCTCTTCTATGACAGTCCACATTAGAAGTGGCTCTAAAGTCGCCGTAATGCAGAAAATCTGCCAAATAACCGAAGAAATCAAGAACTGTGAAACTGGGTTTAGGGCTGCGGGGTCTTCAGAGTCACGGGTTGAAATCAGGGTCTCCCCTGCAGCTTTTGAGTGTCACTCTATAATGAGGAGTGAAACTCCACGGTGGGGCCCATAAGTTGAAAATCCCAATCGCTAAAAATGAAGCCCCTCAACTTCAGTCAGCTATCCCCAAATCATACTATAAGATTGAGCATATGATTAAAAATGCTACATACTCATCTTACGGTGGGACCAACTCCTATTGGAGTAAAATCTGGGAAATCCCTACATAAGGGGAGGGCATTTATTTCCGGCGGTTTAGATATTTAATAAGTGGGAAATCCCTATTTACCTATTTCTTGTCTTGGTGAATATTTGTTAATGCAGTCCTCTCAACCATCCATGCTTGCAGCAGGCACCATTGCCCATCAAACAATCAAAACGTGATTTTCATTAATTAATTATGTGTGGATTGGTTTAGAACCCGACATCCTATTTTGATTAGAGTGCTCCCAGTACTAAACAAGGAGTGATTAGTTTGAGTAGTTAGGATTTATTATGGTGAGACCTATTATTTTCGTATTTTTAACTATTACAAAATTTTGAGAAAGTGTATCTTTGAAAATGTTGCGGTATTTTCAAATTTAGAATTTTTTCGGATCTTATTGAAAACTGTTTTCTTAAAGATCAGTAAAAAATAATCAATAGAAAACATTAATGGTACTACTGCTAGACACCCCCTGCAGTAGAATCCTGGCTCTGCCATGATTGAAATGACTCTTATTGCTACACTAAGCTAGTATATAAGTAGATTCAATGGATCTGCACTTCTGTCAGTGCATTCCCTTTTGAGTTTTTCCAGTGTGATGAAAATTTATTTGCTTCCATTTGGGAGGATGCTTGGGGGTGATTATTTCTATTTCATCTTTTCATGATAATTGTTGCAGGGTTTCTCGTGTCTGCAAGGAGGTGTTTGTGTATCAAGCATGGGCAGGCCTGTCTCATACGAGCGAGCATTGGCATGGAAAGTGTTGAATGAGGAAGACAGTGCCCACTGCATTGCCTTCATGTTTGTCAACTGGTCCTTTGTCTGAAAGTGCTTCCCCTCAAATAATACAAAGACAAATTAAAGACCTAGAACTTTTATCTCTCTTCGTGCTTCTGAAGATAGATGCCTTGCTGCATTCAGTGCGTTCTTTTACTGAATTTGCACTTACTGTTTTTCACTAGTTTGTTGGATATATTAATGTAGGTGCGTACTAGTGCTGCTTCTGTGTACGCTCTTGCAGTTTCTGATGCCCTTTGCCTGCACTGCGGCATTTGTCTGTGTTTCCAGAGTGTTGTATTGCCTTCGTGCTGGTATTCCTGCACCTCAGCTGTGGTTTTTCTTTTAGAAGTGTCCGTGGTAAGAAAAGTCAATTGTGTGAAGCACATGCCTAATATAAAACCCTGTCAAAATTGTATTTTACTGGTGATCAATCTTAAAGTGGGGCCTATTCTAATTAGAGTTAGATGTGCATTAGTGTTAATAGGGACTTTAGGTAAGTATCACTTGTGGATTTATTGGACTGAACTGTGAATTCTATCCAAAATGATCAAAATGAACCATCACAGTTTGGAATCCTAGTTAGCCATTAAATAGATGGCAGAATGGAACATTCTTAGTTCTTATTCAACTGCTTTTCATGTATGGGCATCAGGTGCTTGTAAGGGACCCAGCTGGTTGGTGCTGTTCGTGTGTATTGAATCATGGGGGTAAATAAAATGTCATTGTATAAAACCGTCTCTCATAATGCACATGTTAAATGATATTACTGCTGTAAGTTATGATATGATTCTTTATATTCAATCAGATTAGTCTACTAATATGACCTATTTATGATATCCAAGTTGCCTAAAATTAGGAACCTTAGATACTAGTTCATGGAGAAATTGCATTTCAATTAGACTCTGGCCCACGATCAGATTTATTACATATAAAAAAATTGTCATTTTATCACATTGGTATGTGTATTTTAATCACTTCTAAACAATTAATCAATCTGATGAATGGACAACTTAGATTGGTCTGAAATATGATCCAAAGTTAATACATTGATGAGTGTCATCTTGAGCAGTTTGGATTTTATAGGTGAAACTCATGGATGGATGAGCTCATTAGAAAGAGGAATGGCTGCTCCAAGATTATTCATAATGTAATTTTGTTGTACGAACAATTCTATAGAAAATATTTGAACTTCGACCGTTAAGGACATCTGAATTTTTCTTAAAAAAGACCCAACATTGAGAAGGGCAGTTAATGAGCAATTTTTAAAGTTCGCATGGAATGGAGAATTCGGTCATGTATGAGCCGATTTGTATCATACTAAAAAACAGTCTTCAACGAGCCGCACTTCCAACAACTATAAATCACTGAATTGAAATGTCGTAATATGGGTTTGTTAAAGGTGGGGCCTCTGATGCTTTTATCATATATCTATAGCCATCATTTAATAGTCTCCAAGGTATGAGGCTTTTATACGTACATGCATATAAATGTTAGAAAAGAGCAGTGGCTAGGAACTCTAGATATTGCGTACAGATCACTGCGGAAATAACTATAAACGAATATGATTGAAATTCATACATACGAAATCTCTCTAATTTGATCTCGGTATTATAGCAATTCGAAAATTTTAAGATCTTTTACTGTATTCCTCTATGTTTGAACTAGCATCAGGGTGTGGGCCTCTTCTGTGAATTCTCTCTGCTTTCCAAAACGAGATTTCTCTTGTTATCATATCCTAGAGAGCAATTGCGAATATCTATAGGCTACAATAAGAACCTTAAAAAGGAAATAAGGATAGACTTCTTATAGAATTAGAAAACCTTAATTTGATCCAAATTAGAATTTTAGTTCTATAAATTACAATTCAGTCCACTAAAAAATTATAATTGTCCTCCTGTCCTTATTCTCAAAATAATATTTCGAATTTCTTGTTATTAAATGCTTATTAATCTCCCCACGTTAAGATTTCAGATATCTATCGATTAAATAATTACTGATATCTATATTTAATCGATATCTTTATAATTCCTTGAGACCTTATACTTAACTTATTTGATATGTCGGACATAAAGTCCACCTGTAGGGTTTGACATAATTAAAACTTAAAAGCTTCATCAAGGACATATCATCAATTCCTATTACGGGATATGGATTCCGTCAATAAACTAATATGCACCATATACGTATTGTAGTCATCCATTTTACTGAGATTATTGACCCATAAACAGTCTCACTCCTTCGTAAATCAAAATGTCAAACATTAAATATATATGTCTATTATTTATGTCGGGATTAAGAGTACAAGCACTCATAATAACCATTTGAATGTTAATTATCTTATATAGTCAGTATAAAGACAATAAACTCAAAAACGATCATGTTCAATACACACAAAGCGTACTAGCATAATAAGTCGAAACTATACCGTTTCCCATAGCCAAGACAAACCTGTTGAAACATCATGCTACAATCGTACCGATGATGTGCCCAAATTCATCTAGATTGTGAACAACACCTTATATTCTATAAGAACTGACAAATAAGTCTTCCGTATATAAGTAGGACTCTACACACCAACTTATCTACTTTATAGAATAAAAGACACGCACATGCATAATAATTAATAATGCAACCATTTGCCTATACAAAATCTCAGTTAGATGAGAATACAAAATATACTAATAAGTGAATCAGTCAAAGACAAATACATAAAAGTATGTTTTTAGTATAAATTTCCAACAATAAAGTCATAAAAATAAACATTAAAATTCAACTCTACAAGCATGCAGATGATCATCTGATTTTGTGTTTATCAGATCTAATCCTACAATATTTGATCTTAGCATGATAGATTGTGTTAAATTAGGCCCCACAGTAGGACCGGAACATTTCATACTTGCAGCTTATATATTCTTCACCGAATTGTAGGCTTGCAGCTTATATGCTTCGCCGAATTGTAGGGAGCCAATGTATTGTCCAGAATGATCTCATGGCCTTCAAGTTCAAATAATCCATGAGAAGAAAGACCTATATGATATGGACGGTCCATATCATACCTATATGACTTCCCATGAAAATAAAGAGTCATCAGAGATGATCTAGAAAAAGAGAAAGTTAGAAAGATAAACCTCACGCGTAGCAATTTTCTCCCACAACAAATGGTCAAAACAGCACCCACCATCATCCCTTTTTTCCATATCCAGCATCCACATCCTAGGACTCTGTGTGAGTGGGTTGGTGTTGTGGAATGCACGTGTATGTGTGTGTGTGTTCAAGATAGCATTCTATCTCAAATCTCAATACAAAGCTAGATGAATACAACTGAAGGATGGGATCTTATTTTCATTTTCTTTTATGTAATGCTGAATACTAGATCTTATGTTTTTTTTTTTTTTTTTTTTTTCTCTTATAATTGTATGCTTCTCCATATCACACCACATTCATTTCTGTATGCATGTGTGATATGAAACTCAGTATAATATTTTATGTAATCAATGGGTCAGACCCATATCAGGAAGCTGAGACCCAAGTCCTATCCCAACCCCTATCCCAACCTAATTTCCACTCAGACTTCAGAATCTAGACCTGAACTTGAGCAAGCCAAGTAAAGTAACATTTTAATCTAAGAAAGGCCAAATGGGTTTGATCTCAATCCGGTCCAAGTAGCAACCCCTATTTAAAAACCACCCAATGTCTCAAATGATAGAGACATACACGTAGAATGTTTGGCACACGCTCTACAGAGCAAAAGAAAAAGAGAATGTAAAGGCCCACGACACACCACCTTTATTCATTTTTTTATACTCTTCCTCTGGATCCTACATCTCCTTTCAGAAAATGCAAAAAGCGGGGGTTGCTCTCTTCTATTGAGCAGAGAGGAAAGGAGCCAAGAGGACTTTTTGCATGGTCTCCAAGGACTATCATTGAATCAAAGCCCTTTGTGGTTTCCAAGATAGCTAGAGAGAAGGAACACTATCAAAGGCATTTGCCAGCGAAACTGAGCTGGGTTGGGTGATTCTTTAAAGGTCAGACAGTACACACAGTCTCAGCTTCCTTGGGTAATGGAATCTTCCTATGCATGTAAAAAGGAGGCCCATGAGTTCTCTGATGGAGAGAAGGGGAAAGGGGTGGGCTTTTTCAGAGGCAGCCATGATTGCTGAGAAGGAATAGATGAAAGGGGAAGGAGACATCATCATGTAAGCATAGAAGGGGAGGTGGGTCACGAGAAAGGTTGTGGCATTGCATGGTTGGAAAGATCCTATCTAAAGATTCTTCTCCTTTTGACTCAAAAACTAATTTCATTAGCATTAGCATGCCCAAAAGGAGATCAGTTGGGTTAGAAATTTGCTGTGTAGTATGTTTAGAATCTTGGAGGCTCCTTCTATAAGTAAATAAATAGAAGAGAAGAATGTAAGTTTCAACAAAAGTTGTTTCACCCCCAAATGTTAATATTGTCATTGGTATTACTTATGGCATGAAAAGCACAAAAAAAAAAAAAAAAAAAGGAGTGTGATCAGGTTTTTACTTTTATCAAAAGTAGAGAAAAGATTAAATTTTAAAGAAGAACTGAAGAGTGGGAGGAGAGCAACTTTGGGATTCTACCAAACACTTTGAAAACCATAAAGAATGTAGATGTAAACCTGGATTCTCTAAAGGGCCTTTTTTTTTTGCTGGACTGTTAGAGAGTTCTTGTTGAAGAGAATTTTGAATTCTTTACCCTTTAGGTTATCTAAATCTTATCACAAAGGGCAAAAGTGACATCTCAAAAGAATAAAATTTTAAAGTTTTAGCAATAAAAAAAGGAATCTCAAGCTCTCCATAATATATTTTCAAAAATCCCAACATATTAAATTCTCATTCAGAAAATCCTCCAAACAAATTAAAACACACCTAAAGCCGAGCTTAGAGATTCTCTAAGCAGATATTTAGTTACAAATCCATAAATAGGGCCTCCATTTGATGAATTATGTATTTTTGTTTTTCTGTTTTTTGTCCTAAACTTTTTTCAGTAAAAAGAAAATTAAGCCAAACACCAATTTTGATAGCTCAAAGTACTGAGCCATGTTTTTGGTGGTTTGGATCCCAAGATGTGGTCCCCACTTCAGGATAGCCACGTCGTGATTACAAGCTCTGGCCTTGATGAATCCGGACTTCTTGTGTTGCTTTCAACCTTTTTTTTTTTTTTGTTGGTTGGGCAAAAGTTTTCAAAGTGTTTATAAATTCCTCCTAGAGTTATCAAAATGTTAAAGGTATATTAACCATATTGGTTATTGTCAATTGACTATTGTTGAAAAAGTCAACAACACCCTTCATTACTTCCGAATATGGCCATTTTTTCCCTCTTTCATAATATTACTACTTTTTTATGAAGATAAGTATTAAGTATGGCTTGACCTTTTGAAGGTCAAATTTTTTTTTCCTTTTTCAAGTTTGACCTCTTTGGAAGAATTATTTCTTTTTATGTTAATTTTCTTAGGATAAGTTTTGTTCAGAATACAAAAGGCTCACATTCTCAACCCTATTAAAGGGGTCTTGGAATTATTAGAATAGTTAACATCTGAGAAATCAAACATAGATCATCCAAGTCCTGTTTAGAGTTGGGCTGAAAACTGAAGTAGGGGATATCATTAACAGTGAAATATGATGGGATTCAAGGTAAGAGGAAACTGAAAGGGGGTATATCCAATTATCCATCCATAAAATAGTAAATTGTGAAAGAGGCATTCTTTTTTTTTTTTTTTTTTGCTAGAAGTTTATTAAAGAAGCATTCTTAGGTGTTATTATATTCTTATATATCTTTAAGAAATACTGAAAAAACTATAAATATATAAGTAAATAACTATTTATGTATGCAAACATCTTGATATTTTAGAACTTAACAGTAATTCAGTATAAATGAATTCCTTAGGGTGGCTGCTGCAAGCTTTTAAAAGTTAACATTGAGAGGAAGGGAGAAATTCTGCATAGAAATGATGATGAGAAATGATGGGGCTTTGTCGCCAATAGAAATTACCTTACATCATTATCAAGTTGATAACCCCGTACGACAATATTATAGAGAAGGGAGATTATGTTGATCATGTACATGCAATAGACTCTTACATAGCATCTATTTCATTGTAAGAAGAATCACGTCATCTTTTATTAAATCATCCATGTTACTGTCTGGTTTACTCTAAGACATGTTCACTGTAGAGTAGAAGTGTAATTTACTGATAGAACTTTTCTATCATGAAAAAGATTTATAATTTCAAGGCTATTAGCAATGAAAGTATCATGAGAAAAAAAAAAAAAAAAAAAAGATCTGCTGACAGTAACAATAATATGGTTTAAGATTTATATTTACTCTAAAATTGGAATATATGCATAGATCAAAAGGACCCAAGACCTAGATCTTATTACTGTGAAGAAAGGAGGAGTTTTTGTTAGCATGGTAGCCAACAAATTCAAAAGGTGAAAGATGGAAAATTAAGCACACATTAGATAAAAGAAATACTAAGTGAGCCGACATTGAATTACATTAAAAGTCAATTTAAGAGAAGAAACTGAAACTTGAGGACAAGAATCATTTAGAAAGTTACAAGTGATTGAGAAAAAAATATATTTGATCATAGAGATGCAATCAATTATATCTTTTTTTTTGCATTGTTCTTGGCCCGTCCATGTCATGCCGCCCCACTTGACTTTTGCTAGTCAATATGACTATGATGACATACCATAATTTAGCTTGGATTATATATGTAGGTGAATAAGACGAGCCCTTTTGACCTTACCGGACCTTTTCTATCTCCTAAGAAGAGAAACCATTCCTTGGTTTGATGTTTTTTTCTCTCTCTCTTAAGAAGAGGGGCTACCGATCCTTGAACCCTTTACATTTTTTTATATACTCTTAATCATGAAACCATAGAGACAGAATATCTAGCCATCACACCGTAATTCAATACTCAAGAGAGTAAATCTTACGTCCTTGACTTTTACCTCTTGACTTTCACATCTTTTAATAATCCTTCCGTGGTGCTCATCTCACCATAAATCCCTGCGTCTTATGCAAGTAAGATCCTATACAAAACTGTCAGACATTTACTTTTGATCAAACAGAAAATTAAAGAGAGAAAAACCTCTTCAAAGAAAAAATTAATGTTTTCTACTCAGGGTCTTTTGGATGCCAAGAAAAGATTGAGAAAAATGGAGGATAAGAACATGGTAAATTTATTGGAAAGAGATGTGTGGTGTGGGTGTGTCCGGACGTACTGTCCTTGGTAAAAAGTGTAGAATCAAATTATGCCCTTCTTATGATGCCAATTCTATAGATATGGGGCTCAGCCTCATGAGGTTTATATATTTTCACTTTAATTCCATTAACAGATCAAACCAATTACATAGAGCTGGTAAACAAATTTTACATACTGTCATAGCATATAATGAGAGTATTGAGATTAAAGAGAGTTTGTTGAATTAGTTATGTTTAAGTACCAGCCATGTTCGTAAATGGTAATATAAGAGAAATAACAACTTTTTCCAATTGCTTTTTTCTTTTCTTTTCTCCTCCTTTTTCTCTTGGTTACATGCACACTGCACACACTCATGACTCCCTGAGTCCCTATCCAACATCCCTAGTTGTATCTGTGGATGGATAAATGCCTCACCATTGGGCTATCAATGGATTGACCCAAATGAGATCATCTACTGTTAGTAGACTTGCAACATTTAACAATGCTTACTTTCTATAGGCATGAAAAAATCCCTATTTTATAAGGACCCACTCCATCCATGGATCCGGCAAACAGAAAGAAAAAGGAAATCTTTCATTCTGTTTGTAAGGCAATTCCTTATTTATTTTCAATCATCATTCTGTTGGTCAGAGACTCACAGTGAAAGAGAGATTATATATATATATATATATATTAATAAAGCATTGTAGGATCTTACATCCCATTGGACTACCACTTATTCCAAAACCAATTGGTGATGAAGAAACGACACAATAATAGTTTTATGGTGAGGTCAACAGCTCGACCACAATTATGACTGCTCAGGAGCAAGGGTGGACATTGACCTCAATAATCCCTCCCTCAAGAGCACACCCGCCGCAACTCCTGCTGTGCAACTCACAAAACGAGTATCCCGTGACTCGAACACCTGACTTATCAGGCTTTGATACCATTTGTAGGATCTCACACCCCATTGAACTACCACTTATCCCAAAACCATTGGTTTTGGAAGGAATAGTAGCTCAATAGTTGCATAAGATCCTACGAGCATCATCTACATCATGTATGGGCTAGAAAATAAACAATGTCTAAGACTCAAATTCGGAATTTTTTTTTTTCAAACACTCCCATTTTTGTGAAATCCTACTGATGAGAAAGTAAAGAGAAAAGAACTTAAACATAGAGAATATCTATGACCACACTTAGATAATGCAAACAAATCAATCCATCTATATATATATATATATATATTATGATTAAAAGCTATAACTAAAGGGTATGACATTTAGTTATTTACATTTTTACACTCCCCGTTGTGATGTATGATAGCAAACAAAACTTGAATTACACTCATGTAAAATCTCACTATATCAAAAATAAAAGAGAAAAATTAAAACTGAGAAAATAGAAAACTATATAGGTACCCAAGTTTTTCATTCTTGAAACCCAACAGCCCTGGGGCATTCTAACAAATTCAAGAGCTTTGAAGAAGGTGGTGCATGGCATGGCCAGGAACATGGTCTAGATGGTGATCTCTCTTTCATATCTTTAGATGTATCTAACCCATGGGTTGGAATGTCAATAATCGAACTATCACATGCACCGAGCTCAGGGTACATTGAGACTTTTCCATTCAGTAACTCAATCAGGAGGATTCCAAGGCTATAGATGTCGCTTTTCTTTGTGAATTCCTTTTGCTCTGCAATCTCTGCCCAAAAAAAAAAAAATTTCAATTTCATAGAGTGAACTTAAAAACCATATAAAGAGAAATTTAGGAGGTTGGTGTCTTTGGGATGCAGTAATGATTTGTGCACAACAATTCTATTGTTCAAATGATTGGAAAACTGAAGTATATACCCTTTATTTTGACTTGATATAGATAAAGGCAGCCAATCCAATACATTGCAGCATATATATATATATATATATATATATATATATACACACATAAAGAAGGTTTGTTCCAAAATATTATTTGTATCAGTGTAGTTAGTTTCAGGCTTCAAATTCACTTTGATGGTTAGGACAGCAGGGGAGCCAATCCATTGTGAGCTCAATGGTCAGGCACATCCCTGTCCACATAAATGACCAGGCTGCATCCTGCAGCCAAGAAAAAATTAAGAGGGAGAAAATTAGGAGGTAGGCAAGGTAGATTGGATGTTTCTAATTTCAAAAGATGGATAGAAGATTGGTCGTATATGACTGCTGATAATGATAATGATGATAGGTTTGATAGATACCATTTTAGGTGGTCAATCAAACTGTGTAAATTAATCACTCCAATTGGAAACTTAGGCCACTGGCTATATTGGATAGCGATGGGGATTGCTCCTATGAGCATAGGATCTATTTAGTAATGCAACATTGGGCTTTAGACCTTTCAAGACAGAGTGATAGGTATAGTCCACACTCTTACAAGTATGGTGTAAATATCTCTTTTGACATAGTAACTCAGGAGTAAGTTTGCAACATTGAATTTATCCTTCTTTTTTTTTAGTGAAGCTTGGGACAGATCGAGGGGGCCAACATCTTCGGTGAAATATATAGGAATAGAATTATTGGCAGCACCTTTTTTTGAGTGGAGTCTGCACAAACGTCATAATGTTGTTGGCAATAATGAATAAGAAAAAAAAGAAAAAGAAAAGAGAGTGAGATAAGTGATAAGTCGATTTTTTCAAGTTATTATTTAAATTAAAAAATATATGAATAATTCTTCATAACATCAAAATAATTATAAAATATTTTAAAGCATATTTATGTTTTTTCTTTAATTATTTAAAATTTATTTCTTTTGTAGAATTTTTAATAATATCTCGAGAGACACATAATATGAAAATAATTATAAAATATTTTAAAGCATATCTCTGTTTTTTATTTAATTATTTAAGATTTGTTTATTTTGTAGAATCTTTGATAATATCTCAAGAAACCCATCATCTAATTAAGGATTTCTTTATTCTATTTTAAGACGATGTTTCCGGAGAACACTACCTTTGACATGGTTAATATATGGAATCACCTCGTTGGACTTAGGTCCATGTCCAAAACTTGCATGAGAATCTTGCTTCTGCCTCCAAAATCCAAATGAAAACTTTGGATTTACCTCTAAAATTCACATAAAAATTCTAGGTTTGCCCTCAAAATTCGACTACCAGTTTTGGTTCGCCTCTGCATGCAACTTCTTAATGAGACTTAATCAACACCTCTTTCCCTTAGTTCAATCAAATGAACCATATAGTGCAACCATTTAAATTGGTTGGCTCTTTTATTGGAGAGCACATGACAAGCTAATTCAAAATAACATTTTCTTTCAATAGAAAAAAATAAAATAGAACTACATACCATTATAAAACATTATTTTTTGTGAGATTTTTAAACATTCTGAATATTTTTTCAGATTTGTTTTATATATATATATATATATATATATATATCCATGATGCCAGTTAATCATGATCCGGTTCAATCAGAATCAATCACAGGTTGAAACTATTATGACCAAACCTCAGCCTTTATTAAAGTAACGGCCAATCAGAATCTTAAAACATTGCTTAAACTATCATTATTGGTTCAATTCAGGGCGAAAACTTTGTTGAATACTTGTTTACGACGCATTCCTTGTCACGGGCAGACTAGTCATTGATCCATTGAAGAAAAAACTTGTGGCAAGTGACATCAAGAACAACAGGTTTCATATATATAGTGAGAATTTTTAAGACAATAACAGTACAAATAATGTGATATTAGTATGATGATGACACACAATATTTGCGACAAGGAGTGGGCTCCACCTTCCACCCGACGAATTATTGAGGAGTGGGTTCTAATCTGAAGGAGAGTATTGAAAACTATTTATGGTAACACTTCGAGATTTTGGTAAGAATCATTAGATAATAAACCTTAATAATTTGGAGATTATTTTCTTAAAATCGCTATTATTTAAAAAAAATATAAAGGTTTCGTAACACAATCTTATTTGTTTTATTCCAATTATTTTGTCTTTATCAGTATTGAAAATCTATATATATATATATATATATATATATTTTGTGTGTAAAATCTCACTAACTACTCATCACTAATCACTCATTAAAGTTATTCTTCTTTACTAATGTGTAGCAGTAATAATAACTTAGCTCGATCTAATAATATCAATCCTGGTGCGTACGTTTGTGTTGATGAGTGATGACATATAGAAAGAATAATTAAGCTTTCTGAAAGCTGAAACAAAACATGCATGCATATCATCATCGGTCTATTACCTGGCGAGCCGCTGCTGCCCGAAGACGACCCGAAGCCTTTAGAATCGCTGCTGCTCTGAGACCCCGAAACAATCAATCTCAGATGAGGCTCCTCCTCCTTTCCCTCTGCCATCACCTTCTCCTTCTTCTCCTCCTCAAAACCAGCTGGTAAACTGCCGCAATGCATAAAGTGGAGAGCCCTTGCAATCCCAACTGCAACTATTCGGCTCCTTTTCTCACCATCTCCATCAAATATTTCATCTCTCGGACTAGTCTTCTTCTTCTTCTTGTCTTCCATGTATTCATACAACAGAAATCTCTCCTCCTTCCCAAACCTACACACACCAACCAATCTCACAACATTTGGATGACGGAGATTCCCAAGTCCGTTTACTTCCGTCGTCCAGAAACTTGATGGCAGCGAAGGAATCTCCGTCTGTTCCTTGATCAACTTAACGGAGCAGTTCTTTCCTTTCAGAATAGCGTCTTCTTCCTTCACAGACGACAAGATATCTTCTGCAGAAATGGAATTCAGAGCTCCCTTGTCGAAAATCTGCAAATCCCAAACTCCATCTTCGTCGTCGTCCACCTTCTTCTGACGAATTGCTTTCCGCCTTCGCACGTGCCAAACAACAACGAAAACGGACAGGACTACTAGCAGTAGAAACGCTGCTACAGCAACCACCACTAAAATCCACCGAAACTGTTTCTTCTCAGCTTTGCATGGCGGTAAACCGCTACCGATACCGCCACCGCAGAGGCCTCCGTTTCCAGCTACAGCGCTCGAGTTAACGGCGAGAAACACTGCTGTTGACGGCAAACCGCCGAAGAAGTTGTTGTGAGAGATGTTGACGAGGACCAGCGATTCCACCTTACCCAAATCTGGCGGTATTTCTCCCGATAAGAGGTTTTCTGAGAGGTCGAGCTCTCCGAGGACCGGCATTTTTGAAAAACCTGACGGAATACTACCGGACAGCTGGTTCCCGCTGAGGTCGAGATTCACCAGCTTCTTACAAGAGGCTATTTCTTCAGGAATGAAGCCAGACAGCTGGTTCCTGCTCAGCTTCAACTGCATCAGCTCCGATAAACCACCAAAGCTGGCCGGAATACCTCCATGGAAGCGGTTTTCCGACAAGTCCAGGCTCTCGAGGTTCTCACTCCCGAAAGATTCCGGCAGTCGGCCTACGAATCGGTTCCTCGCTAGACTCAGCATCTGAATTGAAGGCATATCCCATTTCCGGCCGTCGATTTTTCCCGTGAGATGATTGCCTGAGAAATCAAGGAAGTACACCAGTGGCAATTTCGTGAACTCCTCCGGCAATACGCCGGAGAGGCGGTTGTTCTGGAGCCGGACTCTCTGCAAGCTTCTGCAAGAGCTCAGATTCGCCGGAACCGTCCCTTCGAGATGGTTCGAGAAGAGGATGAGCTTAAACAACCTGCCGGAGGCGCATAGCCCCGAAGGAATCTCGCCGGTGAGATTGTTCGTCGAGAGATCGACGGCCGTGAGGTTGTTCTTGTAGCCTAGATCTCTCGGAATATGGCCGGAGAAGCTGTTCGACCAGAGAGCGAGGACTTGCAGGCGTGGGAGAGAGGCGAGAGCGATCGGAATCTTTCCACTGAAATTGTTGGAGAAAAGCTGGAGGATTTCAAGGTTCTGGAGCTGAATCACACGCTCGGAGATCTCTCCAGAGAGCGAATTGTCGCTCAAATCGAGAGAAATTAGGCTTGTGAGGTCGAATATCGAAAGAGGAATCGATCCAGATAGCTTGTTCTGATAGAGAAAGAGGTATCTGAGATTTTTGAGACTTCCAAAAGAAGAAGGGATTTCTCCAGTGAGATTGTTGTAGACGAGATCGAGATGGTTGAGAGACGTCAGATTCCCGATCTCCGGCGGTATTCCGCCGGATAGATTGTTGTAACCTATGTAAATCCACTGCAACTTCCTCAACCGCCCGATTCCGACTGGAATACCTCCGACGATCTCGTTGGAGGCTAATGTGAGGAACTCTAGTTTGTCGAGATCGGAGATCGATTCCGGAATCTCTCCGCCGATGACATTTCCTCCGAGATCGAGGAATTTCAGGCCTGAGAACGAGCTGATTGTAGCCGGAATCTCACCGGAGAGCATGTTGTTAGAAAGATCCAGGGTTTGGAGAGAATAAAAGTTGACGCGAGAACTAGGAATCGGAATGGATCCGGAGAAGTTGTTGTTGCTGAGATTGAGATGAAGGAGAGTAGAAGAAGAGGAGAATGTTTCTTGTGGAAGCTTTCCAAAGAGAGCATTGTTTGAGAGATCGATGTTTTGAAGAAAAGGAAGATGAAAAAGAGAGGGAGAGAGATTGCCTGACAAGTTCTTTCCAGAGAAATCGATTCCAACAACATGAGACGCATCGTTACACGAGATTCCATTCCAATTGCAGAAATCGGAAGACGAATTCCAGCTCGAGAGAAACCGAAGAGGATCCTCCGCAGCGGAAGCTTTGAAGGATAGTAGGATTTCAACTTCGCCCTTTTCAGCTGCAGAGAAGCGCAAAAGCAAGAAAAAGACCGCCAGAAAACAGGTTTCGGCTCCTTTTAGCTCCATCTTTCTGCTGCAAAAGCCTCGTTTCAGCAAACAAACAAAAAAAGAAAAATGAAGTAAAAGAAACGAGTCTTTTGAGCTGATCTATCTTTTCCAAAACTTTGTATATATTTCTTCTTCCTGGTGGATCCAAGGAAGAACAACAAAATTAGGAGCTTATAGGATTTTTTTTTTATAGAATCAGGAAAGGAAAAGGAGGCATCATAACTTACTGATCAAAGCGTATCATCTAAGTTGTTGGGAAAACAAGGGAGGAATCTCAATCCATGTTTTGGTAAAACGTTGCATTTCCTACCGAAATCTCATCATTCCTCCTCTGAAAACTGGGATTTCTTCGGAAGCCAAGTAGAGAGAGAGGGAGAAGTGAAGTAGAGAGAGAGAGGGAGGGAGGTGAAGCGAGTGAGAGGAGAAGTGATTTATATAGAGGAGTGTGGAGGAGTAGAAGAGTGGCCATAAAAGATGGGGGAAATTACGAAAATGTACCTTGACTTTCTATGTTGAGGTTTGAACGGAGCAACGGTTACAAGGGGATGTGCACAAGTGCAGAAAAGTGTCGGGTTTTTTTGACTGGCCCGGATAGGACAAAAGCCTATTTACAAGGTCGGGATTTAGTGATGAGTGGCTACGTCATTTATCTTGCTTGCGGCTCACATTCACATGATCCAAGCTGTTCATGTTTTACTCAGAATCCATCCTAGTGGTTTCTCAATTTTTCTTGGAGCTTAGGCGTAGCTATACAAATTTTGGGTGAGGAATCTCCCCTGGAAGCAGTAGATAGCAGATTGGGTAACAGGTGAATAACTCATAAATATGAAGATTTGCAACAAAGAAACTGGTCTGGAATTACTAATGGAGAATTTCTGAATTTTCAGACAGAGCATCTAAGAATTTCACCAAAATATAAAGGGAGTTGAATTCCTGGATTCCTAAAAATCAAAAGAGGTATTTCATGTGGCTGGAAACAAAAAAATGCTACTGAGAATATAGAATTGAGAAATTCTTGGGAACAATCATTACATCATGTCCGGAGATTCCTAGATGTAGTGAATTCTTGACAGAAATTCCACAAAAGAAACAGGGCCTAAATAGGAACCCTTTTGCCAATGATTTATATTAATCTAAATCTTTGGAAATTATAGTTGCCCAACATGGGTTTTAACAAAGCAACAATTAAAAAGAGATGTATGCAAGTGCAGAAAATCATCTGTTTTTCTTATAACCTAGTATACCTAGAAATTGATCCGAAACAACCAAGTGACATGTAGGGTTGTTAACTAACTGAGCAAACCCCCCCGTTGTCAAACAAGAGTATTTAAGGGTTGAAATGATTTAGCTGGTCAAGATTTAGTGACGAGTGACTACCTGATTTATGCTGGGTGTGACTCACAATCTCTTGATCTAAGTTGTTCATGATACTCAGATCCTTCCTAAATAAGGTCCTTTTTGGCAATCAAATCACAGTGGATTCTCATTTTTTTTTCCCTCCGATATTAGGTATACAAATTCTCAAGAATTTTTAGTTAGAAATCCCTCCTCTAAAAGTAGAAAAAGCATATTAACAGGTGAGGAATATGCAGATATGAAGATTCCTCGTGACCCTAAAAATATGAAATTCTGGCTAAGAATTTGTATTCACGATGACCAACTCTTTACGAACTTACAATTGGCAAACATAAATTTTTAGCGACCATGTGAAAGGTGAATCTTATCCTGGAAAATTTGATTTCTCCTTCTAACAAAATCAAAAGAGAATTGAAAAAATTTCAATTCATCTAGAATTATCTACTGCACCGTTGGACTGATGATGAATAAAAAACAAAACCAGATATTTCAAATTAAATCAGGTGTACATCATGCTCTCTCTTTTGTGTTAGGTTGTGGGTCACCTAGTACACAGTTATGATTGGATTGTAGGCTGAATTGACGGTATAAATATATAATTGTTGGTACAATTGAGTTGGGAATGAATGATCTGAGAGGCAAGTGATAGCTAGGCACATGTTGAGGACGTGGGTGCCATGAATGTGGGTGGGCCTTCTTGCCTCATAATGTCTTTGATTACTGACTGGTCGTTGGCGAATCAAGAGCATTTCAAATGATGGTCAAATTAAATTAAAGACACATTCCCATATCTTGGATCTTTTGCAAATTGCATGTGGGACAAATTACGGGGGTTCACCCACATGGAGCATCTATTGCCCTG
Organism: Camphora micrantha; assembly: GCA_003546025.1. Classification (NCBI taxonomy): domain Eukaryota; kingdom Viridiplantae; phylum Streptophyta; class Magnoliopsida; order Laurales; family Lauraceae; genus Camphora; species Camphora micrantha. Next base: position 53,427,581 of record QPKB01000001.1, read on the forward strand.
GCATCTACTAGTGTGTATATATGATGGGAAAAACTACAGTTATAAGGTAGGGTTGATTGATAAGGTAAAGATCTTCTAATGGAGGATGATAGGTAGAGATGACCCACCAAGTACATCCTATTATTGAGGAGAGAGAGCCTCATCTCATAACAATTTTGATTGGACTGTGACAGCCACTATCTTCTCCATTCTTCTTTCTCGTCTTCTTCCTTACTAGCTTGAAGGAAACAATTGGATTTTGTTACATAGTGATTGAATCACTAGATTCGTCCAATGAATGCTAGTGTGGTTGTTCTTACATAGCCCAGAGAGTGTTGGGGGCTCAGGCAACCGTCAGAAGTGAATAGGCTGGGTTAGGTATGTGTTGCCAAGGCTAACTACAAAGGCTAATATGTATGTATGTATGTATATATATATATATATATATATATATAGCCTGCTGCTCTCCTCAGCTACAGCCTCCCTCTAATATCAGCTGCAGGCATGTGAGGAGGGCTGCAGCTGCTCCCCTCACATGCCTGCAGCTGATATTTATGAGGGCTGCAGCTGAGGGGAGCAGCCCTCATATATATATATATATTCATGTGTTTCTGTCTCTTATCATAGGGTGAGAGATACATACATAATTAGAAATACTCATGTGCAAAAGGGAAAAAATCATATATGGTCATATGCAGAAAAAGAATGTTCATATACAAATAGGGAAAGCCATGTAAGTGCACCTCACCCTATGGTGAGGGATGGATGCACATGAATGTTCCTCTATATATATATATATATATATATTTACGGATCCAGGTACATTTCTATAAGATGGGCTATATTTGGATCTGACATGAATCCTATGTGTTCGATCTGAATGGGGGTCAACTAAAAATTGAAGATCCCTTTCTTTTTTTTTCTTTCTTTTGTTTTTATATAAAAAGAGCTGAAGATCTCATTCATTATCAAGATTCTGGGACAAGAAGTGAGATGCATATATGGTCAAATTGATGAGCACAAAAAAAATTTAAGATATGTTTGGCAAGTATGATCTGTTTGAAATGGTCAGATTGACGAGCCGTCTCCATTGGATCCATCTACCAATAGTTTGCGTATATCTGATTCATTCAACTTCAAAACTTTCTCTCTTTTTCAAAAAAATAAATAAATTCAAAAGTAATTTTTCAAACAAGCATGATTGTTTAAAGAAACATGCACTTTGTACTTTTTTTCCCAACAGGTTTGCTCATATAACTTTAATAATATGATAACTTTTTCATTATAACTTATTTTTTTATATTACTTTTACAAGTGGTAGACCCAGAGTCTTTGTTCATTTGGGGCAGACAATGGTTAATTGAAAAAAGAAATCATTCTTTTGGTATACTTTCTTCACATTAATAAAGCAAAAGATAAAATGTATTGAAAATTAATCAGAAAATTCACAATGGTAAACATTTAATTGTAGTAAAATAAAAACTTATAGAAAAACTACATCAATGTGAAAGAGTTCCTTGTTTAAATAGTCTCCCATGACTCTTAAAAAGTTCTTGATATTTGTTCCCTCTTGGTTATTGTTCTTGGTTGTCGATTGAATAATCTTCCTAAATTCTATCACACAAAGAAAACCTCCCAATTGAGGACTCCAAATAATCAGATCCTTCTCCCTTTTCCTATAAGAAGTCAAAAAATGTGAATGTAAGGGTCTCTGGTTTTTGACATATATCTCGAGATCCATGATGAATCGATGACTCAAATTTCATCCTTTAGCTGTGTCTGAGATGTTGAAGATATCTAACGGATCTGATCATGGTTTTGGGTGCCACAATCAAGAAAGAAAGCAAAAATCAGACTGATATGTCTGTCCGTATTGAGTGCTACGCCTTCTTGCACAATTTCTATGCGATTCAGGCATGTATCTCTGTTTGAAATGGGGTGTTTTCAGAGACTGTTCTAAATAAAGGTCATTTCTCTATATGCAGTTTGAAACAAAGGTGCAAGATTTTATTCCCAAACAATCTAAAGACTCTTTGAATAAATTTTTAAGAGATATAGAGGCAAAAAGTAGAGATGCCAAAGGCCACCTTAATATCTATTTGACCCAAATCTGATTAAAAAATATTTTTTTGCATTTTTAGATTGTTCGATGAAGTTTTTCATTCATTCAACTTTCATGTTTGGCAACTAAATCCTCGAGTTAAAGATTTTTACTTTCCTCAAAGTCATGGGAAAGCTACATTTGACAATTATAAATCCCAAGGATTTGGACTAATCGAAATCCTCATTTGTTAGGATTTTTAGTTTTGAACTCCCTTGATAGTATTTGAAAATCATTACATTTGCGGATTTTCATACCAAAACCGATTTTCTTAGCTAGATGCATATATACGCACTGATTTCAATGTGAAATCATCGGCTATACAAATCCTCAATGAGAAATCCCTGTCTTTAGGAGCAGTGAGGAAATATTAGATCTGTGGATTTCTCACCTATTACTGAATGTGCTTTGAGTTTTACCAGATTTTTTCAAAAAGTAATCGTAAGATAACTTTTTCAAATAGATGTATCAAATAGATGTATAATGTCTAAAGTAGTTAGACACTTTTTGCTTCCTTTTTTTCTTTTGACAAGTTTGTTAATAAAACGTTTATGATATAACAAGTTCACTTCTACTAGTTAATTTTGAAAAATTTGTACACATTACTTTCACTATAGAAACAACTATATCTCAAACATATTGATATGGGGTCAACTTAGCATTTGAAACAGATAAGACTTGCCAAACATTCCCTATTATGTACTCATTTTGAGTTCTTAAAACGGAGATGTGATTAGACTTTATAGCTAGGCTTTCATCTACAGATTTGTGATCAAGCTTTTTAGAATCAATTGATTTTATTTCTTTTATAATGGTTGGTTATACAAACCTACATCATCGAGTGACATGAAATATATCACTCATCTTCTCAATGCAAGCTCCAATGTTGCCAGAAATCATAGAAGTGGGTCAGTGTTGATTCGGCTTTCTTCCTGTTTGTGCGGGCTTCCTGTTCACTTGTGTGGGCCTTCTTTCCATTTGTACGGGCTGTCTTCAGGTGGGGCTCGAGTTTGGGCTTAACTACGTACAATCTAGGTCCAGCTTATATTAAAAATATACATATACATATACATATACATATACATATACATATACAAACATACATACATATATATATATATGGTCACGCTACAAAACTCCCCGGGTATTATTTGCAAGAAAACACCCCTTCTTTTAAGCTTATAAAAGTGTCATGTCATCCATTTTAAATAAAGATAATAAAATTTAACACAAATGGAAAGTTGGAGATTGATTCTTCTCTTGTTACTTACCCAATCTCATATCCTTAAAAGTAGCTAATCAAATCAATCTTAATTAATTTCTCCTCTAAAGTAGCTATATTCAAAACATAATCAATCACGTATGTGTCTTGTGGCATCCATCATATTTTTTCACGTGGTATCGATTATGTACGTCATGTGTTCAATCATATGGTTGGACTCGCTTATACTAAAATAAGATTTGAAGGATAAATCCATGTAGGGGTCAGGATTCAAGATGAACGATTTGGATTATCATCATGTAAACCCGCAATGGGACCCTCTTATTTTTGTTATAAAGGGCTTTGCTTTATTCAAATATGTGCCCCATTTTGCAAGATAAAGAAAGGCTAAAAAAGCAATTGAATGACATATTATATCCACGTGAGCACCTCAAGAGAGTCTCTCTCAAATTCAAATCTCCTATTTTCTCTCTTTCACATCTCCTATTTTCTCTCATACACACTCCTATAATAAAGGTAAGTAAATAAATATGAGTTGGCATAAACAATGTGAAGTGGCATTATCTCATTGGACAAATCAAAAGGGGTGAAAGCACCCCTTTTGAAATGGGGAGTTTTTGAGGATTTCCCGTATATATAGTTACGCTACAAAACTCTTTTTAAAGTGACATGTCTTCATAAAAAAACACTCCCTTTTTAGCTAATGAAAGTGTGACACGTGTCATCCATGGTACACTTATCTATTCTCTCTCCTAAATATTCTCCTAAAATTGTGGATCTTTTATAAATTCTCTTCAATCATTGGCTAATAGATAGGGGAGTTTTTGAGAATTTCTCATATAATATATATATATATATATCTTATAATTCTATATCAAGATTTGATGTTAGAGAAATGATCTTGTATTATCAATGCATGGTGATGTATCAAATGTGGGCTAACACTTAGTGCCCGGAACCTCCTCTCAGCCTTCTCGATCATGTTCTAAAATCGCGGATCGGCATTTTTTGAGTACTGGACCCGTCCTCAAAGCGCGATTCGACCGAATATAGAGCAAACCATGCAGAATCTTTGGTCTTCCTTGCACTTTTTTCCATTAAACTTGGCATTTATCTTTTGAATGAAGAAACTTCTTTGACTTATTAATTATTATTTATTTTATGTGATCAAATTGTAAATTAAATATTTTCTCCATTTTTTTATATTTGAATATATGGATAAAATATATTTGTGCCCATTAGTTAATTGTTTATAAACCTACAAATACTATGTCGTATAGGCGCTCCTAACATATAATTATTTTAAAATTTAGTGCTCTCGCTCCCGCCTTGGCTCTCCTGCTTCGCACTTTGGCCACTTAGGTCTGACATATACAATTATTGAAGCAAATCTAACATGCTGTTTTCACAAGACTACCACATTTATTGCATTTAGTGGAAATTCTTCTTTTGACCTTTTCAAGATTTTTAACGACATTAGTGACAGACAGAGACTATACTCTAGTGTCCATATTTTGTCTACTGCCCTTGATGTGATCAACGATATAAAATATAATAATAATAATAATAATAATAATAATAATAATAATAAATGAAGAAAAGAATGGTCACTAGTTCTAATGTCTTGGATATTTTAGATTCTTTTTGCATTTTTGATAAATTTAAAGTCAATTATATTCCTAGGACTTTTAATGGGGCCACTTACTTTATGACTTTAGGTTATGAGCTCTTGCTGACGTTGAGTGCAGATAATTTTCAGGATTGGTTGTGTGAGCCAGTGTCTTGCAAATGATCAATCCATTGGTATGCCAATCATTTTAGAATAAGATTTTGGATTAGTTTCGATATAAAGAGCCCATGCATCATACCAAGGTATGCCAGATCAGATATATATATATATATATAGCTGCCATCAATGGGTCATTTCTCTTCATTTTGAGCCATTCACATGCAAACACTACAAGAAAAAACATGTTTGGTGACATGAAAAAATGTCACCTAAGGCCCAATTTTTGTCACCTATTATCTATGGTGACATGGGATTGGGGTGTCATTGTATCCATGACATTAAAAGTCAAGGGTGACAAAGTTCGTGCACTTGTTACGGAATAATGTCAGCAGTGACAAAAATACGGTGTCATGGAAGAAAGATTTTTCGTGACATAGTAGGGTGTCACTGAAAGCAATGGTGACAACAATGCAAGTGCCATAGAAAAGAGATCTTCTGTGACAAGAATTGTCACTGAAAATATTTACCCTGACAACCAAATGCGTGTCACCGATAATATTACCAGGTTGGCACACAAGGGTGACATACACTTTTTGTCACAAAAAAACACAATCAAAATATTTGTACCACTCAAATTATCATTTCGCACCTGCTTACAAAGTTTCAAATATTTGTATCTAGATACACCCATTAACAAAACTTATACCACAAAGACGCAAAATATTATTCAAATCAAATATCCAACAAGTCAACATTCTATCATCCAAGTTCACAACCCTTCAAAATATTCATCCTTCAACAATAAACACTTTAAAGTTAATAGTTTTAGCATAACTACAAAACATCCATACACGGTGTGTCGTGTCAAATGATAAAAATAATTCAAAACAAATGTTCCAATTAACTACAAAGTCTTCAACTCCATCTTGGTCATCTTGGTTAACTGCCAAAAAGTAACTCCATCTCGATTGATAGTTACCTACCTATATAAAATCACAACAACAAAAAAATGTAATTATTTAACATGTTATGAAGCACACAATTCAAAATAAATGTATGAGAAAATAAAATGTTTCTAACCATCTTGTGGTTATACGTAGTAGGATGCTTCTCTCTTTTTGTTAAACGTAGATATGTTTATGTAACGTATCCTATCTGTACCCATATCCTATTTTCTAAATTTTTTCATAACATTGCATCAGCATCGTACTCTATCTTGTCCCTAGGGAATCAGTTGATACTGCTGCTAATACACTCTTCGAGGGTTCGGATCAAGATGCAACAGAAGGACAAAGTCTGAGAAATTAGGTAATCTACCCGATGGTGCCAAAATCTCGAAAAGCGGAAAATACTAAAAAGCACTCAGAACTTTTTGAAAATGGCGACACACACCCCTACCGTACCCAAGCGGGTTTGGATCTCAACCCAACTTCGCACGCGAGATCCTAATAATTAATCGGACATGTTTGGCTTATAAACGAGCTTAATTATCTAAAGCACAATTAACTAAGCTAATTACAACCTTGGAATTTCGGGATGTTACAAAGAAGCGCAGAGAGAGAGAGAGAGAGAGAGAGAGAGAGAGAGAAGAGGGCTTTTGGTGAGAGGTGGGAGAGGGAAAAAAAGTGGATTTACCGACGTTCATTTTCGTCTCGAAAAAGGAAAATTATATTATTTTTATTATTTAAAAATAAGTAAAAAGTCAACAACCTTTACCGACGTTTTATATTAAACGTCGGATAAATTTTCCGACGCTAATTTGCGTCGGTAAAAATAAAATTCGTCTGTAAAGTCTTCTAATTTTTAATTTTCCTAAAAATAAAATTAAACTTTACCGACATTTCAAAAAAAATTTAGCTTATTTTTATTGCCTCCATAAAACGACGTCGCGCCTAAATGAGGAGCAGCCTACTAGCGCAAAATTTAGATCTTTCAGTAACAATATTGTACTTGTTACCTAAAATTATCTTTCGGTGACAAAATTTTTTGTCACCGAATCTCCTCTTTATTTAGCACCTTGGTTAAAGCTTTTCCGTGGCAAGCAAAAAAATTTTTTTGTCACCTTTATGTGCGTTCCGTGTCAACATTAATTTTTTGTCACCAAAGGGTGTCACCAATGGTGCTTTTTGTTGTAGTGAAAGAGCAGCTTACTCATCTGGATAATCCATGGTTCAAGGCGAACTGATCATGGTTGAGACTCCATATATATAAACCATATAAAAGAAGTTAAAAAAAGAAAAAAAGAAAGGGATTCTAAAAAGAGTTGTTTTTATTGGGGTTTTTGATACTTTTTCTAATGAAAAATGCATGATTAAAAAAATGGGGATTTGACATATTAATTCCCCTTAAATCCTATTCTTCCAATTTAATAACTAAAAAGACCTATTAATGTCACTAGACTCGTTTGACTCTAGTCCTTTTCTTTTTTAACTTTTTTGCCTTGAATCACATGGCATGAGTTTTTAAACTCCCAAGATACCAAGAGATTCATGATAGGAAAAAAAAAAGGAATATTACTAGACTTTTGAGTCATAAAATTGGGAATTGAATCACATGGCATGAGTTTTTAAACTCCCAAGATACCAAGAGATTCATGATAGGAAAAAAAAAAGAATATTACTAGACTTTGAGTCATAAAATTGGGAATGCTGGGTCTAAAAGGGATTGACATGTCAAATCCCGTAAAAAAACTCATGCCCCACGTTATCAAGAAAATATGAGAGGGCTAGGGATGAATATGGGATAATTTCATAATTCCACCATGTGAATTGAGACTAAAAAAACAAAGAACAAGATCCACAGTGCCCTAGACAAGATTCACAGTGCCCTAGACACTGCTTCAACTGTCCGCTCATTCAGGAGCAAGTAACTCATCAGACTTTGTGAACAAATGGCCGAGATCATCTTATCAGTGTAACTTTTCCTCCTCTGAAGTCTGAACCCACCAGATGAACAGTTGAGATTGAAAACTGGGGGGGCATTTTGCAAACTCCCTAAAAAGTCATGGCATTTTGGGTGATTCGCATCAGACACGAGGTCATTTTGCAGAAAAAAAGTGTTTGTACGTTATCAATGCTTCCATGCATTTTGATATTAATTGTATACGTCTACTATGAAAGAGCAGAGGGAGACACACACAGAGAGAGCAGATAATGAGGAAATGGGAATGTGCTACGCTGCTAGTCTGCCACACTCTTCTCCCTTTCTGCTCGTCCCTTTCCTGCAACAGCTTTATATTTTTGCTTTTTTGCAGATTCCAAAGGATAGGGGGAGAGACAACAGGAATGAACAGTAGGAAAAGAAAAAGTGACATGTCTTTACGATACTGCTCGTGCGTTTCCCCCTGTGGGGGGGCCCAACTGACCTCCCCTTTCGAGGAGGAATATGCAGTGTGCTGTCTTTGTCGCACCAAGCATGCTCTGCCCAACCTCCATTTTGTAGGTCTTTTCATTCCATCAACTCTCTTTCTCCTCTTTTATTAGCTTTGCCCAATGTTCTCATCTTTGTCAAAGTATAAAACTCCACTCTTCTTTGTATAGGGCAAAGCTAATGTCCTGTTTAGGGAGCGGACTTTATGCACACCACACTCCAATTGTGTGTGCTTACTACTTGGACCCAAGTTTTTTTAAAACATTACATCTTATTTCACACGCTCATCCCCTCAGTAATTGACTCCATGGCAGGTTTTTTTTGTTTTATTAAACTTATACTCATCTATAGATTGAATTCTTAAAACCTCCTACAATTTTTTTGATGGGTTTAGAAAAAAACCAACAATTAAACGACTATTAAACTTTAAAAGCAGTTTAATTAAGGACTAGGATAATTTGATGGGATTGACTCTTTTTTTTTTTGGCATGACTATTATCCATTAAGAGACCTTTCTATCTATCTTATACCCCTTTGAGGGAAACACATTTAAGTGGACCCTGCGAGCTGGACTGCACAACTACTATGTGAGGTTTGCTCATAGGTGGAGATTTCTCTAATGTGATGGGAGATGAGAATGTAAGCAGGTATTCTTATAACAAAGTGGAATTGAATGTGGGCCATATACAAGGCCCACCTAAGAGGGTGCTTATTCGCAAGAATTTTATATAGTGGGTCTTTTTTTGTGTTCAGAATTTCTGACAACAATGTCGGCTATTGCCTATAAAATTCCTACATTGCATGTTTGATTAGTGATAATTTAAAAATCTATCATAATAAAATGTGATTTTTGGCCTTTCAAAATCTTCAAGTTTTTGCATTTAGATGCTAGGTTGTACAAAAGGATATAAGAAAGTGACGTCATTTGAAGAGTTTATGTGTCTTTCAACAAAAAAAAGAAGTCTCTTGATTCTAGCAAACACATGCCCCCTATGGTCCATTTGTTTAGGTTTATTTCTAACAGGGATTTTTCTTGTACTGTATACTTAATAGTAATCAGTTGTCCCTTGGTAATTTTGGATTTCCTGTTTAAATGGTGAGAATTCAAAAAGATATTCCTATAAAATGTCACTTTTAACTTATATAATTCTCAAATTTCCAACTTTTCATATGCTAGACAACACTTGAGAATTTAGAATTTTACCTGATGAACAAAATTTGAAGAACAAATAAACAGGCCCTAAAAACACATGGTGATTTTGGATGAGAGGCAAAAGCAAAGATCCAAACATGGGACAGTAGTTGGTTGATGAATATAAATCAAATGGGTCTCAAATTGGAATCCTGGTTGAACATAGTAGTGACGAGTGAGTACATGAGTTATCTATGTTAAGGTAAGCATGATGCTTAGTTATCAAACTTTATATGGTGATCATTCCACTAACCCCATTATCTTACAATTCAATAGGTATCTACTAACATAGGCTTAGGACCATTCACTTTTTTGTTGATGTGTGTGTGAATTCCTTTAAATATGTAAGCAGCTAAACATGTGTATATATCTATGGGCTATGCACGCACATATGTTTGTAGTCTCCTTTGGACAGCACCAGGGCCCGATTGCTATTACCTAAAAAGAGATCTCTTGATTTCTCACAAATAAAGCTTTTTTGGACTAGATTCTTTAATGAGATAGACTAAAAGAAGCCATTGAAAAAAGAAGAGTCCCACCTCCTTCAAATGACATTAAGATGCATGATATTAAAGGGGGATCAGGGAGAAGGATAGAATTAGAAATGGATTGGGGGTGGGACAAGTTTCTTTCCAATCTTATAAACCTATAGTGCTTATACTTCATAGCCTAAAAGTGTGATACCTTAAGAAGGCATACTTTTTTGTGATTAGCTGAATGGTGGATAATGGTGGAATTAGTGTCAGATTGGGACCAATAGTAATTAGGTGCATCTGAGAGATTTGGATTGATTATAGATGTGCCTGAGATAAGAAAAATAGGAAAGTGGCACAAAGTATGGGGAGCCATTTTGAGAATTTGAATTGATGGTTATGGAGATAAATGTTTTGCAGTAAGCATGCAACTTGAGAAGATTGAATGGGTATTTAACAACCCCAAATAAAAAAAAAAATTTAAAATTTTGTTGTGTCCTAACCCAATTACAACCTAACTTAAAATATGTTGAACCTCAGTTTAAATAATGTTTTAAAAGTATCAATCATGTTAAACCAACATAAAGCCATCTTGAACCTAATCCAAATCTTAAGCTAGAATCAAAACTAAGTCCAAAAAAATTTAGGTCCAATTCCAAACAGAACCTTAAAATGCACAACCTCAACCTAAACTCAGGTCTTGGATGGGTGAGTGAGTTAGGTTCACTTCGGCAGAGTCAGGTTGCACCAATGCGATAACTCTTTTCAAGAGATGGAATTTCACTTTCCTGATACTCATGAAGGATTAATTCAACAATTCCTGTACAACAAAAAATGGCTTTTGCAAAAGGAAAGTTGTAAATATTTGATCTGTGAGGAATGGATCACATCTTGATCCTTATTGGTGTGTGTTCTAAGAATAATATGATTTTTACGCATTAATTCAATGTAAATATTCCATTTTTTAGAAAATTAACTTTCCTTAGACCAGCATTTAGTGCAAAAGATTCAATGATTATTCAAGTCAGACAAAATGTTGCAAAAAAGCTATTTGAAAGGATTTGGGCTTTGCAAATTCCCTGAATTTGTCTTTATCAGTTGTGCTGTTAATATGACTTAGCTGGGCAATGATAAAAAGATAGAGGTGAATCAATAGAGTTCATTAGGGCTGGTTTATTTCATGTAATTGAATACATAGCGATTGTAAGAATTTTGTTTCAAAAAATGGTTAAATTAAAAAAAACAAATGTGGTTTTTAAAAAGTGACCATCAAATTATCTCTCCTCTAATGGAAAATGAACCAAGGGGAGGTAGGAAGTGAGTACTCAGCCCCCACTCTAGTAATTCAAATCCTAGGAAAGTGAGTGTTGCATCTATATTGAAACCTTACACATCCTTCATCCCTCACCTTGAAGTCGTGTGTAATCAGTTCCTAAATATTTTAAGCTGGGTATTGAATTCTAGAAACTCTAAACAATGAATTACAATCAAAGAGGTTAAAATTGAAGAGTGAAGGTCACAACTTCCAAAATAGACATCAAATAGTCTCTCCTTTCCTGGGAATTAATTGCCCGACCATCATCGTAGTAAATCAGATAATTGAAAAGTGAAGCTTTCATCTCCACTTATTGTCCTCTACTTCTCACCTCTTTAGTTTTTCTTCATTAGACCTTTATCATGAATTCTTAGGAATCCAATATGTAGCAAATACACAAGCCCTTAAAAAGATTTGATATCCAAATTAGATATAAGGATATTTCATAAATCCACTAAAACTATATTCTTTTGCCTTGAAATTGTTCAATTTTTAATGACTTTGTAGAAATCAACACTCATTAGAATTTTCATAGAATTCCTCAAAACTTGTTTTTTATAACTTCACATATACCCTTTCTCCATCTTCATCATGAAGAAAATAAGAAACATTTCTCATGTCTTTTTTAGAAGCTATAGCTCAATTATTATTATTATTATTATTATTATTATTTGCTGAGGGCAGTGAGGACTCAAACTAACACACTCAAACACAAACCCGTGAGAAGATACCCTCTTACAAGCAGCTTACATGTGAGCAGTCTAGCTTTTTGGGGCCCACTTAGGTCCACCTTTGATTGTTACAACTCCTTTAACACTCTTACTATCCCGTCCTCTGGCACAAAGCCTCATTGAATACTTATCATACCTACACTCATCCTTGGATTAAATTTTAAAAATCTATGATTAAAATACCATTAAACTATTAAGGCTATTAAATTATGGACTAGGATAATCTTTATGGCTTACACATCCATAAGGAGGCCTTTTCATTTATCCCACACCTTCCCACTTTGACAAACATGCATCTAAATGTGCACCATGAGCTAGACCAAGATATGCTCATAGGAGAACATTTTTGGGTCCCGCGGTCCCTAATGAGTTGCGTTAATCGGGGGACAAAGTTAATTTAAGGCTTGATTACCAATGTTAAAGCTCGATTACCAATAAGGAAAGAAGTACTAATAGTGCTTGCTTTATTTGAATGATTGAGTCGCAAAGTTTTCTTTTATATATATAAAATATTCAAACACATTCCCATGTTCGAGCATGAAAAACTTTAGCAAAACCAAGTTTTTTTCTAGTAAGAACTTGGTATTTGAAACTACTTCTAAATACTAGTGATGATGACTATTTATGAATGTGTTTTCTCATGCGAGAGAGAGTTGGGTAGAAGAGAAATGGTTGGTTGTTTCACTCTCCCTTTTGTGTGACATGGTCTTTGTTAGAAATATATAATAAAATATTTTTGGGATTTTCTAAGACCGTATTTTTATTTGTGGTTAAAAATGAAGAATAAAAGGTGAATATAAAAAACATGACCGACAAGTAACGTCTCCTTCAATGAAAAATTAAATCAAGAGAAGAGAAATTAATACCAAGCAATGACTGTCAGATCATCATTTTGAAAGAAAGAAAAAGAAAAAGAGATGTTGAAGAGGTTCAAACGTTTGGAACAATATATCTCTAATGTGTCTTTTCTCTCTTCCTCTCGCAACTTCTTTTTCAAACCAAACCTTCTTTTTTTTTTATGTAAAAGGAGATATGTCTCTTGGGCTTTAGTGAATGAAAATGACTCAATTGACATGGGTTGCTTCCAGTTCAATTTAAGAAACCCAATCAGATCTTCTGCATAATCCATTATCCGGATACAACTGTGACTTCTCTTCTTAATTATAAAGAAGGGCCTTTTATTTATTTATTTTTATTTTTAGGGCAAACCCATATTCTACCTTTTAAGTGCAGTTTTGAGGCAGTTTTAGGAAAGTCTAGGTCTCATCTACTTCTACCTTATATCGATTTTCTCTCACCTCATTAATAATCTTTAGATGGCGTTCATTTGATCATAAAACTCGATATATTCAATTGCTATGTAATCTACGCAAACAGAGGATTTCATGTGTCCATGGAGCTGAAGCACATATAAACTGTGTTTAGGTCAATATCTCTACATTAATATAGATCATACATATACAAATGAACTTTTTTAAAACAAAACAACTGTTAAGCTTGTAATTTTTCATTTTACGTCTCACTTCTAGCATCCTAGCCCCAAAACAAGGACGTATAGATAATGGCCTTTATAAAGTCATTTCCATTTAGTGAAATGTGCTTATTTTCTATGCCAAATTTGGCTAATGAGGCTCCAGCAGGTTTTTGGGCTAGAATAGGTTAATGGGGTTGTGCCCATGCTTGTGCCCAACTCCTATATTAAAGGGCTAATTGTAGTTCTTGGAACCCTTTTGTTGAGTGGGTGCTAGAAGTCAGAGCTGGGCATGAAATTAAGAAATGAATCTGCATTTTCATATAATGAGGATCATCATGTTCGGCCCATTGCCACAGTTACACAAGTTAGTTCAAAGTCCACCAATCAAAGGTAGTCCAGGGCCGACCCGACTATCTACTTACAAGGCCTAATATTCATCTCCAGTTCCAGCCTACGGACCTAAAACTGGGCACAGCCCAACTCTTTCAATGACAAGTTGGGCTCATCATATTTGTTGAGTTTGTCATGAGAGGGCTACCTATAGGGGTCTTTTGTATAGAGATGGGCCTGGCCTTTCCATTTTGTCTCATCGTCACCATCAAAGAATTGTCCCAACTATATTAGAAATTTGCTAATAAATTATATTTCTCAATTCTATTCTATTCTTGAATAGGTTGCACTTCTTTACATCTATTGTTACTATATTCATTCACATCCTCTTCCTCCTACCCCTCCCATTTGGTGGGCCATAACAAATCTAAAGAAGAAAAATCTAAGAGTACTTGAGGCTAGGCCACAAGCCAAAAAGTCAATTTACTTTCCAGCCCAAAAGGGGCACAGGTCTAGCAGCCCATGTGCAACCCTAGCCCTAGTGAGTGGGCCCACCAAAATGATATTCTCAGGTAATAATGTGAACAGGTTCCAATACAGTAATCCTGCCCAACAGAAAAATCTGAATCATTCTCCACAACACAAGTGCTTTTCACTTTCTCATCTTTTGTTTACTCCTTACAAAAAGTCTTCACCCTAACTCACTATGACATAATGCAATACATGAACTCTCTAAAGTGTAAAACAGACACGAACAAATATTCCTTAAACCACTGCTTTGTTGTCACTAACTCCATATCCCTATCTCCCTATCTCTAACATAAAAGTAGATATATTTTATCTTCCTACTCATCTTGTCTTATTGGCCATTAAGCACACCAAATTAGATATTGGTGCCTTTGATTACTTTTTTCCCTAATCTGTCCTGGAATTCACTTTTCCATGGTACTATTTTCCTTGAACTAGTGAGGTGTGCATGACATGAAAGAGACCCGTATCCTATGCAAAAGAACATCTTAATGGACAAACCACCAAATATATATAAGAGCATTTTGACTGTTTTTTTTCCTTTTCTTTTCTTATCTTTTTTTTATAGCATATTTCATTGTAAACTTGTGAGAATTCATGATAGAAGAATTCTAGACTCTCTCTTTCTCACTTGATTATATACAAGTAGATTTTAGAATTTCAGAATACAAAAATGCCTTTTCGAGAATTCCAATGGATAATGACTTGCTTCGAAATAGAATTTCAGAAAGGATGACTCTCATTAGATATGCTTTAGCCCTGGACCTTTGACTCAAACTAATTGATAAAAAAATATTGGTTCAAACTAATCAAGCAGTACACGCCCACTGAAGATACAATATTATTTATTCACTATAATGGCTCACTTCCATATCAAGTTGATACTCTATGCCATAAGTACTTGATGGATATTAATCCTATGCATATCCCACCAAATTGTGGCATGATGAGTAGTGGACTTGTCGGTTTTAGACGCTGTGTAAGCACGGATCTGATTGGGGTTGGCTGCTACAAACGTTCTCAGAGTTACATCAACCTAGATCAAGTACTAAATGCAAAGATTTAATGACTGTCTACTAGAGATCAATCATATATGATTCACTCTTCACAATCCAAAAGCAATGATGGACAACTTGAATGTAAAAGTTGATGTTGGACAGTTTAGATCTAGTGAAAGAAATAGGGGAATGACTTTCCTGAAGGGTTTTTCTCCATTCCTTCTCACTAGTACTTGTGATTAGCTAGGTATAAGTGCTGAGATGATCTGCAACCACTTCTCACTACTTACTCTAATAGTAGTGTGAGAGTTACTCTCATAGGAGCATATATATATATATATATTTATATATATATATATACATGGGAGATGCTCCTATGAGAGATATCTCCCACCTTAAATGAGAGATTAGGTGGGAGCCCTCACATCCATATCCAATGCTAACAACTTAAATGTTATGGCCCCCACCCCTATCTCTCATCCATTATGGGCATGATGTAGCTTTTCCACTTCTCTTAGTGGAGAAAAATCTATGATTTAGGCATTATGGGCCTGATTTCCTCCTCTCTTAATGGAGGAAAACCTGTGATTTAAGGCATTATAAGCCTTATGTAGCTTTTCCGGGCCTAATCTTCGATTTAAGCATTATGGCCTGAGCTTTTTCTCCTCTCTTAGTGGAGGAAAACCTGTGATTTAGGGATTGTGGGCCTGATGTTGCTTTTCCTCCTCTCTTAGCGGAGGAAAACCTATGATTTAGGCTTTATATGCCCGATGTAGCTTTTCCAGGCCTACTGTAGCTTTTCCTCCTCTCTCTTAGTCGAGGAAAACCTGTGATTTAAGGCATTATGGGACTCATGTATCTTTTATGGACATAATGCAGCTTCTCTTCCACTCTTTGTAGTGAAAAATCTACGATTTAGGCATTATGGGCATGATGTAGCTTTTCATCCTCTCTTTGTGGGGGAAAACCTGCAATTTAAGGCATTCTGCCCCAATGTAAGCTTTGCAAACCTGATGGAGCTTTTCCTCCTCTCTTAGCGGAGGAAAACCGGTGATTTAGGGATTATGGGCCCGATGCAACGTTTTCTCCTCTCTTAGTGAAGGAAAACCTACGATTTAAGGATTTATGAGCGTGATGTAGTTTTGTCGGGCCTGATGCAGCTTTTCCTCCTCTCTTAGTAGAGGAAAACCTACGATTTATACATTATGGGCCTAATGCAGCTTTTCCTCCTCTCTTAGTGGAGGAAAACTTGCGATTTAAAGTGTTATAAGCCCGATGTATGCATTCTAGCCCCGATGTAGATTTTCCGGACCTAATGGAGCATTTCCTCCTCTCTTAGTGGAGGAAAATCGGTGATTTAGGGATTATGGGCCCGATGCAGCGTTTTCTCTCTCTTAGTGGAGGAAAACCTGCGATTTAAGGATTTATGAGCGTGATGTAGTTTTATCGGTCCTGATGCAACTTTTCCTCCTCTCTTAGTGGAGGAAAACCTACGATTTAGGTATTATGGGCCTAATGCAGCTTTTCCTCCTCTCTCTCAGTAGAGGAAAACATGTGATTTATGTTTTTTCCTCCTCTCTCAATAATGCGATTTATCATGGGCCTAATGGGGCTTTGTAGCTTTTCCCCCTCTCTTAGTAGAGGAAAACCCGTGATTTGCCATTTTTGGCCTGATGCAGCTTTTCCTCCTCTCTATATGGAGTTAAGCATGCTATTTAAGGCATTATGAGCTTGTTGTAGCTTTTCGGGACCTAGTGCAAGTTTTTCACCTCTCATAGTGGAGGAAAACTTGCGATTTAGGCATTATAGTTATGATGCAACTTTTCCTCATCATCTCTTAGTGAAGGAAAACTTGCGATTTAAGGCATTTTGGGCCTCATGTATCTTTTTCGGACCTTAATGCAACTTTTCCTCTTCTCTTAGTAGAGGAAAACATATGATTTAGGCATTATGGACACGATGCAGCTTATCCTCCTATTCTAAGTGGAGAAAAGCCTGCGATTTAAGGCATTATGGCCTTGATGTAGCTTTTCTGAGGCCTGATGCAGCTTTTCCTCCTTTCTTAGTAGAGGAATATCTTCGATTTAGGCATTATAGGTTTCCTCCTCTCTTAGTAAAAGAAAACCTTTGATTTAGGCATTTTGGGCCTGATATAGCTTTTCTTCCTCTCTTAGTGGAGGAAAACCTGCGATTTAAGGCATTATTAGCCTAATGTATTTTTTTCGGGCCTAATGCACCTTTTCCTCCTCTCTCAGTAGAGGAAAACCAGCGATCTTGGTGTTATTGGCATGATGCAACTTTCTCCTCTCTTAGTGGATGAAAACCTGCGATTTAAGGCAGTGTAGGCCCCATGTAGCTCTTCCGAACTTGATGGAGCTTTCCACATCTCTTATTGCAGGAAAACTTGTGATTTAGGGATTATGGGGCTAATGCAGCTTTTCCTCCTCTCTTAGTGGAGGAAAGGCTGCGATTTAAGGCTTTATTGTAATGTTGCAACTTTTCCTGGCCAGATGCAGCATTTCATCATCTCTTGGTAGAGGAAAACCTGCGATTTAGGCATTATGATCCTGATGCATATTTTCCTCCTCTCTTTGCGGAGGAAAACTTGCAATTTTGGCATCATGGGCATGATGCAGCTTTTCCTCCTCTCTTAGTGCAAGAAAACCTGCGATTTAAAGCATTATGGGCCTCATGTACCTTTTTCAGACCTAATACAGCTTTCTTCCACTCTTTGTAGAGGAAAACCTACGATTTAGGCATTATGAGCATGATGCAGCTTTTCCTTCTCTCTTAGTAGAGGAAAATATGTGATTTAAGGCATTATGGGCCCGATGTAGCTTTTCTGGACCAGATGAAGCTTTTCCTTCTCTCTTAATGGAGGAAAACCGGTGATTTAGGGATTATGGGCCCAATGCAGCTCTCATAGTGGAGGAGGAAAACCTGCGATTTAAAGCTTTATGGGCCTGATGTAGCTGTCCTGAACCTGATTCAGCTTTTCCTCCTCTCTTAGTGGAGGAGAACCGGCGATTTAGGCATTATGGGCCTGATGCAGCTTTTCCTCCTCTCTTAATAAAGGAAAATCTGCGATTTAAGGCTTTATGGGCCCATTGTAGCTTTTCCAGACCAGATACACCTTTTCCTCCTCTCTTAGTGGAGGAAAATGGTGATTTATGGATTATGGGTCCAATTTAGTGTTTCTTGTCTGTTTAGTAGAGCTTTTCCTCTTCTCTTAGAGGAGGAAAACCTGCGATTTAAGGCTTTATGTGCCTAATGTACCTTTTTCGTGCTGATTCAGCTTTTCCTCCTCTTAGTGGAGGAAAACCTGCGTTTTAGGCATTATGGGCTTGATGTAGCTTTTCCTCCTCTCTTAGTGGAGTTAAATATGCGATTTAAGCATTATGGGTCTCATGTAAGCTTTTCCTCCTCTCATAGTGGGGAAAACCCGTGATTTAAGGCATTATAAGTAGGCATGTCAATGGGACAGGCCGGGCCTAGGCTTGGGTTGTCCAATCCCGTCCCAAAAATTGAACGAGTCTACCGGGGGTTATCCAATGCCGGCCCTAAATTGAACGAGCCTACATCAAATCACATGCCATACGGGCCCGAGCTGGGCGTGGGCTTAGCCCGATCCTTGACATAAGCAAAACATTATCTAATTATTCCTACTGTCACCAGACACCCGGTGTGAACCAGAGTTTAAACCTCCTCATTTTTTTTATTCCTACTGTCACCAGACACCCGTACCGGCAATGCAATGCAACAAGCAATATAGCAGAGTTAAAAACTTTTTTTTTCAGTGACAGTAGAAATTCCATAGAAATGAATGAGAATGAATATCCTATATGGGTCAAGTAATGTAGGATCTGTTAAATTTTTTTTTTTTTTTTTTTTTTTGTCGGCGCAGTAGAAAATCATAAAATAAATATAAATGAATGAGAATGAGTATCCTATATGGGTCAAGTAATGTAAAATCACATATTAACGGAAGTAAAAAATATAAGTAATATACTCATATTCATTGAAATATCAAAAGAAAAAACTAAGGTGTTGCAGGAAATCTTATTAACAAAATAATGTGTGCTCCATTTTCAATCGCTCCGTAGCCGGCTCCCCACATCCAAGATTACAAAGCTACGGATGGTTTGTAGAAGAATAATTCTCTTGTTCCAGTTTTATTTGTCAAAATAATTATTGTTTTGCTGACCAAACTGAGAATCATCTCAAGCATCCCTTTATTCACAAAAGTGATATTTCTCCTCTTTCTAAGTAGGCAGGTGATAAGTCCACAAAATTGTAGCTTTCATTCATCATTTTATATGCATTTGTGGACTTAATTAGGTTGATGGCATAGAATTACACTTAATTTCATGATTTCATGCATTTGAGCATCAAAATTGGAATCTTAGTCAAATTTGGTCAAAACTAATTACATTGCATGACTTTTGTGAAATTAGGGATTTTCATCTCATTTATCACCCAAAAATTAGTTTGTTTTAGCTTCACTAATGCATACCTGCTAATTTTGACACCAAGTGTCAATTTTGAAAAGTTTGGTATTTTTCGTGCATTAAGTAGGCATGTAGGGTCCCATGCATAGTCCATCTAGATTCTTCACACTTGATTATTATTGACATTATTTAATTTTATTTATGTAGGAGAAATCAAGATTGGGACCTACACTGGTGAAACTTGAAGAGAGATCAAAGGCGGGACACCCTTCATGGTGGGCCCACATATCTTAACATCTTGATGGAGTTGGAAATATTGGAGATTCTCAAAGAGGAAAGAAGAAACTGATATTTGGAAAGATGGTATTGACTTGCTAAATTTGGAAACCAAAATCAAGAAAGACAGAGAAAACTTTGCGAGGGGAGTTGAGTAGTCAAAGTTGTAAGTAAAGAAACATGCCAAATATGGAAAGAGAATAAAAATAAGCAAGCAAAGAAAGAGTCCAAATATGCCTAGGACGTCCAACATGAGTCCCACACACCCTATTGCATGCCAAATATACAAGTTCCCTTATTGCACAATTATTCTGTGATTTTTCAGGGGCAAGCAAATTGAAATGGTCATAACTTTCAACTTGAGTGTCGGATTGGTGCAATCTATGTACTGTTGGAAAGATCTTTTCGAGTAGATATCTGTAGAGCTCAAGATTTCATAAATCGGAGCAATATCAAAGGAGATATAACCTCGGGAAATTGGCTGTTATAATTCTATGCGGGAATTGCAAAAAGATTTCAAAATTCTCAACATGAGAGATGTTTGAGGAGTTCAATTTAGCAAGACTTGGAGCCCAAGCGACTACACTTAGTAACAAGTCCTCTCCAATTCAAATTCCTTCCAAGTGTGAAGCCTGGCTTGAGACCTAAGCAAGAAATCTTTATAAATAAGGAAATAAGTCCTAAAAGAGAGGAGATTCTTTGCTAAAAAGGATGCATCAACATCTATAAAGCCATTCTCCACCAAGCATCTCAAGACCAGCCCTCTCTCCTATTCCTTTCTTTCTTCCTTCCTTTCTTCTTTTCCATTAGTTTATTTTTATTTTTGGTAGACTTGGGCCATATCCAAGGATTTATTTTGAATGAGAAAATTTGTGAAGGAGAAATTGTAAAGATGTAATTTTCAATGATAAATCAAGAAGCATTCTTTGCAATGGCGGGCTAATTTTCTTGATTAGAGTTATGGATGAAGGTAAGTAATTGTCTTTTTATTTGTGTAGTAGTTTTAATTTCTGTTCCATGATTATGTGCTTAATGATTAATAAGCTTGTCTTAGTGCCCTAGGCAAATCTCTATTTTTATTTCTAAAAATAAAAATTAGTTTTTGACTACTCATGCTTAGGTTTGATAGGCCATGCTTAGGATTTAGATCTTTTGATGGTTTATGCTTACTTTTAATGGGTGGTACTTAAATTATTTTTATTCTTTTATGAGATGAACGAAGTCTTGAGTTTTGAATTTTTATTATTAAAAAGGTGTTTTAAAAGTTCGATTTTCTAAATTAAAAACATTTATTTGTATTTGGTTTGAAGTAAAAATTGGAACAAATTGGGGTTACTTGATAAATAATTGGTGGATGCGTATTGGATTCCTATTATCTAATCACTTTCATTAATTGGTAGTTTTTATCTTTCTAAATTAGTTGCTTGCTTTTATTTCTAAATACTCAAAACTTTCCTTAATTGTTAGTTAATTAGTTTTCTTAATCTAAAAGTTTCTTAAATTAACTCCATGTGGGTTCGACCCATTCTTGTCACTGTCTCATCTAGACACCCGTGCACTTAAGGTATTTTATGATTGATATTGATCACATCAGCAAGCGCAAATCACTAGAGAAGCAATTTTAGCAGCAAGGGTTTGGAAACATGCCCATAGATAGAAAAAACAGCTCACAATACATACAACATATAGCATAAATCACAAACAATGGAATGCATGGGAAAGACAGACCTCGGGCCTAGCTAATTAACAAAAATACCAAAGTCTCACTCTCTCTCTCTCTCTCTAAAACCATATCAGTCATCTATAAAATAATTAGTATAATGATCTTGCAGCGGGCCGAGCCAGGCTTGAACGGGCTGGGCTGTTTTTGCCCAACCCCAGTCCCATTTTGGCCGGGCTTTAAAAATATTGTCCAAGCCCAGCCCGCTGGGCTCAAGTTTTTTTGAAAGCCTTGTATTTTCGGGCTTGGGCCGGGCCGGGTACCCGTTTCAACGCATCCCATTGACAGGACTAATTATATGTCCGATATAGCTTTTCCGGGCCTGATGTACCCTTTCCTCCTCTCTTTGTGGAGGAAAACATGTAAGTTAGGAATTTTGGGCCCGATGCAGCTTTTCCTTCTCTCATAGTGAAGGAAAACATGTGATTTAACGCTTTATAAGCCCGATGTAGCATTTCCTCATTTCGTAGTGGAGGAAAACATGTGATTTAGGAATTTTGGGCCTGATGCACCTTTTCCTTCTCTCTTCGTGAGGATAAACCTGCGATATAAGGCATTATGGGCCTAATGGATCTTTTCCGGGCCTACTGCAGCTTTTCCTCCTCCTTTAGTGGAGTTAAGCCTGCGATTTAAGGAATTATGGGCATGTCTAGCTTTTCGGGGCCTTAATGCAACTTTTCCTCCCCTCTTAGTGGAGGAAAACCTTCGATTTTGCCATTATGAGAATGATGTAGCTTTTGCTCCTCTCTTAATGCAAGAGACATGAGATTAAAGGAATTATTGGCCTCATGTAGCCTTTCCGGACCCAATGCAATTTTTCCTCTTCTCTTAATAAAAAAAACCTGCAATCTTGGAATTATGGTCCTGATGCAGCTTTTCCTCCTCTTTTAGTGGAGGAAAACCTACGATTAGCTTTTCTGGACCTAATGCAGCTTTTTTCCACTCCTTGTGGAGGAAAATCTGCGATTTAGGCATTACGGACATGATGCAGCTTTTCCTCCTCTAATGGTAGAGGAAAATCTGGGCATGATGTAACTTTTCCTGACCACATGCGGCTTTTCCTCCTCTTTTAGTGGAGGAAAATGGTGATTTAAGGGATTATGGGTCCAATGCAGCATCTCCTCCGCTCTTAGTGGAGCTTTTCCTCCTCTAAAAGAGGAGGAAAACCTGCGATTTTGAGGCTTTATGGGCTAGATATATCTTTTTCGTGCCTTATTCAGCTTTTCCTCCTCTCTTACTGGAGGAAAACCTGCAATTTTGGCATTATGGGCCTGATGCAGCTTCTCCTTCTATCTTAGAGGAGGAAAACATGCGATTTAAGGCATTATAAGCCCGATATAACTTTTCCTCCTCTCTTAGTGGAGGAAAACATGTGATTTAAGAATTTTGGGCCTGATGTATCTTTTATTTCTCTCTTAGTCAAGAAAAACCTATGATTTAAGGCATCATGGGCCTGATGGAGCTGTTCCGAGCCTGATGCAGCTTTTCCTCCTCTCTTAGTAGAGTTAAGCTTGCGATTTAAGGTATTATGGGCCTGTTGTAGCTTTTCGGGGCCTAACGCAGCTTTTCCTCCTCTCTTCGTGGCGGAAAACATGCGATTTAGGCATTATGGGAATGATGCAGCTTTTGCTCTTTTCTTAGTGTAGGAAAACCTACAATTAAAGGCATTATTGGCCTCATGTAGCTTTTCCGGACCCAATGCAGCTTTTCCGCCTCTCTTAGTAGAGGAAAACCTTTGATTTAGGCATTATAGTCCTGATGCCGCTTTTTCTCCTCTCTTAGTAGAGGAAAACCTGCGATTTAGGCATTATGGGCATGATGCTGCTTATCCTCCTATTCTTAGTGGAGGAAAGCCAACGATTTAAGGCGTTTTGGGGCTGATGCAGCTTTTCCTCCTCTCTAAGTGGAAGAAAACCTTTGATTTAGGCATTTTAAGGCATAATGGGCTTAATGTGGAGAAAAACCTGCGATTTAAGGCATAATGGGCTTAATGTAGTTTTTCCAGGCGTGATGCAGCTTTTCCTCCTCTCTTAATAGAGGAAAACCTACGATCTAAGTGTACGAAATCCTAGGATTTAAGGCATTGTGGGCTCGATGTAGCTTTTCCGAATGTGATGAAGCTTTTCCTCATCTCTTAGTGTAGGAAAACCTATGATTTAGGGATTATGGGCCAAATGCAGCTTTTCCTCCTCTCTTACTGAGGAAACCCTGCGATTTAAGGCTTTATGTTATTGATGTAGCTTTTCCGGGCCAGATGCATATTTCCTGTTCTCTTAGTAGAGGAAAACCTGTGAATTAGGCATTATGAGACTATACAGTTTTTCCTCCTCTCTTAGTGGAGGAAAACCTACAATTTAACGCATGATGGGCTTGAGGCAATTTTTCCTCCTCTATTAGTGGAGAGAACCTACAATTTAAGGCATTATGGGGCTCATATACCTTTTTCGGACCTAATGCAGCTTTTCTTTAACTCTTTGTGGAGGAAAACCTGTGATTAAGACATTATGGGCATGATGCAGCTTTTCCTGCTCTCTTAGCTGAGAAAAACCCGCGATTTAAGGTATTATGAGCCCGATGTAGCTTTTCTGGACTTGATGGAGCTTTTCCTCCTCTCTTATTAGCAGAGGAAAATCTGTGATTTAGGGATCATGGGCCTAATGCAGCTTCTTAAGTGGAGCAAAACCTACAATTTAAGGCATTATGAGCATGATGCAGCTTTTCCTCCTCTCTTAGTGGAGGAAAACCTGCGATTTAATGCATTATGAGCTTCATGCAGCTTTTCCGGACCTGATGCACTTTTCTGGACCTGATGCAGCTTTTCCTCCTCTCTTAGTAGAGGAAAACCTACGATCTAGGTGTTATAGGCAAGATGCAGCTTTTCCTCCTCTCTAACTGGAGGAAATCCTGGGACTTCAGGCATTGTGGGCTCAATGTAACTTTTCTGAACTTTATGAAGCTTTTCCTATCTCTTAGTGCAAGAAAACATGTGATTTAGGGATTATGGGCCTGATGTAGTTTTTCATCCTCTCTTAGTGGAAGAAAAACTTGTGATTTAAGGCTTCATGGGCCTGATGTAGCTTTTCTAAGCTTGATGCAGCTTTTCCTCTAATGGGTCCATGAGGAGTGTTTTGAGAAAAAAAAAAACTTCTTTGTGATGTTTTTTATTTAAGTAGTATTGGGCATGGGTATATTTGGAATGGATGAGTATCGACAAATTTGAAGTAAGGGTTAATGTTATCAAGAACTTTGAGTAAGGAGTTTTTTTTGGGTAAGTCAAGAAAGAATTTAGGGAAAGAAACAGT
This sequence comes from Camphora micrantha, assembly GCA_003546025.1. NCBI lineage: Eukaryota > Viridiplantae > Streptophyta > Magnoliopsida > Laurales > Lauraceae > Camphora > Camphora micrantha. Next base: position 53,452,768 of record QPKB01000001.1, read on the forward strand.
ACTAAGGGAAGAGAATTTAGGGAAAAGATCAATCTTGGGAAAAAGAGGAAAGATATGAAAATTAATTAAAAATTATAATAAGAATTGGTTGTGCCACATGTCACTGCGAAATCTCAAGAGGGAATGCCACTTATTGCTCTCCCGCGAAGAAGGAGCTGCTACTCTTCTTCCTCACTACCCAGTCAAAACGTGTTTATCTCCCTGTCTTCCCTCCGGTCATATTCTCTTTTCTTTTAATAAATCCAAACTTCTCCTTTCTTTCTCTCTTTCCTCTCCATCTACTCTTAATCTCTCAACCCTTCTCTCTCTCTCTCTCTCTCTCTCTCTCTCTCCTTCCCTCCCTCTTTCTTTATCGCCGCGTTCCTGAGCCCCATTCTCTCTCTTTTGATTTCTCATTTAGGGGGTGTTTGGAAACAAGATATTTTAAAAGGATTTTGCGATAATGTAATTTATTCACCTAAAAATGAGGTATTTGGATAACTTAAAAAGTACCTTACAATATCTCACTTTCTTCCAAAAGCCTTCATATTACATTATTTAAGGATATGTTGTATAAAATAATCTTTTAAAACATCTTTTCTAAACACGAATATGGAGTTTTAGTAAAAACGATTGGAAAGTTCATGAGCAACCATTGATTATAATGGCCACTATAAGTTTTAACATTTATGAGTCCCACTATCAGATTGGCCTCACAGTACTTACAAATTTAATGTGGGGTCCTATAGCCATATCACAACTACATAGCCCTTGTTAATTATCAATATTGGGTGAGTCCTATAAATGTCACGTTCGGGTTTTTCATTGTGATTACCAACATTAGGTGGGTCTCATACTACCAAAATTAGCCGGGTCCCATGATTACCAAGATTGAATTGTGTGATTGTAATTATCATTTGGCCATCATTAAATGGGTCTCACAATTTGATAGTTCTCCTAATGTTAATATGACCACCAACATCAAATGGGTCCCACAATGATTTCTAATAAAAAAGCTAGATAAGGCCATTTGTGATAATCACCACTAGATGTATTATAATATAATTACCAACGCTTAGTGGACTCACCTTAATTAAACAACATTGCTTGGATCTCCTGATTTAAACTGAATCTTATATATATTTTTACAATAGATGGGTCCTACTATGATTATTAACATCAGTGATTGCTAATTTGGTGGGGTCCCGTATTGAGTTAATTGATTATATTCTCTCTATTTCTTATTTTGTACATCATCTTGTGACTTTTTTATAAATTGTCAAACACTTCAAATGTATATTAAAATCTATAAAGATTGCCAAACACCATAAGTAACACAACATAATAATATGATACTATTTTATTCTGGTAATGAAATCTTACAATATCCAAACACCCCTTTATTGATAATTTTATATGTTCTCTCGCTCATCTATTTTCTGCTTGAACAGTTTCTCTCTCCCTCTCAACATCTACCCCCATCTATTTCTCTTGTGCAAAATTCGTATCCACATGTAGACCTTGTGCGAGCATCTGAATAAAACGCATAACGGGGTGTTTGCTAGTGAGTCCAGATGCTACCATGAATCCCAAAGCTTCATCTACTCTCTCTGGAGTTCGTATCTACATGTCTCTTTTGTCGAATAGTGATTAACTACAAAGCATCACTAAATCACCAAAGATAAAATTTAGCAACGAGGGCCCTTGCTGACGCCGGCCTGCCCTATAATAAAGATCTCTCTCTAATTTAGGGATATTATTAAATATATATTATGAGAGGAGACTCATGAACCACAAGGAGTAGCTCAGTTGGCTTAGGACCACAGTTTGCATCCGGAGGTTGTAGGTTCGAAACTGCACTACCACATTGGGCTACAGGGGAGTGTACCCAGCTTCCCTTTGGGCCTGGAGGGATTAGTCAAATCCAAAAAAAAGAAAAAACAACAACAACAACGCTCGATTTCGATTTGGATAAAAAAAAAACACCATTAATATATATATTAAAGACATAGGATTCGATTTCGAAATTAGAGTACAATTTGCTAATCAACTGAAAATTAGACTTTAATCTCAAATCAATTTGAGAAATAGGATTTCAAATCAATTTCAATAGATAAGCTCTATCAATCAATTCAAAGTCCACTTTTGTTAAGCTTCTTTATGTGAATTCAAATTTTAGTATATATCTATTATGGATAGGTGTTTAAAGAGTCCAGGTGAAAAAATCCACCTTGCTCAATAACCCTATCCAACGAAGTTAAAATGAGTCTTTTTTAAGTGGATTTAAAATTTTAATATATCTATTATGGTTAGAAAATCCTTAATGTTTGTGATTTTTAAAAGTGGATCCTTGATAGTGATTTATACATATGTGCTCCACATACAATATACTTTTTTAAAGTGGGCCTCATATTCTAATTCCTAAAGACAGGGCCACGTGCAATTTTGCAAATGTTAATTTACATAAGGTTTGAAGTCTCATACTCATTTATATAAAAAGTAATATTTACTTTGTATAAATGTCGGGTTGGGACATGCTTCGAACCATAATAAATGTTATATGTGTTTGCTTTATATTTATTTTATCATTAATTAATATCTCATAAAATAGCCACAAATTGGACGTATTTTTATTTCTGGGCCCGGGCTTAGCGCGGGCAGGCTTTGCTAGTACTAATTGATTGTATTAAATTTAAGTTATGAAAATAAAGTGTTTTATTTGCCATCTGCAATAACTATTATCAGTCTCTCTCATCAAACTAAATTGTTATTGTTATTTATAAATAAACAGGATTTTCACTCCAATCATACTTCTGACCTTAACAGGCTTTTAGACCAATCAACAATAATATCCAACCTAGCTTTCCTTGATTGAGCAACATGAGGAAACATGTTTAATGATCGATCACACATTCACAATCAAAAGAAAATGTCTAATGATATGCAGAGTCACTATAGGCACAAATACTAAAAGAAATTCTAGAGATTATTCAGACATAATGAAACTTAGTTCTTTACTTCTTTATATCATGACCATAAAGACTTATCCAAATCAATCTATCTAGGATCCTCTAGGACATTAACCATTTTACCAAAAAGACCAAAAAAAAAAAAAAAAAAAAGACTGCAATAGACTGTATTAATCTAACTATAGAAGATTTTAGGGATTCATAAATCAGACAGTTATATGTAATCCCTTTTTAAGACAAAAATGCTTATAAGGTTAGTCCCCTTTTTCAAATAGGCTTGATTTTAGGGCCCATAAAAGTATCTCCTGGCCCAACCAAAAAAGGGCCCACCAAAATTGACAAGCCTGACCAATTTCCATCTCTACTGATTACAAGTTAATTGGACAAGTCTAGCACTCCATTTGACCATTCAGAAGATTAAATGAATGGTATTTGATTAGTGAAAGGACCCATCGAAGTTGAAAGTAAGCATTTGAAGGCCCATTTGGACCCTTGGAACCCAATTCCCAACACCCAAGTGGGCCAAGTCACCTGTAAGTCTAATTACCTCTGCAACTCTTGTTGCCTGTAATGGTTGTGGCAAGGAACAAAAGGCTGAGTCTTACAGGTAAATTGGACCAGGTCATCCAAACACATCAGCTTTCATTTACATACTAATCAAAGATAACTGCACTCTGTTTACAAAGATCCAAAGCCGGCCCATAGTGGCCCTTACAGATTGGGCTCTGGAAATGCTTTCATGGTATGAACCGTGAATAAGATAAATCCACAAACATTGGCCCATCTAGACTATTAATTGCAGGCCTGCCACATGGGCTACACAAGAACGACGGGATCGGAACCCGCTCTGATACCATATATTAACCCAAAAGCTTGAATTGATAGGTGGAAGGCCCAAACAGGCATATGAAGCCCTGTCCAACTCAGGACTTGGGCGATGTGGGATGTGGGACTTTCCAACATTAACTTCTAAGCCGGGTTTGGTTGCACTAAAGTAAATTAAGGCTCTTTATGTGGGTCCAGATCCGGGTTTAGGTATTTAGTTTGATTACAGATGAGTTAGCCTGAATTCGAGTCAGGTGGGGTAGACACTACATATTTGGGTTCAAGTCTGAGTACAATATGGACCCCGATTGAAACCTGATCCATTTTCAGCCTACTCACAAATGCGAACAACAGGCCCTACTTTACATTAGCTTATTAAGATTAATAATGCTAATGAGCTTTCAAGCTGATAACAACAAACAACAAACTTCATGATATAATAACCTAAGTTCAGCCTGTTTCTCAAATGCTTTACAAGTTCACTTGTTATTAGATTGTTACTAATTATACTTGAAGTCTAAAAGGAAAGGAATAGAAAGTTACTAATTATTATGGAAGTTGGACTTCTAATAATAATAGGAAGAGGAGGTTGCTTAGAGCTATAAACAAGGGAGAGAAGGGGCTGGGCATCCACCCCATTGGAATCCACGCTAAATGCAAGTGTTGAACGCCCCTCTCTCTTCTAGTTTATCTTCCGGTTTGCCTTTGAGGTTCTAGATGGTTTCTTTTGAAGATTTCACCATTCTCCTTGAGAAAGAAATATGAATAAGGGTAATAACTTGGAAGTCTACAAGGTGTTGAAGATCTCAATTGGTTTGTGTTCTTCATCAACGAAAGTGCTCAACTTCTCCATTAGAGCACCAAGCTCTAAGGTAATATCTACTTCCTTTTATGTTAAAGAATTTCGTAGTTGCTTATTAGCTGTTATTTCTATCTTCTAGATATAGAGTGCGGTTCATGATAAAGAGAAAGAGGCCCTATGTGTTTAATTTTTATTCAAGATGACATGACATGAAAGGATGGCTTGCCACAATCTGATCCTCAAATACCCAGTGCATAGGTGAATGCAAGGAATGCTCATGGGCCAGACCAGTACCAGTGATATCTTACAAAAGCTTGACCCACATCGGGCTGGATTTGGGCTGTATTTGGGGCACTGGGTCAATTGGGAATCTGTTTTCTGACCTAGATGTAAATGGGCCGAGTGTAGGCCCATGTATGCTTAATGGCCTGAAATGACATAATGCAAACAGGGAGATCTAGGGCTTGTTTGGCATCAATCCCCGAGATTATTTCCATATTCTCATAGAAGAGGAATGACGGAACAATGTTTGGCTGTAACAAAATACCTGTTCCCCTGAAAAATTCTCGCAGAAATATTAGCCATTAGCACAAGAAAATGGGAACAATCAGATTTCATTTCTTCTTGTTCCGGAACGATGGATTGAAAATGAGCTGGGCCAGGGCCTAACTTTTAGGCCTTTGGGTTGAGCATGGTCCTTACCACTAGGCCTGATAACAGGCTGTGTTTGGACTTTGGACAAGCTTTGCCTATGAACATCACTAGTTTATTCCCTCCAAAAGGTGGGCCAGAGATGGAGTACTTTGTATATTTTGGACAAGTTTTGCCTATGAACATCACTAGTTTATTCCCTTCCAAAAGGTGGGCCTGAGATGGAGTACTTTGTATCGTCGCAAATGAGTGGTGTTGTGCTGTCAAGCTTGTCCATGTTCAGCCCATTTAGTTTCAAAACTGCTGGACTTAGTGGTCCTGACATGACATGTTTGCAAGTGGGTGCACCCCAAGTACTTGTTCCTCACTCCTTTTCCCTTCTGGGATGTTTCCTACAATGTTCGATTTAGTTCCCAAGGAAGAACTTTCTATTATTCTAGAATCTACAGTGGAAAACTATAATCCCCTCCTTTTGGATTAGTCATCAAGCTTCACTCTACCTGTGTTTATAATTAGGGTGCCTATCCATAACGATAGACTCGGGATTTTTATTTGAGTGGTGCGGGCCGTGGTCGAATCAAGAAGTTAAATAATAAGATAGAATTTTTCTTTTTAATAGTATTTAAGAAACTTTTCAAATCTCATGGGTGGGTCGCACCTGTGTTGTAACACTAAGGTTAGCCCCTGCTCATTCATTACCCTAGGATCACACGAAGTGAATCAAAGTAAAAAATCCAACTCGCCTAGATACCTCAGAGACTCCAGATCATCAACATTTGCTCCCATCTTAGTGGGCCCTACACAAATTTTCCCCCCAAATTCCCCTCCCCCACTTTCCCTCCCCCTTTCCCAAACACCCTCAATTGACACATTCCCTCCATTTTTCCTTCATTTTTTTTTCCTTCCCCTCATTTTCCATCCTTCCCAAACATAGTGTTAGATTTTGGACATAAACATGTTTGTACCATGTAATTGAATGCATAAGAATTGAAGACTCTCATTTCAAAAAATGACTACAATTGAGGATAAAAATGTGAAATATCAAAAAATAACCATCAAATTATCTTCCCTCTAATGCAAAATGAATCAAGCTAGGGGAAGTGGGAAGTGACTACTCAACCACCACCCTAGTAATTCAAGTCCCGGGAAAGTGAAGGTAGCATGTACATCAATGGCTTATATCCTACACCCCACGGTTCATATCTTTTGCATCTCACATGTTCAATAATATTATAGGAATTCATATCCTTTAGTAAAGCTCATTTTACCTTGAATTCCTATAATATTATACGCAAACAAACAGAGAGGCCCAAAATACCAGCTTGCCTATGAATGAGCCCAGCATCTATGAATGGGCATAGCATTTCTGTTTGGCTTAGATCTGTCAAATGGGCTTCTGTCTAGCCTTTAGTAGTCATTGGCCAAGACCTTCCATCAAGGGTCTACCTGTTCTCAAGATCAACATGTTCAACCACCCATCAAAACAAACAACCAAGGAAATATAAATAAATATAAATGAAACACACATCTCATGCCAGCTAGTCATTATCATCATCAATGCCCAATCTCATACTTTGTTAGTTATACTTTTCTTCTTACTTTACAACTCCTGCATTATTAAATTATAAAGGAACTTGTCATCACCTCTCCCATGTTAGTATCAGCTCTTAAATTATCAACTTGTGCATGCATAGAATTGTGGTATCAATTGCCCCCACCTATTTATCACCCTGCAAAAAACGCAAGACCCTGATGTTGATTGCCTTGTCTTTCATGCTTGACAGTAACACTTACTTCTCAAACACACAATCCACCCACCCATCCCTGCACCTCCAACGATGGTTCATGTGGTCACCATTCCTCTGCACTGTCATTATTTAAGAGTTGATAGAAACCAAGCTACAAAATTTGGACTCTCTCCCTTTAAGTCTTTTCTGATCTTTCATTGTGGCTATAGCTATTTTCTATAGGTCCCTCCTTCGGTTTTCTCACCTACTTAAACGACAACCACATGTCGACACCTAACATATTGAATGCTTGGAAATGCCTGTGTGGAGAACAAAACTCAAATTTAGAGACATATTTTCTATGAAAAGAATTAAAAAATTAAACTGTGGACCTACTAATAGCCCCGAGACTCATTTTTCTTTTTTCTTTCTTACAGTAAGTTTAGTTAGGGATCGATCCTTAGATATGTATAGGTGCAAACAACACTTAACCTAGAGAGTGTTGTTGATTCTAAACGGTTGCGATTGTAAGAATCTTCAGCAAACAATATGGATCTATTGGGTGATCTAAAGTAGGGTTCGCATCTTCCTTTGATAATAATCACAAGGAATGCCCTTCTTGTTGTCTGCTTACTACGTTGGATACTCCACATCTCCAAAGGAGTTGGATCTCATACAAATTCTCCTTGGGATTTGGATTAAGATTTTGATGGGGAGACTAAATTACTTATATAACTATAAACTTAATTTTTAATCTGGATGTATGCTCTTCTTTTTTTGGTAAATAAAAATCTCTTTAAAGGAAAAGAAAGCAACATCCACTGCCCTAAGAATCAAAGAAGCCATTTTCCAACTTACATCCTATCTAATAGAAAAATAAAACTTAGAAAGCATATGTACTTGCACATTCAGGTGCGGTCCCAAGTAATTGAGCTGGTGGAGGCTCAATGTAAAAGAAATATTAAAAAAAGCGGTTTAAAACTTATTCAGATATGGGTGGGGGCTTCAGGCCCTAGACCCATACACCCGAGTCCGCCCTGTGCACATTTAGAGCTCTGGGAATATAGTCAAATTCTACACAGAAAAATTTGAATGATGGACCATGTGGTTTCTAGCACCTCTCCAACGCATTTTGTACGTTACTAAGCAGCACATTTATGTGGAAAAACAAGAAATTTTATACACAGAAAAAATCGCATTTTTGATGTTGAAGGGAAGTAGTTGGACACCACACACCCCCCCCCCCCCCCCCCCCCCCCCGCACACACACACCGGATCAGCATATCTAGATTTTCAAAGAAGGTTTTAGTGGGCCAACGGTTAGATGGACTTCACATGAGGGACTCACTCCATTTTTTTCCTAATCTAGAGAAACTAAAGCAAGTTCATCATGTCTTTAGATACATAAAAATCTAACGGTGACCATCTTACATATTTGAAAAATAATTTACATGTTGAGCGCCACATTGAATGTTAGTTTTAATGAGAGGTTTGAATTTGTAAAAGGTGGGCCCCACAATGGGACAGCCCCGGAGGGTAAATTATGGATTGCACATTCTACCTGGTTCATCTCACCATCGATGGCAGCAACTACAGCTGATTTACGAGGCATTATCATATTAGGTACCTTCTACATCATATGAAAAAGAACAATAGATTCCATATACATATATGGGATAAAATCAAAGAAAGAGTACTTACTGCATATTAGGATCATTGCTTTAGTGCAATGGTAAAAATACCATGCGTGATAACATAGATTTGAGACCCACGAAATAACTACTTTGTGAAATGTCATCAAAGATTTGGTCTGTGTCAAGTCTGAATCCTTCGAGGACTCGCACTATGGAATGACCATTTTAGTAATTACTACATATTATTGAATATTTATGCTTAAATTCAGCATGTGGCCACACACCTGGGTACATATTACTGAATGTTTATCTCCCAAAAATCTGCTAGATTTCACTTAGTTCTCTCTCTTGTTACAGTAAAATGAAAAAATACAAGCTGCACAGTATGGCAGTAAATCCCCGCTACTTCTGTGAACAAACATCCATTTTTAGTCGTTTACAAAAAGATGCCTACTTTTTTGGGAAATCTAAAAACAACCCTACACTTATTTTGTTTTCACCATAAGAAATCTTGATTGATGGTCAAGCTGAATTAAAAACAACTGTTCCCATTCGTCCTTCTTTTTTTATTACCAATTTTGCCCCTTGCATTTGTGGGAAAGTGAACAAATCTTTTAGCCCTTGTTTCTTTCTCTTTTGAGTAGTCCACAAATCTTATGCAAATTAAGTTGGTCCCATCATAAGATTGTACATATTATTAATAAATAATTAACATAATTTTATGGATTATTAATCATATTCATTAATCACATTATCATTCAAGTATTACGGGGTGACAAACTCATTTTCGAGTAAAAATTGAGGATATTTAGTCAACATGGAGTGTCCATTTTGAGCTACTCGGATTTTAGGATTCCACTCTTTCCACTCACTAGAAGCATATGCGAGATCACACAGGCTACTTGGACTCATCTGTCACTACTCTGCCAATTGTGAATAAGCTGCATGTGACTCCCACTTGCTCAATGTGAACATTTTTTTTAGTCTTCTCGAGCCTAATGTGCCAGTAGATCTAATCCAACACCAGATTGATGCAACATGGCTTTCATGGTGACACATGCCGACCACTAAGGTCAAATTTGGCAATTAAATTTTTAGGGAAAAGATTTTCAGTTTTCCTAAAGATATGAAAAACCCAGTTTGGCAATTGTAAATTCCTGATTATTTGGACGAATGAGAATCTTCATTTGTAAAGATTTCCAGATCCGACCACCCCACATGAGATTTGAAAATTCTCGCTTATACGGATTTGCACATCGAACTCATTTTTCTCAACTATATGCATCGATATACACCAATATCAAGTGAAATCCTCAGCTATACAAATCCTCATTGAGGTTCTTATTCCAGTGGTAGTAAAGAATCATCATATATATGGATTCCAAGCCTATCACCAAACATGCTCTCAATGATTTCAGATGGAGTCTTATTATCAGCCTAGCAATTGACGGCAAAAAAAATACCGACCAATGATCATTCAACCCAAGCAAGAGAGACATGCAAATTGTAGGAGATTCCCTTGATTTGGAAGTCTCTCTTGCTTGGGTTGAATGATCGTTGGTCAGTTTTTTTTTTTTTTGCCCGCTTTGTGGCCTTGTGCAGCTCAAACTAGGGCAACACACAAGAATGGCTCCTTACCTAAGTGATAAGGAGTGACAGTTCTCACCTAGTTGTCCAGGGTTTGAGTCATAGACACGCCACCTTTTTCCGCATGTATAGACTTTTTCCACTTGTGTGGGTTATTAAAATAGTAAGAAATAGTAGTTATTAAAGAGTCTATTCTTTTTTATGGTAATATAGAATACTCGACGTTACACGAATGTGCTATAAATGAGATTTCAAATATAAGTGGGCATAAATTACTAAAATGGTTGGCTTTATGGGAAAAGAGGGACAGATAAACTCAAATCTGTGGGGCCCACCTAGCCTCATGACTCAAATCTATTGGGCCCACCTAGCCTCATGCCATGATCAATCATCATACTCTGGCCATACCCAATTTAACAAGAGGTATTTTCATTGTACGTTAGCCGTGGATAATATCATTTGGTGACCAAAGTCGACATATTTTCCTTCATGTCATCTGTATTCAACGTACCTTAAAAATGGTGAAAAGTTTTGCGATTTCGAAAAAACATTTAGTCTATACGAAATTCCAAAAGCTTACTTTATGCTATTTCACAAGAAGTTTTAATTTATGTGATCTCGCAAAAATTAAACATTTTTTTTATGCCATCCGGCACCATCTTTTTTCCATTTTCATTGTCCGTAACTCCTCTCCTCCATCGTTTTTCGCATAAAAATGAAAACACCTTCAACTCGATCCGCGTATGGTCAGTATGGAGAACGTGTTGAGATATATTTGGACTCCGATCACAAGACAGGGTTATCCATGGCTTAGGCCTAGGGTGAGCATAGAAATAATCTCATTTAACAATCATCATCAAGATTTTACTTTATTTTACTATGGCCCCTAAACCATCTTCATCCATCCTACACGTACACGACACGTTTTTCTTGTCCAACACGTCTGTCTATGTTACGGAAGTAGCATGGCATTTTCAACAGCCTATGCTTAGAAGATCCCAAAATGACTTTTAAATTCTTCTTCTGTGACTTTGTTAGGGATGGATACATACAAGTTGAAGACTTTACATATGGTAGGCAATGATTGATGATGTCATGTGCAATTTGATTTTTGGCCAGCAAAATCAGTGGATTGCACTTTCATCTAAGACCCTCAATTATAAATATTCACCTTTTGGATCCTTAATATATGACAAAAGAGAACCACTTGTCCAGCCTTTTGGAAGCACCTTGTATTTTAGTGGGGAAGTGGACGCCAGATTTCCAACATTGGTGCATTTTTTTTCTAATTGATGTGTACCATTGAATAATTGTGAAGTTGCCTTTTGAATTTGGCCACATAAGGCTGAAGCCTGAAGGGCTGAAACTAAGACCCAATTGAGCTGTGCGAAAAAACTAGCCTGTGCTTAGGTTTAGGGTTAGTTTCCTACTTAGAATTTTGACAAAAAATTATTATGAAGTGGAATTCATGACATGATGTGATGGGTTTTCGTCTCACATTTGAAAATGTCTTGTTTTTTCACCCAAGTTCTATAATCGATAGCCACCTAAAAAATCTTAAATGTCCCTTGGAATTTTTGAAATTGTGGACATTTTTTTATTTTCTCCGGTGGGATTTTTTAGATGTTTAAGTACAAATGTGCATTCAGGAATTCTAATAGGTTTGTGGATTTCAAAATTCTCCAAATAGAAGTTCTTTGAATTTCAATGAAGAAATAGGCATAGTGTTCAATTGGGTTGTACAAAGAGAACTTTACTTTTGATCTTTATAATGTGATCAATTTAACGGTTCCCCTATTTTATTTTATAGTGAAATTTGGTGAGAGTGAATGCAAGAAAGAGAGAGACTTTTTTTTGGTAGTTTTCATTTAAAGCAAGGTCATCATGTTGTAGAGCTTCACAAGTTTTGTCGAGTTTGAGCCGTTTGTCAAAGAGTTTACATAGATTGAATGGCTAATCTCGGCTCCACAATGTTGGGCATGCAGTCACATCCTTAATAATTTAATTGGTGGGCCAAACTGTACATTGTTAGCCCAAAGATTGAATCCTCTTGAACAAATATCTCAAAGTGGAAGGCATATTCAATCCACACTTCATGCCATTTTTATACGGGGAGCGCTAGAAAACTCTCGGGGAGTTTTTTTTTTTTTTTTTTCAAAAAACGCCCCTCCCAATTGGGCTCACTATACTGTATGACAACCATGGAATGCCATTGGATGGAATAATTTAGATTAAATCTATCTATTTGAAAATTTTCAACTTCATTAGATTATCATAACCCTTGATTCATGGTCCCAAAGTTTAATGATTTTAGAGGCATCGCTTTCTAGTAATTTTAGTCCAACGATAAGTAATAGTTGGATGAGTGTCAAATTTTGTCTTTATACCAATTCACGGGAGGTAGTATATGTGAACTAATTGAATTGGCTTAAGGTGGGCTCCACACCCTAAAAATGGGAGTTTTTATTTTTATTTTTATTTTTTTGAAAATTCCTATATATATATATATTTATATTATGTTGAAAGCTGTGGATCAAAATAGGACCCAACCAATCAGAGAGATCTACCTAAAAAACCATGGATTGGGACCCATGGTGGACCCAATCCCTTAACAGGTCTTAAGCTGTGTATTTGGCAAGGACCGGAATTCATGCTCTTTGTTCATTTGACATTGTGGGCAACATATTCAGCGGTCGTCTAGGACCCAATTGCAACAAATTATACGGACGGGAATGCGTGGTGGAAATTTTCCTTGAAGAACGTTGGTTTCCTTGTCCATGAAAAGAATGATGCTGATGGAGAAAAAGGACTGAGCATCTATTAAAGGTACTTTCTTTTAGCATAAAGGATCCTTATTCATTATTAGGGTTGGTTGGTTGAAAATAAGTTTTTTTGGGAAAAAAAAAAGTGATATAAATATATATATATATATATATGTGAATATTCATTTCCTCGCATGTGCGCGCGTGTATATATGAAAAATATTTTTTATGATAGTAACTCTCACACTATTATGAGAGTAACGAAAACCCTCGTATCCATATTCAATGCCAAGAGTGATTCGAGACGAGCTCATAGTTCGCCCCCGTACCATTAGCTTGAGGGGGCGGATTAGCATAACTGAAGATAAGGATCAACTGAGAGCAGCTGTAGCTAAGGATGAAAGATAAACCTAAAATGATTTTTTAAAAATCAAATAATACTTATCCTTATCTTGTAGACAAATGATGTAATCTCTAACTTCTCTTATATATAATACTATAGAATCCTCTCTCAATGAATGAAAGAGAGAGAGAAAGCACTCCTTTGAAATGTAAAAGTGTGTATGAAACTAAGGTGCCAACACCCAAGGGTAGAACTATGTATGTGTTGGGTAAGGCGCAAGAGAATTCACAAGCTAGGGTTGCAACTTTGTTCGGGCCAAACCTAATCCTAATTAGAAAACGTTGATTTTCAATTAAGTTTTGTTAGTGCTTGATTACTCTTGGTTGGATGAGACCTAAAAGGATCTACGTTTTTTAAAATATGGGTTGGGCTTGGGTTAAGGACTTGGACAACCCAACCCAACCTAACACCCTTCTAACTCCATTCTTGACTAATTTGTTCGCATTGAACTAAATACATAGGAATTATTGGTCAAATGATCTTCAAAGTATGAGGCGTCAAAAAGCAGTGAGGGGTCAAAATTATACAATGGAGATGCGGATGTGACCTTCACTTTTTTAGAATTAGTAAGATGATGGTTAGGTATTCATTGTCTATTTCCCCTTTATTCCTTTCCTACTTAAGGGGCGATTACTTGACGACTATTTTTGGGTATTCACCTTTGTTTCTTCCTTTTTCAACCACTTTTAGAAATATGACATTTTAAGTGTTCTTTGATAAGTCTACTATTTTGTGTTCGTTTAACTTAAAATCAATTTAAATAGATGATACTTGAGTAATATATACGGTATGGTATAGGTTTTTTTTTTTTTTTTTCAGTGTTTGATTAAATAAATCTTAAAGCTTTTTATCTCTTTTTAAAAAAGGTAACCAAAGGGCAATTGCTCAAATAGACATGTAAATGTCTAAAGCAATTAGATGTTTTTTGCTCTCCTTTTTTGTTTAAATTAACCTATGCAACTTTTATAGTATGACAAGCTTGGCTATATAACTTTTGCTTTATGAAAAATATGATTGCAAAAGAAGAAGAGAATGTTTCTACCTTATTTATAGTAGACCTTTCTGTAACTTCTACTATAATATTGATATGGCCATACAACTTCTACATTTACTCTATGATAACTTTTCCCATATAAATAAGATAAGTTTGTCTTTTCTAACTCAATCATACATATCAAATAGTTTATTTACTTTATTTCAAACAAATGTGTTTGATTGAGATAGAGGTGTGTTTATTTGATTCAACTTGACATGCCAAACAGACCTTTGGAGTTATTGGAGTTGAATTACATCAAACAAATGAGGCACTTAGGGCCTGTTTATTAGCATATGTTACTTATGCATTTGATATATAGTAATTATTGTCATAACTAGTTAATAATATCGATCCAAGGTGAACATGAAAAAACAGTGATCAAATAACCTCTCCTTTATTGGAAAGTAACTCAAGGAGATCATTTGACCATGAATTGCTATATATTCAATTCGTATGTATTCTAATGCAAACAAACAAGTTCTTTGTATTTATATCCTCCCACATGTAAAGGTAGCTTTTCCCTAAAAAGAAAGGTAGCTCTTCCCTAAACCTTAGATCTCTCAATCCCCACTCCACTAGCTCTCTCCATTATCGCTCAAACCCTATTGCCAATTAACTACGCTCCTCTCTCTCTCTCTCTCTCTCTCTCTCTCTCTCTCAAAATGAGGCTCCCCCGCCCCGCCCCCACCCCGCTTGGGTTTTTCGAAAAACAAAAAACATTGAGTGATTAATACTTGATTTAAGGATCTGGGTATTTATTTGACGGTTTGATATCAGGGACCAGTGATTATATAATACTAATTTAGGGTGCATTTGTACAACGAGAGAGATCTATGGTAGAGAGGAAAGTTGTTCTGATTTTTTATGTAGCTCCTTTTGGTTATTTAGTACAACACATTTTCCTCTCAATAAAGGAAAAAAATGAATGGGTTTTCCTTAGTAGAGGATTTCAATTTCCTATGTAGGGACAAGGGTGTAGATTCATCCCTCATGCATAAATAGAAATTCTTAGAGAGTAGAATTATCTTGCTACACAGACGTTCCATTACGATTTAGTTTTATAAGGTAAGGAAACAAAAAAGTAATTTGCCCAATAGAACTTGAAAAAAAAAAGTCAATTATTACAAAAGCTCTTCAATGCCTCCCCTCACTTTCTTTTTTTTTTTTTTTTTTTTTTTTTTTATGCATTATGGCAAAAGTCTCCAAATGAATACCATAGAATAATTCCAAATAGAGAACGTCTCCCATCAAATGAGCCTTCAATATTGAAAATTGTACCTCAAAATCAACTTTTTTTGAACATTTTTAAGTATAATATTGGAGATTTTGAGGTAGTAGACTTGATGTACTGTTATAAGCCAAATGATATGCTTATTTTAAGAATAATGAAAAAAAAAAAGATAAATTAGAATAGATTTTGGAACTAGATTTCAGTCCTTTAGGTGGACCCGGTTCCAAAACTGAATCTGGGTTTTCCTATCGGAACTGGGTCTGGATCCAACAAAACAGGTTTCGAGTCAAAACCGGATCCGGATCAGGAACCAGAACCGTTATTTTGAAATAGGTCCAGGTCTAGGTCCACTATGGTTCCGATCCAGAACCGTCCCGTTTGCAACCCTAGTTCAAGATGAATGCCATTTTCTCCACTAATATATTTTCAAGCTAGCTTCCGTTCAAAAGAAGTAGGTCTCACTATACAATTGATCACCAAGATGTAACCATGATTAACACTACATCAGTAGTGATGTCACACCAACGCCCGATCACATTTCTAGATGTGGGATAGCTTTTTGAGAATTTAGAAATGCTCTAGATAGAAATTCTATAATTTTAGTAAAGAAATAGGCCCTTAGAGCTATTATTTTACAAGAATTCTTAACAAGAAATTGGTAAATTAGGAGCTCATAAACATGTTGTGATGGTTTGTCTCCATGCATTTGCTTATGCCATATATCTTTATTAAAATTTCAAATTTCGAATCACCTAAGAAGTCTCAAATAAGGTTTAGAACTTATGGAATTCTATCATCTTTGCTTTTTGCTCGAGTTTCTAGATGCTTAAGTACAAAGGGGGGTTCAAGAATTTCACATGCGGGAGAGTTCACCCCAGTACAAATCTTTTGAATTCCAATAAAGAAACAAGGCCCACATAGGGAACCTCCCCCATCTAATACTGTTGCCCTTTCAATCACCATAAAAGGTGTTACACAACATAAAGGATTTGGGGATTAATTATTAGCAAAAGAAAGAATTTTTTTGCTATTTATGTAGAATTTGAAGTCCCTTTATATCTTGGAAAGAGTCAGCAAGCCTTTTATTAAAATAAACATCTCAGTTAATACAAGAGAGAGGAGGAATCACAAGAAAATTATTTAAAATCAAACTTATTTAAAATCACTAACCATTTATCAATCTAATCTTATCTCTAACAAACCTAGTAGCCTAAGACCATCGCTCATCCCATAAAATTTACCTTTTACCTTTTATTAATACAAACTGCACATTTTGTTTTTGGAAAAGGAATCCTAATAGAATATTAAAAATTCAACCTGATCTAAAATCTATAGTCATTAAATAATCTCATCAGGCTTAGGACTACGGTTTGCACCCGAAGGTTGTGGGTTCAAAACTGCACTACCACACTGAGGCTATAAGGGAGTTTAACTGGCTTCCCTCTGGACCCGAAGGGATTAGTCCAGCCCAAAGGATTGGAAACCTCCGATAGCAAAAAAAACAAAAAAAGTAAATTCATCTCATTTCTATAAAAAAAAAAAAAAATTAATGGTTCCCAACAATTTGGTGTGGCCCTTTAAAACTCATTTTACATGGAGTCCGGATCTTCTTAGGATTTTACCCACGATGCATGGCAGGCTGCCTACGGTGATGTGGTGGACCTTGATTGGTTCACTCACAGCCACCGTAGGAGAAATCCTCATAGGATCCCGTTTCATTTTACATGGATGCATAATTACATCCAACACAATCAACAATCAAGGCTAATGGATTTGAATATCTAGGCATTAATTTAAAGATTTTGGCATTAATTTGATGACAGAAGATTCATTCATCATTTGTCCAAATGCATGTTTCTTCCTGGTCTTCTCGCATGAATTACTTCACCGGCATTGCTTAAATGTATTTTGACTGAATAACAGGGCTTGTGTCATATAGAAGTTGACTTGGACTGGGTGTACTTCTATCCGGCAGAGGACCGGCACTGACTAAACTCTACCTGAACCCAACCCAACCTGCAGCCCTCAGCCGGTAGATGGCTGGTTATTTGGGTAATCAACTTGGTCTCAAAACAGAAGCCATCTTAACCCGACTCTGGATCTTTTGAGGACTTGACTTTCACCTTAGGGCCCACTTATTGGAAATTTTAGCCGTTCAAAATATAATCCCCCAATGTATTAGGCATCCTCAAATTTACTTTAATTGGAGTTGGTCCTACTCCAAGATCAATTATTTGGTTAAAAGCCTGAGTAGCATAATCTATGCATAATTGCATATTCATTAGATATTAAATATTTTTTCTTTGTTAAATGGTAAGTACTACAACGGAAAAAATGTTATTTGGGTAAAATTTTGGGATAGGTGTAAGATAAAATATCAAATAAAGAAAAAAAGAAAAGAAAAGAGAGGGGGATAAGACTAAAAGAAACTAATGTGACAAGAATTTATCAAGTTGGGTCTCCTCGGACATTTGCAATTGCCATATTTTTTAAAAAGCATTTCAAACTTTCAGCTATCTAAAATGTCTCAAATGACCTTGGAGATTCTAAGAATTTCAAACCCTTTGCATTTTAAAGAAAGCATTCAGGAATTCCTCCGTATCTGAGAATTTCAAAATCAAACAAACATGAATTCCATAAATTCAGTAAAGAAATTGACCCTAAATGATTTAAAAATAAGAAAAAACTCCTTTCCAACCTTATAGCTTCTTTTTTTTTTCCCCTCATTTAGTACATTTTTAAAGTACGTTTTCATCATTTAATATGTTTTATTCTCTACCCCTTTTTTATCTTAATTTGACTCCTTTTATCTTACTTCCTGCAAAGAGACATGTCAATGCCATCAAAGCCTCAAAGGGTGGGTACTGTAGACTCTCTCTAAAAAATAAAAAATAAAAAGGAAAGAAGGATCAAATCAAGAATCAATAAGAAAAGAGGGAATCAAACTAAAGAGAGCTAAATCACACAAAATAAAATAAAAATAAAAAAACCAAGTAACTTTTTGAGAGCCTAATTTTTGTCATTTTTTGTAAAAACATGAAATCTTCCTAAAAGTGAGCACTTTTTTTATTCGACCCATTTCTTCTTCATCATTTTTTTTTTTTTTTGGTAAAAGACCCCATGTCCTTTGTTGTATATTAAATTGACCCTTCACTTGGTACTCCTTGCCATCAATTTTCCCAAACCAAACCAGGGACACGAATCCAATCCCTTGAAGCACCATCTAGGCATCTACAGTCTACACCCAAACCGCGTTAACTTATAACCCCAGTTAAGAGAAAAACATGGAAAAGCCCAAGTGGCCAAGTCCAGGTCAAATCCCAAGCTCCCCTCTGTATATCATTCATTACAAATTCCCAACACTTTCCTTCCTTCCTTCTTTCCTTCTGGGCATTTCCTTCCTTGTCTTTCTTTCCCTTGAATTTCTCCCTCTTTCTCCTGTTTGGCTACCTGTATTTGTATTTCAATTCAGCCCCCCCCATTTTCCTCACAAAACAAACAAATACAAATACAGGTAAGCCTAGGCCTATCATTTCTTCTCTTATTCTTTCTCTTCCTATGGCCATGGAAGCCGTTCCGGTGGAAGAGCTGACCTCTGGAGCCAGCGGCCGAATAATTCCCGTGTTCCGCAATCTACGCAGATCCCTGCTCTCGCTCCGCGCTCTCCGCCTTGTCTTCATCTTCTTGCAGTCCTTCTTCCTCTGGTTCCTCCTCCTTTTGCCCGGGAACCGCCACTCCCAGTCGCCGCCGAGAACCGCCTCGCCGAAGCGGAGGTCGGGCTTCAGGAAGGCGGAGGAGGAGGACGTCTCCAGGAGGCGGTCCCTGGCGGAGGAGGTGGAGATGGTCCCGCCTACCGCCTACGGGAGTGCACCCTGCAGGTGGAGCACCTCGCTGTTCTTCGGGTCGAGGAGTAACTCCCTCTTCTCTCGGTCCTGGTTTCCTCCGTCCGGCGAGATGAAGTAAGGTTTCGGATGCTTGTTACAAACTTGGGATTTTGTTTCTGGTTTCTTGTTTTTTATTGATTTGGTGTCTTTGATTGGTTGGATGAGTTTAGGGTTTTGATGAATTTGTTTTGGTTATCTGTTTGGTTGGATGTTTGTTTATATAAAAATGATTTCATGGTGATGACCCACTTTGGCCCCACTTTAGCTTGATCTGAGGATTTGGGTTCGGATAGATCGGGATAGAGAATTAGAATTCATGTTTTAGTAAATGATTTCATGGTGATGACCCACTTAGGCCCCACTTTAGCTTGATCTTAGGATTTGGGTCCGGATAGATCGGAATAGAGAAACAGAGTTCATGTTTTAGTAATCATGTAGCGGATTCAACATGATCATCATTATAGCTTGCTTTTGTGTGCATTGATCAACCCAACCCAACAAAACAGTGACTACTTTGAGCTATTGTGGTTTTGGAATGCAAAAGGAGGCTTGTCCAAATGGTTTCCTAACACTTGACTACTTTCCATGTTACTGTTGGTTTTGGTTGCCATCATCTAGTAGTCTCTGTCCTGATCATCATGGTAGTGTTGAGATGACTATCCTCCTTTACTTTTCAAAAGTGGTTCAGCTGCAGAAGGTTTGAAAGTAGTAATTACATGATAACAGCTAAGCATTTTTTCAGCAATTACATGATATCATAATGGCAGGATACTGGAAGCAGGATTTGGACCAAACTGTAAAATCTGTGCAATCAGAGTTGTAACATTGCCTACTTGGCAACACATCAGCATGTACCTCAAGAACTATTTGTTGTCCTTGTGTTGGGTGTTGTTGGTACTGTTTTCACCTTTGATAAATACTCTTTATCTATGGTTATTTGCTCTGTTATTCTAAAAAGGTCCATTTGCCTAATTCATGAATGATACCCAGTATTTGCTAAGAAATGGCCTTCTAGGAAAGGGATGTGAATCAAAGGTGGATATTCGCAAGGGACTGTCAAACCTCCACCATATGAAATCAATTCTTATGAATTTCATAGCCACCTCTAGATCTCCATTATTGACGCTTCATCGCTTTAGTACTCCAATGATAAAAGTCCATTCCCAATGAATTTATCCGAATTTACTCGGAATTTTGCAACTAGAACCTAACTAGTATCATGGATGAGATAAAAGAAAAAATGCTGTGAGTCAATGGAGGTTGTTTCCCAGCATATCTAGAGGGATTATAATCAGAGGATAAAGTGTTTTAGCTGAATAAAAATTCATAAAAGTTATTTACATTGGATCCATGATGTATTTCTGCACCTTTTTTACAAAAAATAAAATGATGATAGCCCGTTGCACAGATAGAAGGTGCTCAATATTGCAACCAGAAGATTGGGGGTTCAACTCATGAACTCAAGTTACCAATCACAAAAAAGTGAAAATGAAAAGGGATTGCACTTTTTTACTCTTTACCTATTTTTGGTAAATCATTAAGAGCCTATTTTGTATTGGTAATCATTTAATGAATCATCATCATGGTGATTAACAAGAACAGTGATTAACAAGAACAGTATTGCGAAGAGAGAAGCTCGCAAGCTTTTCAGCTTTTCTTTCTTGGTTTTTATTTTTTTATTTTTATTTTCACTTTGAAACGATAGTGAGTTCATATTGTTAGTAGTTGGTGGTCGGTCATAGCCACACTTTGCGGGTAAACCTATATCCTATTTTTTGTTTGGGTTATTATTTTTTTCCCTTTCAATATTTTTTTATTTATTTGGATGATCTGTGACATTGAATATTGTATAATCTACTGATCATTACCAGTCAAACCTTTGTTTTGTTTGAATCTCCAAAATCAGATGAGCATCCCCTGATACTTGGGTAATGTTAAGGTGATCCATGCATTTGAATCAGCCTGTGTCCGGATGCGCCCCACCTGCCATGAGGCTGATTTTGGCAGGGATTTGGGTCCAATCGACAAGAGCTGGATACTGATCCACTGTCCATATTTCTTAATGGGCTAAGTTGGGTGCCATCACTAGGGCCTGTCATATTAATTGGCCTATTTCGCTTTTAAAACTTACAGAATATAAGATGCGTGTTATAGTATTACTGTATCTGTAAGTATGTACTACTAAAGGGGGAACCGAATAAAAGAATTTCAATTTTGGATATATGTCTTTTAAAGTAGCCATTTATGGTTGAGAAGCTAGACTTGATCCAAATTTGAATTTGAATATTAAACTGGGCATACTCATGTGCCAATTATTTCTTTAACTGTTGTTGTCAGATTTCGGTTTTGAACTTTGATCTAAGCTGGACGTCAAACCGACTTCACTTTAGTACATTTCGAATACAATCAACACAGGATCTAAATTTATATCCATGAGGATCTGGCAGATTCTGATGTGTTGGCTGTCACCATAGGTGTTAAACTATGAAAGCTAGTATCTGCTTCATGTTGTTAAGCTGAAACATGGGTTGGACTAAACCCGAACATGTCCCGACTCACATATGCCTTGACTCGTACTGACTGGACCCTACCCCTGATGGATATGGGTTGGGTCAGGCCGGGTTTGATAATATAATTTTTTATTTTAAAATATTATAAAAAACATATTAAATTATATATTTTCTCTTGCATGTAACTTGTAACAGAGTTTGAAACACTCCCCCATCTGAATGTGACATGGGTACGAAGGTTCCAAATTCATACCACCTGGACATGGAAAAACCACCACGAAACCCGCCCCTAATAGGAGAGGCTTAGAGTGGGTAATTAGGGGCGGCTCAGGGTGGGCAACTCATTTAACCCAACCCTTGCCATCCCTATGTTAGTTACACTAAAAACTATCGAGACCATTAATTCACCTTGCTAACCCAAATTTTATGTTAATGACTGGATTATTCTTTGAATAAGCTTCCACTCAAACTGTGAAAGGAAAAAACAAAAATGAAAGTTGAAACACAATCTACCTTATAGCTTAAGTGGGTCATAGATAGCAAACCGTTAACCATGTATGTCATTAATTGGTTCCTGTTTTAGAATAAATTAGAGAAATGTGTTCAAGTAACTTTTTTTTTTTTTTTTCAAGAAATGTAATACATATAGAGCTTTCTTTAGAAGCATTTGAGGCTTACGCCTTGAGGTGAGGCTTTCCAAGAATGCCCTGCTGTGCCTCACAGCATGCTTCTCAACTTTGAGGCATGGCTTGCATTTAAGGCATATTTGTTGCCATATGAGGCATACACACCAAAGTAAGCTTGCATTTCATCGTGCTCCATATCGAAGGAGCATGCTATTAAACTTAATTTAACCCTATGTTGACAGTCAAATAGCTATCACTTTTTAGTTTTATCAATATTCTTTTTATGTAATATTTTTTTAAAAGGAGTGCTAATGAGGCTATTCATTGTGCTTTGGGCAATTAGAACGCCTAGTTGCCTCAGTCGACAATGATTTAAAATGAACTGTACTTGTTCAGACCTTTGATTTGTTTGTACACCATAGAGACAAAAGGTTTGAATGCGCCTTCTGCCCTTTAATATCAGCTATTTATCATAGCGGAATCACGGTGGGGCCATCTCTTTGAAAATCCAAGCCATTCTCAAATTAACACAAGATAAATGATAAATGGGCCCTAGAAGTTTGAGATAAAGTTAATGCCCTACCATCTCATTGAAAATCCAAGCCATTCTCAAATTAACATAAGATAAATGGGCCCTAGCGATATTAGCCTTAATTTGAGATAAATTAAGTGTCTCATAATTGAGCACTAAATTAAGATAAATCAAATGTCCCACTAATAATTACATGGGCCCTAGCCATATTTGAGCCCTAAAATGAAATAAATTAAATGTCGCACTAATAATTTTATTGCCCTAGCAATATTTGAGCCATGTGCACTAGCCATATTTGAGCCTTGAACTAAGATAAATTAAATGTCACACTAATACTTATGTGGGCCCTTGCCAAATTTCATTCTAATATATGTTTTAATATATTTTTACATATCATATATATTTATATTTTTCAAAAATATAATTTCAAAATGTTTCGCCGAAATTTCGAATCGACCAAAATACTTCAGTTTGGTGGCCAAACCGAGACACCGTTTGTGAAATGAATTTCTCAACATTAATATCAGTGAAAGGGTCTTCTTTTTTTCCTTTGTTTCCATTTTTCTTTTTTCTGTTTTTTTTTTAAATGGTAACTTGTATTATTCAAGAGCTTTATGGTATAAAAGAATTACACCGAGCAGCAGCAAGGGAAACCCAAAGGTTCTTTTTTCAAATAAAGGGAAAAAACTGCTTGGCACTCCATCTTTGTGGATCCAATTTGAAACTCTTTTACCTGTACTATATTAAGCTTTTATTCCACTTCGTATTCAACTTAATGGCATTCTTTGCATTTTCAGGGGCATATTGATTATTATACATGGACTCAATGAACACGGGTAATGGTTTGTTCATTTACTTTTGTGCCTTTTTCATCTCTAGGACTTCAGTAGGGTGGATCTTGAGTCATTCTTTTTCATTAATAAAAGGAATTTATAACTGCTTCTGTTAAATTTATGTTAGATCCTATATATGGTTGTTCTCTGATTAACTGTTTTGTGGCCATTACAGTGGAAGGTATGCTCCCTTTGCTATGCAGCTGACATCATGCAACTTTGGAGTATATGCAATGGATTGGATTGGTAAGTATCCAGGTTTTTTTTTTTTAAATTAGAAAAAACCTATTCCATTTCTTTACAGTTGTTAAAGTGTTGCTACTGTGTAGTTTTATCAATTAATGTATCAAAAGGAAAAAGAAGAGCTAGTTCTATCAATTATAGTGGGGCTCAGTATTTTACAAGTTTGGTCAATAAACTATTGATAGTTCAGTCAATATATAGAATGCAGAGGCTTTTGAAATTTAGATGCATGCATATTTGTCTGTAATTATGTGAATGTGCTACTATCTGGAAAAAAGATATCTCCTTTATCAAAAGAATAGTGTTGGGCTCTGGGATTAAGGATCTCAGCAAGCTGAGCCAGCTGAGCTCATGAGTTGATCAAACTGAGCCAGCTCACGTGTCTGTAGAGCTTGATTTGAGCTTAAGCCGAGCACAAGCTTGGTCTAGTAAACTTGAGTGGAGCAATGGTTCTGTCAATCCAGGCTCCGGGCTTAATGTTTGCTACGTTATTATTGGTTAGACTCCACCCCTCCCTGTTCCCCCCTTCTTTTCTTTTTCTTTTTTTTGAATTCCTAACATGCCTTGAGCATGCGACCTCATGAACCATTGAGCACCTTTCAAGTTCCACATATGGCGCAGGCTGACTCCAAGGTACTCTGTTAAATACCCGATCTTTTGATGTATAATTTCTTATCAAGCTGTAGCCTATCAAGCTGTAGCCACACCCTTATCCTTGAAGCTAGAGTGAAGTTTGAAAGTTTAATTTGCATTTAAAAAAATTTGTTCCCAAATATCAACATTTTTGCAACTATATGCTAAAGAGTTATATATCATCTGCATTGCCAAAGCATGCATACTAATTATTAGTTCTTGATCCATTTAAAATGACTTATTTTGTTCTTTTCATCTTTTTAGGCCATGGCGGAAGTGATGGGCTTCATGGATATGTACCTTCGCTTGACCATGTTGTTGCTGACACTGTGAGTTCTTTCTAATGCTGTATTTACTGTTCATTTTTCATTTTTTGGTTGGCTTGTTGCTACTGTGGTGGCTAGTATGGGTGTCTTTAGGTTATTAGTGGAGCAAATTGGAGCTTGAATTTTGTACCTCATTGCTCATACTATGGAGGAGGTATGCCAAACAATGGACCAGCCATTGTTGGCATATCGGCACTTATTTTGCTGGCTCCTTTATTGTAAAGTGTTGATGTCATGGTGTTTCCTGGACTGCATTGATTGTGATTTCCCTACGAAATGATCGTTCTGAAGTTTCCGTCTTGCTGATCACGTGTGTGTTCCTTATTTTTATTATACAGGGAATATTCTTGGAGAAAATTAAATCAGAAAATCCTGGCATACCATGCTTCCTTTTTGGTCACTCGACGGGTGGGGCTGTGGTTTTGAAAGTAGGTCCATGAAACTTTGCATCAGTAACTGAAGATCGATCTGAAATGTTACATGTTTCTGATATTTTGTCATAATGGTATTTTGTAGGCAGCTTCATCTCCCCATATTAATGGAGTGATCGAAGGAATTATCTTGACTTCACCAGCTTTGCGTGTGAAGCCAGCACATCCGATTGTTGGGGTAATTATATTCTTTTTTGTTACATAGAAAACCAATGTTTTAAATCGTTAGACATTTGAGTTGTTATCTGCCAACTCTGGCTAGCCTTGATTGCATTGCACTGAAGTTTTGGTCTCAAATTAAAAGATCTGTTGACATTCTTTTCAGTGTATGAATTTAAAAATACTGTACTCGGTGGTTTTTAAAGGTCTTGATTGCCCTGCTATCAGTCCTGTAAAATTGCGAGTTCATTTTGTTGAAAAACTTAGAAACTTCACCATTTAACAATCTGTTGAATGAAATATGATGGAATTAATACATGATTGAGGCATTCTCGTGTCTTAACAGGCTGTAGCTCCTTTATTTTCTCTTTTTGTTCCGAAGTTCCAATTCAAGGGCGCGAACAAGAGGGGCATTCCTGTGTCGAGGGACCCGGCAGCTCTGGCGGCCAAATATTCGGACCCATTGGTCTACACTGGTCCTATAAGGGTTCGAACAGGCCACGAGATCCTTCGAATCTCCTCTTTCCTGATGCAGAACATGAAATCGGTCTGTGTCCCGTTTTTTGTTCTTCACGGAACGGCCGACAAGGTTACCGATCCTTTAGCTTCGCAAGATCTCTACAATGAAGCTGCTTCAAAATTTAAAGATATAAAACTCTATGAAGGCTTCTTGCATGATCTTCTCTTTGAGCCTGAGCGCAAAGAGGTTGGTGGAGACATCATTGATTGGATGGAAAAGAGACTACAGCAAAGGACTTGGTAAAATCCAGTCTCATACATCTTGTAACTGTCTTATCTCCTTCTGGGTGGAAGGAAGGTGGTCAAGGTGATGAGAGGCAATTCATGAATGCCTCGCTAAATGGAATCTTTGTATAAAGGATAGCAAATATATATATATAAATTAGTTCATGGGGATTCGTCCCATGGTCTGGTAATATGCAACTGTATTTTGCAGCAATGCTGTTTTTCATGTCTCCATCTCCAGCTCGTGAAGTGGAGATCAATTTACTCTGACATGTTATATACCTAAATAATAAGTTGCTCTCTTTGACTGCAATGGATATGTTGTTTGTAGGATGCAGTGCACAATTTATTTGATTTGTGTGAGTCTACTGTTATTTAAATGATTTCATAATCTGTTAACATGATTATATCTCTAGTTTACCCTAATACTTTTTTGTTGGCTGTGTTATTGTAAGAAAGTAACTGACCAAAAACACATTGTCTGGAGGGGGAGCTGATGCCCTGCCTGGACCATGCTATTATCAAACTCTCTCTCCTTACACTCCATATGTATATGGGTGGCTCGGGTTTACATCTCATTCAAAACCAGCCTCATGGGATTTTGCCAGCTTTTGATCAATTGCAGGGGTTTGCGAGAGCCATTGATGAATAATGATAGATGGTTCATTGAAACCCGCATGGGATTTTGCCAGCTTTTGATCAATTGCAGGGGTTTGCGAGAGCCATTGATGAATAATGATAGATGGTTCATTGAAACTCACTTTGGTGGCTAAGATATTTGCATTACAATTGGAGGGCTGGAACCCTCATCCTCAGATATGGAGAGGTGAGGGAATAGGCCCTTTTTTTTTATGTGAGAGAGAGAGAGAGAGAGAGAGAGAGAGAGAGATGTTTAAACCGACTTCTTGTGATCCTTTCAGTTTCTCACCACCAATTAAACCGACTTCTTGTGATCCTTTCAGTTCTTGTGATCCTTTCAGTTTCTCACCACCAATTTCAGGGAGAAGAAGAAACCGAAACACTTGGGTTTAATTTTCTAGCAAATGCAAATGAGACATCTGACATTAAAACAAGAGAGGTAAGTAGTCCTTACAAGATGATCGTGAATAACTAGTTTTCTCAGTGTTATATATGTACGAGTCTTTCCAAGCTGATTTAGCTGGTTTGTGTGAAAAAGGCAAGGTGAAGGCTTTGATAGATATAGGGGGCAGCAAGGGTGAATGAATGGTCAGAAATTCAGAAGAGGTGGTAAAGATTGGGGATGTCTTTTCTGCATAAAGCTGTCCATTCCCTCTGTGGGATACCATCTCATGGCTCCTCTCTTTATGTTAGTTTCCATGCAGACAAAACAAATGAAGAGAGCTCTAATTTGAACTATGTTTTTGCATCTGTGAACAAAACATTTCAACAGGAAAACTCATGCCAATTAACGGTCAAAAGCAACATTAAGTGAAGCATATATATAATTTGGATATATTGAAAATTCTTCAATCCCATCAAGTGAAGAATGTTAATATAGCATATTGTTGCAAAATATAGAAAAAGAGCACACATATTAAGCTTGGGCCGAAATTTAAACCAATATGAGAACAAATGTTATTACAATGAGGTATTTCCATTCAATCTCGAGCTTCAAATAATTAATGAATCCTAACTATTGATAAAAAAAAAAAAAGATCTTATAAAGAATGCTATATTTTTGTTATTACTATCTGTCATTTTGCTATATATATCAAGATTTTGAAAACCAGTGAAAGTAGTAAAGAATTTGAAATCGTGGGAGCAATGTACAACTGAACATTTAAATATATAATTTACATGTTTATAAGTTTATGCCAATAAATTCGACGGGTCGTCACATATGTATACTTTAATTTCTTCGTCTTTATATTTTGATACATAGGTCAAATTTTAAGAATGATAAATAATATATTTGTACGTTTTAGATTTACTTTTCTCTTAATAGTATTTTTAAAAATTCTTAAATTTTAATGTACATTCATTTTTGGCACGGGCCTTTGTTGCTAGTTTCAAATCATTCATAGCCTAGCGTTAATGTAAAACATGAGTAAGGGCCAAATCAAGAGGGACGGTACGTGTGAATGGATGAACTAACAAAAAGGCAAGCCCTTCTGCTAAAATCTGGAACAAGGCACCAAAGAAGTGAGTGATGTAGAAATATGTGCCTTCAGTCATTTGTTGCACTCATTTGCATACATAAACGGAGTATAAAGGGGGTAATGGTTATGCATGATCACAATGCTTGTTTGCACTCATTTATGCATGTGTAAAAATGGTACATGAATTAGGTCATTTTCAGCCTCTCATTTACGGTGAGATGATAAATGGGGCATCATGGTTACGCATCATCATGTTTGTTAGCTTTTATTTATGCATGTGTAAAAATAATGTGTAAACGAGATAATTTTTAGTCTAAGAGAGGATTTTACTGGAGAAAATCCTTTACCCATCCGGCATCCACATGGTGTATCCAACATCTGAATTCCATGGCGAAACTCATGTAATCACTTGCCATGTCCATACCTTCTCCAAAACTCCATCTTCGCTTTTCGCATGAGAAAATCCACCTTCCCATTTTCTGATGGGCAGTGGGCGGTTGCGTAGTGTTGTTGGTGTTATAATGTGTTGATTCTCACAGAGATGAAGATGGAGAGAAGGTTCAGGATTAGTTGGAGTGGGTTTGGATAGGTGGGTAGGAAGAAGAAGAAGATGATGAAGAAGATACATGTGAGTAGTGATATCCCCGCATAGCGAAAAGTGAGCTGTGATATCACCGCTCGGCAAAACAATAAAAGGATCTATCGCTGCTCACTTGTATCTTCTTCTTCCTACACACAGTGGCGGACTTACATTGTATTGACATGGGGTAGTCGCCCCAGGTCAAAATTGAAATCTATATAGATTTCAATGGTATCTTGGTGCAGGGGCGAGCAATTTGGGACACAATCCAAGGCAATCGCCCCACGTCAAAATTGAAAACACCATAGAGTTGAATGGGGCCTTGGAGCATGCCCCACATGTCTAAACTTGTCACATATGTCTAAAGATAGCTCTACAAATGTAAAGCTTCGTTGGTAAAAAAAAAACAGAGAAAAAAAAAAATAAGAAGACGTGTTGCGGCAATACATCGCTCTCCCTCTTCTTCCACCTCTTCTTTTGAAACCTCTTCGCGCCAATTGTCAATCGAGCTCCTCGTCGCCGATCCCTATGTACTTTGTAGATTACTACATCTTTATCTACCAAACATATATAGTATAATCCTTCATAATCACTATATACCTAAATCAAAACACTTAATCTCCAAGTCCTAATTCCAAAAACTAAACCTCAAAATCCTAATCCATACCCTAAGCCTTAAACCACCAAATCTGAGCATATCTACAAAATCTCAAATATAACCAAATTCATTTATGTTATCATGTCTTCTTACGCCACTATGATCTAAAGATAGAATTCTACTCTCATTATCCAAAGATTGGAGGCTTTGAGAAAGTGAAAAGGGAAATGATGGGTGTCCTCAAAATGTTCTTATATTCAGTTTTTCTCATACACCCACTCACCTTGAATTTGCAGTGACCTCCATTGGGCATTGATTTTGACATATAAATTTAGTAAAACATGATAATGTGAGTTTGAGTATCTGAGATTAGATTAGAATTATTTTTTATCCATCTAATACTTTTTGATACTTCTAATTAACAACCTCTTCGTTGCCCAATCTTCACTAACTTGAAGCATTTATTTGAGTTCCATGAGTTACACATTTTTTAAAGAAAAACATACAAGTGTTATTTGGTAATGTAAAAAAAAGCCACGCAAAAGTCAAGAAAAAATGTATTTTTTTTTTTCAAATGTAAAGTCCAGCAAAATTTTAGCCCCACCTAAACAAAAATCTTGGGTCCACCACTGCCTACACACCTATCCAAACCACTCCAAGACAACCTGAACCTTCTCCCTCTCCTCCCTTATCACTATCCTCATCGCCATTCTTCTTCATCGTCTTTTCTTTTTTGTTGCAACATTGATGTACGAGTCTCTCTCTCTCTCTCTCTCTCTCTCTCTCTCTCTTTTAGTTTTTTTAATCTGAGTTTTTATTTTTTAAATAAGGAACGGTGAAAAGGGGATTAGATTGATTGTTTTAGAAAGAATAGGGATAAAGGAGGTGATATCCTTGACATGATGGAAAGTAAAGGTGTATTGTCTTCCATGTATTTGTTAGAATGCCTAAGTGATATTTTCTAAAACTTTTTTATATAGAGAGTGCCAATTTTTTTTATTGATGTTTAAAGTTGAAGTGTGTTCCCTTCCATATGCTTGTTGGAATGCCTAAGTGGGTTTTTTTTTTGTTTTTTATCTTTTTTTATGTAAAGATTGTCTTTTAGTCATTTATCTTTTTTTTTTTTTTTATCTTTTTTTTATGGAAAGATGAATTACGTTTTTTTTTTTCTGAAGTTAATCATCAGCCAAGCGACAGATAAAATGAGAGTGAAGACCTCATAGAGCATTGACAAGGCAATGAGGGTACTAAAGATGGAAATGAAGAACACTAATGAGAGCTACATGAGCATGCATACTTGCCCTTTCCAAAAACATGCCCTTGCTAGTTTCTTAATAAAATCATTTTCAATACTACCCTTAAGAAACTCTCAGCTCATGATATAAAAGGTGGTCCCATTTATTATAATTCCCAGAACATGATGTCACATTATAATTTTTAAAGGTGGACCCATATTCGCATTCAAAAAAGGTTGCCTACCTCTTAATTTTTATAAATGTGGGCCACTTGTAATTCCTAAATGTAGGTCTCCATATTATAATTTCTAAAGATGGACCTCATGTATAACTTAATTCAAGGTTGGCCTCATATTATATTTCCTAAAGATAGGTCTCATGTAATTTATAAATATCAATAATAGGCCATATCTGAACATCTAAACCACTCAAAATCACCATTCTATCATACATGATAATGAAAAAAATAATTTAAGTTGTTAAATAACAAAAAAATTTGCTAGACATTTTAAATGAATAATGAAGCAATTAAATAACAAAGTTTATCTTACTCATTTGAAAAGAATACTAAGTGGTTAAATGATAAAAAAAAAATTACACATTGTAAAAGAGGTCAAGCAATTAAATAAAAAAAAATATGGCATGAGATCAAGCTTTATTTGGGTTTAGGTATTCAATAGGTGCAGGCTTAGGCCTATTGTATTTTTTACCCAAATGGTTTAGATTTAAGATGTATAGCCTGTGTTGAACTTAGACCTATACTTGAATCAAACTGACTTATATTAATGAAAATATTAATTGGAGTACCCCCAAC
Source organism: Camphora micrantha (assembly GCA_003546025.1). Taxonomy (NCBI): domain Eukaryota; kingdom Viridiplantae; phylum Streptophyta; class Magnoliopsida; order Laurales; family Lauraceae; genus Camphora; species Camphora micrantha. Next base: position 53,484,642 of record QPKB01000001.1, read on the forward strand.
CATGAGATTGAGCAAGTTTTTCTAACATGACACTAAAAAAAGAAAGATAAAAGGAGTCAGTTTTCATTTTTAACACGTAATTACACTGTACGATGATTTCTTACATGATGTGTGAACTAAAGAAACTCCACTATATATGTGGCATAAGTCACTCAATTATCGATTTAAAGGCATGGTTGGAAAGCTCTCCGAGTCGACTCTTAACTCTCCCAAGTAAAAAATAGGAGAGACTCGGCTAAGGCATCTCATTTTAATAAGTTTTTTGCATTTTGAGCCATTTAATTGGCAAGCTTAATTCTAAACAATTAAATTTTATTTATATGTAATTATGCATGATGGTTGGAGTCAATAATTTAAAAATGATGACTAGAATGTAATTTGGAACCCATATTTGATCTTTTACATTCGATATTTGGACTAACAAATTATGTAATATGCAATATTTTTTATTTTATTTTCCTTATTGTAGTACTTTTCTTTTATATATAAATTTATTAATTTGGGTTGATTATCATGAATGCTATAAATAAATTTGTTTTTTATATTTGTAAGTAATGAACTCATTTTTAAATACTTTTAAAATTATTTCTAAAACAAACATGACCCTCGAGTCTCCACGCTGACTCTATCTGAGTCAGTTTTTTTTGCATTGAACAAGTCGAGTCCGAGTCACGAGTTTTCCAACATCAAGAAAAACTTACCTATAAAGAAAGGGGAAAATCTAAGTAAATGGATCATAGCAGAAGGTTTAAAGATTTTTCAAATTATAATACGTTGATAAAAAAAATTTGTCTCAATGGAAACTCCAACTTGAGTATCCACAATACCAACAGATTGATCATATTTGTTAAAGCATGATTAAAATGAAAAAAAATAATATATGCAACTATTTATTAATCATTTGATTGCTTATGTTCTTTCGAAACTCGAAAAATCAAAGGTCAAAGATAAAATATAATGGACATAGTTTCATGCTATATCAAATAGTCAAATTTACTCATGAAATAGTGAAAATTTTTAAATAAACACAGAGTAAGGGAAGAAATGATCAAGCACAACCTTTTTACAGTGATCTAAACCACATTATGAGAGCCACTTTAGTTGCATTCACCCATGATAGATGATTATATGAGGTCATTATATGAGTTTCATATGACTAATAATTAATATCCTTATAGTAGCAGCTATGTGACTTGGAAATGTTCTAGCTGGAGTTTTCATTGAGACACATTATTTTTATCAATAAATATTATAATCTACCTTTTTTTAACCCATTGATTGGATGATAGCTATTATTCATTTGCTTAGATTCTTTTTTTCACAGTTCATGAAACAAAATCCGTTCAATCTAACGATTATTCATTTGCTTAGATTTTCTTTTTTTTTTACAGTTCAATCTAACAAAATCCACACCGAAGCCCGCCCCATAGAATAAATAAATTATGTGCATTTAACATATTTTACAAGTGATCAATCTCACGATTATTTCAAATCACATTGGAATTTGCTTCATTGTTAAAACAAAACAAAGGAAGAGGTTTATTCTTAGTGGTCTGGATTAAAGAAGATGAGCCCTGTTAAGCTGATTTTTGGCTCATTTCATAAAACCGCGCGCTTTCCCAAGCCACAACCTATATTTAAATTCTGAAAGCACAGCACATATACAGAGAAGCCAACACCAAATGCAAATGAGTTGGATCCCTCACCATATTTGGGACTGCCACCCACTGTCTCATGTTTTTTAATTATGTTCCATATAAACCCATCTGTCCAGGACTCTGTGGGCATAAACAGACTTAACTCATATAAATAACATAGATATCCCCCTGCCATGTCTTCTGTCATATGAAAACAAGAGTACATTACCAACCCCCAAGATATTTCTAATAGATTATTGATATCTGTCTATTTCTCTGCAAGACAAGGGCCTCTTAGGCCAGCATTATTAGAAATTATTTGAGCCAAATCCCACGTGGGGTATAGTATTCTATCTAGTGGGCCCTTTTCTGATAGGTGAATGTTGTATAATTTAATTGATTAGAGAATCCTCACCACTACATCAATGTCCTGTCCAATCAATTTGTACCTTGTACATAGTTGTACAAACATTTTCAAGCCCTCTTTTGGTTTTCTTTTGGAAAAATTGTGTAGCCTACTTCACCAACCTACCTGCACATGGATGGTCAGATACTAATGACATAATGTTGATTGCAATCAACATCATTATCATGGACTCCTTTTTCAATTCAAGTTGAGCTGGCGTCGTACTGTTCTCACACTAAAACTCAAAACATGATTTGACAAATGTCTACTAGATACCAATCAAAACAAAAAATATCTACACCAGGTCACTGATAGGAGTGAAAAAAAAAACCTGAAAAACCGCCTAATCGAAATGAATTGTGGTTAATAATTTTATTGAATAGTTTGATTACAATTACGGTTAATAAAATCTAAAAACCGTACGGTTCGGTTTAATTATGAATTTCCATAATAATTCGTGGTTATTAACTGAACCGAACCGTAAAATACTGTTCGGTTAACCATACCGTTTACAAATAAAAGAAAAAAATAAGGGGGCTGAATGAAATATTACTTACCTTATTCAATTACTCCTTATGTATCATTTTACCTTCAATCATTCACATTTATCCCCTTATGTGAGGAAGGTATTTTATAATTATTAACCGTAACCGAACCGTTTAATACGGTTAACCGCAGTTACGGTTTTCCACTGTTTTTGTTGGTACGGTTACGGTTTTAAAAGACAGAAAACCGCAGTTACAGTTCGGTTAACAGTTTTCCCAAATTGACTGGTTAACTGAACCGTTACACCCCTAGCTATTAGTGTAATGCAGTCCTTCTTATATCTCTGGGATTGGGACTCACACATGTATGGGAACAGCAGGTGGTGATGTAAAACACCAATGACACATTAGGTCACATGTATGGGATTGAATGCTCTAAACCTTTTCTATAACTCCCATAGGAAAGGTTTTCTATAGTTTCATAGAAAATCAAGTCAAAAATAAGTTTTTTTATATATCTATTATTTGCCTCAAACAGTCAAAACTAAGCTCCAAGAAAAATGGAACACCTTTTCCACAAAAAACATGTTACACAAACGTGTCTTAAAATAGGAACGGAGGAACTATCAAGCAAAAGGATCAACCGTTTTTAAAGTATCTAAATAAATGAACTGCATCATTGAAGATTGTCCATTGAAAGTGTGGGTGTGTAACCCCGAGGAATAGTTAAGTTGGCCAAGAATCACGGTATGCTCTCGGAGACTAAGAATTCGAAATTACGCTATCACATTGGGGTCATAGGGGATTTGCTCGGCTACCCTTGGATCCAAAGGAAATAGTTAGGCCCAAAGAGTTGAAACACCCTCCAATATCAAAAAATAAAAAAGGGTGGCTGCATACGTGCTAATATTAAATGGCTGAAATCTCAATGCGCCATTTAATTATCAAGACCAATACATCATGAGCTAGCATAAAATTGAGCATTCACACCGAATGCCTCTGGCCGTTCATTCTGCAATTCTCTCATGAAATGGTTCCCACGACCAAACAAAGGTGAACTACAATCTCTAATAATAACAAGCCTCTCTTATCTAATTGAAACCTCTATTATCCAATAAAATCCTTGCATTAAGAAATTTGAAGTAGACCTACGTACCAGTTGTTCCATTTCTTCAATTAATTACAAGGTATGGACTGTCCACCAAACCTTCTTCTCAAATGGTGCTTTTCGATTAAAAAGTTTTAGTACAACTGTCAGCACCCCAAAATCTATATTTGGATTCAAAGATACAGTTCTGTGACCTCCAAATTGGGGTATACGAAAGGTAGGGCCATTTCTGCTGATATAGTAATCTGGTAAAAGCCACAATAGACAGGCAGTGGAACAGACCCATCTTCCATTGAACAATCCCATTCATTGACTCGTTTGGTCCTTGCCAACGGAGAAAGTTGTGTTGCGGAGTGGGAACCATTCGAGGGGAAGTATTGAAAAGTATTTATGCTCTTCTTTACTGACGCCTTGTTTTGATAGGAATGGCTAGATAAAGAATCAACCGATCACGAGTTCAAATCCATAACTTAAAAAGACGTAAGTATGGAAGAATTTGTTGGGTCCATTAGCCCTATCATATGCAAATGACTTGAGATAATCTAGACAATTTGCGTTACTAGCTATCTATATGATGTAAGGCCCTGATATAAACAAAGCAGGGGCATATGGACCCCCTTTGAGACTTGTTCCAATTTAATTTACATATCCAACCTGAACTTGACCGTACCAGGCCCAACTCATATACAAGGGGCTTAAATCATCAACATAGACAGGTGACTCAAAATGTCAGTGCATTCAATGAGGATCAATCTTAATCCTTACCCTTGAAAGGAACAACAGCTAATACCTGAACTGTGAGCAGTATAAAAAAATCTCTCTGTCATGTGTGTTTATCTTAATATTTATAATATTGCATAATATACATTTTGTTTTTTTGTTCATAATACTGGGATAGGCAAGTATTCAAATATCAACCCCAACTGAATCAAGACCCGCTCTTGGACTAGATCAGAAGAAAGTCTCACACCTAATTTTGCTTGGCAGTGAATATAAGCGATTCACATTAGTCGAGAACCAAAGGCAGTTCAATTGGTTAGCAACTGTATATCTCACCTAGCTGCGTAAGTTTCATCGTTGGGAGCTCGGATCACCTATCGTAGTTGTTACACCTTCACCGTGAGTGAACCAATAACAGTCCGCCACGTCATCCAAAATTTCGGTGATTTTGAAGTTTAAAAATATTTAAATCAGATGAAAGGAAATCACCTAAATTTTTGGATGACTTGGTGAACAGCTATTAGTCCACTCACTGTGAAGGTGTAATATCTGCGATAGGTGATCCGGATTCTCATCTTTGGGTATGATGTAAGGCTCCCTTCCCACTAATGTAGGCTTCCTTTTCTGTGTGTGTGTGTGTTGGCTCTCTTCCCACTTACATGGGGTTTTGACCTGCATGTGCAGGTGCTTTCATGGGTCTCAGCTCCCTTGAATAAGGTAACAAAAATAATAATAAAAAGATTGGTATGAATCACTTGCAGTTGCTCACTTATGTAGTGTGTGCGTGCGCATGTGTGAGTTTAAATCTCCAATAAAGCGAGAGTCAAGAAGAAAAGGAAGATTTTCAAAAAGTGCCTTAAAATTTTGGATTATTTCAAAAAAACGACACAAAAATCGAAAGTTTTCAAATAAGGATCCAAGTTTTCCACAAAGTCTTCAACAATCAGCCAAATTAAGTGTTTTCCAACTGGATTTCTCCCATCTTCTAAAAAGATTAAAATGGTCTTCGAGTTTTTGTCTTTTTGAGAAAATAGGGAGAAATCTTGCCACAAAATACTTAATTGAAAAGTTTGTGGAAACCTTGAACCCTGATTTATTTTGAGTACTTGATTTTCATGTCCATCTTGAAAGAAGCCATAAACTTAATGTCCCTTTTTAAAAGTTTCCCAAAAAAAAAAAAAAAAAAAAAAAAAAAAAACATATTCATGCATGCCACATCTGCTATTCATGAGTCCGCAGTACGTAATATTTGCATGTGGAAGATGCCAACAGGAGTTTTATGACAGGCACATATAACCACTTCTTTCTTTTTATATTTACAAACAACCACTTCTGTTAAGATAATAATTCCAGTTATTATTCTAGCCTATTATTTTGACTTGATGACAAGATCTGTGAAGAACAAAAATACCCCTAAATCTAAAGTCGCTCAATTAAGTCCAATAAATCAAAGTTGATTAGACTAACTTGATAGTTCTTGTTAAGTCATTGAGTTCAATTTATTCCAACCAAATTAGTTTCTGACCTGATTTTCAATATTCTTTTACTCCATAATATGTTGATGAATCTCATCAACCAATCAAACATGGACATTTGCTAGCTACGGCTGCTAACTCACACACCATACCATTTTCCAAGTCCATAACCAATAGAATTAGGGATCAATCCTTAGTTATTTCTACGAATGGGTGATGTATCATGAGTGAGCTACCAATGAATTGGCAAAATCTTGGCTACATATCGGGGTTACTTTTGTGATTATTAGTATAAATAAAAGGGACAAATGTACGTAATTGTAAAAGGTACGTACAGTTTCTTAATTATTCACTAAATCCTAAGAAAGATCAAATGAAAAGCTAAAAAAAAAAAGAAGAAGAAACTCACTTAATAACCAATCATTATCATGACTAATCACAACCTAATCCACTAAAAAACCATCAATATTACTTGGGTCCTAACCCCACTAGATGGAATCAATCTGAGCCGTTGATCATCATCTCCTCATAAAAGCTGGCCTCCAAGGCCGCCATCCTCTTCTGCAGCCTCAGCTGCTCGTAGAACCTCCCAATAAACTCCTCCGCCTCCCTGTCCACGTGGCAGTCCTCGTCAGCATCCGCTACCGGAAACGGAGAATCCGTTATCCTAAGCTTCCTTACCGGCGGCCCCGGGCTCGGCCCAAAACCCGGACCCGGCGACACCACCGACTCCTCCGAAATATCGGTTCTCAGCATCTCCAGCGAGTTCTGCAGGGCCGACACGCTCTTCCTGTCGTAACGGTAGTTTTTGCGCTTGCTGAAGTGGAAGGGGAAGGAGGAGGAAGGATAAGCTGGGCTGTTGCTGCAGCTGAATTCGTACTCCCGCGGGGCGAGGGAGGACACGTGGCAGTCTTTTGAGGTGCAGATGAAGGTGGGGTGGTGGTGGTGGTGGTGGTGGTGATGGTACAGGAGAGTGGTGATGGCCTTCTTGCCTGCGATCTTGCCACGTTTCATGATCAAGTGTAGATCGACCATTAGTTTTCGCTTTGAGATGATGCCTTTGAGGACCATGTAATACACCATCCGTGCAATGCTCCATAGTCTCTTCCCAAGTCCTAGTCTGGGAGAGATCGACTCCTCCATCATCTTCCTTTTAGAGAGAGAGAGAGATTTGTTTGATTGAAAAGAGGAGGGGAAGGAGGTATTTAAAAGAGTAGTGAATGTGAAAGAGATGGAAACAAATGCTCAGCCAACTGAGGTGGGGAAAGGGCGGTTTAAAGTGAAGTGAATGTGGAAGAGTCCAAAACAAATGATTAAGCCAACCCAAGGTTTAAAAAAAAAAAAAAAAAAAAAGGGTGGTGGTGGGGGAATTGTTTGGATTCTTTGGGTTGTTTTAAGACTTTCACCTTGACTCGAATTTTAAAAATAATAATGATTTTTACCAAGGTTGGGGTACGACTATCAGTTTGGCTGAAGGGCATTCTTGTCTTTTTGAAGATATCTTAATGAGTGCTGCTACCTACACACTTCAAAAATACCTACACACTTTAAAAATCCCTCCACACACCATAATTTTTTTAAAAAAAATTAAAAATAAAAAACACTCTAAAGTACCCCTGTCCCCCTCCTTCCCTCTCTCTACCTCTCCCTGCTCCGGCAACCCCACCCGCCGCCACCATGCGCCGACTCATCTTCCTCTCCTTCTCTCTCTCTCTCTGTATCCCTGCTCCTAGGTCTTTCTGCACCCACTCACCCTCATCCCCCTCTTCACCATCCTCGACTTCCTCCCCGCCGATTTCCCTCTCGACCTCAAATACTTCTCCCTCGTCTGCAAATCCTTCCACGCAGTCAAATCTCGCCACCGCAAAACCCTCAAACTGCACCGAATCGACCTCTTCCCCTCCGTCCTACGCTGCTATCTCTCGATCTCCCACCTCAACCTCACCCTCTGCCTCGCGTCGCGGACTGCTCTCTCTTTGTCGTTGCTGCCTCCTACCGCTCCTCACTCCACTAGATCGATCTCTCCCGATCCAAGTCCCGAGAGGGATTGGCGACGGCGACGAGGGTGGCCTAAGCAAGGAGAGGGGGAGAGAGGGGTAGTTTAGGGATTTTTTTTTAATTTTTTTTTTTTTTTTAAATTGCAGTGTGTGGAGGGATTTTTGCAGTGTGTAGATAGCCACTATCTTAATTTTGTAGATGGAAAACGGATCTAACAACTATAGGGGATGACAACGGGTTGTGTTTAAATGGGATCATTAGCCCTAACCCGCCTCTTTTACGGGTGGGTTTGCTTAGTGGATTGGTCAGGTTTGGAGGAGTTCTAAGTTTTTAGATTATGACCCAGGTTAGGTTCAAAACACAAGTTTCGGTTGCTCTTGAATCCCCTTGCCCTCTTTTTTTCTTGCATTTTATATGCAATCAAATGCACAAGATTCTACTAGTGAAAGCAGGAGTAAGCAGTGATTAGTAAATGGTACATGTTTGTGAAATCCAACCCGTCCCAAATCTGTCACGACTCGCGAGGCGGATTTCGTATCACAGGCCCTAAACTGGTCGTGAGTCCTAGTAGAGCATGGGGAATATGGGTTGCCTGACACTTTGCCATCACCAAACAGCTCATTATCGTGGCTTACTGATTTCATAATGAGAATCAAGTCAAGATTTTAACCTTCAAGCAGACCACACTATGTGTAGTAAGGCCCAACTTGCAGGGCTCACTAGGATGCATTTCTATTGTTGGGATTACGATGGATGGAAAGGTCTCTTTAGCCATAAAGGATTTTTTTTAGATTCAATCCAATAGTGAATAAAGATTATATAAGAATGTAAGACTTAAGAGTTTAAAAGGAGCTGCACTGATCAATTATGTGGGCCAAGCAAAACAAAGATTCACTGCACATGCAGGTAGTAAAAACCAAGATGATTAAGTGCAAGTTTGAGAGGTCTAATTTTTTCATCTATTTCTCTAAAATAGATAGAGGTTTGAAAAAAATAGAGTGTTTGGCACCACCTTTCAGCCTCCACCCATTTTAAATAAGTAGAAGCAATGCCTCTACTTTCCACAGCCCCTTGATGAGATAGTTAAGAAATAGAGGGAAAAAACAAGAGGCGGAGCTACAGTGTTTTGTGCATATGCACACCCAGTCCGTTTTTCTTTATTTTTCTCCAAATTTGAGAGGTCCAATCAAGATCCAAACCGTTAAAAATGTCCACAAGTTAGTAAAAACCAAGATGATTAAGTCGTTCTGTGTGTAAAAATCTATAAAGCTTAGAGGTTGGATATAAATTTCCCGTTTATTTATGTGGCCAAATTGGAGAAGGGGCATTAGATTCATGATCCAGACAATCAATTAAATGCATATCCTCTGTTGAGCTGATTCCTCTATTGTTACCGTACGATTGGGGAACCTTTACTTACTCTTTGATGCCATCAAGTAGTCCTCTCACTTGGGACTCCCTACCTTGGTCCATGAACGGAGTGGCCCATCCCATCAATGATCAAAGGGAAAGGACAATCCTGGCCGTCCAATCCACCAAGTTTCTCTATTGCAATATCGATGCAGCAGAAAAGGAAACTGGTGTGCTAAAATGTGCACCGACACTTGGTTTAATGTCGGGAAGTATCCATGAAAACATTATTAGCCACAATTGGGTCCTAACCACTACACTAAGATACAAGGCTCCAGTCTACACACACAACATTATTGATCCTTTTTCACATGGCCTTTGGGTTTTGTCATTATCCCCACAAATCATCCTCAAAACTGACCTTTCTTTGCCTAGTCCCAAATTCTGGTTTTTCAACAGACGAGCCCCACCCCAACCTTACCTTGCGTCCATAGTGATAAAGACAACCCTAGCAGTCAGATTGGCAGCCAGCAAATAGTTTAAAATTGCAGGAAATCGACTAGCATCGACAGTGGGTCATATAATCCATGCTCTGTGAAGCATTTTCTGTCACAATCTAGGGAGTGATCAGTGATGGTGGGATGTGGCCCAGATGATGGTATTCCCATCAGACGATCATAACCCTCGATTCTAGGGCATCAAGACTATATTGGGGTGAGAACATCATGCATGTATGCAAAGTAAATGAGAAGGCCAATTGTCACAAAAGTCATACTTGGCTATATCCTGTATGAGTAAGATTTTATAAAACTAACATCATTTGCTAGGATAAAACTGGAATGACTCAATTAATTTGAGATTCTGAGGATTTCTTCATGAAATAATCATACAAAATTGCAAAATGATAGTGGATTATTGTGATACTGAAAGGGCCACGTACTTCAATGGGGATAATTCAAATGCGAGGGTCGGTCTTACTAGCCTGGATCTGGTGAGACTTTACCCCATCTCGTGTCCAAGGTGAGGGCTACCCATGGTGATATGATGGACCGTGATTTGGCCCACTACAGTCACCACAATTTTATGGGACAAATCCCTATGAGGATCCCAATTCTTGTTATTGGACCACCATAACCAATCAATCAAGCAAGAAGATAACGCCAAAGCTTTGGTTGAACCACAACATAGCCAGCAGAGTGGAAAATATAAAAAGGAAAGGTATCTAGTAGCCTATCCCAGTTCAATCAAGTTGCAGCTGATGTAACATGTTTTGAATAATGCATCCATAGCTGCTTTTGGCGGTCCGTCTTCATCTGCTTTTTACTTCACTTGAAAAGTATATGTTATTCAAAATCATTGGATCTGATTTGGTTTCGTACAATCATTGTTTTTTGATTGCTACATGAGGTTAAGAGCACTTTTTGGCGCCCTTAAAATACAATCAAACGTATCAACCATACAAACTATAACACAAGTTGGACAAAATACCATCACTCATTGGGTAATAAAGATGATCATATCTTCCTTATTATCTTAATGCACTTTCAGGCACTGTTTTGTTTTGGATTATAGATTACATAGGAATTGAAAACTCTAGAATTTATGGCCAAATGATCGTTCACCAAAAGATTATTAAAGATGTGAAGTACAAATGACATACGGTGAAGCTCGAAGGGAACCCAAGGCAGCAATGTAAATGGACCTTGACTAACATAGAATTTGAATTTCTAAGATAATGGCTGGCTAGATATTCATTTTCCATTGGTTAAAGGGGATATTACTTTGATAGCCATTTTTATTATTCACCTTTGACTGCGTTTTTAACAACTTTTGGCATGACTTCTCATGTATGGAAGTCGAATGCATTCGATGCAAACAGGCTCTAAGTCATCATATTCATGAACAAAGCAAAACAAAATTGGAGAACTGGTGTCATCACAATTCTGAGTTGCAAGGCCCCTCCTTTCAAGTTGGGTAGAACGAAAAGTCTACATTGATCAAACAAAATAAAGAGTAAATAACATAAAAAAAAAAAAAAAAAAAAAGGAAAAACCCAATGATGCCAATAAGAATTATAGCTCACCAAACGTTAATATCTCTTTTTAAGTAATAGAACTTGTCTGCCTTTCAATTGATTTAACTGCTACCCATAGTTCTGATTTTTGTTCTGGTTCGGTCTGACCATGTGATTTGATTTAAACCACAAGAGCAGTCCCCCTGCTTCTCGCAGAAAGACCACTGTCTTCTCTTTCAATTATTTCCCTCTGGAACTGGGTCTTATTTATATCAATTATTATTATTATTATTGAGATAGAATTCTATATTCAATAATTAATTTAAGGGAACAGCAATCTCTCCAAGTACTGCAAGTACTGAATGTGAAGTTAGAACCTAACATAATTAAAAAAGATGTTTTCAAAATAAAGTAAAGATATACAGATGAGAAGCAAGATTATTATCATATGTTCCTCAAAGTTCACACTACTCGCTATCCGACTCATCTCCAGAATCTATGTTTGTTGGTGCATTCTTGTAACCAGCCATCGCTTCCTTGTAACGCTTCTGATCAGCCCGTCCCATAGCCTCGTAAGGCTCCTTCTCCTCAGCTGCATGTACAGATGACACTTAGTACCATAATAACATGCAATGCAAAGTGTTTTTTTCTTTTTTTTACATTATTTCAATGAAAAATAAATGAAAGAGATTGTATTTGGGCCAAGCCTCCCAGCTTCTCAATTGGTTCTCAATGGCTTGCAAGGTACCCTAATAAAACATAATATGTGGTAAATTGTGCATGCACTACTTCATGTACATACAGATGTTTGCATGTGTATGATGAGGGTCATTTACACTATCAGAATCCAACGCATTGTTGTCAACAGGTTGGGTCCAAAGTGGACTTGAACCCATTCAAGTGAGGGACACTCCCCTTTTTGAAAGTTTCAAGCACTTTTGAACTATTTGGAAAGATTCTCTTTTATCCCTCACCCTATGGTGAGGAAATCCCTCACTTGAATATTACTCTATACAAATATATATATATATATATATATATTTATATTTATACCGATACTCTATATACCGATACCAAGGTCATAACTCAGCACGACAAGCTTTGTCCGGGCTTGACATAGCCGGTCCCAAGCCCGGACAAAGGATGATGAGGTTTGTGCGTTAGGTAGCCGACAGCCAGCATAATACTCAGTCGGATTTCTTTATGGATTTAAAACCTAATGAAATTTCGTAGGGGCGTCCCCTACTTAGCGACCCGTTGTATGGTCCGAGTACAGTGATAAGTGAGCAAGGACCGCTGCATCAGCGCCCGGGTGCAATGCTAAATAGGCAAGGGTCCTCACGCTTTATTGGACGAGTGTGGGAGGTAAGGAAGCTAGTCCAAAATAAAAGGCTGAGATTTAGGTACTTGGAATATTGGAAGCCTAACTGGAAAACTTATGGAAGTGATGGATACAATGGAAAGAAGAAGAATCGCAATTGCTTGCTTGCAAGAGACAAGGTGGGTGGGACAGAAAGCTAAAGAGATTGAAAGGACTGGGTATAAGTTATGGTATATGGGACTTAATAGATTGAGGAATGGGGTGGTCGGCATAGTGGTAAGCAAGGACCTAAAGGAAGATATAGTTAATGTAAAACACTCTGGAGATAAGATTATTGCAATTAAGTTAGTGTTAAGAGAAGAGATAGTGACCATTATTAGTGCTTATGCCCCCCAGGTGGGCTTAGGAGATAGACATAAGGAGAAGTTTTGGGAAGTCTTGGAAGGAGTACTACTAGAGATACCCCAAGGCGAGATGGTCTTCATAGGAGGAGATTTGAACGGTCATGTAGGACGCGACGTAGATGGATATATAGGAGTACACGGGGGACATGGATACGGTAATAGAAATGAAGAAAGGAAGGATATTTTGGAGTTTACAGTGGCTTATGATCTCATGGTGACTAGCACCTTTTTTAGGAAGAGAGATGAGCATTTAGTGACTTATAAGAGTGGCTCCTCAAGAAAACAGATTAACTTCTTCTTAACTAGGAAAAGAGACCGCTTAGCTTGTAAAGATTGCAAGGTTATACCAGGGGAGAGCTTGACTTCCCAGCATAGGTTGTTGATCATAGATGTGCAGCTACAAAGGTAGACTAGAAAAAAGAAGTTGTATAGATGCTCAAGGACTAAATGGTGGAACTTGAAAGTTGATAAGCAACTAGCATTAAGGGAAAGAGTACTAGAGGAAGACGTTTGGGTGGTAAATGAGTGCAAATATTATGTGGGATAAGATAGCAAAGTGTATTAGGAGGGTAGGGAAAAAAGTCCTAGGAGAATCCAAAGGGGTGCTCCGGCACAGAAAGAGGCATGGTGGTGGAGCGAGGACGTCCAACACAAAATAAGAGTTAAAAGAGAGTGCTTTAAAACTTGACAAAAGGATCGAAATGGAGCGAACTTAGAGAGGTATAAAGAAGCAAAAAGAGAAATCAAAAAGGCAGTTAGTGAGGCCAAGGCAAAGGCATTTGGTGAGCTATATAGGCTACTTGACACTAAGGAAGGCGAAAGAGAGATATTCAAGCTTGCTAAAGCCAAAGATAGGCAGACCAAGGACTTAAACCAAGTTAAATGCATTAAAAATGAAGATGAAAAAGTATTAGTAAAGGAAGAGGAGATAAAGGAGCGTTGGAAGAGCTACTTCTACAAGTTATTTAACGAAAGCAGTAGTAATGACATACAATTGGGGCAGCTTACCATTTCTAGGAAAGAATCGAATCATATGTTCTATAGGAGAATCAGTAGGGAAGAAGTTAAAAAAGTATTGAAAAAGATGAAAAATGGGAAAGCGATTGGGCCAGATGGTATCCCTATTGAGTTCTGGAGGTGCTTGGGGGAGGATGGCATAAGTTGGTTGACAAAGCTTTTTAATGTAGTGCTAAAGAGCAAGAAGATGCCTGATGCATGGAGGAAAAGTATTCTTATACCCATATACAAGAACAAAGGAGATATTCAGAACTGTGCGAACTACCACGGGATTAAATTGATGAGCCATACGATGAAATTATAGGAGAGAGTTATTGAGAGAAAACTAAGAAGAACAACAAACGTTTCAGAGAATCAATTTGGTTTCATGCTTGGGAGATCAACCATGGAGGCTATCTTTCTCCTGAGAAGGTTGATGGAACAGTATAGAGAAGGTCAGAGAGATTTACATATGGTGTTCATTGACTTGGAAAATGCCTATGACCGGGTTCCTAGGGAGATTCTATGGAGAATACTGAAAAAGAAAAGAGTATGTGTCGCATATATTGATGCGATAAAGGATATGTATGATAGAGTCGTGACATCTATACGAACAACTGGCGGAAAGACTAAAGAGTTTCCTATCACGATTGATCTACACCAAGGCTCAGCGTTAAGCCCGTACTTGTTTGCTCTAGTTATGGATAAGATTACAAGATATATCTAGGATGAGGTGCCGTGGTGCATGCTATTTGCAGATGACATTATTTTAGTGGATGAGACGAGAATGAGTGAATGCTAAGCTAGAATTGTTGCGGACACACAAAAGATTGTAGAAAAAGAAAACTTTAGATACCTTGGATCTATGGTGCAACAGGATGGAGGGATTAATACTGATGTAAGTCACAGGATTCAGGCCGGGTGGACCAAATGGATGAGTGCTTCGGGCGTCTTGTGTGATCGGAAAGTCCCCCTCAAGGTTAAAGGAAAGTATTAGAAGGTGGTGGTACACCCAGCGTTGTTATATGAATCAGAGTGTTGGACAGTAAAGCATAATCATTTTAAGAAAATGAAAGTTACGGAGATGAGAATGCTAAAATAGATGCGCGGGATCACAAGGAGAGATATGATTGGGAACGAGGAGATTAGGGGCATAGTAGGAATAGCACCAATTGAAGATAAAATGAGAGAAAATCGACTGAGATGGTTCAGCCATATTAGAAGGCGTCTAACAGAGACACTTGTTAAAAGGTGTGAAAGCATGGAGATTGCCAGGAGTATGAGAATGAGACCCGAGAGAAGTTGGAAATGAACTATTAAACATGACATTGCCTACATGGATCTAACGAATGACATGGCCCTAAACAGATTTGATTGGCGTCGTCAAATCCATATAGCCGGCCCCACCTAGTGGGAAAAGGCTTTGGTTTGGTTTGGTTTTGTTTGGTTTTGTTTATATATATATATATATATATATATATGAAGTGGCTCTCAATGTCAGCAGGAGTGTGCAAGTCTCTCATGTGGGCGGAACAACGGATGCATTTGCAATTGAAATTTTCGCTGGGCCCCGCACTTTCCCATTTCCCTCTTTTCATTTCCCCCTTTCATCTTCAGCAGACCTAATCGAAACCAATTGCTACACTGATTTCTCTCTCGTTGCTGCTCTCTCCCATCTCAATCTCGCTTTCTCCCTCTCTGCTGCAATATTTGTCTCTCGCTACTATTCTTTCCCATATCGCTCTCACTGCTCTCTCCCATCTCGATCTCGCTCTTTCCTTGTCTGCTGCTGCTCTCTCCCATCTCGATCTCGCTGCTGCACGACCTCTCAGCTACGATCAATCTCCCTCGCACTGCTGCGTCTCTCCTCATCTCTCCCTCACAGCACTAAAATATTAATTGAAAAAAATAATAATAACCACAGAGATGAAAATCGTAGGATGAAATTTCTTGCCATCGACATGGAGATGAGATGGTTGTTAATGACATGGGGTGGTGAGGAGCGAGGATATCATGTATTGGACTTGAAAGAGATATTTTAAGGTTTTTTTTCTTATGATTCAGACTGCTTGGTGGATGTGTGGGATTTTTTTGTAATGAGTTTATGTAAAATAGAGTATTAATGTGGCTGCGTGGAGAATGGATTAAATCTGTTTCAATGGAATGTATTGTGATGGGATTGAATTTGTGGACTGCAAAGTGAATCTAAAGAAATGGATTTCGTTATTGAAGTGAAGTTTGAATAAATTTGTTCCAAGGTACTTGCATTTTCAAGTACGTTGTTATGGGATGTCTTATTTCTTTGTTGTAGATTGTTTTTTTTTTTTTTTTAATCTATTTTCTATTATGGAGGTGTTGAATATTGAATTTCATTTCAGTCCTTAATTTGAATTTGAGTAGATGTTGAGTGAAGATATGAGTAGTTCAGACCCCACTTCTAAAATTCAGGATTCTGCCATATGAGTAATTCAGGCTGTCAGAGACGAACTCCACTTCTACAATTATGGAGAACAATTAATTCTTACACCCTATGCATTACGGTGGCTCTTACATTTTGATCTGAAACCTCAAGTGAGACTCCAACTCAATATAGACTCAAGTTTTGATAAATGAAATTGCTTGAAAATTTAAGCCCAAGGTACTCAGCAAGGTTCCAGCAGATTTGACCAATTGTGTTGAAAAAATACACGAGCTGAAAATAAGGCAAATCTGATTGTTTCATACCCAAAAATAGCATATTTGAAGTTCATAATATGGACTTTTGAAAACCCCAAATTTCATCTAAAAATTCCCTCGAGAAGTGGGTTAATCAGTGCCCTGAATAGGGTACTCAGCAAGATTTTGGCAGATTTGGCTAACTGTGTTGGAAAAGTGCTCGAGTTGAAAACGAGGCAAACGCGATTGTTTCATACCAAAAAATAACAGATTTGAAGTTCATAATATGGACTTCAAAAACACCAAATTTCATCCAAAAACTCCGAGAGTGGGTTAACCAGTGCCCTAAACAGAGGTATTCGGCAAGGTTTCAGCTGATTTGACCAACTGTGTTGGAAAAGTGCACGAGTTGAAAACAAGACAAATTTCATCCAAAAACTCCATCAAGTGGGTTCAAATTTCATATCCAAAAACTCCATCGGGAAGTGGGTTCAAATTTCATCCAAAAACTCCATCGGGAAGTGGGTTAACCAATGCCTTAAACAGGGGTACTCAGCACGGTTTCAACAGATTTAATCGACTGTGTTGGAAAAGTGACAAGTTGAAAACGAGGCAAACGCGATTGTTTTATACCAAAAAATAGCATATTTGAAGTTCATAATATGGACTTCGAAAACCCCAAATTTCATCCAAAAACTCCCTCAGAAAGTGGGTTAACCAATGCCCTAAACAGTGGCACTCAGCAAGGTATGGGGCTAGCCACTGCACGCACAGAGAGACCGTACAATTGGCATACACCCAATTTGAAAAAAACCAAAAAATCCAATTTGAGGACCCAAAAAATCGAAAAGCTTGAATACCCCGGTTTAGGGCATTGGTTAACCCACTTCCCGATGGAGTTTTTGGATGAAAATTGGGTTTTCCAAGTCCATATTATGAACTTCAAATAAGCTATTTTTCGATATGAAAATATCGTGTTTGCCTCAGTTTTAACTCGAGTACTTTTCCAACATAGTTGGTCGGTCAAATCAGCTGAAACCTTGCTGAGTACCCCTGTTTAGGGCACTGGTTAACCCACCTCCCTATGGAGTTTTTGGATGAAATTTAAGATTTTCAAAGTCAATATTATGAACTTCAAATCTGCTATTTTTCGATATGAAACAGTCAAGTTTGCCTCGTTTTCAACTCGCGCACTTTTCCAAACCTTGCTCAGTACCCCTGTTACGGGCAGGCACTGGTTAACCCCACTTTCTAATGGAGTCAGTCAAATCAGCTGAAACCTTGTTGAATACACATGTTTAGGGCATCGGTTAACCCACTTCTCGAGTGAATTTTTGAATGAAATTTGGGGTTATCGAAGTCCATATTATGAACTTCAAATCTGCTATTTTTCGGTATTAAATAATCGCGTTTGCCTCGTTTTTCCAACACAATCAGTCAAATCTGCTGAAACCTTGCTCAGTACCCTTGTTTAGGGCAAACACTGGTTAACTCATTTCCTGATGGAGTTTTTGGATGAAATTTAGGAGTTTTGAAGTCGATAACATGAACTTCAAATCTGTTATTTTTTTGTATTAAATAATTGCGTTTTCCTCGTTTTCAACTCGCGCACTTTTCCAACACAATTGGTCAAATTAGCTGAAACCTTACTGAGTACCCCTATTTAGGGCACTGGTTCACCCACTTCCCAAAGGAGTTTTTGGATGAAATTTGTGGTTTTCAAAGTACATATTATGAACTTCAGATTTGATATTTTTCGGTATGAAACAATCACGTTTGCCTCGTTTTCAACTCGCGCACTTTTCCAACACAGTCGGTCAAATCAGCTGAAACCTTATTGAGTACCCCCGTTAAGGGCACTTATTAACTCACTTCCATATGGGGTTTTTGGATAAAATTTGGAGTTTTCAAAGTCCATATTATGAACTTCAAATCTGCTATATTTTTGAATGAAACAATTGTGTTGGTCTCATTTTCAACTCACGTGCTTTTCCAATACAGTCGGTCAAATCTGCTGAAACCTTGTTGAGTACCCTGGACATAAATTTTCAAGCAATTCCATCTATCAAAACTTGAGATTGTGTATTGAGTTGAAGTCCCACTTTCTGATTCTATGAACAGATAAGAGCCCACATTACGATGAAATATTGTTGTACATTTAAGCTGTAAGAGCTCACTTTTAGCCCACTAGAGGGTTAGTATTATTTGTTTTTAAGATGTAAGAACCTACTGTATATTCAAAACGTAAGAGCCACTGTAATGCATAGGGTGTAAGAATTAATTGTTCTCCAGAATTGTAGAAGTAGAGTTCGTCTATGACAGCATGAACTACTCATATGGCAAAATCCAGAATTCTAGAAGTGGAGTCTGAACTACTCAGATCTTCACTCAACATCTACTCAAATTCAAATTAAAGACCGATATGAAATTCAACATTCAACACCTCCATAATAGAAAATAGATTAAAATCCAAAAAAAAAAAACAATCCACAACAAAGAAATAAGACATCCCATAACAACAGACTTGAAACTGCAAGTACCTTGAAACAAATATATTCAAACTTCACTTCAATAACGAAATACGTTTCATTAGATTCACTTTGTAGTCTACAAATTCAATCCCATCACAACACATTCCATTGAAACAGATTTAATCCATTTTCCACACAGCCACATTAATACTCTATTTTACACAATCTCATTACAAAAAATCTCACACATCCACCAAGCAGTCTCAATCATCAGGAAAAAAAAAAAAAAAAACCTTAAAATATCTCTTTCAAGTCCAATACATGATATCCTCGCCCCTCACCACCCCGTCATTAACAACCATCTCAGTGGGTTTTTTTTTGTTTCAATTGTGAAAGTATTAATTTCGGTGCTGTGAGGGAGAGATGAGGAGAGACGCAGCAGCAGGGGAAGAGAGCAGCAGCGAGAGAAAGATAGATAGCAGCAGAGCTAGAGAGAGAGCAGCAACGAGAGAGAGATCGCATCAAGAGGTCGCGCAGCAGCGAGATCGAGATGGGAGAAAGCAGCAGCGAGAGACAGAGATCGCAACAAAGGGAGAGAGCGAGATCCAGATGGGAGAGGGCAGTAGCGAGAGACAGAGATCGCAGCAGAGAGGGAGAAAGCGAGGTCGAGATGGGAGCGCAGCAGCGAGAGAGAGAGAGAGAGAGAGAAATCAACGCAGCAGCGAGTTTCGATTAGGTCCGAAGATGAAAGGGGGAAATGAAAAGAGGTGAATGGAAAAGCACGAGGCCTAACAAAAATTTCAATTGCAACTGCATATGTTGTTCCGCCCACACGAGAGACTCGCACTCTCTCTCAACTGCAGCTAAGGAAAGCCACTATATATATATATATATGAGCAAGGCTCTCCTAAGCTCGAGCTTATGATAAAATTTCGTAAGCTCATGCATGTGGGGCTCACCTTTGGTCCATCCAAATGGATCAAACAAATGACCCCTCTAAATTGCACATGTCCATCAACTTTCAGTCAGATGCGAATTTACTAGACCGTTGGATTGACTATGTATCAATCCGAATCGACGATTGATCATTAAACTTTTGAGCCCATATGGAGATGGTAGAAATCACGGTTATGGCTAATTTTTTGCAGAGAGGAGGATCCCACGGAGTCCTTTTAATTCTCCACATCCCCATCTCCATGAAAGTCCCTAAGTGGGCCCCACCACACACTTGAGCTTACCTTATCTAAGCTTGAGCTTAGGAAAGCTAGCCCCTATATATATATAGTGGTTATCAAGTGCGCCTGGTGCGCAAGACATGATCCATCTAAATAGACCACACACACAACCCCCCCCTGAATTTCACATGGGGCCCACCTTTGCACCCATCCGATGTACTATACACCGTTGGATCGACAGGATACCCATCTGAATGGATTGTACACCGTTAAACTTGTAGGTCCTAGATGGAGATTGTGATGATCAAGGATGGAGATGATTTTTTACAAAGATGTAAGGTCCAGTGGAGATCTTTCATTCCCCTATTTCCCTATTTCCATCTGAGGTGGGGCCCCACATTAAGGCGCATACTTGATGTGTGTATGTATGTATGAGTATATATATGTGAGATGCTCTTATGAGAGAGATCTCTCACCTTATATGAGAGATTGGGTGGGGGGCCTCACATCAATATCCAATGCCAACAACTTAAATGCGAGGGCCCCACCTCTATCTCTCATATAAGGTGATAGATATCTCTTATAGGAGTATATATGCATGCACACACACATGAAATTCTCAAAAACGCCCCTTTTTTTCTGCCCATGAATAGTCACAAGTCCAAGTATGACACTAATCCAACTTTTCCTCACCATTGGATTAAAATCACAATAAAATGTTGCATCTAAACCATTTAGGGCTATGGATCAAAAGATTAGATCATTTTATGTACTCAAGATTTTGCATATAGGTAAACCTCATATGGATCTTTCCATCCAATGGAATTCCATGATCATCATGCATCGTAGTGAGCCCAACTAGGAGGGGCGTTCGCTCATATTACAAAAGACAATGAGTAAAGTTTGCTTTCTCCAGGACCAGTCATATAGCAATATAGAGGGAGGGAGAGAGGGAGAGGAGGGATTTTAAATCTTCAAAAATACTGATTTGGTCGGTTACTGAATGCGCGGATAGCAGTGTGACTACTCCTTGGAGATGCTCATTTGTGGATAATAAGATCAGAACTAAATGCTGTCCATAGAACGGTACTTCATACATGAGCTAGCTGGGTGGTAAGGGGTTGATAGAGAGAAACACTGCCAAGTCATGGGGTACCTTTCAGCTCCACTGGATTTTGTACATCACTATTTGCATATAATATGTACACTCTCGCATTTTTCTTTTAACTTAAGTCTTTCATTCTCTCAAAACAAAAATGACATTTTTGTGCACTTCATAAATCATTGAAAAAATATCCTGCGGGCCTGTATTAATTTTTGTATTTGTGCATATGTCCCCACATGCATGGCAATGCATCTGGGATATATGCGGTAGTAAAAATAAATAAATACCGTATAATCCTTATAAAATGCCCCACATGTTTATGTACCAAGCGCGTGAGCACTTTCATTTTAATTTATCCAGGAATACAACTCAGCCAACAAATGCAGGTACAGATACATGGAATCATGAATAATGCAATTTCTTCAATCAGTAATTTCTACTTTAGACCCTTAATAGCTTCATTAGTCCTAGGCTGACATGGAAAATAAAAAGAAACAGAAGTTGAAAGAAACATACCTGACATCTTCTTCCACCTCTCCCCAAGAGCCCTGCCTATGTCTGTAAATGATAATCCAGGGCTACCTTTCTTCACATTCTGCAAAAAAGAAACACAAAAACTCATTCCCTACTGACTGCACTGCAACAAACTGAAAAACAATTCTGCAAAACTAAACATATGCCCACTTGTGTGTGTCACAGAGAGAGAGAGAGAGAGAGAGAGAGAGAGAGAGAGAGAGAGAATAATTCTTCCTCAGACAATTATACAGCACTGGGGACCATCAGATTGCACCAGTTTCAAAGATGCTATGAACTGATTTTTTTTCGCTTTTCTTCTTTTTTTTTTTTTTGCAAAAAATATGCAATAACTGATAAAAGTTTCCTAAAGAAAGAAAATCACGATATGTGATTCTCTTATGTCTTAATTAAATTGCAATGATTAGAGTGTAATTGAGTTTATTTGGCAGACCACCAATGCAAAGAAATACCCTTATAACAAGTCTACTAAGTTTTAGAAACCATATTATGAGTTGTGATGAACATAGGAGTTCAACTTAAAATATAGCAACACCACATCCATGATCCACTACTATTCACCATCACTTACTTCTCTTTCAGCTTGTGAGAAGAACATGAAACCCGACATTGCCCTCTTGGGTGCATTAGGGTCCTTTTTCTTCTTTTGTTTTCTCTTCTTTGAACCATCCTCATCCCCATCCTTGGATTTCCTCTTGGAAGAAGCCTTTGGAATGGAGTCTTTCTTAACTTCCTTCTTCACAGGTTTCTGAAGTGGCAAAATAAGATCATCAAGACAAAGTGATAAATGTTAGTCCATTCAATAAATAGATAAAATCTACAAATAATAGTGGATGGCATCAACAAGAGCTAAATTTAAACCCAATCCCTAGAACCAGTACTGTCAGATACTCTCAAATACTTGCAATGCAGGATCTTTCCTTCCCAGCACATCAGAGAATCAATCCTTAAAATTTGGAAACCTTGATAATAAAGTTTCCGTTGAAAAGATATAAAAACATGGAGACCCAATTTGCTTACTTCTTTTTCATCTCCACTCTCACTAGCATCAGAATCATCTCCTCCAGAATCATCAGTAGGGGAGCCCCCATCATCTTTTTCGACAACAAAATCTTCATCCTACAAACAGTAAAAATATATAAATAAGTGACTATCCAAATGAAAACTCATATAAGATGCACATAACATAATGGATACATGAATCCGTAGAAATAGTACCTCTTCATCACTTTCATCACCACCAGCTTGATTTTTAATTCGCTCAAGATGAGGATCTACAGCATCATCATCATCGTTCTGCAGAACAGCAGTAACACCATTTGCAGTTTGCATATCTCCAAAGTTCATGATTTTCAAACCCTTTCCACTGAAAATAGAGAATACCAAAGTGACCTCCTTTTTAGATGATACTTTTGACAATATGGCCATAATAAGATACAATAGGTTCTTGTAGAAAAAGTATAGGTTGACAGTGACTTACCTAATGAAGTCAAAAAGAGTGTGATATTCGTTCCTCTGGATGTTGCGGAACAGATGTTCTTGCTCGTTCTTCAGTTTTACAAGAAGATCAAAATAATGAGATGACATAGTTGAGCCACCAGCACCATGTCTCTCAAACTCAACATATTCAATCTACGGAAAGAAATAAGATGTCAATTCTCATCAAACGAATGCAACCAAACAAATGCATCCAGCACATACATGCTGAATTACTGAATAGAGATAATTCGCATAACAAATTGGTAGAGGGAAAAGGTACCTCGTCATGGAGAATGAGAGTGGGAGGTTTAGGCAGAAAGAAGAAGCCCTTCTCAAGTGGGTACAATACTCCATCTTCAGCTTTCAATGAAGACTTCACTGCATAGCCATCTTGACAACTGCGGAACTTTCCTGGTCTAGTAACTTTAGCACCAGATAAGCCACGCAATATAGTAGTAAAGACTTCAGGAATTAGCCCCTGGGGATCAATAGATATTTCAATCAGAATAGCTGCACATATAAACAGTGACATGAAATTGCAAAGTGTAAAAGTGAATCTGAGGCAATAGAAAACAAATGTCGAGGACATGGAATGTCCAGGTTGATGAATTGTATTAAAACAATAAAATGCCACTTTCACCTTTGGTAAGATGTTTCCCCACTGTTTTTTATCTTTCAAATCCTTTCACACCCTGTATCTACCAGTTCAGAACTGTATTGCTACTCCTTCTTAGGAAAGGACTGAGCAAGAGAAGTTCAATATTTATTTTAAAACGATCAATGCCACTTTCACCTTCTGCAAGATGTTTCCCCTCATTGTTTTTTATCTCTCAAATCCTGTATCTACCAGTTCAGAACTGCATTGCTACTGCTTCTTAAGAAAGGACTGAGAAAGAGAAGTTCAATATTTACTTCAGCAGAAGCCAGAAAGCAATCAAGGGAAGAAATGTGAGGCAGAAAGGTGGCCTCAGAGTCTCAATCGGTGATTCAAACGGCCGTAGATCTCTCCATTGCTAGCCAACTCAGGATCTGACCCAAACTCAGCAAGCTCAGTGAAGTCAACTCAGTGATTCAGGAGTCTTGTCAATTTTTTTATTTAATTAAAAATATAAAAAAAAAAACTATAAAAAGAATTAAATATACTGAACCAATACAGAAATTATAATTATAAAAATATATATATGAATCATCAATCATAAGGCCCCATTATTTGTTATTCCCAACTTTTTAGTTTATTTGTATGGTGACCTTGTTAATCTGGAGCATCCACTTAATGGGAAGATACTGACAATTAATGGTCCAAAATGTTGAGATAGGTAAAATATGGCTATTTGATATTTTACTCTTGCTTTTCAAAACTTGACAGTTGAGTTAACTCTTCAGTGCCAAATGTTTTCTATTTAAATTTTAAACATTAAACTTAAATGTCATTTAAACATGGAAATTAGAACTGCTTTGTTATCGTCATTTAAATTATAATCTTCAAACCTCATACTGCAACAATCAAACATCAGGGTGGTAAGAACTTGTATACGTTAACAATATGATTTGAGTTCGATCTAAAATTTTTGTGGCTAAAAACTTGTTTAAAGTCAGCTTTTTCACAAACTCGCCAGTGACTCTAACGAGTCAACTAATTTTGCTGATGTCTTAACTTGAGTTGGGTTGAATTTACCATGAAAGTTGAGTCTGCAAACTACCAAGCCAAGTCAACTTGGCCAAGTCACCAAGTCGACTTGACAATCAAATATTTTCATATCAGTTTTATTTTTAGAGAGACAATAAGTGGAAGTGACTAGGTTTTGTAGCTAAGGTCTTAAATCCTAGACAAATAACAAAACCCAACGACTAGCTAGTTATTTTCATGTTATTGTTTTTCCCCCTTCCTATAGTGTGATGCGGATAACTCATGGAGTAAAGTAAAATAAAACTAGGTGTCAAATCAAGAAGAAAAAATGGAGTGAGTTGGGAGTAAAAGCACCGTTTTTTGTCATTTTGTGCTTTTTAAAGTATATTTTTTCTTCATTTTGTGCCTTTTTAGAGCATCTTTTTTTTTCATTTTGTGCAACTAAAAGTAGTTATTTTGTCTTTTTGTGCTTTTACAACCAACTCCCTCCACTATCTTTTTTTCTTTATTTGGCACTCTATTTCATTTCATTTTACTCTACCCTGCAAACAAACATGCCCCTAGGTTGATGCCCCCTAGGTTCTAAAAGAAGAGAAATCCTGAAACGATGACTCTGAGACTTGAGAGAGAGTCCTGCATCAATTAGGAAGATTCCTAAACACTCGCGTTTTCACTAGTAAGTATAGCATATCGAAATAGCACATTCATTTTCATTCTCAACATACCAAATTATGTTTTATCCTTTTGCGTATCTTGGACTTTTGATTCGTTCTACCCTCCTACCTAAAGCAGCCAAGGATCATGGCAAGTCCGATACCTTGACCAGGTCAGCCCATTATTTCATTGGCATGCGACACAGGTTGGGCCAGTTAGTACATGACTATTATTTAGTAGGATTTTTTTTAGAAAGTTGCTTCTACAAGGATGTCTTCATAGAGAACTAGAAAGCCAATTGTTTTTAGACTATATTGTTTCTATAAAGGTAGATTTGCTTGTTTTAGAAGGGGATTTCCATTAGGAAACTGGGAACGATGAAACTAGAGGAAATCTCTATATATTTATTCAATTAGAAAAAAAAAATTGAGTTTTTCCCACCTTAAATTGTGCACAGAGGTTTTTTTAATCTAAGGTTGATTGGCAGATCATTCTCAAGCTTCGACTTGGGTTTTGACCTTCAGATCCAATCATAGTTTAAAATAACGGTCTATACCATTACGATATTTACAATATAACGGTCACGGTGTCAAAAAACAGTGAAAATAACGGTCCATAACGGTCATAGTGGTCCATAACAGCTAAAATATTGGTCGACGATGATTTTTTTTTTTTTAACTCTATTTCCTTTTCTTTTTCATTTCATTCTTTCCCAAACCATTTGTGGAGCTTCTTAAGACTATTTTAGAGCTTCCTAAGCTTATTTTTTCACCAAAACTCAAGTGATTTTTGCAAGATTTTGTGGATTCTCATATAATGGTGTCTTCCCTTCGCAACCACGATACCCTTATGTTCATACTCCGATGTTTTAATTAATTAATTAATCTTGATGTAGTAGTAAATGTTACTTGAAAGTTGAGATTCAGGCACAATTTACTTGGTCATTGAATAATTGAGTATTGTACATCTATACTACTAGTAGTAGTTTCTTGACTTTAAGTGTTTAACACTAATGATTAGTTTGAAATTATGGTTGCAATGCATAATGTAAAATTTATGATATTTGGACTTATTTTAATGTATACATGTAAGCCTATTTAATTCATAGCAGTCTTTATAAGTATCAGATAAGTAGGCGATTCAGGATATAATGACTTAGGGGGGACTGACATTTTGCTTTAAAGTGTTTACTAACGGAGAAAGATATTGTTTTCTAGCATTTTAGAATATTCTGGATTTTTTGGATTTTTTTTTGGATTTTTTTGGGGTAAAATAAAAATTAGAACCGCAACGAACCACGAACCAAGACGTGATATGACGCGATGGCGACCACGATTTTGAACCATGGATCCAATTCCATCACCTTTTGGCATCGATGTCAGTACCAGAGCTTTGGCTGCATCATTATTCTCTCAATTACTAATGATGAAGCTAGATACCTCAGAGTGCTCTATTTGAGACCATAGGGTAAAGTCTCAACTTTTAAATGCACATGATTATGATGAAAGGGGGGTCTCAGAACCATATCTCAAGGATAGTGTAGTGAGCCTCAATCAGATACCAGATCTTATAAATGAGCGGCATTTAGATTTCCAAGAATTCAAGTTCACTATAGCTTCAGCAATAACTACAGGAAAAAACAAATAAAAAAAAAAAAAGAGGAAACCTTTGATGATCACCTTATATGATGGTTCTAATCTGTCCTTGTACTTCGTATTCAAGAGGTCTTCATTAATTGACAAGGTGCTTTCAACAACATAATCTGTTTCAAACTTCAAAGAAAGAAAACAATGGGAAATGCACAACTAAAATATTAGAATCATGTCCATCAAAACCAGAAACTGGCAGACCAAACAAAAATAACTAACAATACCTGCAACACAATATGTGGGTACAAAGTTTGCCCTTTGCGGATAGGTGGATCAAGAGTCACAACAACAAAGGTATGAGGCTGATTTGACTGCAAATCTCTCAGCATAAAACATGAGATGAGACCCAGAACACCAAATCAAACCATGGGAACAAAGATAATTTCAAATGTGTCGCAGTTGCCATCATATTTCAATTAAGAGAACTTAGAAGAAGAATGGGTTATGGGCAAGACCTTCGGAAGTAGAAAAAGGCGGACAACACTGCTGTATTGAATTTTGAAATCATTTGCCTGTCCCTGGAGCCGCAAGAATGACAGATGAAGCTCAACATTATACCGCCCTCTACAGACAGCAGCAAGTTCACATATTAGCTTTAAAGGGGATACCAATCTGTGTGCACACATGCATGTCAACATATTTTTTGAAAATCTCAAGGATGGGTAGGCCATCCCTAAGCATGGGGTGGTCTGGCCCGAGGGCCCAATCATCCCATCCATTGACGTGCCCTGACCTGTGGGACCCAACTGTAAGCATGACAATATTTAGGTGGGGCCTCCAACAGGTAGTTGTGAGTTTGGGGTGTTTAAATGTTGAGAGGATAGTCCAGTTGAGAGACCAAAGGCCAAGCCCTACCATGCTTAAGAATGGCCTGGCCATCCCTGAAATTCATAGAAAGGCCAAGTTGTCCTGAAAAATCTGATACTTATTGCCTAAACATATTTCAAATCAGGAAGAGTATGACATATACCTTGGAGTAAGAATCGCAGTCCCATCAAACATAACAACAGCTTCATCATCTGATGGCCCAACATCAGCCATGGACATGATTTTGTCTCGGAAAACCTAATGATAGAAGTAATTAAAGCAATTTTTCTAAAACAACTAGGGCAAAAATGGAAGCCACAGTAACAAACCAGTCAATTACATAAATCAGACTAAAAGCATTTACCTGAGCAGGAGGATGTGTTTCATCACCAATAAATTGAGTGTTGGAATTCGGAATATGAAAGCTTATCTCCATCAATGAGTCTTTCTGTAATCAAAATACATTAGCAACCAGATTGCTCACTAAATGTATAATCAAATTATCTGTTGGATACAATATCATACTAAAACCCCATTTCAGACTGAATAGGATCAGCAAACAATACAAAGAACGGAGCAGTAGAGCTAAACAAACCTCATTAGCCCCAGTTGTGTCATCAACATGGAACTCCAAAACAACCTCATTTTTTCCCTGTGACTGTGTCTGGGATACATCTGCTAAAGATACTTCAAATGCTTGCTTTGAGCCTACCATGAAAGTCAACATATTCCCTGCAAGATGAGGAGCAAGATTTGATTGACATTCAGGCTCATCTTACATAACAAAAGTAACAAATAACTTCACACAAGAAGCCTTAAAGACAAAACACTATCAAGCCCACAATCTTTATGAGGGAACAATGCAAGGTGGTGTAAGTTCAATTTTTCAAGTTGACTCTGATCTTAGAAGGAATAATAAAAGACGCCCAAAACAGAAAATACATCTATACCACAGTGATAGCATCAAATCCATCAAAACTGTGAGCTAACACAGTCATTAGGAAGCAAAAAAAAAAAAAGCAATACATTCTAAGAAAGCACTCAAGAGGATACAACCAGACATAGAACCAACCAACCACCCCCCCAACCCCCACACACACATAGATATATTATAAAAGAACAATTCCAACATAAGCAATTGGAAACATCAACACAAGCAAGCTTTGACCTTGAATACTCATGATGCAGGCCCTAGGGTTAGGGCTTGCGGTGGAAGTGCTAAAAGCACAATGGGTGCCGAAGCACGTGTCCGAAGACACAATAAATCTCCGCAGAGATAATAAACGAGGACGCACCTCAATGGAAAAACCCAATTTCATTAATCAACAACTCTAAGAAATAATTCTCTACAATGCCATATAAATAGTAAAAGTAAACTTAAGCCTTAAGAAACCTAATAAAACTAGGAAACTAAATAATATAGGAAATCTAATCCTAATAACAATATTTAAAGAAACAATTGACATAAAAATAAATCCTAAATCTATGTGGGCCCTATACATTTGGCCATGAGGTCTACGTTGCATCATTCTTCCCCCCACTTGAAAAAGAACTCGACCTCGAGTTCGGAAAATGGCCACCTGGGTCAAAGATCAATCTAACGAAATTCCGATTTGGCGGTCGGTCTATAACTTCTTGGCACAGCTTCATGCATAATTGTTTTTGATGGCTGAAATATGTGTTGATGTGCCTTACTTGTAGAACATGCACCATTAAATCAGAATCACTGACTATCCGCTGGTCATCTCTCAGTTTGCATAGTTGATCTCGAAAGACAAAATCAACTGGAGACTTAATGTGGGGAATATCAATAACTTTTGCTTCATCACTTGGTATTTGCACTTCGGAATTATTAGTAATCATACGAGAAATTTCAAGGCCAATTGTAGATATGGAATCTTCTTTGTCCAACTCTGGCTGATCGGTCGGCATATTCGCTTGAGGAGTAACACCCACTAAATGAGACCTTTTAAGCATCCGCACCACACGAATTGCTTCCCAAAATGCTTCATACATATCGTTACATTCCTTCGCCACATTCTTCAATATACTTGGTATCAAACCTTTGAGAAAGTGATTGAAATCAAGTGTATCTCCCAATTCACATAAATAATGTAGCCTTTCAAATTCATAAGCATATTCCTCGACAGACAATTTTCCTTGTGTCAAAGTAATATATTGCTCAAAGCAATCTTTATTTGCATAATATCTTTTCCCATATTTGATTGCATATGTCATCCTTGTAGCCCTGTTGATGATTTCTTTAAGCTTGTTGTTGGTTTATGTAAGCCTTCTATTTATTTCAAGAAGTTGCAATTCCCTCTTGTCTGACAATTCCATATGAACTTGATGCAAAGACTGAAAATTTTAATGATCTAAAAAATAAAATCAAACTGACCAAAGGTGTAGATCTGCTCTTCACGATCACGCTGGCAAAAACGGATCGAAAATCTGATGCTAGAGGAGCCCGATATGGGAAGAAGAAATCTCACCCGTGGAACGGGTCAAATCTACTGTTGATCAGGTGTGCTGATGTCTACACTCTAGCTGAAATTTTTTTTTTTTTTTATCTAGCGGTGCTCTCCAAAACAAGTTGGGCTTCACTAGTAATTGGGTAGGATCCACCTGATCCAGATTTGCAAAAGATGTACAGTAATAAGTGGCAGAGCGGATCCAGACTAGAGCCCAGGCCCAATAACACTTAAGTCGCTACACTAAGAGGAAAAGGGTTCCTCTGCCCTTTTCGAAGAGATGGAGCTGGGAAAAGGCTCTGGGGCTCTGGCGATGGCGAAAACGGCAACGGTGGGCACTAACGGCGGGGATCTGGATCGCCGGAAGATGGAGAGAAGAAAATGGAGAAGAAAAGAGGCGCGATGGCAGTAGTGGGGTCTCCGGAGGTGGAATGGGCGACGATGGGGACTCCGGCTACAAAGAGGCCTCGCTGCAGGTTGATACGGAGGTGCTGGAGCGCTTAACGGAACGAAGGGGTGACGATTCGGCTGAGAAGATGCAGCGACGGAGGTGCTGGTGCAGGTGGTGCGGCGGAGTTCTAGCGAGATCGATGGCTAGCGCTGGTGAACGGTACTTTCTTTTCTTTGCTATTCTTCTCCTTCTTCTCTGCTGCTCTCTTTTTCTTTTTTTTTCTTTTTTTTTTCTCTAGTTGGGGTGTTGAGCGAGGGATTGGTGAGGGGGCGAATCAAGTAGGGTTTGGGTTTGGTGGAATAGGGAAGACGATTTGGAGGGTTAGGGTGTAGCTGATGATCTCGGCAAGGCTGGGGATGGGTATCGTGGATGAAATCTGCAGATAATAGTGGCTTCTTGTGTGAATGGGTTAGGATCAGAAATACAACTTGAACTAGACTTGGTATGGACGTGGCCCAAGTGCAAATGAGGCCCAATGGTTGGCACGTGTAGATGTCGTCGCCTTGCTTCGATCTGATAGCCCGAAAGAGAGAAAAGGGTTTGGAGCCCTTTTCTGTTGCTCCAACGAAGGGAAAAAAGGGAATGGAGCTCGGCGACTTCAACGATGAAGACGACGACGACGGAGATGGCTGCGGCAACCACAATGGTGCTCCGGTGATGGTTCCGTGGTGAAAGGTACAAGATTCCTTCCTCCTCTCCTCTTCTTCTCCTTTCTTTCTTTTCTACTTCTGGTCTTTCGTTGCTGCCTTTTCTTTTCTTTTTGGCGGGGAGGGGTTTTCTGTGGAAGGAAAACGAATGGTTGTGGGGGTGTGGTGGTCAGGGCTAGGTTTTGGCGGACAAAGTTGGTTGCAGCGAGGGATTCGGCAGAGGGTTTCTGCGTTGGGGAAGGTCTAGGGTCTGGGATGTACGGTGATGAGATGGTGATCGAGTTATGGACGAAGAGGCACTGATTCGCTGATTCAACAAAGGTGGCTACGTTGGGAAGTTGGGTTTGCTGTAGGGGCTAGGTTCAGTTGGGTGATTGGGGTGTTAAGACGGTGATGCTGGTTGATGAAAGGGAATCTGAAAGTGGGCGGATCTGATCTGGGGGGTTTGGGGATTTTGGTGGAATGGATTGCCTCAGTCGATTAGGGTTATATGTCGGTAGTGTAGAAGATCAGGGAGAGGTAATGATACCAATTGATGGTAGGGAAGACAGTGGGTGGATCGGGTGGGTGGATGATCGATAGGGGTAATCACGCCGACGATCGGAGATCGTTCGGCTCTTATACCAATTAATGCAGGCCCTAGGGTTAGGGCTTGCGATGGAAGTGCTAAAAGCACAATGGGTGCCGAAGCACGTGTCCGAAGACACAATAAATCTCCGCAGAGATAATAAACGAGGACGCACCTCAATGGGAAAACCCAATTTCATTAATCAACAACTCTAAGAAATAATTCTCTACAATGCCATATAAATAGTAAAAGTAAACTTAAGCCTTAAGAAACCTAATAAAACTAGGAAACTAAATAATATAGGAAATCTAATCCTAATAATGGATGAAAATAGCGGCCGCTACGCTACGGCCGATTTATCGGCCGTCGCACCCGTAGCGGCCGCTACGTCCGCTACGGGGCCGCTACGACCGCTACGGGGTGAGAAAAATTCCTACTTTCCAAAATTTTTTAAAATGCATAATAAGACTTATTTTTTTTCTTCTTCTCTCTAAATAACATTTCTACACAACTCTTCTACTCTTTTATGTTTAAAAGAACACCAAAAGCACATGATCTTGCCGAATTACAGTCGATACAAAGAGTTCTTCTCAATGATTCTTCTCTAAGTACATCCTATTAGACACCCCCTTTGGTAGATGTATTTTTTTCTCTAGGTACTCTTAAGTCTTGACTTCATGACATAGTTTTTTCTTTTATAAGCTTTTCATTAGTTTCTAAGTTAGCATAACTAAGCAATATGAACACATGTGAAAAAATGATCATTACCATTATTTTCTATTTATATAGCGATACAGGACCTTATACAGTGAGGGGACCGCTACGCCCCCTTACCTTAGTTACTTTTGCAAAAAAAAATACATTTTCTCTCATTTTCCAATATTCTAGATTTTCTAGAATTTTTTCATATTTTTTTTACGATTTTTTCAAATCGCACCGCTACGCTACGTATCGCCCGCTACGTAGCGTTTTGGCGGCAGGCCGCTACGCCCGCCGCTACCGCTATTTTCATCCTTGATCCTAATAACAATATTTAAAGAAACTACTGACATAAAAATAAATCCTAAATCTATGTGGGCCCTATACATGTGGCCATGAAGTCTACGTTGCATCAACTCATACCAAAAGATGGAATTAATAACAACTTGTGACACTTCTTTCAACAACGCATAGTGATAGTTCTACAATTCCATGCTGAAATGGCCTAATAAATTTCAATTCAATGGCTAAAAAGTTCTTTTAAAAAATCACTTCACTTCTGCCAACAACTTGTGGTGACGGTTTTACTATTCCATGCTGAAATGGCCCGTTAAATTTCAATCCAATTGCTAAAAAGTTGCATGGAGGTCTTTCCTTCCTAAAAGGAGAACATTAGTCGTACTAGTGTTCTGACTATGTTTTATTAGATTTCTTTTTGTTATTCACAAGGCTAATACTTTTAAGACAAACAATTTTAAGACAAGATTTTATAAAATTCACATACCCCTAAACTGGCCCAAAAAAAAATTAAAATATCACATTGGTAACATTAGACAAGTTAACAACTTATCTATCCCATGGATCCAATATTTTGCAATAACAAATCAAATTAGAAAAGCTACATGGCCACATATTATAAAAATATAAAAAAAAAAAAAGTTTAAGAGGGTGACAGTATTTGAGTATTTTTGTTGTTATTAGTGTTGTCAAAATAACTGGTTAGAATTGAAAGTGATATTTGGTATAAAAAAAAAAACAGCAAAGTAACAGTAAGAATTGAAGAATCTCTCTCTCTCTCTCTCTCTCTCTCTCTCTCTCTCTCTCTCTCTCTCTCTCTCTCTCTCTCTATATATATATATATATATATATATTAGCATGAAACCTTGTTTTAAAAAAAAAATCTCCCCTGTAATTTCTGTTATCTAGTCACACTCAACATTCTACAGGCTGAAATCAACTATAAAGCCTACTTTTTCCGATCAGCATTAAAATTCCTCAGTTCCAAAATGAAAAACCATTTAAGGATTTAGGTGATTCACATTTTCAGCAAGTAGCATAGATTCACAAGGGATGCCATCTGAGGATTTAGGCAGTAACCTGAACTTCATCAGTAATGTTCGTAAGAAATACGAAATTGGGAGAAACCAAAAAGGGAACACAAGAGCCTCTAAATGTAAAGACCACAAGCTTAGTCCAAGACAGTTCGCAGAGGAGATCTAATGGAGTTTCACATCAGCCACGAAACTCAAAAGCACAAGTGCAGAATCAAGTAATGACTTAACAATTAATAAAATAACAGAAGAATAATTTACCAACCATTTAAATCAACCTCGCCCCAGTTATGACCACTGACAGAAAGTTGCTTCTCTTCTGGTGTTATTCCAACAGAGTTTTGAATGTAACTAATCAAGTTATTGACATCCTACATAACAAAAAGGTTAATACCAAAAGGCGGGAATTAGTATATTCAAGAAAACTCAAAACTCAGCAGACATTTATCACTCTAAAAATTAAAAAATTAAAAAGGAAAAGAAAAGTTGTCAGGAAAGAATTTCTAGAAGCTCCTTATATGTATGTATGTATGTATGTATGGATTCAGCTCTGAAAGTTGCACTTTTGAACCTTTCTGTAAGGCCAACGTTGATGCATGACAATTGACAACCTTAATAGGTAGGATGGAAAGCTCTTAATGTGAATTAGGGGTATGTGGCACGATCCAATGATCATTACCATCTAAAGGCCTAAAATTTAATGGTTTTACAAGTTCCTCCCAGAAGCCCAGCAAAATAAAATAACCATAACAGCAGCAACAACAGCACCAATGAGACAAGATCATCTCAATAATGATAAGTAAAATGTGTTTAAATCACCTGCTCACGAAAACCGGTAAATTTGTAAAAGAGACCATCTTTGATCCGAAACCCTAGCTGAAACGTTCTGGGGACCTTCATCCAAGTAACACCAGCGATGTCCTTCTTTTCGATTTCCACCACCTTCCCCCCTCCCAGTTTTTTCCATATAATTCCTCCCGAATGCACCCTCAGCTGTCCAGGGTTCTGTCACGAAGAAGATTAACCCTAAGTTACCAAAACCACAAGCATAAAAACCCAAGGAACGTATTTCAGAAAAAAAAAATACTAGAAAAACATTAAACAGAAAAAAGGAAGCTAGAAACCCCAAACCCTAGAAACAAAAAGAACACTGACTGTGCCCTACAAAATCCCACACTCAAATTCAGATAAATATATCTATATGTAACAAAAAAAAAAAAAAAAAACGACCCTAAGTTAGCCAATACATGAGAACGAAAGCAAGAACTAAGAAAATGGGGCCATCAGAACCCATTTCTTTTCCATATTTTCAGAAACAAGTATTGAGAGTAGTAGTAGAAGAAGTAGAAGATCAAAAACCCGTACTCGAATTTACATGATCTGTAAAAAAAAATTGCCCAAATCAAAGAACAAACAAAAACAATAAGTAGAGGAATTAGGGCTTATGAAAACCCATTCGCTTCCAGATTACAGAAACAAGCACTAAAAAAGATGGAAAAAAAAGAAGCACAAAGCCTAAGTCCAAAAACCTAGAATGCAAGAGAACACCATATTTACAAAATCCCAAACTCAGATTAGCATACCAAGCAACAACCCTACTATTTGAAACCAAGAGCAAAACCCTAGAAAACACTTGCCCTAACAAACAACAAAAACTTTCCCAATTTCAATGTCACAAAAGGAACGACTCGAAACCTAGAAAATCACAACCCCAAAATGCCGAGAAAACGAAAAAGAGAAGCTCAAAACACAAAACCCTAGAGACTCAACTCAAACAACACCATAACTACAAAACGAGTACTACTCGAACTTTCGCACAAAAGCAAAAAGCCACCATGTGAATCGGAAAACTGCTTCGTAAAACCTCAAAACCAAGAGAACCCCAAACCCTAAAATCAAAAACAAAGAACAAACCCTAGTTCAAAACAGAAACCTCCATTCATTCGCTCGTCAAAGATTAACAAAACAAGCACATCAGAATCCGAAACCCTAGAAAAACCAAGGAACAGCTAAAAAAACCCTTCCTTTGTTGAAAACGATGAAGAAAAAAAAAAGCAGATTATCAAAACCGAGAGCCAGAGCGAGAGAGAGCGAGAGCGAGAGCGAGAGAGAGAGAGAGAGAGAGATTTACAGTTCCACCACGGCCGCCAAGGAGGATGTTGTTGAAGAAATGCCCGTCCGCCATTTCCTTTCCTCGGAATCTCAATTCGAAGATGGAAATTGATTTCAGAAGGAATGGGAATTTCTCAGCACGAGAGAACGATCCAGAGAGAGAGAGAGGAATTTGGATGGGTTTACGAACGGGAGCGGTTAGTGGATTTTTATAAGCACTCATGCACAAG
Source organism: Camphora micrantha (assembly GCA_003546025.1). Taxonomy (NCBI): domain Eukaryota; kingdom Viridiplantae; phylum Streptophyta; class Magnoliopsida; order Laurales; family Lauraceae; genus Camphora; species Camphora micrantha. The sequence goes on from QPKB01000001.1 coordinate 53,521,221, forward strand.
TACAACCAGGTTTTGCCGCCAATTAGGGCTCTCAAAGGGCCGGGCTGCAAAATGTGACCCGACTACATAGCCCGACCCGCAGTCGAGAAAATCTGACCCGCATTTAAATGGGTCGGACTAGGGTTAACCTGCACACCATATATAATCTGCCTAGGCCTATATAAATCCATTTAAATAAATAACTTGTCTTTTAATATTTTACTTCTTAGAATAGTATATTTATATGGAATGAGCCAAGCTTGTGTTGATATACTAACATTATAACCCGTGTTAAGCATAGACATGTTTACCAATAAAATTAGCGGAAGCTTACATAAAAAATCAATTAAAAAGAAATTCAGATCTCATAGAATCATCCCAAAATACTTTAACGACAGAAAGGCAGAAAAAGAGGACTATGACGATACCTTTTTTTTAATCCAAGAGTTTGTGGTATAAAAACGATATAAGAAAAGTGAAAGGAAAGAAAAGTATGCATGTGCAAAGTAAGCAAAATTTGGAATGGAAATGAGGTCGATGAGAGGAATGAAAAGTCAGAGTGGTTGCATGTAGAAATGGAGGGGAGAATGTGGGTGAGTTATAGAAAAAGATATATAACTCTCGGTCAAAATGAATAGTTATAGTCAAAATTAGCTTTAAAAACCCAAGCTTTAATAAAGTATAGGTTCAGGATTTGGATACCATATCAGGCCAGACTCATACCTCACAATGTAGGGTGTTAGACTTGGTTATAAATAAATATTTAACATGTATGGGTCATTTTGCCTTTTACACAAGTGATAGAAAAACGGGTTCTACATATACAAATGTTATACGTGCGAAATGCATTACCATATTGGTCAAAACACGCCTTTGTCATGAAGCAGGTGAGAGAGGTCTTGACGTTGGAAAAGTGGCTTGTTTGATTTTGCAGAAAGCATTAAACAATTGTGATAAAGCCATTGTGGGTACTAGATGATCTTTCCGTCGTTTTTTATTCTTATTTCTTTCTATTTTCCGTTATTTCCTCCATTATTTTCCTCCCTTCCCACCATAACTCTTCGTCCGCTCTCCCTTATTAAGCGAGCTAATGCTTGATCCTTGTTTCTCATCATTTGTGAATTCTCCAAAAGTCTACACAAGTTCTGTTGAAGATAAATTTGGCACACATGCTAAACCGTATGTGCCATTGGCCTTTCTCCATCTCTTCTCTTGTCTGTTATTTGCAGGAGTAGCTATTGGAGACAATGTTTGTAGACACGTAAATTTGACAGGAAGAAAATTGATAGAAATAAGAATCTCAAGGGGGGGGCATCGAAATCGGATTCCGCATAAAAGTACCTAATTATGAAAAATGAAGCATCGGGGAAAACGACCCGTTCATGTCAAGAAAGTAGGGGTGCACAAAAAATATGTCGATATATAAAACTGATCCGATCCATTTCGTGGATTTTTAACCGATTCGAAGGTAAACGGGTTGGTAACGGAATAAAAATCTTATAATCCGTTGCCAATGGATTGGTGACGGATTTCACCCTCAATCCACGAATTCCTTCCGATCTGATCCGTTTACATTAAATATAAATAAAAAAAATTCAAGGGTCTAAATATAAGTTAAGATGTCTAAATATAAAATAAGAAAAAAAAATTAAGGTGTAAAATATAAAAAATTTTACAGCATGTTTGATATCTTTCTTTTAACATTAGATTGAACATATTGAACGGATTAATCCGATCCGATCCGGTCCTCCACGGATCGGATCGAATCGATTTTTAACAGCCACGGATTGGTGACGGATTTGGCCCAATTCATACCAATCCGATCCATGTACAACCCTACAAGAAAGCATAAATATTTAGCGCACAATGCCAAAACGAAGGAAATGACGCAAGTTGTATGAAAAACAAAGACCGAAAGGCAAGGGCAGGCAGGAAAATACCGCAATCCAAAGCGAAAAAGGCACCTCGGGTTAGAATTTTCAAAATTGGTACAAGGGATCAAAAGTGTTCAATGAAGCATGATCACGCATTTCTGTACCAGAAGACCCAAAAATCCATACTACATGGGCTTTTAAGGAGCACAATACAGTTTATACCCCCCCTCCCCGCTCTTAAAAAGCTGAATGATCACCTTTCAGGGGTCATATTTTTCTCGAAACAAGTCGGATCGCAGCTAAATTGTGATCTACGAGCATCTACTCGGAAAGGTCTATCAAATGATGTATAAAGGACAAAGATCGGATCGACGGATTGAGAATCACGCCCAATCAAAGTTTTTGCAAGGATATGAAAAAGGAGAAAGAGGATTTAGGCAAGGAAGGCACCCCTATTTTACAAAATCAGTCAATTAGGGGATGAAAGCGCACCTCCTCACCCAAGATAGACCAAAGACAAGACGTGGGACCCATTGTTCCGCCCAAAAAAGATAAGAAAAAGAAATCGTTCCTGGGCACATCTCATATAAAAAAGTTCACATCAGGATTATCATTAGATCTATGAGGATATAGTCGGCGAGAGCTTTCTAGCAATATAAAATATGTAAAAATCTGATAGACGAATCAAAGATATCAAGATCACAAGTTTCATCTATAAAGAGGGAAATGACAGAACCGGTCGTGGGGAAGCCCTCGCCCTAACCTAAGCCCTTGGCGTAGAAACAAATCCTTCCACACCAAAGCTCTAGGCAGGGGGAAGCACTCCCCTACACCTGGGATGGGATTCAAGTGCGGAAAAGACTTTTTTTCCTCCGGAAGACACAATAGTAAAGTTTGGAAGGTCATGCCTCCTTCAATATAGCTCCAATCGAGATAATCATGGATCATATAGATATCTAATCGAAAAGAGCTTTCCAAGAGTTGGTAGAACGTCACAATTCGATGGCTAAATTGAAAGTTATTGATATTTAAAGTTTCAGCAATACAAAAGGAAAAGAAGGAAAAAGACCGGGATTATGAGTATACCTCCCTATGCCCAAGCCCCGGGCATGGGGAAGCACTTCTCTGTGCCTGGGAGCGGCTTTTCGTCGCACAACACCATGTTACCCCACCTAGAAATAAAACATTTAACTTATGAAGGCCATATCTCTCTTGATATAGCTTTGATTGAGGAATCTTAGGCACCATGGAATTTGCTCAAATTTTATTTTTCCAACGGTATATAGAACTCCTTAATCCAACGGTCGAATCGAAGGTTATGGTTGTTTAAAGTTCGACTACTGCTAAGTTTACAAATTTGCATATTTACGCATCATTTTAGGATAAATTAGGGTTTTAATTAGGTGAATTACATCGTTATTCATCCAATTCCATCATTTCATGCAGTTTCACCTAAAAACCTAATTTTTTCATATTTTTCATACATCTTCTGTATTAACTTAGAATTTTATGTATTTTTTCTCTGAAGAGTCCTAATTGGAGTAGAACTCTATCCGGATGGGTCCCGCTTCGATATGGGCTCTTCAGTATTTGATGTGTTGAATTAGAATATGCAGAAAATGAGAATTAAAAGCATCTGTCACCAGACCCACTCTCAAGCACACATATTCATCTTGGGCCTTGCATTGCTAAATTAAAGTTTGAAAAGAAGTAAATTGAAGAATTCACCAAGTAGACCCCAACGCACACGAAAATTAATCAAGGGGGGGTCTACTCATCATGTCAGTTAAAAAGTCCTAACTACATTAGAAGACTTCTCATAGGGCCCACTGTTAAAGCAAATGAAATGTCCCACATGGTAGGGTCCGTAGTAGTTGTAGATTTGAAATTATTAATAGATAACTCAAAGATTACAATTTTGATTGGAATAGAAGAATAAGAGTTTTAAATAGCCACAACTGATCTCCAACCGTTTTTCTCATGACAACCCATCTTCAAATGACCATAACTTTCAGTCCAACCGTCAGATCGATGGAAATTTTATCTACCGTTGGGAAGCTTATTCAGAGTAGATATTCGTAGAGCCCAAGATTGTGCAAATCGGAGCTAAATTGACAAAGTTATAGGCCTAGATATTTTCATACTCTTTTTTAGGCAGGATTGCAATCAAATTCACACCGTTGATAATCCATTGCTGCACATCCCTTGTGGGATTTCATCTGAAGATTAACTAAGCCATTCGGAGGTTTCTATAAGCTTCCACCTCATACCTCATTCAAATTCAAAAAGGATAAGAGATAGACCTTATTAAATAAGATAAACCAAATCTGCAGAGAAGGTGTCCATGTTCAATTTATTGTAAGATAACCGGAGTAATAAAAGGAACCCAAAGGAAGTATACAGGAGATGAACCCTCCTTTGGACGTCCTCTATTCTCTCTTCTTTTGCATTCTTTCTTCCCTTCTTCTTTTCTCCATTAATTTTTATTTTTATTTTGGTAGCCTTGGACCATGTCCAAGAACTTATTTTGAAGGAGAAGTACTATGAAGGAGAAGTTGTAAAGATGCAAATTCTAATAACAAATCAAGTACTTTTCTTTGCAATGGCGGGCTAAATCCATCGATTAGAGCTATGGATGAAGATAAGTAATCGCCACTTTTTTTGTTTAGTAGTTCTAATTTGTGTTTCATGTTTATGTGATTAATGATTAATAGGCTTGTCTTCGTGCCCTTGGAAAATCTCCATTCCTAATTTCTAAAAGTAAAAGTTAATTTTTGACTATTTATTCTTAGGTTTGATAGGCCATGCTTAGGACGTAGATCTTTTGATGGTTTATGCTTACTTTTGATGGATAGTGCTTAGATTATTTTTATTCTTTTATGAGGTGATGGAAGTCCTGGGTTTTGGATTTTATAATTAAAAGGGGGTTTTTAAAAGTATGATTTACCAAATTAAAAAAAATGATTTGTCTTTGATTTGATGTAAAAATTGGAACCAGTTAGGGTTACTTGATAAAAAAATTGGTGGATACTTATTGGATTCTTATGCTCTAATTACTTTCATTAATTAGTAGATTTCATATTTCTAAATTTGTTGCTTATTTTTATTTCTAAATACTCAAAACTTTCATTAATTGTTAGTTAATTAGTTTTTTTAATCTAAAAGTTTCTTTGATTAGCTCCCTGTGGGTTCGACTCGTTCTTGCCACTGTCTCATCTAGGTAATCGTGCACTTGCGGTATTTTACGATTGATAAAGATCACATCAACTACCATGAAAAAAATGGAGAAAAAAAGTTTAGGAGGAAAGGAGTTTCTCCCCACACCTAGGCACCAGGCACGGGAGAGACCTCCCCTGCGCCCAGCCTGGGCATAGAACAACCTCGTCCTACACCCAAGGGCATGGGGGAGCCTCCCACACCTATAAATACCCCCCTTGAGCTCCCATTTTGCAATACATCCTCCATGCTCTCTACCCATTGTTCTTTCTTATAATGTCTCTCTTTATGTCTGTCTAAAGCTTACATTCCTTTGGTTTCCTTGTTTCTTGAGGGATTCAACGGGATATAGAGTCTAGCCCTTACTACGCGGTGGGGCTCGTATATATGAGAGTTTTGGTGTATTATCTTCCTTCCCTGAGAGACCTCTTGCGCTGCCATTGAGACTCCTTAGGTTAGGTTGACTCCACCCATTTGGTCCATTTCTTAGGCTGAGTAAAACATTGGGTTTTTAAAGGTATCCCCCTTTGCAAAGTTCCCTTGACGTTGTTGACATGCAAAAAATTACATATGTACCCTCAACAAGTCAAAGGCAAGTATGAAGGTATGCACCATCTTCCAAAGGCCAATCATGCCTCATTTAGAGGAAGGAAGCTTAAAAGAAACTCCAGATGTCATTAGCAGCTCAAAGAATGGCTCAACACTAAAAATCAACGTATGTCTCAAAGTTTCAAAATGCTCAGACATAGACCTCAATGACAGCAATTGAACTAGCTCAAGGTTTCAAAATGCTCAGACATAGACCTCAATGACAGCAATTGAACTAGCTCAAGGGGTGAGATCAAGGTGAATCCCACTCCATGGTTAGAGAATGCACATTCAAGGTGTTCCCCAAGGTTGTAGAGTAATCCAAGGTCATTTGGATAGAAATCCAAACAAACTACCAAAGGCCCCAAACCCTAACTCTCATATGTGGACTAAGATTCCACATTCAATCAACTTTCAGAGGTCGAGAACTAATTCAAAGGGTCAAACACAAGTTCATGATCAAATCAAGACCATCTGGTTTCAGATCCAAGCAAAGAGCGGTTGAAGTCAACCTAAGTCAAACATGTTCAGACATGGTGGGCTAGGAACCACTCTGACTGACTTACAAAGGCTCTATCAAAGAAAAATCCATCTCAATGTCCAAAAATAAGTTGCAAAGATGTTTTCCTAAGATTTGAAGGCAATTGAAGGTCATCTTGACCTATTTCCCACATAATGACCTCCCATATCTAAATGGCTATCGGACATGGCCCACTGGAACTCACTTTGACCCACTTTTAGAGGTCTAATCATGGTGAGATATTCCTTGATGGTTAATAACAAGTTTCAAAAAAGTTTTCTACAATTTCAAAGCCATTGGAGACCATTTAGACCAATATCCAAATTCAAAGAAAAAGTGTGCTCAGACATGAAAGCCAAAGCTCATTTCTAGAGGTCAAATAGTGATGAAATCTTCCTCAGAGTCAACAAATCATTCCAAGATGGATTCTCATATGTTGGCCCTCTTTCGAACGTGGACCCACAATAAGTATTTTGGTGCAGTTTTTCAAATGTAACTCTCTGAAACCGCTGCAACTGCTCTCTTACTCTATAAATAGGACCTCTGGTCACTCATTCAAGTACAAGTGACAGCCCTTGCAACTTCCGTAGACTTTTAGAGTTTTCAAGCAATTATCTTCCCTCTTCAGATCTCTTTTCAAGAAGGTGAGATTTTGTTAGAAAAGGCCATTCAACATATATACTGTCACTAGAATTTAGTCTTTAAACCTATGGAAGTATCCTCTAGAGGAATAGACTAACCTTACCAACCCCTTTGAGAGGCAACTTATTCTGTATGATTTTTAACAAACATTACTCATTTATTAGTTGATTATCTACTCAGTTGATTGGGCTATTTAGTTCGTTAGTTTGTAATAAACATTATTTAATTCATGACTTGATTTAGACTTTCATTTAAAAAATTGGATGGATTAATTAGACCCTTGACTATGATTATCACGATACCCATTATGTGATTGGTCGCTTGATTTCACTGCGATGTTTTGATCATGATTATATTACATAGGATCGTCTGTGCATTGAGATTTGAGGGTCCTAACGATCTTGGGTTCCAAAGCAGAAGCTACCAAAGCCTAGAAAGAAAGACAAGTAGGAGAATGGATGTAAATTGGCTAGGCCATATCATAGATTTTTGGACCATGGATTGGAATTGGGCCAAACTATTAGGCACGATAACTTAATTGATCCATGAGCACCCTTACAAGACTGCACTTGAAAAATGTGTTTATGGACCATATTTTTGCCTAAAACTCACAATTTGACCATTAAGTTTTGGTTACTCAATTATAGACATGACAGATGGTCAGGTTTGGGTGGGCAAAAGTTAAAAGGGCTATGTTCAAGTCAACCATCTGCTCAATCTGAGCCTGGCCCATATCATAAGCCTATTCATCACCACATCATCCCATGGTGTAAATCATCTTATATAGAGAAAAATCACACCTAAGGATAGATTGGGACTATTGATTCTCAATATTGTAATGTAATGCTTACAATACCTCAAACAACCTCCTTGTTTTTAATTTAGACTAACTAGAAGAGCTTTATTGTTGAAAGATCTTTAATGTTCAATCTAATATATGTACTTTTTTCATGTAGTTTTTTTTTTTTATATAAATTAAGCGTGCCACTTAACTCAATGATAAATTGCTTTCATCTTTTTAATGTAAACACGAGGGTTCCGACTTGGTCTTCCTCATGTGAAGGACTAGAAAGAAACTGAGCTGGGATGAACCACTTCTTACTAACTTAGGCGTGTTCGGTTGGGCTTGAAAAAAGAACTTATAGGACACTGTGCTTTTGAAAATTTCAAAAGCAATTTAAAGTCCGCTTGGTAATGACATTTTCAAAAGGGTTTTTTCAAAAGGAAAAGCTAAAATCTGCTTTATGAAGAAGTGAGAGTTGGCCCACTTCACGATGCAAATGAGCTTTTTGACTTTTATCTGACGCTAGAGGAGCAACGACGGCAAGTTTCATGGGATAGTGGTGAGAAACGGCTTCTTCTTATTTTCTTTCCTTCTTTCTTCATACTCATTTCTCCCATCTTCTTTTTTTGTCCCTCTATTTTACCATAAAATACAAGACCAACCTCTCTCTTCCCTTCCTGCAGCATTGATATAGAAATTCTGCTGAGATTTCAAAACACCATAAATCTTTGTTTTCTCAAATATCAAAGCTCAAGCATTTGGAAATCCAATTCTCACCAAGAGGATTTGATAAATCACAAAGAGAGAGGGGTTCCGATGACTCATACAACTAGAGTTTTTTTATGTTTTTTTTGGGTAAATCCTCTTACATGTTTTTTCTTTTTTTCTTTTTTTTTTTTTTTTCTTTTTTTTGTGGAAAACCTGGTTGATGTTGATAAATCCTCTTACAAGTTTTTTGGTGGAAGGGGTGTCGTCAGCAACACCCGTTCCCATAACACCCTCCAGGGATTGATCCTAGAGGGGCAGGTCTCCTTACATGTCCCGGACCACTAGGCCAAAAAAAAAAAAAAAAAATGGTGGAAAAACCTGGTTGACGTTGATAAATCCTCTTACAAGTAGAGTTAGGGATGGCAATGGGTTAGTCTAGGTTAAGATCATCAATATCCAAATTCAAAAAAATGCATAAGTGATAACAAATCTAAATCCAGGTCCAAGTCTAACTTGGATTTCATAGGGCTCAGGCCTCGACCTAATGAAGAATCATCGGGTTTATGTTGGGGGGTTTGGGACGAAATTGGTATCCACCTACGTTCATGAGAGAGAGAGAGAGAGATAATAATATATACACACTGTAACATCCCGAAATTCCAAGGTTGTAATTAGCTTAGTTAATTGTGTTTTTAGATAATTAAGCTCGTTTATAAGCCAAACAGGTCCGATTAATCATTAGGATCGCGCATGCGAAGTTGGGTTGAGATCTGAGCCCGTTTGGGTACAGTAGGGGTGTGTGTCGCTATTTCCGGAAAGTTCCGAGGGCTTTTTAGTATTTTCCGCTTTTCGAGATTTTGGCACCATCGGGTAGATTACCTAATTTCCCGGACTTTACCCTTTTGTTGCATCTCGATCCGGACCCTCGAACCCGACCCAAAACCTGACCTGACCCGTACCCATCAAGCCCATTTTATTAATTCCCATCTCATCTCATGTGGACCCCACCTCACCCACATCATTCCCCACCCCCTTAACCCACGTGTAATACCCCCACCCATTTCCACTTTCCCCCCTTTTCCTTTACTAGGTCAGACCCCTCCCCCTTTCATCTCATTCATTCCATAACAACAGCAGCCCCCTCATCTTCCCATCTCTCTCGTTCTCCCTCTCCTCGCTGCGTTACTGCCACCGTCGCTGCCGACCACCAAGCTCTCTCCCTTCTCCACCTCCCTCTTTCCCCATTTTTCCTTTCTTCATGTCCTTCTCTGTTCCTCTCTTTCTTTCTCTGTTTTCTTTCTTTATTTCTCTTCCTCCCTCATTCTCCTTGCTGCCCACATGATTGAGCTCCCCAGCCACCTTATCCTCTCATCCCATTTCTCATTTCACCCTTGCTGCCAACGTGGGGTGATTGATGGCGATATTCCCGCAAGTATACGGTTGTCTCAAGTAATATAGACTATGGAAGTCCGAATATCGTTCCCACGAGGATCGTTACAAGGAAAATAACAATTATCAATAAAAAGGAGTATCAACTCAAATATAGCTAACAAATGCAAATGGAAGTAACAAAAGCAATAAAAACAAGAAACAAAATAATAACAAGGGAAGTAAAAAAAAATGCAAACTAAAAGAAAACAAGAAACTAGATAACAAAGAGATGCTAATAGAAATGGAAGAACTAAAGTGAAAACAAGGTTAGTAACAAGTTAGTAACAAAGTTAATGACAAAAGAACAATAACAAGAACAAATGAACAATGTTAGATATATCAAATGAGTAAGTGTGTGAAAATAAGTGAAAGATCAAGATAGAAAGAAACTAAAAACATACATGAAAACTAACTAATAAAGAGAACAAAATAGAAAATAAGTGGATGGAGATAAAAAGAAATGTACTAAAAATGTGAAATCAAAGGTGCATGGTGGAAGATGGTGTGAATAGAGAAATGGAGTGTGAGAATTAAAACAAGTGAATAAGTGTGTGAGAATGTGAATAGAATCAAACTAAAGTAAGTAAAACAACAATTAATACTAATGGATAGATTGGACCATCTAGAATCCACTAAATAACACTAATCCAACACTAATGCTCTTCTCTTTTCCCAAACAAAACACTCAAATCTAATGACAAATCAATGTATAGATTTGGAAAATATAACTTTAAAGCTCTTAAAAAATTAACAATCTAATAGCTAAGATTTTCTTCCCTTCATAAAAGAAAAGATTCCTAATGACTATCTATCAAAAGTAAGCATAAACCATCAAAAGATATTAACTCCTAAGCATGATTTATCAAACCTAAGCATAGATAGTAAAAAGAATACTAAAATAAAAACTAAACATGGAAGATAGCATATTGCAATGAAGAAAAATCTATTTTAGCATGTTAAGCACATAAACAAAGAGAATTAAGAGCATAAGCAAAAGGAATAGTATTAACTTAGCTTCATCTAGAAGATCCAATCAAATGATTAGCCACCCATTGGAGAAGACAAAGCTTTCATTATAAATCTTCAATTTTTACAAAGCTTTCCTCACTTTCTCTCTACAATTGCTCTCAATTACATGAATAGCTTAAGTAAAGAGGAGGAGGCTCTCCTTGTTTTTGTGTTGTTCTAAATGCCTAGAGTTCCCTTCCTTATATAGAAACATTTGCTTGCTCTCTTTTGGTTTCTTTCCGATGTGGGACTTTACAAGAATGGAAATATAAACATATGAATGTAATTCCCGTATTAGAAAACAGTCCCCACACTGATGTGTGATTTTGACCCTCGAAACGTCTGAATTGGGAGAAATGTTGTGAAATATGATTTGTAGCTCTTAGAACAAGCTTTCCAATGCTTCTAAGATCACCTCAATCGGACACCCGAGTAAAAAGATATGGTCAAAATACAAACCCATGTCTTTCATTTTTCTTCTTATTGTTGGCCTATCTTTGTCATTTATTCATCCAATTATCTTCCAAACTAATCAATACTCTCTTTAACTCTTGAATCTCAACTTTAATCTTCAAATTAGTCTTCAATTAACACCTACAAAGAGAAATTAACATAATTGAGAGTATTTTTTTAATATTTTGTATGAAAGCCATTGGAACTCATATAAATGCATACAAATAGCCATCTATAATGAAAAGATATGAGCAAAGCAAGATGGGGAGGAAATTTATGATTTTTATGCTAAAAATGGTGTTTTGAGTTCTTTTATCTATGAAAACTCATAAAATAATGATATGAAAGTATATCTTTTGTGAACTCATCAGTGATCCCCATTGCCCACCCATCTCTCTTATATTTCTTTCTTTCTTTATTCACTCTTTCTCTTCCTCTCTGCTACTTTTCTTTCTTGTTTCTCTTTCTCTATTCATCTCATTTCATTTTCTCTCATCTCATCTCATCTCCCTCACCTCACTTCACTCACTTCCGTTGACTTTCTTCCCCCCTCACCCATCTCACCATTTCTTTCTTTCTTCCTTCCATTATGTCTTTTACATTTTCTATCAATGGGCCACTGATTCTAGTGGGCCCCAAACCAAGTGGGCCCCATTACCTACCCATCTCCATTTCAATTCCTGTTCTCTCTTTCTCAATCTCTCTCACCCACCTTGCTAGAAACGGACTACAAAGGCAACCCCCACCCCCGATCATCACCATCATCTCCGCGTGGACCCCACGAGCATTTCTTCTTCAATTTCAAGCTACCACTCCATTCCCTTCATTGTTTGGTAAGCCCCTCTTTTCCCTTAGGTTTGGGTTAATACGTTTTGGGTGTAGTAGTGTATTAGATAGCTTAGAGATTCCCTTTTTTTTTGGTTTTTGTTTTAATTTAGTTTTATTTTGCTAATTACCCCTTAGGTTTGGTCTGTTGAGCTATGGAGCTAAGATTTGCGGATTTGTGCAATTTCGACCAAAGGCAAGTAGATATTTATATATATGTTTGGATATGTTTGTCTCTCATTTGATTCGATGATTTAATGATGATTTAGATGTTAATTGCTCAATAGATGCTTTAGAGGTTTGAAAACATGATAATTAGGTTGTTAGCCTAATGAAATGGATTTTAATATTAATGGCTTGATTAGAGGGATTGTTGGGATTAGAATGGACTTGTCATATCCATGATTTTGATTATATATCAGGTTCAGGGAAGAGAGGAATGGATTGGACCCATTTCACTGCAGTTACAGAACCTGGGTTCTATAACTGTACTGTATGTGGTCGACCGGCCAAGGGGCTCAGTCGACCGGCGACACAAGGTCAGGTTCCCTGGAACCTGACCAAATCACTGTGCACCATTTTCAGTTACAACTGTTGGTCGACCGAGCCTGGGCCGGGTCGACCAAGTACACATGGAGAAGGTCGACCTGACTTACTCAGGTCGACCGGGCTCGCTGTGTAGGGAGTCGACCGACCAAGGGCCAAGTCGACCAGGCAAACTGTGATTTCCTTCTTGGAAGGATTTTTACCTCATTCTTGGATGGACTTAGGTGGGACTTGGTTACCCCCTTTCGTGGACTCATTTGACTTATGGTGAAGATGTTTTGAGCCAACGTTCTTCACAGTTAATCCGGTTGTATCGGGACTTAACTAAACTCAATCTCGAACGGTACGGGACAACGGGATACCCTTCTTTGAATTTATGCACGAAGATTGTTCGTTTGGGTATCGTGAACCCTAACCCCTTTGGTTGACTGAGTAGGTTGTATGATGCTTTGGGATTAACATTATACTTAAGATTGGATTGTCTATCGCTTTTGATTCTGAATCATACTGTCTGGTACTATCTACATATAAAGAACATGTTCATTAGCTTCGTTTGCTTTTCTTTGTTTGTGGATCACATGGAGAACTTAGATGATGGATTCAGGACCCCTTGTTATATTTCGTTTGCTAGAGGCAAGATTGGATGCACTAGGGCCAGGTCCTCTGGTCGAGTAGCCCATGAGCCATTAGAGGATTTGCTTGGAGGCAAGATTGGATGCGCTAGGGCCAGGTCCTCTGGTCGAGTAGCCCATGAGCCATTAGAGAACCTTGCAGCAAGATTGAATGCGCTTGGCCCAGGTCCTCTGGTCGAGTAGCCCATGAGCCAAGTAGGCCGTCTGCAGATCGGATTAGTGTATGGACACCATTTTCGACCACATCGATGGAATGTCCGGACCAGCCACCTTGACCCCCTTGATATTATGTTTGGACCGTCTACTTTGCTAGTTTGATATTGATTCAAATGCTATGCATTTCATATGATCTTGTTTACTCGTTTACTCTGATTCGTTCTGCATATCTGTTGATGTTTTATATTTATATCTGCCTGCCGACCGTCGTGTCTGATGCTGCACTTGGTGCATAGGTACCGGGTACATCTACCTTTGGGAAAGTGGAGGCCTTGCTTCAGGCAGTTTAGCCTGATGGTGAGTACGAGTTGTGTGTCGACGGTATTGTCGTCGTGACCAGCACATGAGTGTCTTCATACTTGGGTTAGTTCGTATATATTCTCTTTTGGCTTAGGTTTTGTTAGAAGCCATTAATTAATATACTTTTGTTATCTTTTGCTAAACTTAAACTATAGAAAAGAAAGATGTGCATACTCTGAAATGTTATATGGTACCATTTGTTTAATTATGATGTTCCGCTATGCTTTGTGGTTATCGAGGAAATATTTATACCTCACCGCGGACTTCGATCCTATGGGACATGATTGGGGCCAGGTTGTGTTTGTTTAATGATATTAAGAAAAATTTTTAATTGACCCTAATCACATGCATAACCCCGGTTTCATTTTTTGGGGCGTGACACACGCTGTTCTTATGTTGGGTCTACTCTATTTTTTGGGGCCACTTAACCTACATATGATGAAGTTAACTCCCCCATCCACGCACCCCAAACCCAATAAATTGCCACAATCTTAGATTTGACAATCCAACAATTGCTCGCCATCAGATTGAAATTTGAAGAAGTAATTCCTCCCAGAACAAACTTGATGGTCATATACGAATGGGTTAATATATATTTTGCACACCTATAAATCTTGTTGGGGGTGCACAAAAAACCGCTAAATCGATCCGGATCGGGCAGTTCGGATCAGTTTTGTAGGAGGTCGATTCGGACTTCTTTCAAACCGTTCGGTTCGGTTTTCGGCTTAACAGCTAATCCGCTCAAACTGAATCGAACCAAACCAATTATATAAGAATATATTTTTTATTAAATATATAAAGGAATATGAAAAATTACTTGAAGAAGACTCGAACCATCACCCCATTACTTGAAGACTAATGTCTCTCACCAATTGAACTGCCATTTTTTTGTTAAAAAAATATAAAAAAAACCGTAACTGAATCGAATTGAATCGGTTCAGTTCGGTTTGGGAAAATAGAAAATCGATGGATTTGGTTTGATTGATGGTTTTCCATCGAAACTGATCCGAACCACCCATGTGCTCCCCTAAGTCTTGTTAAGATCTCATCGGCATAATTATTTTGAAGAATTGAGAGAATTATTGTCTGGAAGAATTCTGAGAAGTCTAAATGCTCAACCCCGCTCTAACGTTTGGAATCCTATAATTATGAAAATTCAGAAAGCTAAAAGTTCATTTTTATGTGGCGTAGAATTCTAAATTCTAACATCAAGTAGAGTGTTTGGAATAAACAAATATCTGAGATTCCCAACAAACCCGATTCTTCGCCAAAAATGCCTACAATCAAATAGGCTCTTATCATGATTGTCATATCCCCAAGTGTGCCCGATGCCCCGTAGAGAGTTCACTTCACAACATATGCAGACAGTCTCACTGGAATAAAACTCATACATTTTATGCAAGTCATGCATTATGTGCACAACTCTATTTCGAATCCGAGTGTAGGTCCGTGGTCCAAGTCCAAAATTGCACATGCAACTCGGGCCCAAATATATTATGAGGACATGAGCAAGTATCCATTTCCCAAAATTCAATGTTTCTATTGTACCCTTTTCTTTTCTTTGAGTCAGGTGCATGTACTTAAATATTTCATAACAGATATGAAAAAGGTTTGGGTTTCATCTAAGAAATATTATCAAATAAAATAATTAGTCACTTTCATGGAAAAGTAGATCATATTTGAGTTTTTTCAGAATAACCATGTGGATGTGGTATTTCATATCATAAAGATAATTCATAATCTAATCTTTTGGGAGCTATCACAATCTTGGAAAGGTTATTAGCCTATTACTAGCTGCTCATTGGCATCCCTCCTTTCTCTTGCTATATTTTGGCTCTTTATGAGGTTAAGACTCTAGCAATGTATGTTTATTTTAATCAATATGCATAAGGCGTTTTTCTAGGTAGAAATGGTAATTCATTAAAAGAAAATACATAACAAAAAATAACAAAACACAACCTCCAAAAAGGCAACTCACTCAAACCAATCAAAAGTAGCACCCGAACATAGTCACTAGCATAGTCAATGATCTCCCCAAACGAATTAATTGACTAATACAAGGCCCCTTTGATTGCTTTAATTACTTTTTTGGCATACAAGATAATTTTGGATTTTGGAGTATCTGTATCCTCGTGCTGTTTCTAATTATGTGCTCATATCATGTTGTTCCGAGATCAGGTTGTGCATAACATTATATTAAATTACTTAGGTGAGAATTGTCATACGAAACTTGGTTGATAATATCAGAAAAGTTTTGTTCCCAAGAACGGAAGCAAGAGAATCAAAGGGCTTACAATGTGGGAATCACCTTTTAATGTTTGCATCACTCTACTATTATCGTACATGGGGCCCACTTATAAAAATTACAATGTGGTACCTGCATTTAAAAATCATAACACGAGCCTTGTATTCATGATATTTAAAATGTGGCCTACTTTTATAAAAATTATTACATGGGGCTACCTTTTTTGTGAATATGAATATGAGACTCATCTAATATGGGGCATACGTTAAAAAATTTTACAATGTGAGTCCACCTTTTGTGATTGTGACCATGTGACCCACCTTTAGAAATTATAAAGCCATGCCACACTTTTTATGACCGTGGACACGATACCCATAGAAATCTCAATGATGTGCTCACCTTTGGAAATTAAAGCATGGGCCACATTCATAGGATTTACAATGTGAGCCCACCTTTATAGTAATTATAATGTGGAAGCACCTTTTTTTATAATTGTGACACAAGATACACCTTTAAAAATTACAATGTGGTACTCACCTTTCGAAACTAAAATATGGGGTCACATTCATATGATTTACAATATGGGCCAACCTTTTGTGATTGTGACCATACAATCGACCTTTAGGAATGACAAAGTAAGTTCACCTTTTATGTAATTGTGGATGCAGAACCTACTTTTAGAAATTACAATGTGGTGCCTACCTTTAAAACTTAGAACATGAGGCCTACATTCTTATGATTTACAATATGGTCCCGCCATCATAAAAATTATAATATGGACCCATCTTTTGTGATTGCAACCATGTGACCCACTTTTAGGCATTACATGGAGGAATCTTTTTTTAGATTGTGAACATGGGACCTATCTTTAAGATGCGTGAGAGGATTTAGAGCCTTTAAATAGGCTCCTTTAAAAGGCAAGAGGTAGAAAACAATTGTACAATCAAGTTGTTTCTTTAAAAAACTAAAGTTTTTTGTTCCAACTTTTTTATGCCAATGGATTAAGATTTTTGGAATTCTTTGCAGCAATATCAAAATTTGGAACAATGATTTAAACTTACTAAACATGTTTTCCGCTTTCTCATATTTTGGGAACATGGGAAAGTCCAAATGGTACAATGCCAAACACACCCTTAGCTTTTATCGTTGCAAGAAAAAATGTTTTTTCCTTCGACCTCTTGGATAGAGAACAACTTTGATCCTTTGAAAATTGTTATACCAAAATATGAACCATCATACACCACCAAAACAAAACCATTAGTCAATCTACTACAAGATTCTTTGCAGGTAGCATCCTTAAAAATAAGAGTCATATCTCTTTACTCGATCCATTTAAATTTCTTGATTACAATAATCTTACTAGTGTTAGGAACCACCTTCAAAGATTTTGAGGAATTTACTATGTGATCAGCATGAGATAGAATTTCTCATGGTCGGGTTAATGCCTTTTTATATAATACGCATTTTGTGTACTCAAATGCCCATGGTGTTTGTCTAACTCGCTTTATCTAGAATCAGTTCCCATCTGACTCATCTTATTCCTATTTGAATTTTGGCTCATCAACTTTACTAAAGATTTAAACCCTAAGGGATAGCTCAGTTGGCCTAAGACTACGGTTTGCATCTGGAAGTTGTGAGTTCAAAACTGTACTACCACATTGGGCCACATGGGATTTTACCCTGGCTTCCCTCTGGGCCCATAGGGATTAGTCTAACCCAAAGGGTTGGAAACCCTCCGATAGCAAAAAAAAAAAAAAAACTTTACTAAAGACGCTATGCATGCCCTCACATATAAAAACCTTATCATCATAAAAAGAATAAAACCAAAATAGTTTTTTTTTTCTACATAAAGAAAGCAATGATAAAAGTAGATAATATCTAAAATGTTTGTAAAGTTTCTATTGGTTATGAAGATCGTTCATTCTATCAATTTGCTCTCATGCAGTCGTAGGACACAAGCTGTTAGTACTTCTTTGCCACTCATGCTCTCCTGCATCTCTACTTATGAGAGGGCTTCCATCAACTTTAAGTCGGTTTTCCACATCTTCTGCTTCATCGTCAAACTTTCATGCCATCTTCAAAACTTTAACTCCATCTCTTAGCTCCACCTTCAATATTTTTTCATGAGTGTTTTTTTTTAATGGCTTGTGTTGAGCTCACAGGAGACAATACGTAATTATTAGGCTAGTTATTTTTATAATTTTGATGGGGGGCGGGGGGTGGGGGGTGGTTTGTGTTTGTAATATTGCTTAATTTGAAAGGCTTTATGTAAATTGCATAAAGTACCCATAACTAATAGAAAATCTTTAGCCTTGGTCGTAGGAAGTCTCCCAAATTAATAAAAAAAATTCCTTTTTAGTGCTGGTTG
Source organism: Camphora micrantha (assembly GCA_003546025.1). Lineage (NCBI taxonomy): Eukaryota > Viridiplantae > Streptophyta > Magnoliopsida > Laurales > Lauraceae > Camphora > Camphora micrantha. The sequence continues at coordinate 53,539,556 of QPKB01000001.1, forward strand.
TTCTTTCTATACAGCTAAACGCTTCCTCTATTTTAATATTTTCATATCTCTTCCATCTTCTCTTCCTTTTTCTCCCTTATTTCTCATTGATCTATCAAACGTTGCCACCTATCCTAAACTTCATAGCATAGAGAGTGTAAAAACAAGAAAGGTTTGCAATGCCATAGCGCCCAGTTTAAGGTCCTTCTGGCCTGTCATCTTCTAATGGATGGCCCCTCCTTATAATATTTATTAATCAATTTAATTTTTATTCTAAAAAAAAAGTAACAAAATCATAGCAGATTTTGGGGAAGAAATATTAGAATGATAGAAGAAGAGAAAGGAAAGGAAGAAAGAAAAAAAATAATTCTAAAAAAGGAACAAAATCATAGCAGATTCTGGGGGAGAAAGATTATAATTATGGAAGAAAAGAAAGGAAGGAGGAAAAATAATTCTAAAAAAAGTTATGTTTTAATTATGATTATCTATGTTAGAATAAATCCGATTGAAGTAAATTCTTTTGATGAGATAAAACTAGTGGGACCACGCTTTTGAATGATAGAGATTTTAAATATGGGTCCTGCTTATAAATATATAATAGTGGAAATATTTGTTTATTCCAAAATAATAATCGATAATTTCACTTTTGAGTGCTAGTTGACTAGGGTTATGACATGAACTTCTAAGATTCTAATATTTCTAAAGAAGAGTAATGTAATTTCACTTTTGAGTGCTATCTAGTATGTATTTAATTATTAGATTTTGTAACTTTTTAATGATTTTTTTTTTTTTACTTTTCTCCCTCCCCCCTAAAAACATTTCCTGGTTTCGCCTCTGACTTGATCGACATTGGGATTTCAATTGATGTTAGTAGGTACATGAGTGTTGTGGAGTGAAGAACACCAAGGTTTGGGTCGAATAAATTAATGAGATTTTCCATCATGTTTGTTATTACTTTTAGAATTCTTTAAAGGGCCAGTTGACATGCCTCCCTTGATTATTTGATTTTTCTTTTTTCTCTAACTGGTAAATGTGATTGGAGGATTCTTAATCTTGTCCTTTATTTAAAAAAAAAAAAAAAATACAAGACTCGCCCATGGTATGTTTGAGTTAAGTTTAGAGTGGTAAAACTCTTTCAATGGAAAGATTTTGGCACTTTTGTTTCAAAATAAAAGAAAAAGACTTAAATAATATTATTATTTCTTCTAAATGCGTCCCCCTATTTAGACCATTGCAAGTGATCGAAGCAAAAAAAAAAAAAAAAAAAAAAAGGAAAAAGATCAACTATAGTTGGAGCCTTTTTCTTGGATTACCCTAGCCAATAATTTAGATTTTGATATTGGGGCCCACAAAGTTCAAAAATATAGATCTATGGGTTCACATTTTTCTCACAAATTTCTCGCTATCCATGAAGAATCAACGGTTCAAATTCGATACCATGGCTGTGTTGGAGATCCTGAAGACATCGAGCGATTCAGATCATACTATTAGGTCCCATGATTAAAAAAGAAAAGAAAAGAAAAGGAAGGGTAAGGAATGCATCGCGTTAAAACATTGTAGCACACCGTCTGCCTGCTTCAGACTTAAACGTTTGCTTCAATTTTACATGTTTTCATGACTAACCAAAACAAAGGTTATCCATCTTTAAGTGGCTTGAAATGGAGGTGAAAGAAATGGTTCCCAAACGCTCTAAATGCGGTTTAAAATTGATTTTTTTAATTATAATTCTTTTTACTTTTTTTGGAAATGGCAATCAAAATTTTCATTTAATGAAATATAAATACGGAGAGCAAAAGAATTACAAAGGTGCAAGAAAGGTGTACCCCACCCAAACCTCAATTACATAACAATACCCTCCCAAGGTGGCGTCCTCTCAACCCCTTGTTTGGCAAGATGATTTGCCATATGGTTGGCTGATCTAGATTCATGACGAAAGGTGACATTCATTGAAGAAGATGAGGCATGGATTTCACTGAAGATGAAACGAAATTTTTGAGGATTCGCCTTTCGATTAGACACCCAAGATATCGCATTGGAAGATCCACTTTCCACTATAAGACTGCCGTAGAAAAATCTTGAGAAGCATCGAAGAGATTCCATGATAGCTAGCAGCTTAGCGCCTCCGATTCATTGGAATCGTAAACACTCTCACGCTTAGAGAATATAAACAATGCCTCACATTTATCATTGCGAAGCATACCTTCAATTCCTGTTGGCCCTCATCTACCGCTTGTAGCTTCGTCAACATTGAATTTAATGGCACCAGGAGGAGGGAGAGACCACAGAATACGTCTCCTCACCATAGTCGGTCGACAAACCATACACATTTCCCAATTAACATTGACGTTGTTAAGGGCAAAGTTAGAGAACTCTTCTCTAACCAAAGCCACCTTATCTTTATAATTCTAATAACAAAAACCTTTGAACAACTTGGGTTTATATAGGCAACGGCTTCTTAAATACAGACAAAGAAATTCAAAATAATTTCATAATTAGAAATGAAATATGCATTGACGAAGATGGTCAAAACAGAGAAAGAAATGAGGGAAAGCGTAAATCCATGAAGGCGATGGTTATACAAAATTCTCGAAATATTTTTTATTCTCACGCATTTTTAGAATATCAATCATAGTTCTCATACAAGTTCGATATACAAATTAAATTAATTAAAAAGAAAACTCAAACCCGTATGCCTCATATAAATGAATATGAAAAATTACTTGAAGAAGACTCGAACCCTCACTCATTTACTTGAAGACCAACGTCTCTCACCAATTGAACTGTCATTTTTTTTGTTTAAAAAAATAAAAATAAAAAAACTGTAACCGAATCGAACTAAATTGGTTCCTTTCAGTTCACTACAGTTTGGTTTGGGAAAATAGAAAACCGATATGTTCAATTTGGTTGATGGTTTTCCCTCTAAACCGATCCAAACCACTCATGTGCACCCCTAAGTTTTGTTAAGATCCCATCGGCGTGTTTGTTTTGATGAATTGTGAGAATTATTGTCTGGAATAATTCTGAGAAGTCTAAATGCTCAGCTCCCCTCTAACATTTGGAATCCTATAATTATGGGAATTCAAAACGCTAAAAGTACATTTTTATGTGGCATGGAGTTCTAAATTCTTGCATCAAATAGAGTGTTTGGAATAAACAAATATCTGAAATTCCCAACAAACTCGATTCTTTGTCAAAAATACCTATAACTAAACAGGCTATTATCTTGATTGTCATATCCCCAAGTGTGCCCCATGCCCCGCGAGAGAGTTCACATCAGACCATATGCAGAGAGACTCACCGGAATAAAACTAATACATTATATATGCCACTCATGCATTATGTGCACAACTCTATTTCGAATCCGAGTGTAGGTCTATTGGTCCAAGTCCAAAATTGCACATGCAACTCAGGCCCAAATATATTATGAGGACATGAGCAAGTATCCAACTCCCAAAATTCAATGTTTCTATTGTACCCTTTTCTTTCCTTTGAGTCAGGTGCCTGTACTTAAATATTTCATAACAAATATGAAAAAGGTTTGGGTTTCATCTAAAAAAATATTATTAAATAAAATAATTAGTCATTTTCATGGAAAGTAGTTCATATTTGAGTATTTTCAAAATGACCACTAGGATGTGGTATTTCATATTATTGAGATGATTTATAATCTAAGCTTTTGGGAGCTATCACAATCTTGGAAAGGCTATTAAGCCTATTACTAGCTGCTCAATGGCATCCCTTCTTTCTCTTGCCATATTTTGGCTCTTTATGAGTTTAAGACTCTAGATATGTATGTTTAATTTAATCAATATGCCTAAGGTGTTTTCCTAGGTAGAAATGGCAATTCATTAAAAGAAAATACAAAACACAACCTCAAAAAAGGCAACTCACTCAAACCATTCAAAAGTGGCACCCGAACATTGTCACTAGAATAGTCAATGATTTCCCCAAAATAATTAATCGACTAATACAAGGCCCCTTTGATTGCTTTAGTTACTTTTTTGGCATACAAGATAATTTTCGATTTTGGAGGTGTTTTTTCCAATTATGCGCTCATATCATGTTGTGCCGAGATCGGGTTGTGCATAACATTAGAATTGTCATATATACGAAACTTGTTTGGTAATATCATAAAAGTTTTGTTTCCAATAACGGAAGCAAGAGAATCACATGGTTTACAATGTGGGACCCACCTTTTAATGTTTGGAGCACTCTATTATTATCGTACATGGGGCCCACCTATAAAAATTACAATGTGGTACCTGCATTTAAAAATCATAACACGAGCCTTGTATTCATGATATTTAAAATGTGGGCCTACTTTTATAAAAATTATAACGTGGGACTACCTTTTTTGTGAATGTGAATATGAGACTCATCTAATAAGGAGCATACGTTAATAAATTTTACAATGTGAGTCCACCTTTTTGTGAGATTGTGACCATGTGACCCACCTTTAGAAATTATAAAGCGATGCCGCACTTTTTATGACCGTGGACACGATACCCGTAGAAATCTCAATGATGTGCTCACCTTTGGAAATTAAAGCATGGGGCACATTCATAGGATTTACAATGTGGGCCCACCTTTATAGGAATTATAACGTGAAGGTACCGTGAACACAAGACACACCTCTAGAAATTAGTGGTACTCACCTTTCGAAACTAAAATATGAGGTCACATTCATATGATTTACAATATGGGCCCACCTTTTGTGATTGTGACCATACAATCGACCTTTAGGAATGACAAAGTAAGTTCACCTTTTCTATAATTGTGGACATAGAACCCACTTTTAGAAATTATACAAAGTGGTGCCCACCTTTAAAACTTAGAACATGAGGCCTACATTCTAAAGATTTACAATATGGTCATGCCATCATAAAAATTATAATATAGGCCCACATTTTGTGATTGCGACCATATGACCCACCTTTAGGGATTACAACATGGAGGAATCATTTTTTAGATTGTGAACAGACCTATCTTTAAGATGCGTGAGAGGATTTAGAGCCTTTAAATAGGCTTCTTTAAAAGGCAAGAGATAGAAAACAAATGTATCGTCACGTTGTTTCTTTAAAAAAATAAAGTTTTTTTGTTCCAACTTTTTTATGCCAATTGATTAAGATTTTGGAATTCTTTTCAGGCAAGATCAAAATTTGGAACAATGATTTGAACTTAATAAACATGTTTTCCGCTCTCTCATATTTTGGGAACATGGGAAAGTCCAAATGGTAAGATGCCTAACACACCCTTAGCTTTAATCATGGCAAGCAAAATTGTTTTTTGCTTCCACCTCTTGGAGAGAGAACAACTTTGATCCTTTGAAAACAATTATACCAAAATAAGAACCATCATGCACCACCAAATCAATACCAAAAGTCAATCTACTACAAGATTCTTTGCAGGTAGCATCCCTAAAAATAAGAGTCATATCTCTTTACTCGATCCATTTAGATTTCTTGCTTACAATAATCTTACTAGTGTTAGGAACCACCTTCAAAGATTTTGAGGAATTTAATATGTGATTGCTTAATTTGAAAGGTTTTATGTAATTTGCATAAAGTACCCCTAAGCAGTAGAAAATCTTTAGCCTTGGTTGTAGGAAGTCTCCCAAATTAATGGAAAAAAAATCCTTTTTAATGCTGGTTGCGCTTTATATACAGCTAAATGCTTCCTCTATTTTTAATATTTTCATATCTCTTCCATCTTCTCTTCCTTTTTCTCCCTTATTTCTCATTGATCTTTCAAGCGTTGCCGCCTATCCTAAACTTCATATCAGAGAGAGTGTAAAAACAAGAAAGGTTTGCAATGCCATAGCCTGATTTAGGGGCGGAACTAGGGGGCAGGTAGGGGCCGTACCCCCCCACCCCCGAAAGTTCTAGAAATCCCTATTTAAGGTCCTTCTGGCCTGTCATCTTCTAATGGATGGCCCCTCCTTATAGTATTAATTAATCAATATCTTTTTATTCTAAAAAAAGTAACAAAATCATTGTAGATCTTGAGGAAGAAATATTAGAATGATAGAAGAAAAGAAAGGAAAGGAAGGAGGAAAAAAAATAATTCTAAAAAAGGAACAAAATCATAGCAGATTCTTGGGGGAGAAAGACTAGAATGATGGAAGAAAAGAAAGGAAGGAGGAAAAATAATTCTAAAAAAGTTATGTTTTAATTATAATTATTTATGTTAGAATAAATCCGATTGAAGTAAATTATTTTGACGAGATAAAACTAGTGGGACCACCCTTTTGAATGGTATAGATTTTAAATATGGGTTCTGCTCATAAATATATAATAGTTAAAATATTTGTTTGTTCCAAAATAATAATCGATAATTTCACTTTTGAGTGCTAGTTGACTAGGGTTATGAAATGAACTTCTGAGATTTTGATATTTCTAAATAAGAGTAATGCAATTTCACTTTTGAGTGCTATCTATTATGTATTTAATTATTAGATTTTGTAACTTTTTAATGATTTTTTTTTTTTTTTTTTACTTTGGCCCCCCCTAAAAAAATTTCCTGGTTTCGCCCCTGGCTTGATCGACGTTGGGCGTTCGATTGATGTTAGTAGTTACATGAGTGTTGTGGAGTGAAGAACACCAAGGTTTGGGTCGAATAAATTAATGAGATTTTCCATCATATTTGTTTTTATTTTTAGAACTCTTTAAAGGGCTAGCTGACATGCCTCCCTTGATTATTTGTTTTTTTATTTTTTATTTTTGTAATTGGTAAATGTGATTGGAGGATTCTTAATCTCGTCTTTTATTTTAAAAAGAAAATACAAGACTTGCCAATGGTATGTTTGAATTAAGTTTAGAGTGGTAAAATTCTTTTAATGGAAAGATTTTGGCACTTTTGTTTCGAAATAAAACATAAAGACCTAAATAATATTACTATTTCTCCTAAATGCGTCCCCCTGTTTAGACCATTGCAAGTGATCAAAGCAAAAAAAAAAAAAAAAAATCAATTATAGTTGGAGCCTTTTTTCTTGGATTATCCTAGCCAAAATCTAAGGGGATTTTAGGGTTTTGATTTTGAAGCTTGAGCTTGAAAGTGGTAGTGACTTGGATGCAAATGGTGATTAAGATGACATGATTGAAACTTGAATTCGAAGGCCATTAGAATTAAATTTCGAGCTTATTGATTTCACTTGTGTGCTTTGAAATAAATCTTACTGTCATCTTAGTAAAAAATCAAATATCTACCTACTAGATTGTGCACTATCCATCAACATACCTCTAAGCAACCCAATGTCCATCTAAATCCAAATCCTTGTTTGGCAAATCCTATCAATATGAAATAGCTACATGGATAATAGATCTGTGTAAAATAGATTTATTTAGAATATCTATTTTATTTTTAGACTGTTTGGTTAGACCAATTTTCAGTTCAAAATAGACATTAAAGATATTTTTCATGAATTTATGGAGATTCATAAGGAATGGATTGAAATTAGGCCCCATAGAAGTTCTTAGGCTCGTGAAGAGGATCAACAGTTTGGATTTTGAAATAGGTTCGCATTTTTTAAGGTTCACAATTTTTTAAGGTTGACATTTTTTTCCAAATATCTTGAGATCTATGACGAATCAACAGCTCAAATTTGATACCGCGATCGTGTTGGTGCTTTTGAAGAGATCCTATGGTTCAGATTTAGATTAAGGGTATAAAAAATTCAACGGTTCAACATTTTTTAAAATTTTTTGAGATCTAAGTGGAATCAAGGTCTGAAATTTGACACTATAGCTGTTATTATGGTTTTGAAGAGGATCAATAGTTTAGATTTTGATATTGGGGCCTACAAAGTTCAAAAATGTAGATCTAAGGGTTCACGTTTTCTCATAAATTTCTTGCTATCCGTAAAGAATCAACGGTTCAAATTCGATATCATGGTTGTGTCCGGCGATTCAGATCATACTTTTAGGTCCCATGATTTAGAAAGAAAAAGAAAAGAAAAGGAAGGGTAAGGAATGCATTATGTTAAAACACTGCTGCTTCAGACTAAAGATGAAATGGAATTTTCGAGGATTTGCTTTTCCATTAGACACCCAAGATATCGCGTTGGAAGAGTCACTTTCCACTATAAGACTACCGTAGAAGAATCTTGAGAAGCATCGAAGAGCTTACAGGATAGCTAGCAGCCTAGCGCCCCCGATTCAATGGAATTGCAAACACCCTCATGCTTAGAGAATATAAATAATACCTCACCTTTATCATTGCGAAGCACACTTCTAATTCCCTCCAACCCTTGTCTACCCCTTGTAGCTTCGTCAACATTGAGTTTAGAAGGCACCAGGAGGAGGGAGAGACCACATAATACGTCTTCTCACAATAGTCGGTCGACAAACCATAAACGCTTCCTATTTAACAATGATGTCGTTAAGGGCAAAGTTAGAGAACTATTCTCTAACCAAAGTCACCTTATCTTTCTAATTCCAATAACAAAAACCTCTGAACAACTTGGGTTTGTACCGGCAACGACTTTTTAAATATGGACATGAAAATTCAAATTAATTCCGTAATCATAAATGAAATGTGTGTCGAAGGAGATGGTCAAAACAGAGAAAGAAAAGAGGGAAAGTGTAAATCCATGAAGGCGATGGTAATACAAAATTCTCGAAATTTTTTTGATTCTCACACATTTTTAGAATATCAATCATAGTTCTCATACAAGTTCAATATACAAATTAAATTAATTAAAAAGAAAACTCAAGCCCTCCTCCATTCCATTCTTCATTCAGGCAATAAATAATAAAGGTCATCACCTGGTGCGGCTCCGGCTCCAGCTCCGGCTCCGGCGAAAATAGGGTCCTGAATTTGGCAATTTATAAAACCATTTCCTGAATAATTTTATATCAAAAGAAAGACCCTATCATGAAAAAATTTCCGGATTACTATTCCCATTTCCGGATTAAAAAAAAAAAGACCCCTGTCATGAAAATTTTTCCTTGTAACTTCCCATTTCCGGATGTACGCTTTCCCATCGTGCTTATTTAAAAAAAAGGGGCCTTCTGTTTTTCTTCCCAAACTTCCTCTTATCTCAAGAGATTCTTGAAATCTCCTGTCACCAACCCTAATTTCATATTTTTGTCGACGGTTTCTCATTCGATCCCCACCGAGAATCGATCGAAGAAGAACTGGGTTTTTCTCGCCTTCTCTCCCTCAATCCATCGGTGTTTTTTGCTTCTCCTCTCTCGATCGATTTCTATTTTTGTCAGATTCTGCAATATACAGAGAGGTAAATCCGAAAGATTCGATTTTTCTTCTTTTTCTCACTATGAGATTTGATGGATGAAGGATGCGGGAGTTGCGTAGCGGAGTGCGCAGGGGTCGTGCGCAACAGCAGCAGCAGAACCAGCAGAACCAGCCGCCTGTCGCCGTAGACGGGAAGAGAGCAGCGAACACTCGCCGGAGGCGGACAGCGAAGAACGCCGGAAAGAAGCAGGAGCCGCCAACGCCGGCGGCAAATGAGAACATCGCAGTGAGGAATTGCGGGCCGACGCGATCGTTGGAAGCGAAAGAGGAGGCGAGGATTTTGGGAGGTGGTGCTGATTTTGGTGGTGCGCTGATCGGAGAAGAAGAGAAGAAGATGGACGATTACGACAGTGGTGGTGGAGCGAAGAGCCCCGACAAGGTTCCTGCCGCCGAGGAGGAGGGGAGCACGGCGCCGCTCCCGGAAAAGGTTTGGGTTTTTGTCATATCTGCTTTTTATTATCATATTTGGTTTTAGATTCTGGGTTCCTTGCAGAAGAATGGTGGTTTCTAAAGATCTCTTGATTGGGTTCTGTTTTGTAGCAATGCTGAAATGAGTTAATTTTGGTTTTGTTATTTTTGGTTATATCTGTATGATTTTGATTTGAGTATGGTCTGATGCTAGATAAATGTATGAAATCTGCTTATCTTTCTGTGCTGTGGGTCTTTTCATATCTGCTGTATCTTGCATGGAAAAATGTACGAAATTTATTTACATCTATAGTATCTTGCATATGCAGAGGATCTCCTAAATTATCATGGCTTCCCTTCTCCTACCTGGGGCTTGATTGTTTGCATTAAGGGAGGAATAGGAGTTGGATGTCACATTAGGATGAAGTTAAAGAGGAGTGGGTTGAAATAAATGAGTAGATAATTGCTTTTTTTGCGTCTGGATTGTTAGTGTAAAGTAAAACAATTTAAATTTGCATTCGGTTGGATAAATAGAATGGGGAGTGAGTTACTCCACCCTACTTTATTATGGTATCTTCGAGTAAAACCGTGGGAAAGAAAACGTTGAGTTGAAGTAACTGCCAGCTGGAACGAACGAGTGGTATCTCGGTAGCCTCAGTTGGCCAAGGACTCTATGCCTCAAGAAGCGGAGAGGTCTTGTGTTCGACATCTACCTCCGTTGGCCACCTCCCATAGTTTTACACGGTCCATGTGGATAGGAGGGTTTGTATGTGCCCGTACGGATTAGTTCTTGGTTATCCAGAACCAAGTGTCCCGCGAGCTCAGGGGCCAAAGTCTTCTTGGTTGGGTTGTGCGGGAGATACCCTGGGTTATCGAAAAAAAGAAGAAGTAATTGACAGCTGGGCAGACATATTTACTTTACTTGTCTGGGCAATGCAAACAAACGCCTCATCAAGTAAAGAATCCAACCGTTGGGTTTTATTTCAACCCTCCTTCACATTACTTGAAATAACGTTAGTTGGGGGTATGAATTCAAGAAAATGAAGTTCTAAAATGGGCGAGAAATTCTGTGGCTCGAATCTTTACTATTCTGTTATTTATCACCTCTGTCTTCTGTCTTCTGTCTTTTGTCCTCTGTCCAAAGTGCCAATTTGCTCTGTGATGTACGAATGATGCCATTGCTGTATATTTATATAGAAATATATCCTAAAGAACTATCCATGATTTTGATGTTGTTTGTGTTACTAATTTTCTGTACCAAAATATGCTAATTAAAAAGAATGATATGATAGAGAGAGAGAGAGAACATGATTCACTTAAACTGAAAGTCAAAGAAAATTACGTTCGTGGATGGTTTGTCAGAAGCCAACACCCTGGATCACCAGAACCTTGGCTTATATTTATTTTCTTTTATCATGGTTAAATTATGATGTTATTAAGTGCAAAAGAAGAAGAGATGTAAAAGGCATCACTTAGGTTTTTCACCCTGAATCACCATTACATGCGTGCCTTTATCTTTGGTTTTTCACAAAGTAACCATCATTTCTTCTACACTCAATTTGGATACTTTTCTGCTAATTATTTACCTCAATTATATAGTCCCCATCTCTTCTTTGATTCATGCATTCAGTTATATGGTATCTTTGGTACAGGTCCAGGTTGGAGGTTCACCAGCGTACAGGGTTGAAAGGAAGCTTGGAAAAGGAGGCTTTGGACAAGTCTATGTTGGTCGCCGTGTATCTGCTCTTGCTGGTGTTGTAGATAGAACTGGGCCTGGCGCCATAGAGGTTTGGAATTTTTTTTGATGGTGTTGATTCTTTAATTTGTGCACTGATGCATATGCTCTGTTAATATTCTGCGCATTATTTAGGTGGCTTTAAAATTTGAGCACAGAAGCAGTAAAGGATGCAATTATGGACCACCTTACGAGTGGCAAGTCTACAAGTGCGTTGAAATCTTGCCTTTTTACCTCCTCATAGTTAGCTTTTTCTTCATGTATGGACACAACTAGTTTACTCATATTATTTTCTGTTTGCACAGCACTCTCGGTGGCAGTCATGGTGTGCCTCGTGCTCATTATAAAGGCCGGCAAGGAGACTATTATGTCATGGTATTTCCTTCGGTTAACTATAAATTTAATGGTCTATGTGTGGCAGGTGGCATTCATGATTTATTTGTAACTGCACATGTGTGTGCACGTGAGTCTTTGCATGCCTGCGCACTCTTCGTGGATGTTTGTATGACATTGCTTATATTGTTACAGGTTATGGACATGTTGGGACCAAGTTTGTGGGATGTTTGGAATAGTAATGCTCACACGTGAGTTTTCTGTTACTATTTGGTTTGTAAAATGATTTTATTTCAAAGTTTCTTGATAATTTTTTTGGTACCATTTTCAGAATGTCAATTGAAATGGTGGCATGCATTGCTATTGAAGCAATCTCCATATTGGAAAAGATGCACTCCAGAGGGTGGGTTGTTTTTTTCTCTCCCTTTTCCATTCTTTTCTTTTCGGTCAGTTGCTGTGACTATTCTTTTGTTGCATCATTAATCTGTGTGGAAGTGTTTCATTTTCTGTATTATGTTATTGTTATATTATACTGCATTGGTTTTAGATCAAAGCGTCATTGTGATTTCTATTGCAGCTATGTCCATGGAGATGTAAAGCCTGAGAACTTTCTGCTTGGCCCCCCTGGGACACCTGAAGAGAAGAAACTCTTTCTAGTTGATCTTGGGTTAGGTAGATAGATTCACTGTTTTAATATAGAGAAGCCTAGTTGTGATGCAAATATCTCATGCAGTTCACTTATTATTTTGTTATCCATTGAAATATCAGCAACTAGATGGCGAGACGGTTCAAGTGGTCAGCATGTTGAGTATGATCAACGGCCAGATGTTTTTCGGTATGTTCAATAATTAAATTCAACTTTCTGTATTGTTAAAGTTGTATCTGTACCATAGTTGCGAAATTCGTTTCAGTTTGGCCAAATTTTCCGAACTATTTCGGTTCGGACAAAAGACCCAACTGAAACACTCTCAAAATATTCGGTCAAGAATTTGGACTGTTATGGCTGAAATCTGATTGGTCGGTCTAGAAATCCAGATTTCAGGCAAAATTTCATGATCCTTGAGTTTTGGAAAAACGTGAAAAAAAAAAAAAAAAAAACCAAGAGAGGGGTGGGGTCCTGGATGGAAGGAGAAAAAATAAAAAATGAAAAAGAAAAGGGAGGGAGGGAGGGGGAGCATATGACCGCACGTCTACTGTGGATTTCTCCTTTCCTCCTCTTTCTCCTTCTTCTTCTTCTTTCTTCCTTCCTTTTGCCGCTTTCCATTTCTCCAGAGCATCGTGCGTTTTGTTTTTAGGGATTGGGGCGAAATGCCCCCTTCGCCCCATCTAATAACACTCGTCTTTAGTTGAACGAGTGAAGTGATATCACGGCAAGGCCATTGAAAATGCAAGCCATTCTCAAATTAGTAAGACATAAAGCGCCCTAGTCATGTTAGCCCTAATTTAAGATGAATTAAATATCCCAAGAATAATCACATGGGCCCTACCTATATTTGAGCCCTAAATTAAGATATATTAAATGTCCCACTAATTATTACATGGCGCCCGGGCTATATTTGAGACTTAAAATGAAATAAATTAAATGTCCCACTAATAATTACCTAGGACCTAGCCATATTGGAACCCTGAATTAATATAAATTAGATGTCCCACTAATAATTACATGGGCTTTAAATAGAAAATAGGGCTCTAGCCATATTTCATTTCAATATTTGTCTTATGTAGTCTAAATCCGGAACGTTTTGCCGAAATTCCGAATCAACCGAAATATTTTAGTTCGGCGGCCCAACCGAAACGCAGTCCAAAACGAATTTCTCAACTATGATCTATACCCTTTGTGGAGCTTTAATGCTGTCACCGATCAAACATCTTATCTGTGCCTCATTACATCTGATCTTGCAGGGGAACGGTGCGTTATGCTAGTGTTCATGCTCACTTGGGTAGAACTGGAAGCAGGAGAGATGATTTAGAATCACTCGCTTATACACTCATTTTTCTTCTTAAAGGTCGCCTACCCTGGCAAGGATATCAGGTGGAGCCATTTTAAAAATGCTGTCAATTATTCATATGACAATCATTTATCCAATCACTTCTCATGTATTTGTTTTCTTATGGATAGGGAGAGAACAAAGGTTTCCTTGTCTGCAAAAAGAAGATGGCTACATCGCCTGATGTTCTATGTAACTGTTGTCCGCTCCCATTCAAACAATTTGCGGAGTACGTGGTGAACTTGAAATTTGATGAGGAGCCTAACTATGCAAAATATGTTTCTCTCTTTGATGGAATAGTGGGTCCCAATCCAGATATAAGACCGATTAACACAGATGGTGCTCAGAAGGTATCCTTATTTTCTTTTGCTTCCTTTCATTTCTCTCTGTTGATTTTTCCGAGTTGGAGGTTGGTAGCTGGTAGTTTACTCTTGTGACTGAGTTTCAGGCTCATCTAGTTTGTATTTTTGTTCTGTGAAGCTCATCTGTCAGGTAGGTCATAAGCGAGGTCGGCTGACCATGGAGGAAGAGGATGACGAACAACCTAAGAAAAAGGTCCGAATGGGGATGCCTGCAACACAATGGATTAGTATCTACAATGCTCGCCGTCCTATGAAGCAAAGGTATATCCTTCACATTGCATCTATCATTGATAACAAATAGAACTGAAGTTTATTTGCTACTTTTGTTTTAGGTACCACTATAATGTTGCAGATGGGAGACTTCAACAGCATGTTGAAAAGGGAAATGAAGATGGATTATTTATCAGTAGTGTGGCTTCATGTACAAATCTGTGGGCGCTGATCATGGATGCGGGTACTGGTTTCACTGATCAAGTTTATGAGCTCTCACCTTATTTTCTTCACAAAGTGAGTGCTTGTGGATTTCTCTTTTCAATTAATATGGCTGTATTCTCAGTGTATCATCCTATGTTTTATGTGGGATAATCTTGTATTTTTGTGTTTTGAATGCCATTACACATGTTTTCATAACTCATGTAAATCAACATTGTCATATATGTTCTCCATTATAAATTGCTGAGATACTCTGCTATCGTCTGAAGGAATGGATTATGGAGCAATGGGAGAAGAACTATTATATCAGTGCTATAGCTGGAGCAAACAATGGAAGCTCTTTAGTAGTAATGTCTAAAGGTTTGTTTTCCTAGACTTGAAACTGTGTTTGACTTACACTTTATTCTATATATTTCTCTAAGCTGTTATTGTACTCGTGATACTAGGAACACAATATACTCAGCAGTCCTACAAAGTAAGTGATTCGTTTCCATTTAAGTGGATAAATAAAAAATGGAGGGAGGGTTTTTTCGTCACCTCCATGGCCACTGCAGGAAGTAGATGGGGGGTTGTCATGTCCCGGAATGCTGGATTTACTGACCAGGTATTTCTTTTGGGCTTGAAGAATGGTTAATTTGTTGTTTATGAACTGAGATCATAAAAGAAATATATTCTGATTTCTTTTTCTTTTTTAATTCTGACAGGTTGTGGAACTTGACTTCCTATATCCCAGCGAAGGTATTCATCGGAGGTGGGACAATGGTTACCGTATAACTGCAACTGCTGCAACATGGGATCAGGCTGCCTTTGTTCTTAGTGTACCAAGAAGAAAGCCTGCGGATGAAACACAAGAGACACTTCGGACTTCTGCCTTTCCTAGTACACATGTGAAGGTAATAAATTCATGTGCCTTTTTTTCCCCGTCTGTCATCCAAATTCCTATCCTTTTGTGCTGACATCTGTACTGCTTTGTTTCTTGCAGGAGAAATGGGCCAAAAACCTATATATTGCATCCGTTTGCTATGGCCGGACAGTGTCTTAAGCCTTATATGGGGATTTTGTCTGACATCAATATAGATTCTGTTCGGTCGTGCAGTTTTCAACCTCTACCTTCCATGGTTGCGAGGCTCTTTTTATCTTGAATTTTGCTGAGGGGAACGTCTCGTTGTGTGACATTGACTGGGCAAATTTTGATTTGCAAGCTTTTCTTATGAATTGGTTTTATCTTCACATATCAGCTTTAGCAACGTTACACAATGTCACTGTCAGGCCTGTGGAGATCCGCATACTCTCATGTCCATGATCCATGAACTTAGAAGGGATTGGGACAACCTTATTGTTAAGTCTGTATAGCATTGAATAAGTTTTTAGTTGATTGAAGGCATATGCTTGTGTCATTCTGAGACATATGGTCTATATAACTGCGTTTTACCAGATTTTTCTTTTTAAAAACTGCGTTGTCTCAATTTTTGTTGATGCTGTCAGATTTCTTGGGCAACTTTCTGCTTAGGAAGTGGCAAGTCTGACAAAAGTAAGTGAACTTTGATCAAATAGTTGACTGTTTTGTGTTTTATATTTTATATACAGTTTTTTGCTGTGATTGCTGGATCTGCTAGTCTGTTCATTTGAGTACCTAGTGGTACACAGTATACTTGAGTGCTGGTTGGTGGTGTGAGATGTATGCCCTATCCATGAAATAGGAAATGCAAACACTTTGCTTATTGAAGGTGTTTTCTGTACATTGACTGATTGACATGTATGTGTGCCATCAATCAGATGCCTTGAAATGCTGTGACTGGTTTGTTACATGGCTGACCAATGGGTCTAGTTTATTTTGGTGCAAACCAGTGAGTTGATTTTGGTTGAGTCTTGATTCCATGTTTGATCTTGGAAATTTGGTGATTTGGTCTGATTTTGTACTATTATTTTGAGTGCATAATATTGTTTTCAAACAGTTGGATTTTATATGTACAAGGCTGCATACCAAGTTTGAGTTTTTGTCAATTAGTTTTCAAATCTCAATGACAGATGTGTACTGATGCATTAATTGACCTCTTAAGTCTTATCCGCGAAATCTATGTACTGTAATTTTATCTAATTCAGCATCATCATCAAAGCCTAGTCCCAATTATACTACAGTCGACTATGAATTCTATTTCTCCATTCCTATCTATCTTGAGCCAAATCCTCGGATAGGTTGCACACTTTTAGATCTATACTTTCATTCACGTCCTCTTCGGCCTACCCCTTTTCCTTGGTGGGTTGTCAACCTGAATAGAATAATTTTTCCTTAGCGGCACTATTGCTGGCATGTCCAACTGGGTGGTTGTCAACCTCAATAGAATAACTTTTCCTTAGCGGCACTGTTGCTGGCATGCGTTGGACATGTGCAAACCATTTCAAATTTGTCTCTTAATTTATTACATATTGATCCTACCCCTGAATGCTCTTAAAGCACTCATTTTTGATTTTATCTTTTCTAGTTTTATAACACTTCCATATGAACATTCTCATATTTGCTACACTCATTTTGTACATGTTTTGCTTCTTGATTGGCCAATATTTTGCTCCATAAGTCATAATTGGTCTAATCGTTCTGTAAATTTTTTCTTCAATCTTGTTGGTATGCACTAATCACAAAGCACTTGAGAAGAAAGTCTCCACTTAAATCATCCCCTTCTTATCCTATGTTCAACATCTTCCTCGATCTTTCTATCCATGCTAATTATTGAGCCAAGGTATGAGAATGTATCTCGAGTTTTAATCATTAACGAAAATCGTGGTATCGGTCGCTGCCTTGGTTGGCCCAAAAATTGATGCAGTATCGGTATCGGTATTAGTTGTGGTTTGCAGTCCTTCGTGGCATGATTTTTTTTTTTTTACTTAAAACATGAAAAAAATATTTTTAAAAATCTAGAATATTGAAAAATGCTAGAAAACATTTTTTTCCCCATTAGTAACAATTATAAAGAAAAATATTAGTACCCCAAGTCATAATATCCTGGATCACTATTTAGTGAGTCTTAGTGTTTAGTCTTGGGAATATCATTATTAATTTATTCATTCTTTACCTGTTGGATTGACCACTATTTGACACCTAAATTTTAATATTTATTGACATGTATATTATAAATGATTAATATGATATTGGCACGAGGACCCATTTAACGTGGCATTTACTTTTGAGTTATTTATATTTTTAATTAACTAGCATGAAGCCCCTGTGCATCGCACAAGTTAATATATTAAAACTAATATCCCTTTCATATAAATCTATTTATAACAAAATAATAAAAAAACTCAAATCAACCAAAAAATTATAAAAACCAAACCTTTCTTCCCTTAATCCACGTGAGCATACACATTTCATCTTAAAAACAAAGGAATCGTATCCATTTATGCTCATTTTGAATACTATATAAAAACTATGAAAATAACATTAATTTATAGAGTTGGAAGGCATCCCTTTGAATTGGGTTACATCCACACAAATGGGCCCAAGAGACATTTTATTGAAAAGGCACATATGTAGCCCAAGAGACACGTTTTATTGAATAGGCACATATTGTGTGTTTTTGAAAGGACACGTCCACAAATGGGCCCCAAGAAGCTGATGTGGCTTCTCCTAAGGCCTGAATTGAGGTTTTTTTGAGGTTTTTTTTTTTTTTATTTTTATTTTTTATTATGCAACCAACATTCAGCTTTAAAGAGAAAGAATGGGCCCTATTCGTATGGTATAAGTCAAATATAGATTCTCTCTAATTGACTACTACAAGAAAATTGAGTTTTTTATTTGATTTTATTTCCATGTTTTACAAGGTAATAATCTGAAAACCAAACCAATCCTTATTTGTGTAAAATTTGTCAAAGGACCATTCAAACTTTCCATGCTTGTAGTTATTAATTTGAAGATCATTCCAATCCTTATTTGATTAAAATTTGTTAAAGAACCATTCATTTTTTTAGGGGGGGTCCCGACCTTTGTCTTTAGTGTTATATATTTTCCTCTGTGTGCCTTTTAGTGAGTGCATTTAATTTATAAGAAGTCCAAATATTGGAAAGTTGTGGATGCTCCATAGATTGGTTGCAAATGGGGAGAAATGAAGCGCTTCTCTGATTGGATCAGCTCTCACTCTTTTGTGGACTTGAAAATGGTGGAGCTTCGATCACTTGGTCTAACCATCAGAGCAATCCTGCTATGTCAAAGCTGGATAGATTCTTGGTCTCCACAGATTGGTTGGAAACCTACCCAGAGGTTACCCAGATTGCTTTGCCTAAGCCAGTTTCAGATCATTGCCCGATTCTGCTCGACTCGGAATGTGAAAGATGGGGACCTTCACTCTTCCGCTTAGAACTTATGTGGCTAGAGGAACAACAATTCCCTAAACTGGTTGAGGAGTGGTGGGAGGAGATTAGGGTGGACGGATGGGCGGGTCATAGGCTGGCTACAAAATTGAAGCTGCTGAAAATCAAAATGAAGGAGTGGGCTAAGGAGTACTTTGGAGGTGTGAAGCTCCAAAAGTAAAAAATTCTAGTAGAAATCCAAACTTTAGATGGGAAGGAGGAGAGTGATCAGCTGTCCCATGAAGAAGAAAAGAAGAGGTTGGATTTAAAAGAAGAGTTACAAAGAAAACTGAGGGAGGAGATAAGATGGAAACAAAGATCGAGATGCAATTAGTTAAAAGAAGGGGATAAAAATATGAAGTTTTTTCATGGAATGGCATCCTCGAGAAGAAGGGCTAATAGGATTATAAGCATAATGGATGGGAGAAAAAGGCTAGAGAAAAAAGAGGAGATAATGTCCGACATAATAGACTATTTCCAGTCACTCTACACTAATGAAGGTTGGGAGAGACCTTATTTGGGAAATTTAGCCTTCAAAGTAATTGGAGAAGAAGAGGCAAAGTGGCTAGATAGGAATTTTGAAGGGGAGGAAGTTCGTCAGGCGGTCTTCGATCTTGCAGGAGATAAGGCTCTAGGCCCAGATGGATTTCTGATAGACTTCTTTCAACGCTTCTGGAAGATGTTGAAAAAGAATGTTATGGATTTTGTAGAGGAATTCTCCCAAAGGGGTAAACTGTCCAAAGGATTGAGGGCTTCTTTCATCACGTTAGTCCTGAAGAAGGCAGGAGACCTTGGCATCAAGGACTACAGACCCATTAGTCTTCTGGGAAGTGTCTATAGAATCCTCACCGAAGTTCGAGCAGGGAGAATTCAAAAGGTTATGCCAAAGGTTATTTCCAATGAGCAAGGGGCTTTTCTAGAGGGGAGGCAAATCTTAGATGACATCCTGGTGGCCAATGAATGTGTGCATTCAAGACTCAAGGAGAGGATTCCGGGGATCATCTGCAAGCTAGATTTGGAGAAAGCATATATGATAGGGTGGTCTGGAAATTTTTTCAATACATGTTAGGAAGAATGGGGTTTGGGGAAAAATGGAGGATGTGGATTCAGGAGTGTGTCTTGTTAGCTTGGTTCTCCATTTTGGTGAATGGGTCTCCAAAGGGCTACTTCCATGTAGGAAGGGGGCTAAGACAAGGGGACCTCCTCTCTCCTTTTCTCTTCCTAATTGTAGTTGAAGTGCTGGGAAAAATGATAACAAAGGCAATGAGCACAGGACTGTTCGAAGGCTTCAGAGTGGCTAGAAACTCCCCAGCAATCAGCCACTTTCAGTATGCTGATGATACTCATTTTCTGTGGAGCAGAAGAAGATCATGTTAGAAATGTTAAAGCCACAATCTTATGTTTGAAAGTAGTGTCAGGACTAAAAGTCAACTTCTTCAAGAGTGAGGTGATCGGACTAAGAGCTGAGAAGCTACTGCTCTTTAAATGTTCAGAAATTCTAGTTTGCAAGATTGGGGAACTACCAGTTTCGTACTTAGGCATGCCGCTGTGCTCGGGATGGGTAACTACATCTTTATGGAATCCAGTCGTGGATAGGGTAGAGAGGAAGTTATCTACATGGAAAGCAAATTACCTATCTATTGGAGGAATGGTAACCCTGATCAAATTTGTTCTCTCGAATTTGCCAGTCTATTACTTTTCCATCTTCAGATGCCCTGCGTCAATTATAAAGAGGCTCGAAAGGCTGCAGAGAGAGTTCTTATGGCATGGCGCAAGCTCCCAGAAGAAGCTTCACTTGGTAGATTGGGACTCCATCTGTAAACCGAAGGAAGGAGGCTTAGGAATTAGACCCCTGCCCTTCTGGGCAAATGGTTTTGGAGGATCGGAGACGGTTCACAAGGCCTTTGAAGACAGGTGCTGGAAAGGAAATACAACCTTCCAAGGCATGGTTGGGATGTTCAGGACCCCCCTTGGAATTCATCTGCTATATGGAAAGGAATTTTCTCGATATAGAGACTCTGTATGGAGAACATTAGGTACCAAATTGGATAATAGGAGAGGACCCTTTTTTGGAAAGATAGGTGGATAGGTGAAAGGGTGTTGTGTGCTCAATTCCTTGACCTGTTTAGGTGTGCACAAGACAAGGAAGTAACGGTCAGCTCTTATATGAGCACAATTGGAGGCCAGGTGGTTTGGGGTCCCACTTTTAGAAGGAACCCGAAGGTAAAATGAAGAATCCCAGTTCATTGCTCTCCTTAATTCCCCGAACAATTTAATCATTCAAAACAGTAGGCAGATGCTAGGGCGTGGATAGCCTCTAAGAATGGATCCTTTTAAGTGTCCTCTTTCTTTAGGCTATCTTAAGCTATCCTAAGGAGAGGAATGGGGTGTATAGTATTTGGAAGTTGAAAGACCAAGGGTGCTTGTATTCAGGTGGTTGGCCCTTAGGAAAAGGATCCCTACTATGGATCTTTTAAGGAAGAGAGGGATGACGATAGTGAATGACTGTCCTATGTGCTTGAGGGACGAAGAATCCATGGGCCATCTCTTGCTAAATTGTAAAACAGCTCATGCAATTTGGATGACTATAATAGGAGGGTTTGGCTGCTGCTGGGTCTTTCCTCACTCTCTCCCCGAGCTTTTTCAAGCTTGGAAGGCCCCAATTAGGGACCCTGGAGGCAAAGTGATGTGGCGGTTGTCATTTTTGGTGGTGATTTGGACGATTTGGAAGGAAAGGAACTCAAGATGTTTTGAAGGAATTGCATTTGGCGGGAGTAGACTGGTGGAGAAATCAAAGTTTTTAGTAGCTCTTTGGGTGTCTATTCTCCTTTTTTTTAGAGGATACTCCTTAAATCAAATTGTGTATCGTTGGAAAGAGTTGGCCTATTCTTATGCAGGGCCTTAGTTTGCTGGTTTTAGGGTTCTTTTTGGTTTTCCTGCTTTGCTGTCTTTTGCTTTCAGTACTTCTCTTGTACCTTTTGCTTTATTTAATGAAAGTAACCATTCAGAAAAAAGAAAAAGTGTATGCTCCATATTGAGCCCAACTATTTTGCGATCAAGATGTGGGCTTAGTCTATTAAAATGTGGGCCCCATTGTGTAGGCCCAACTAGGGCATTTGCCAACATAGCCCAACGTAAGAAAGAAAGGGTTTCTTTTTTGTTTTTGGTAAGTAAGAAAGGATTTCCTGAAAAGGGCATATCTTGTTCTTTGCTCCCAAAGGAAAAGCCGAAAGGAGCAAAAGAAATAACAACAAAGAGGGAAAGGAGGGAGAAGAGGACAAAGGGGAAGAGAAGAATAGGGAGAGGAAGAAAGAAGAAGAAAAGGAGAAACAACAGCCATGCAAGAGCACAAGTATGCCCCCGCCCCCCCCCCCCCACTCTCCCTCTCTCTCCCCCTCCCTCTCTCCTTTTTATGTACTTATTTATTTATTTGTAATGGTAAGCATGCTGATTGCCTTCACCCACCCCTTTTTTATGAACTTTAACATGCAATGGTAGATTGTGTCTCCCTCCTTCCTCATTTTTTGCTCAATTGCTGCCCGCCCCTTCCTTTTTAAAAATAAATAAAAAGCCTTGGAACCGTTTCGACAATTGTATCGGCTGATACCAATATTTTGGCCGATATTTGAAAATATTGGTATCGGTAGATATTTATAGATACGATCGTGATATTTAATTGTGCCGAGACCAATACATAATTTCATTATCGGTTCAGTCATGGCCGATACATTATAGGTCCTGGTAGCGGCCAATATTTTAAACTATGGTTTCAATTCTCATAGGAGTTTCAGCTCTTTGCACATCCTTATTGAATTTGCAATTCATATGTTATATCTCTATATAACTTATTTGAAGCTTTTGGATTCCAAAACCTCCTGCCATTTCTCAAGTTTCGCATTTATGCATCTCTTGATTCATCCACTAACATTATATCATTTGCAAATAACATACACCAAGGTAGCTCTTAAATATTAGTAGTTAACTTGTCCATAATTAGTTGAAGGGGACAAGATCTTAAAGCGGACCCCTGATGCAAATCTATGGTCACTGGAAAATCACTTGTTTCTCCACAAGTAGTTCTCACACGTTACCGCTCCCTCGTGCATGTGTTAAATGATGTCAATATAACCTCTTGGACATATTCCTTTTATCTAAAACCCACCAAATCAAATCTCCGTGTAATGTCGTAGGCTTCCTCTAGATCGATGAGGATCATATGGTGTATTTTTTTCTTGATAATTTTACATTAATTGCCCAAGTGCGAATTTAACCTCCATAGTTAACCTCGCAGGCATGAAACCAAATTGATTTTCAGATATCTTGGTCTCTTGTTTAAGTCTTTGCCCAATTGCTCTTTCCCATAGTTTTATAGTGTGAGTGTGTGACTCATAAGTTTAATCCCACTATAATTGGTGCAATTTTGTATATCTCCTTTGTTTTTGTACACTTATCTATTCATTCGACATTTTATTTTTTCTTAATATCTTATTGAAGAGCCTGGTTAACTGATCCTATCCAATTTCTCTTAATAATTTCCAAGCCTCTTTTGGAATGCTGTCCGTCCTCATAGGCTTTCTTGTCTTAATTCTTGTCAATGCTTTCTTCATTTCTTTCCCTAATTTTGTGGTGAAAGATATGTCCCATTAATGAAGTATCATCTCTCGATCCTTAGCCTCCTATAGAATTTTCATTTAAAAGGTTATTAAAATATTCTCTCCACCTTTCTTTTAATACCATTGCCCTTCATTAAAACCTTATGCTCATCGCTCTTTATACATCTGACATGATCTAAGTCCATACTTTCCCTCATTTTTGCAAGTTGAAAAAATCTTTCCTTCTCTTGTTCCTGTATGCTATGGGCTTTGCATCGCTCACTACTTTCTTCCTTTCTTTCTTTAGCTCCTTATACATTTCATAATTTCTCATAGTACTAGTCTCCTGCCAAACTTTTTAGCACCATCTTTTCTCTTAACAACTTTGTGAACTTTCTGCACTCCAACAGGTTTCTTTATCAAAGTTTCTTTTTCCTTTTTACTCTTGAAGTAACTCTTTTACAACCATTCTGATTCAGTCGGCCATT
Organism: Camphora micrantha; assembly: GCA_003546025.1. Taxonomy (NCBI): domain Eukaryota; kingdom Viridiplantae; phylum Streptophyta; class Magnoliopsida; order Laurales; family Lauraceae; genus Camphora; species Camphora micrantha. The sequence continues at coordinate 53,563,469 of QPKB01000001.1, forward strand.
TCGTTCCACATCACTGTAATTTCTCCCTCCAAATCTCATTCTCCCTCCTCAATCACTTTATGCTCAAATGTTGTTGCACTTTCCCTTTCAAATCCCCCCACCTTGTTTTAATCACCTTTTTATGTACTCCCACTCTCTTTTTACTTCAAATGTAAACATCTACAACTACTATCCCATGTTATTAAACCATCCATCTCCTCCCAACATTTATCTCTTGACAGTTTCATTTGATCCTTCTTGGGGTGCATCGGCACTAATGATATGTATTATATATTTCTCTAAAACTAGTTTAATTTTTGCAAGGCTATAACCCTTTATTCTTTTCTTTTTAATCCTTTTCTACTGCTGTACTTCATTTATGGCATTGTTCTTTCTTGTCCAATCTAATCTATAGCCATCAAGGAGCTCCTTAGCTTTATCCCCTTTCCTTTGTTTTATATGGACAAGCTACATTAACTGCTATTCTTTTCATTGTATCGACCAACTCCATGCTCTTGCCTGTAGAAGTTCCTATATTCCAAGTAGCAAGTCGAATCCTCCCCTTCTTCTGGACGAACTTCCTTACCTTCACTTATCTCAATTGGTGTAAGAACCCTTGCCTATTTTCCATAGCACAATCAGGCGTCACTTCAGTGTGTCACTTATAGCAGGGGATGCCCTATCACCAAACCCTCGCCTACTTTTCACGACAACCGGCTGCCGCTGCAATGTGTCGCTTAAAGTGGTGAATGCCTTGGCGTGATCACATAATGTTGTTTTCTTAACATTCATGTTTGGGTTGTGATAAAAGTTTTACAATAGCTGTCAACCTACCTAACCCAACCCTCCTCCATCTCTAGGCTTGGGACCGGTAGTAATACGTGGTGAAGTTTGTAATTTTATCTAAATACACTCATTAATTAGATGATACTGCAACCTTATATTCAAATAAGGTTGGCTATTGATGGCCATTGAGGCAAATCCAGTTTCGTGTTTTCACTGCATATTGCTGTTGGTTGTACTTTCTATTGTTCTTGCTTTTCTATCTCATCAAGCACTACATCTTTAGTGTTCTTCGTTGGTAGTGGGTTTGAAAGACTTCCAAGTTGTAGGTTGATAGTGGTGGACAATGGAATCTGCAGGTAGCTGGGGCTATGTGGAAGTGGTCACGTGATTTTTTTGCCAAGGTGGTTTTCATCATCTACAATCAAAGTTGACAATCCATCGGTCCTAAAATTTATGAAGTTGTTTATTCCATTCATGATCGTTAATTCTTGCAGACGAAATCGTTTAACTAAAAATTCTAACTTATTTTTCTTCTTTTGTTAAATGTTCTCACAAGTTAGATGGTGTCATCCTTGACTAGGTTAAAAGGCTGCAAGTTGAGACAGACTTAGTTGTACGAGGTGTAGTAGGACACACCAAACCTGTATGATATTATGAGCAAGTATAATTTTCACCTGTGGGAGTCCTGCACTTTTGTGATTTGGGATTTTCAATCCCTGCTGTGCAAGCAGCTGGATGACTCTGCTTTAAAGGCGAGAATCAAATATCCCACATGGCTGGAGAGAATCATCCTTGTGAACAATTAGGATCTCTAAGATTTATGGAAATTATAATGATTTTCCTTCTTGGTGATGGAAGGAAAGGTTTAATTTTTCATTGGTGATATGTATTTCTGTCTTTTGTGCTCTTCCGGTTAGTTTGTGGCAGCTATAATATATGACCTCTATACCTTTTCTGCTTTCAGGACTCCAGTTTTAAGTGGTGTGTGGTGCTAAAGAAGGCAAGTCTCCACATTTTAGTTCATGAATGATGTGATCATATAGCTACTTCCTTATATAACTAATTGCTGAGTCTCCTGTCCTCAATTGTTTTCTGTTGTAATGAAATGTGCTCCATCTCTGTTTTCATGCTATTCTGTTGAATGGTTTGTCGTCTTTAAAAAAGAAACTGGTGGGTTTTTAAAGGCCATGCTATAACTTCATATCAGCACTTGGGCTTTGTTTGCCAGGAGAAAGCATGTCATTGGTTATTCTTCGGAATTTCTGACAGCATGTAATTGGTTGTTCCCCCAGTATCTGATTTGTGATTTTTAAAAAATCCAGCCTCATTCGTTGGATTTTTTGGCTTATTGAATTCTCCAAATTCTTGTGTATCCAGCTTGGATGAGTTCAAATCGAGAATTTGGAACACCCTTTCCTTTGATCTTTCAGATTTGAAATAAAACACTGTTTTGCCTTGAACAGAGGCCTGCATAAACTCAAATTCAGCTGTTTTCCGCTTCTGTATATATTGCCAAGTCACAGTGCAGAAATGGAACCGAACCACTCAATCCACTTGTAATCTTCAAATGAAGAAATGCCCCAACCCCTCGCTTGCAACTTACCATTTCCATCTCAGACCTGACATCCTATCATCCAAAGACTGTCTTGAGAAAGCCTCCCAAATTTGCATGTGAGAAAATCCTCAAGTCAAGAATAACCCAAACCCCCTGCTAAAGTTACGAAATTCGGTTCGGTTTGTCACCAAACCGAATACCTCCTCCGTTTAATTTCATTCCAAATTTCGGAGTGCTTTGGCTGAATTTCCAAAATTCAGACTGAATATAAGGAATTCGGATGATTTGGGTGAAATTCCAAAATTCGCCCGAACAAAGTAGAGTGACTTAAAATCAGAAAAAATAAAACCAGACGGGGGTAGACGTAATTTTTTTGGTAGAGTGACTTAACAATAGAAAAAACAAAACCTGAGGGAGGTAAACATAATTTGTTTTTACCTTAAAAGTAAAAAAGTCAAAATCCTAACTGAAATATGAAAGCCCTTTCGTTTGCCTCTTTCACTTGACGGAGAAGAAATGTAAGGAAAAGGAGGAGGAAGAACAAAAAGAGGCAGCAACCGAGCCTCCTGCTGCTGCTGCACAGCTTGTCCGACTAAAGAAAAAAAAAAGAAAAAAGAAGAAGGGAGCTGCTGCTGCTGCTGCTGGCTGTTTTTTTTTTTACTCTTCTGGACACTTCTACAGCAGACAGCTGCTTTTCTTCTGCTGGATTTTGACAGCCGCCTTTTCAACAGTTGCTGCTTCTTTTCTTCTTGTCTTTTTTCCCTCTCCTCTTTTGTGCTGGGTGTAATGCTGGTCTAGGCTAGACTGGGCTGCTGCTGATTTTTTCCAACTGCTCTCTCATTCCCTGTTCGGCTGTGCCTTTTTTTATTTCATCTCCCTGTTGATGGCTTTCTTCTGTCCTTGCTGCTGCATTTCCTGCAGTTTTTTTTTTTTTTTTTTTTTTTCATTTATGCATACCCGTACACATGCAATGTTGGATTAATTTGGTGTTGACTTTGAATTTATTTGGTAGTAGTGTTGAAATTTATTTTTTGTGTGGTGTTTGCCATTATATTATGCTGGTAAAATTGAAATGGATGGTCATATCATAATTTAGAATTGTGGTATCTATTTGTCAATTATTATGACTGGGGTTGGAAAATGTTACACTTGCAGCATCAGAGGCTTCAATTTCTATATGTATATCATTACATGCCATGTTATGAGCTGATTTAGGAGAATAAACTAAATGTATCAAATCATTTTTTAAAATTTTAATATTAATCTTATATTTTTCTATATGTATATATATTTCTAGTTTTTTATACTTTTCCAAAACATAAATCCGAAACGTTTCTCCGAAATCCCGAATCGGCCAAAATATTTCGGTTTGGAGGCCAAACCGGAATGGTTTCCAAAACGAACTTCACCTCTATGCACTGCTGCTGCAAGCCTGCAACAGATTTTGAACAATCACAACGCAAGACCCAGCATCCCATTGTCCAAAGATCACCTTCCGAATGCTGGCCTGGTACTGGTGACTGTTCTTCAAGAATAGGATCTGGGAAGGCAATTCAATGGGGTTCTTGGAAGGCGATTCATCCTTGGAGGCTAGCTGATAGAGTGGAGGAAGTGCAGGATATTTCTAGGCAGATGGAGGCCTCTTTTAATCATATTCTGTGAGATGTAAATGATATGGCAGAAGGTCTTGCTAGGGAAGGAGCTTTTCGCTCTTCTATTTCTTTTGATGTATCATTTTGCTTTAGCGTTTGTGTTTTGGTTAGTTGCAGCTTTGTTTGTTTTTCTGTTTTGATTTTTGGTGGAATAAAATCTTTTACTGTCAATAAACAAACAAACAAACAAACAAACTGGTGACTGTTCATCTTCCTCAAGACACAGTTGAACTCGAAGTCCTTTCTCTGTCATGTCAAAACCTAATGTGCCAGCCCAGACCATTCTTACATAGTTACATCTGAGAACGCAAACCACAACCGAGATTCTTTGCATTAGTTTCACAGGAGAAAACAATATCCGTATTTGCCAAGCCCTTCAACTGGACCTGATTTCTTCAGATCTTGTCTTTCAAGCTATCATGAACGCCCATCAAACTGAAGCGGGTTTAAATCTTTTATCGGACCTTGTCTATAACCATCTAATCTGAGTTTCAGCCTGGCAACACTTTTTTAGTTTACCTTTCATCGCTCCATTTCAGCTCCCATTTTCATTAAGGTCTGATCATTTTCTGTTAAAAGCACCAACCTGGAAAAACCTGTTTCTGATCTGCATCTTCCTTCCAATTCCTATCACTCTGCTCAGAGCTAGTTCCGAACCTCTGCCCTTCAGCTGTTTCGGTAAATTGTTCCTAATAAAATGCTTTGGCTATACATTTGTTTGTTATAAACATTTAGTAATGTAATCAAGCTCCTTTGCTCAGAGACTACCAGATAAGCTCATGGGCTTTATTTAGAAAGTAGTTGATCTTCAATGATGAAAAGGTCACTGGTAACTCTGTTGGTCTTGCCCTCTTATCTCTAGTTCATGAGTGATTTTGCTTTTTGCAGAGCTTCATGCAGGGAAATTGTTTTGGGATAGGGTATAGACATCTTGAGGGGATATGGGTTGACCAGAAAATGTACCAATTTTTTTTTTTTTTCAGGGAAAGTTTCATTTCCCTATGTTGGGGTATCCTTGACATAGCCGGTCCCAAGCCCGGACAAAGGAAGAGAGTTGTGCGTTAGGTAGCCGACAACCAGCACAATATTCAGTCGGATTTCTTTATGGATTTGAGACCTATTGAAATTTCGTGGGGGCGTCCCCTATTTAGCGATGCGCTGTATGGTCCGAGTACAGTGATAAGCGTGCAAGGACCGCTGCATCGGCGCCCGTGTGCAGTGCTAAATAGGCAAGGGTCCTCACACTTTATTGGACGATTGTGGGGGGTAAGGAAGCTAGTCCAAAATAGAAGGCTGAGATTAGGTACTTGGAACATTGGGAGCCTAATTGGGAAACTTATGGAAGTGGTGGATACAATGGAAAGGAGACGAATCGCAATTGCTTGCTTGCAAGAGACAAGGTGGGTGGGACAGAAAGCTGAAGAGATTGAGAGGACTGGGTATAAGTTAGGGTATACGAGACTTAATAGATCGAGGAATGGGGTTAGCATAGTGGTAAGCAAGGACTTAAAGGAAGATATAGTTAATGTAAAGCGCTTTGGAGATAGAATTATTGTAATTAAGTTAGTGTTAGGAGAAGAGATAGTGAACGTTATTAGTGCTTATGCCCCCCAGGTGGGCTTAGGAGATGGACATAAGGAGAAGTTTTGGGAAGACTTGGAAGGAGTACTACTAGAGATGCCCCAAGGCGAGATGGTCTTCATAGGAGGAGATTTGAACGGTCATGTAGGACGTGACGTAGATGGATATATAGGAGTACATGGGGGACATGGATACGGTAATAGAAATGAAGAAGGGAAGGATATTTTGGAGTTATAGTGGCTTATGATCTCATGGTAACTAACACATTTTTTAGGAAGAGAGGAGCATTTAGTGACTTATAAGAGTGGCTCCTCAAGGACACAGATTGACTTCTTCTTAACTAGGAAAAGAGACCGCTTAGCTTGTAAAGATTGCAAGGTTATACCGGGGGAGAGTTTGACTTCCCAACATAGGTTGTTGATCTTAGATGTGCAGCTACAAAGGTGGACTAGAAAAAAGAAGTTGGATAGATACTTAAGGACTAAGTGGGGGAACTTGAAAGGTGATAAGCAACTAGTATTAAGGGAAAGAGTACTAGAGGAAGACGTTTAGGTGGTAAATGAGAGTGCAAATATTATGTGTAATAATGTAGCAGAGTGTATTAGGAGGGTAGGGAAAGAAGTCTTAGGAGAATCCAAAGGGAGTGCTCCAGCACACAAAGAGGCATGGTGGTGGAGCGAGGCTGTCCAAGACAAGATAAGAGTTAAAAGAGAGTGCTTTAAAACTTGGCAAAAGGATCGAAATGGAGCGAACTTGGAGAGATAAAAAGAAGCAAAAAGAGAAACCAAAAAAGCAAAAAGAGAAACCAAAAAGGCAATTAGTGAGGCCAAGGCAAAGGCATTTGAGGAGCTATATAGGCGACTTGACACTAAGGAAGGCGAAAAAGAGATATTTAAGCTTGCTAAAGCTAGAGATAAGCGGACCAAGGACTTAAACCAAGTTAGATGCATTAAGGATGAGGATGAAAAAGCATTAGTAAAGGAAGAGGAGATAAAGGAGCGTTGGATGAGCTACTTCTACAAGTTATTTAACGAAAGTAGTAGTAGTGACATACAATTGGACCAGCTTACCATTTCTAGAGAAGATTCGAATCATATGTTCCATAGGAGAATCAGTAGGGAAGACGTTAAAGAAGTATTGAAAAGGATGAAGAATGGAAAAGCAGTTTGGCCAGATGGTATCCCTATTGAGGTCTGGAGGTGCTTAGGGGAGGATGGCATAAGTTGGTTGACAAAGCTTTTTAATGTAGTGCTAAAGAGCAAGAAGATGCCTGATGCATGGAGGAAAAATATTCTTATACCCATATATAAGAACAAAGGAGATATTCAGAATTGTGCGAACTACCGCGGGATTAAATTGATGAGCCATACGATGAAATTATGGGAGAGTTATTGAGAGAAGACTAAGAAGAACAACAAACGTTTCAGAGAATCAATTCAGTTTCATGCTTGGGAGATCAACCATGGAGGCTATCTTTCTCCTGAGAAGGTTAATGCAACAGTATAGAGAAGGTCAGAGAGGTTTACATATGGTGTTCATTGACTTGGAGAAGGCCTATGACTGGATTCCTAGGGAGATTCTATGGAGAGCACTGGCAAAGAAAAGAGTATGTCGCATATATTGAGGCGATAAAGGATATGTATGATAGAGTCGTGACATCTATAGGAACGACTGGCGGAGAGACTAAAGAGTTTCCTATCATGATTGGTATACACCAAGGGTCAACGTTAAGCCCGTCCTTGTTTGCCCTAGTTATGAATGAGATTACAAGACATATCCAAGATGAGGTGCTGTGGTGTATGCTATTTGTAGATGACATTATTTTAGTGGATGAGACGAGAGGAGGAGTGAATGCTAAGCTAGAATTGTGGCGGAAAACGTTAGAGACTAAAGGTTTTAGGCTAAGTCAATGCAAGACGGAATATATGGAATGCAAGTTTAGTCAGAGTAGGACACCTGGTAACATTGAAGTAAGTTTGGGCACACAAAAGATTGTAGAGAAAGAAAGTTTTAGATACCTTGGATCTATGGTGCAACAGGATGGAGGGATTGATACTGATGTAAGTCACAGGATTCGGGCCGGGTGGACCAAATGGAGGAGTGCTTCGGGTGTCTTGTGTGATCGGAAAGTCCCCCTCAAGGTTAAATGAAAATATTATAAGGTGGCGGTACGCACAATGTTGTTATATGGATAAGAGTGTTGGGCAGTAAAGCATAATCATGTTAAGAAGATGGAAGTTGCGGAGATGAGAATGCTAAGATGGATGTGCGGGATCACAATGAGAGATAGGATTAAGAACAAGGAGATTAGGGGCAAAGTAGGAATAGCACCGATTGGAGATAAAATGAGAGAAAATCGACTGAGAGGGTTCGGTCATGTTAGAAGGCGTCCAACGGAGGCACCTGTTAAAAGGTGTGAAAGTATGGTGATTGTCAGGAGTAGGAGAGGGAGAGGGAGACCCAAGAGAAGTTGGAAAGAAACTATTAAACATGACCTTGCCTATATGGATCTAACGGAGGACATGGCCCTAAACAGATTTGATTGTCGTCATCAAATCCATATAGCTGACCCCACTTAGTGGGAAAAGGCTTGGTTTGGTTTGGTTTAGGGAAAGTTTCATTTCTGTTGCATTATGAGTGGCCAAATGAGCCCAAATTTGCATTATGTAGTATTCTGAGTACGAAGTATCAGGCCATTCAAATGACACTAGCCCTTAGTTTTAGGTTTTGAAAGTTTAATTGGTGTACATCACACAAACTATGATGAAATCAAATGTGAATAATTTTTAAAACAATGTGAAATTAGGATTGGTGCCAATTCAATGGGGTCAGTTTGTATCAAGCTAAGAAGCACGGACAAGGAGAAGGACACGGCACGACACGGACACACTGACACGGCATTTCTCAAAAAAGTAGGACACGGACACGTCAGGGACACGTTAATATTTATTAATAATAATAATAAATCTAATCATATACTAAAAGATAATATCATTTTAACTTTGTTATCAATTTAGCAATCAAATAAATAAAAATTCAAGTACTAGTGTACCAATGTAATATTTCCCCCTCCATCATTAAGTTTCGCAAACTTGGTTACCTATTTCCACAAAGGCGTATTTATATCTTCTCCATTGGAGGGGTGTGAGCTAGAGCCATAAATGGAACTCATATTCCTAAATTCCAGAGGTGAAGAAGCAGCTGATAAATAAAAAAAAAAAGAATTATTTGATATAAACAACAGCAGCAAAAAATAAAGAACATCAGCAGTAAGGACATTTGCAAATTTGCATATTTGCAGTGGAAAAAAAAAAACAGCATCAAGGAGGTTTGTAACAACGCAACAAAGAAGAAAACAGCAAAAATAGAACATCTAATGATCAGAAAAATAGCAGTAGATTACAAAAAAATAGTACAGAAACAACAAACATCAAAAATAGATTTGATGAGCCAAAAAAAAAAAAAAAAAAACCAGCAGCATGAGCCTAAACTAAACAGAAAAAAAAACGACAATTTTTTTCGCAGTAAAAATTGAAAAAGAAAAAAGCAGCAGCAGCAGAGAAAGAAAAAAACAGCAGCAAAAAAAAAAAAAAAAAAGGCGTACTTGATGAGCAAAAGCAGTACCACGAGCGAAAAAATTAAGCAGAAGCAGTACCACAGTAGATATTCTTTTCTTTTCTTTTCATTCCTTCTTCCTTCTTTCTTTTCTTTCTTCTTCTTTCGTTAGGGTTGGACGGACGAATGAGGTTTTTTCTCTTTCGTTTAGGGTTGGACGGACGAATGTGATTTTTTTTTTCTCAGGGCTGGAGCTGGATGGACGAAATTATAACTTTTTACAAACAGCCCCCTTTCCTTTCTTTGTTTTTTTTTTTTTTTAACTCTAATTTTATTTTTTTTTCCAATTAAAAGAGGCCAGTGTGTCCCCCAGCGTGTCCCTAACATGTCCTAGCGTGTCCCAAGCGTGTCCGGAATATAAAATATAAAAATATAAATAGGATACTCTTTTCGGCGTGTCCGACATGTGTTGGACACGGACACGATGGCCCCGGAGAGGTGTCCGTGATTCCCAAGTATCAAGGGATTGGATTGATCAAAGGCCCCTTACATGAAAAACCAAAAGGGGGAACCAAAAAACTGGATATTTGGAGAATTTTCCTCTTTTGATCTAGCGTTCAAGTTTTCTCCCATAGGCAGTATGTAGCAAGGACTCCATATCCTTGTGGCAACTTTTACTCAATAGCTGTGTAATTGTGCTTTTCATTTTTTATATGGATAACAAATGACTGGTTATAGCCTTTTGGATATGAACCGTTTTAGGTAACAGACATCAGACAAGTAAAATTGTACCTAATTTCTTTTAATGAAAAAACTGGGACTGGTAAAACTATGGAAGTTACTTTGAGAAGAGACTTGCTTTTGAAAGATTGGTGCCCGTTTCTAGTTATCTTGACTATGATTGTTTGTTTACTGAGACCAGCTAGCCGGTGCTGTGCGTGCAGTTTCTGTCGTTTTATTTTCTTATTACCATGTTTCTCTCTACTTAGGCCTTTTGAACATTTATTTCTGTGGGTGCATGTGTGTGCCCATGTATGTTGAAGATTTTAGCATAATTACTCAACATACAAATCTTTTTTATAGTTTTTTCTTTTTCTTTTTTCTTTTTTCTTTTTGGTAAGCTTTGGAGTCACTTGTTACCATGCATACAACCACACACCATCATTTGTGCTAGAATGAACTCAGATTCAGCCAGCAGCATCCTAGTCTCGTGTATGCGTTGTTTATGGTATGGATTCCATTAAGGAACCCGAGCACATCTCTTACTATTGAGTAGGTCTTTATTTTATTTTATTTTTGTTGGCCAATTAAGAAGCAACATATGCACAAAATTGATGGAGCAGAGATAAGAATGTTTTTTTTTTTTGAAAAGTAACGGTAAATTTTATTGATGAAACAACATAGTACAACACGATGAGTATAAGAGACTTATACCCAAAACAAAAATTACACAAGAATGACCTCCCAAGGAGAAGAACTTAGGACCCCTTGTTTGGCTAAGGAGTTCGCCAACCCATTAACTGATCAAGTCACATGAGAAAAATCTACAGAAAGAGAAGAAGTCAGCTCCTTGATCTCATTGAGAAAAAAATTGAAATTTCCAAGGCTTGATTGTTGACCTCGTAAGCCAAGATATGATGTTAGAAGAATCACTCTCCACTATCAGACGACTGTGAAAAGAGCGAGAGAAGTTCCTTAGAGCCTCCAAAATAGTGAACACCTCTGTGTCATTGGAATTCCTCACTCCATCACTTTTGGAAAACATACAAAGGATCACCCCTTTATTGTCGTGCAGTACTCCCCCATTACCTACTGGCCCTGGGTTCCCTTTAGCTTCCCCATCACCATTAAAACATCAACATTTCCATCGAAGGAGGAGACCAAGAGGTCAACCATCTCTCCTTGGTCAAACCACACACCATACAAGCCCAATTAGAAAGAATGTCATCCAAACTAAAGTTGAAGAATTCTTTCCTTGCCCACTTTGCAATTCTAACAAGAATTGCTCCTCGAATTTCCTCCTTCGAAGGAGTCACTTCTAAAGATTCTATTGTTCCTTTCCTTCCAAATGGACCAGGGTTGATCTTCCAAAAGATAAGACCACACTTGAAGAAAGGACCGCCTCGCCAAAATTCTACCAAGTCCGAGATCGACCGAGGGAGACACCATTGTAAGCCACACTTGTGAATGAAGAAGCTCCAAAGGTATGAGGCCACCATACAATGCAAGAAAAGGTGATTCACCGTTTCCTCCTCTTTACCTTACATGATGCAAGTGTTTGAGAAGGATCCTAAAGGAATATGAATACGTCTCCTTCTTAGGAAATCTATAGTAGACACCCTCTTTGCAATCGCCAACCAACAAAAACGCCTCCACCCGGGGATGAATTGAACCAACCCAACCCAAGCAAGAACGCAAGCGGGACGCGGTTCCGGTGAGTCCGTCAAAGCCGAGTAGAGGTAGAGGGCCTTGGTGGAAAACTCACTAGAAGAAGACAGTTTCCAGATGCGCTTATCCACTTCATCCTTGCATAAAAAAACATTAGAAAGATGAACGAACAACTCTCCATATTGAACTTCCTCCCCCATCCCACAGACCACCTAAAAGAAGATTTCCATAAAACCACATTGTCCCTCACCACATAACAATCCTTAACCGGCGACTCTTTGTTGGACACAACTCTAAAGGCCGTAGAAAAACGGGAATGCAAAAGACCCACCCCCAATCAATCATCCAACCAAAAACGGACTAAAGCCCCCCAGCCCGCCCCCCACCCTAAGAATCCCACCCCTTTACAAAAGTTTTTCCCCTTAACACTGGACTCACTCCCCATACTAGCAATGAGACCCCATATACCAGGCAATCTATACCTAGGGATTGGCTTTGGAACCCATCCACAATTATCCACCCCATATTTATTGCCAATAATCCTCCAAAGAGCAGACTTCTCTTCCCCAAATCTCCACCACCATTTGTCTAGGAGAGGTCAATTATGGGTCTCCAACTCTCCAAGACCGAGACCCCCAGCTGATTTCGGCTTTATGACATCACTCCACTTTAATGGATGAATTTTCCTTCTTTCACTTTGACCTTCCCACAAAAAAATCCCTTCTAATCTTGTCTAACCTCGAGCTCACTGCCTTAGGCATTTTTAATAAAGACATAATAAATTGGCAAACTGGAGAGACAAGCTTTAATCAAAGTAATTCTGCCCCCTAGAGAAAGATATCTCCCTTTCCACAGATTATTTCCTCTCAAACTTCTTCACCATAGGATCCCAAACAGATGACGCTCTTGTCCTAGCACCCAAAGGGAGACCCAGGTACAATATCGGTAACCTCCCTATCTTGCAATGAATGCTACTGGCCAAAGAATGAATCACATCATCGGAACAACCAATTTCTCCCAAAGACCTCTTGTTCAAGTTCACCTTCAACCCTAATACCAATTGAAAACATTGCAAAATTCTCTTCAGTGCTGTGACTTCCTCACTCCTGGTCGAGCTGAACAAAATAGTGTCATCTGCGAACTGAAGATGGGTTATGGCCTCCCCATTCTGACTGGCAGTAAAACCCTCAATAAGGCCAATAATTTAGCTTTTATCAAAAGTGCACTCAGCATCTCTACCACTATAGTGAATAGGAAGGGGGAAAGGGGATCACCTTGAATGAAGAAGCTTTAAAAAGGAGAGGCAGAAACCCGTTAACCAACATGGAGAAAGAAGTAGAAGTAATACACACCCGCTTCCACCGTCTCCATAAATCACCAAACCCGAACCTACCCAGCATATAATCCACAAAGTCCCAATCCACGTGATCGTAACCTTTTTCCAAGTCAATTTTCAAAATCACACCTTCCTTACGAATAGCTGACCCCAACATAGTTGGGACAAGGCTTTGATGATGATGATGATGACACCTTCCTTATGAGCTTGCTTCCTAGAATCAATGAGCTCATTGGCTATGAGCACAGCATTCAAGATCTGCATGCTTCCTACAAAAGGTCCTTGGAATGGACCAATGATACTAGGGAGAACAACCTTCAGCCGATTTGATAGGACTTAGATATCAACTTGTAAACACAATCCACCAAACTAATAGGCCCTGTAATCTCGAAACTCCACTGGATTTGGCACTTTGGGAATTAGAGTTAAAAAAGTGGCATTTGCCTCTTTGTTTAATCTGCCCCTTTGATGGAACTCAGAAAACATGTTAAAAAAATCCTCTCTAAGAAAGTCCCACCCAGCTCTAATGAACGAGAGAGTAAAACCATCCGGGCCTGTCATACTCCTTTAAGGCTCTAACGGTTTCATCCTCCTCAAAATCCTTTTCCAAATTCCTCTGACATTCTGACGAGAATAGAGGGAAATGAACCCCTTCCAACTTAGGTCTGAGCAAAATTTTCTTTCTTGTAGAGAAGTTGAAAATATCTATTTGCCTCCTCTTTTATTGCTTGAGAATTGAGGCCCCTTCAAAAATCCTTCCCTCCCTTTTGATTCTATTAATATGATTAATCCTTTGCCTCACATTAGCCATTTTATGAAAGAATCTCGTATTTTTGTCTCCTTTAAGCCAAATTATCCTGGATTTCTGTCTCCAAGCCACCTCTTCCATATGATTAATAAACCAAATCTTGCCGACCTCTTCATTTCTTGCTACTATTTCTTGTTGAGAAAGAATCCTCTGATCCCCCTCTTTATCCCATTCCTCTACCCTTTTTATCAAAATATCTCTTTCTTTATCTAGTTTGCCAAACGCCTCCCTATACCAAATTTTAACTCTACTTTTGAGAATTTGAAGCTTTTTACACAATCTATACCCATCAAAACCCTCCACATCAATCTGGGACCAACACTCTCGAGCAACCTGCAAAAAATCTGTGCAGCAACCAACAGTTCTCAAATCTGAAGGGTACTTTAGTGCCCCAATTAACCACATTAGGGGCACAACTTAATTGGACAGTGGTCCAAAATGACCCTAGGGAGGGCCACTTGACTAACACATGAGAAGTGAACCTCCCATTCCTTGGAAAGAAGAAATCTATTAATTCTACTCATAGCGGCCATAGCCTGATTATTCGTCCAAGCATACCTCCTCCCCACGAGGCAAATCAACCAACTTATTATCAACAATAAAATTAGAAAATCTAGCCATGCTTCGAGAGACATACCTTCCTATTTTCTTCTCATGTGGGAATCTGATCAGGTTGAAATTACCACCTAAACACCGAGGGATAGCCCAATTGAGTAGAAGACTGGACAAATGGGCCCAAAAAGGACTCCTCTCCCCTTCCATGTTCAGACCATAAACATTCGCCGATGCCCAAAGAATGTCATCCGACCTATTCTGAAATTTGATAGGCAAGACTCTTGGAGACTTCATTGCACTAATCCCTTGCGGCTTCTCATCGTTCCAAATGGAGATAAAACCTCGTGAGGACCCTTCTGAAGGAACCCAATCCCACCCACAATTTCTAGCAACCCAAAACTTAAAAAGTGACATTCTCAACATCACGAGCTATTTTAGTTTCCTGCAACAATAATAGATCTGCCTTATGCCGCCTTACCATTTTCCTTACAGCCAGCCTCTTCTCCAGCCTCGCTAAACCCCTCACATTCCAACTAACAATAATCATGACAACAAAAACACCAGCACGCCCACTTGATAACCAGCTCAGACACCCCAAGAAGCTTACCTTCAAGTACAACCGTTGACAGCCCCATCTCCGGTCTACTTGATTGAGCTCCCCTTACCTTCTTCCATTTCCAAATCAGTAATGAAGTGTAGAAGCTCCTCTTCGCCATCAGGCTCTTAAGTCATATCCAACATGTTCCCAACTTCGAGCACCTGCTCTGCTTCCTTACTATAAAGACCCCCAAGTGCTCCCCTTGGATGCCGCGTCTAAGTTCCTGCCCAAGCAATATGTATTCTCGTGTTGAAAATTACCCACCCCCACGACCTGAGAACATTCCTCTTCCATCCCAAGACCAATCTTCTGGCCCTGCTTCAAATCAAAGTGATCCTCCACCACTAATGTTTTGGAGCAATCTAGATCCACCATAGGACCCTTATTCCTCCGTACCTTGGGTCTCAATTTGTTGGAATACTTAAGCCTTCTCCCGTATAATCTTCTCCACTAAGCAACGAAAAGAGGAGCTACCCATCTCCTATGACCACCCTCCAGACTTTGGGGAAGAGAAAAAAAGCCGAAGAGGAAAATCTCCCCTCTGGCACAGTAGGGCCTGTTTGGATAAATGAGGAGTGTAGTAAAATGAAGTGGATTTCACATGAGGAGTGAAATGGAGGAGAAGTAGGTTGAAGTTAAGTAGAGTTCTTCACTTCACTACATTTGAATGCTTATTGTGAAGTTCAGGTTTGGAGTAGAATCCACTTTTACTCAAGGAAATGAAAGTATTTAGAGTTGAAGTGAAATGGAGTACATGTGACTGACAACATTACTTCATCTATTGGGTCAGGCTGATCCAAATAGGGTAGAGTTGAAATTTTAGACTGTTAAGGCCCATTTAATTTCACTTTACTCTATTTTTTTGCCTATTAGAGGATCTCTTCCTATGGGTAAAACCGAACTTAGTATCTTCCACCCCATGACCCAACTCACTAAAGACCTTTCTCTCCATAACATGAGTTTCACCTGAAGATAAAAAAAGGCCTACGTATAATGCCAGGCCCAAAGTAATCACTGTTATTGAGCCCATCCTTAAAACATGGGCTGAGCTTGGTCGTGGGATCTGAAAAGGTGCAAGCATTGCTGCCCTCAACATTGGATAAAACAAGGGTCCCCTCGATCCCCGCGCTTTTGAATCTATGCCCAGATGGGAAGAAGTTTTCCTTGATTCATCTCCATCCGAGGGCGGACCCAACACAACCACGCGGGTGCGGCAGCACCCGTAAAACCATGGTGTGTTTTAGAAAATTCGTTAAAAATTGTGTGCCCACCCTCAAAATCTACATGAAAATCCTCAGTTTACTCCCAAACCCAAACTACCTACTAAGGTTTGCACCCCCCAAATGAAAATCCTGGGTTCGCCACTCTCTCCATCAGTCCCCGCGCTCCTCGTACCTTGATCAGCTCAAAGCATCCTTTTTTCTTCCTAAAACGTTTCCTCTGGAAGACGATCAAGGCACGCTTCTTCTGCTGACTATCTCTTTCCCCCAAACTGCAGTGACCTCCTTCTGCTGCATCTCTCCTCTGCTTCCGATTTCCCTGACAGCCTGAACCGTTTTGCTGCTGCTAACAGAAGAATTACTTCTCTCATTGGATGCCATGACACCATGTACTGCATACTTGCCTGCAATTTCTGCCGGCTGGCCTCCATCAGCTCCACCGATGCCGACACCTCCATCCTCCAGCAAGGCACAGGTGGATGCCTCATCGGTAAGCTTCTTCCCTTTCACCCTGCAACAGAACATCCCACGACACTGGAACCCCTTCCATACTTGTGATCACAGAATGTTGATCTAACATTCCCTCGAAAGAAGATTTGGTAGCACATGCTTCCTCCCTCACCGTCACTGGAAAGGTATGCCCGCTCATCTGTATCTTGATAACTTTGTTGATAGAGGAGAATTCCTCAACTTCCACACAGATCCTTCCATACTCAAGCATTTTTCTATCAGAAGTTTCTTGAGCAATCCCTATCACTCTCCCAATGCATTTCCCTATTTTTTCAAAGATCTGACAGTCCTACCCCAATAGAGGCACCCCAAAGCACCGAACCCACACCACCCTAGAAGAGCATGGTTGGGCTGGCATCCATCTTTCCATGTGAATAAACTTCTTCTCCATTTCAGAATTTGCCTTCTGGATCACCGGCAGCACCTCTCCTAGGTCTCTGAAAGTAATTAAAACCTTCGTACCTCCTAATCTGGCCACGTTGACTCCCATTCATCCCTTGAGTTTCACAAATCCCAGGAATAAAAGGAATTGATCTCTCACAACTCACTATTGCTACCATGCTACTAGATAACCATTTGAATTTTTGTTAGTAACCTCCCTAGGTACTGGAATGCAGTCTTCTCCCACCTTCCTATCTTCTAACCCCTTAAAGTTTCTGGTCACTGCTTTAGCATAGCTCATCTTGCTTGTCCTTCCAAGGACCTTGCCCCATGGATTTCCTTGTGACCGAGGAAACTAGGATCTTGATTTCCTGAATATGAAGCCTCTGTTCTGGCATTTAACTCTCCTTTTCTCTTGTTTTTAATATGAGACCATCCGTATTTAGCTATATTGATTGCCATTCTTCTACCTCCCAAGTTGTAACCATCCATGGCATCAACAGCTTTCATGGCTAAAGCTTCTGCCCTGAAACCTCATGAACCCAAAACACCTCCTTCTTCCCTTCCTACTAGAAGCAGGGATAAAAACATCCATCACCTGCCCGAATGATGAGAACAGTGATCACAATCTCTCAGTCGTCTTGGTTTCAGGGAAGTTATCTATGAAGACGCAAACAAGATCTTCCCACCTAACAGCTCTCCTGCCATTCCCTCTCTTTTTCTCCACGATCTTCCAGCCTCCACTTGCCATTCTTCAGTTTTTTTGTGGTAAAAACTAGGAAAGTAAAAATTAGAAATGAGTGATTTCAAGAGCACTTAGGGTAGCATCAATAGGGGATAAAATTAGAGAAACCCGTTTGAGATGGTTTGTGCATATCCAACACAAGCCGGAAATGGCGCCGGTAAGGAAAAGTTTGGCTATGCAAGTTGATGGCCCACCAAGGGGAAGGAGAAGGCCGAAGAGGATGTGGATGGAGGTAGTAAAAATAGACCTAAAGAAGTACAAATTATATGAGGATTTGGCTCAATAGATCGGAGTCGAGAAATAGAATTCATATAGCCAATGCCAACATAGTTGGGACCAGGCTTTGGTGATGATTTTTTTTATTTTTTTATTTTTGGGTTTTGGAAGGGTTGGGGGCTTTTATGATTCTCTCCATGTTGATACCTTGTTGGCATGTGCAGGTCCCAACAAGCCTAGGAAAGGAGGTTGGTGTGGGACATAAAATCTGCCAAACCAAATGAATACCAATTGCCTTATCTTGCAGCGAGGGATTTGGTTACAGCTGATATGAATCAAAACCTCTGATAGCTGATGTAATACTTTTGTTGTCATATTTTCTGTGGTATATTGTCCTTTTTTCCTGTTGTGAACTAAGGATCTATACAGCAGCCCAAATTTATATAATTGCTATGAAAATACACATTCACTAGCCAAACCACTCACACTTCAGTGATGAGGCACTCTATACTCGCTGAACAGACAAGGGATCAATCCTTGGTCCTCACAGTGAATGTTACACTCCTGTACCAATTATCCAGTCTAGCCAGAAAAAAGAAAAAAAAAAAACATTATCACTATATTTTGTTAAATATGCTTTTCTGTCTGATGTGTTTGCTTGGCATGTCATACTGATGAGTGTAAACCTAGGTTAACTGCCACTGGTACCTCCATTTCCGGCAAATTTTGCATTTTAGATGTCCTGTATACTGATGCAAGTAATACCTGGTATGCAAGTTACTCTTGTTTAGTGTGTTTATGGACTAAACTTGTTGAGTTTTGAGAAACCAATAGGTTAATACCTTTTCATTGTTTTGGCAATGACAGGTGTTTATGAAGGACGCATGGCTTATATGTGGGGCTCACTGGTCTCTCCTTATTAAACAACATTTTGGTGGATTAGCTGGATGATGGAACTCAGCTTCATAGGATGCGAACCATCTGATGAAAGATGATGATTACCAACGATTCACTCTTTTTCTCTTTTAAAGTCTGATTTCATTTTGCTAACCTACAAATCCCGTTTATGTATGATTGGACCAGTGACCCTCATCTAAAAGTCGGAAAGCTGTTGCTGCACTAGCAGTGTTATAGCAAAATGTGCGAGGGGTTTATGTAGTGTGACATCTTAAATATAAATGGTGACAGGAAAGAGTGTATGAATGTTTTTGGTTGAAGTTGCAGTTGGGTCATCTGAATTTCCTTTAGACTTCATTTTTTGAACATGTTATTCCTCATTAGGTAGCTCACTTCCTACTGGTATGTCCATGGTGTGTTTCATATACCATTAAAGGGCTCAAAACTGGCTAACCCATCCTTGGCAGATCCATTAAACTATTGTTCTCTTACGAAGGTAAGTATCAGAGAATTAAAAGATAACATTCATCAATACCATCAAATAGTCCCTTGCATTGTAAAATGATTGCCTAGCCATTACCCTACTAAATTATATTAAAGTGAGATTATAATCTACTGCCATGTTGCTGCTTGTATTGCATTGATGGTCCAAGCTTGAATAAAGGAGGGTTAATGCCCTGTCTACACTAGGTGCACAATGGCAATGCCCTTTGTATCCTCCCTCTCCCTGCATCCCTTGGCCCATCCACCACTCTGATGCAGCACCAGCAACCAAGCGAGAGAAACCCAATTTATATTTGAGTTCTACAAATTAAGAGCAGCCACCACAGAATGGTCGATATTGACCATATCGCTATATGACAAAAAAAGGGACAAAAATACACCAGTGGGACCGCTCCCTTTTATACAGTGCTACTGAGATCTCATCAGTGGTATGGGGTCCTATGGGATTTTACGGGTAAAATCCTCTTTTACAAATTTAAAGTTGAGACCTAAATTTAGAAGAAAATTAGAAAAGCTAATATGCCCATTTCTTTTTCTAGTTATGTATTTAGTTTTTATAAAGATATGTCTTATTAGCCAATATAAGCAATCTTGAGAGGCTTTCAACTTCGTATTACATATTTTCAAAAATTTGATTCTTTCTTGGTGGTTGAATAAGGCAGGATGACGAGAGCCAAGGACAGCAAGAAAAATATTCTATTGCAAGCTTGAGGCATTGGGTTCAAGTTATATTACCTGGAAAAAAAAATATTGTGTTGAATTGGTTTGGATTTCAATTATGGGGCTAGGTATAACCAGCTAAAAAATTAGTATCATTAGATGTTGCTAATTGTTCAATCTAGTGCCAAATGTAGATTACCAAAATACATACATTGCCTTCAATCCAGTAACTGTCTAGTTTATGGTTTTGTATGACTTGAAATATGCAATGGACCTAAGCTTTAATAGATGTCTCATCCACAAAACAGTCAGTGGATGGTGAACCTAAAGTTTTACGTGAGTCCTATTTCTTATCGGGTATAAAAATGAGATCTTGTCGCTATATGACAATCTTTATATTCAGGACATGGTGTTGTTTGATTTAGTAACAAAAATCATCATCATTGAACTCCATTAGCCATTTAATATGAGGAAATGAAAGTAGTGTTGCCTCTTCTAAAGCCTCAAATTTTTGGTACGAATGATTAGCTAAATAAACTTAATATAGAAGTAAAGCCAATTGGTCTCGAGTTTAAATTCCAAGAGGAATGACTTAACCCTAAAAGAAATATGTGTGTTGCAAAATGTGCATCGACCAAAACCTTGAGGCGTTTGGGGAGATTAAGCTCACTCCTTGACACTTTCCTTAAAAAATATTTATTCTACCTCTATTAACGCCTCGAGGTTTTAGTAGGAATGACTTGGTGTGAAAATGTGCGTGTTGCAAAAGATGTGTCGACCATGTTCTACTTGAAGGGAAATGTTGAGTGGTGGGCTGCCTCCACTAACGTGTCAAGGTTTTTCGAACTCACGACTAGTTGGCTCTGATACCATATTAAATCTTCTTTAACTAACCATTCCATCAAAACCGCAAGTAGTAGATGCAACATAAATACTTTTAAGAACTCTCCTTGGCTGAAGCCCACTCTTGAGCCAAAAACAGGTACAATTGTGAAAAATTATTTGAAATTTGACAAGGTGGAGGGCGTGTATATATATATATATATATATATATATAGTATAGATTTGACGAAGTGCAATCTATCTACAATTTGGCATTATCGTAGATTGGAACGAAGAAAAACAACTCAAGTAGCAGAACCCATCATAGTTGGGAGAAGGGAGAAGGATGACGATGATTTAAGCCCAAACCATTATATGGTCAGTTTGGTGCTCATTTTATTGGGTTAGTAGAATCTCAATGTCATTAGAGGAATCTCGGGGTCATGTTTCTATTATCCCAGCATTTGATTGAAAATAAACAACCAACACTGCAGTTCGAGAAGAAAACTTTGACTGTTTGCTTCATCAATATATTTACAAAACAGAGAATATAAAACAACAAAGCTTACCAACCTTTTGACAAATCAGATGGAATAAGAAAGAAGAACAGAAAGAAAAGCAAAAACAGTAGGGGTCAAGCCCAACAATCAAAGGGAGGTATGTAAGGCAGTTAGCTTTCTCTTGGTGTTGTTGAGGCGTTTATCATCAACATCATCATCTTCTTCTGCGTAATAGTAATGGTACCACGTTGTGACCACGATTAGAACGCCCAGACAAAACACTCCGTATAGTTGCCTACTCATCTTACCCACCAAATCTTTCGACATCTCTATCATCATCACCATCTCTCTGTCTCTCAAATCTCTCAGATGCCTGTGACTTGGGACTTTGGGTCTCCTTGAAGAGAGAGGGGAGTAGGGGACTATATATATTTATATATAATGAGTTAGTCTATCTGTGGGTATTAGCAAGTAGTCAGTCAAATAGAGGAGGGGAAACAAGGAGGCTAAATGGAAACAATGGTAGCCGCTGGATTGTTGGTGCTGGAATTTAAAGTCAGCAGAGTCATAGGATTGTGACATTTCTCTGTCTTCTTATCTATTCATGGGACACATGGGTACCTTCTCCCAATGGACAAAGAAAGACCACTCTCTCCGGATCGTCCATGGGTCGGCCGAATAGAACGATGCCTCGTAAATCTGTTGCTGGCACCCACCTGTAAGATAACTGGACCACCATAGATTGGCCTACTTTGGCACGGTCAGGCCAGCCCAGCCAAGCCATAGCCTGGTTTGGTTGGGACAGGTTAGTTCGACTTGGGGCGTTTGTTTTGAAGATTTTGACCATACGTGTGCCCTACCGTCCCTCTTTTGCCTCTCAACGGTTAAAATTTAGAACTTGTCATAGTCTGGGATTTTCAGAAATTACAATTTTGCCTTTAAAATATGTGATATCCTAGGACTGCACATTTTGAATTTGATGAAAAAATGGGTTGTAGTACAACTTATTGTTATATATAGCAAGTAGGGGTTAAAGAAGTAGACAAGATGGGTTTTTGTGCGATAACCTGCAGTCATAGGATATCACACATTCAAAAGAAAAGATCGTGATTTTTGCAACATCCTTTATTGTACATACAGTTTTGTAAGCGTCTTTTAGATTACAACCATTGAGAGGAAAAAGTCAAGTCTTACGGTAGTTGTTCTATCAAAATCTTTTTTTTTTTTTTCGTTTTCATAAGGAGTCTCTTATAGGAATTCTTATAGGAATTCGGCTTGTTGGAAATTTTTTACTCAAATATCAGTTGCTGCTGATTTTATCATTTATAGAAATTTATGATTTGTTTTGTGAAATTCCTAGAATTCAGCTTTGTTAATTGTCACTTTTAGCTTAAAGTCTTCAAATTCAATGTTCCAAAAGGCTGGGGTATTTGAGCAACTATGAATCGACCTAGAGATTTCATTCTGCAAAGCAACATCACCTAATTTGTGTCCCACATCCACCTTGAGCTCAGGTAAAATGCACAATAAAAAAAACATAAGATAATGGTCAAGTCAAATACTTTTGCATATAATCAAGCTAACAATGAGAGAAAAGAGAAAACTCTGACTCGATTTTATTGGAGTTTGAGCGGGTTGGGACGAATTCTTTTGCCAATTGATTTACATCGATGCCCACAGAATTTTAGGATGTCTGCTTAGGTGAGGAAATGCATTCACACTACTGCTAACCGACATCTCTCTCTCTCTCTCTCTCTCTCTCTCTCTCTCTCTCCATATCCTCACTATTGCTAACCGACATCTCTCTCTCTCTCTCTCTCAACAGATTAGCCATCCAGACCACAAACTCGTCCAAAACAAGGGCCTCTGCATACCATCCTAGAATTTGGACTGTAGATCATACAACTCAAACAATTGATTCATTGTTTATTTCTGAAAGCATGATTTCAAAAGGCAGTCTCGACCACTTTATGCATTGGCTAGCATAACTGAAAAACTAGATTTAGTTTTTGTAATGCCTTAATTTCGAATACTGAGTATACCGTCAAGGTACTCGAATTTCGTGCGCTACTTCTGGAAAAATCCAAAAACTTCTAAGATCAAAGTCCACAATAAGGTCTAATTTAAAATTTCTTAACAATATAATAATTAATAGTTAAGTGCATAAGCATAAAAAAGTTTAGCGGAAGCAAATAAAGTATCAACCAATATGTATCCAATGTAGCAAGGCTAAGGTCTAATCTAATGTCAAATATGGAATAAATACAATCATGAATAATGTCGCACCCTGCTCACCCAAATCAAACTCAAATCCCGAAATAGAAAAGTCACTCATGTCCCTAGTGCTACTTCTCCAACCTCCGGCTTAACTTCCTGATCGGCCAGTCTCCAAGGGCGGCTTGACCATAAGGCAAGAAAAGCCCTTGCTTTAGGCCCCCAAAAAATAAGGCCTCGTAGCATCGAATCTTATTAAAGTCATTTTTACACATTTAAAAAAAAAAAAATGAAATCAACTTCCTTCCGTTTTTTTCTCCCCAAAAAAATAAAGCGTCGTACTAGTAATTAGTGTGAGATCCTACTAAAGTCATCCTCTCACATTCATAAAAATCATTACACCAATTGTCATCATTTTTCTTTCTACACAATATCTTTTTCAAATCCCAACCTCCCGCCACATCACCAGTGAAGTTTTTCAAATGAACTTTAGATAAAAGGCAACATTTAATTCAATCGTTTCTCACATAAGCATCTAACTGTTTTTTTTTTTACTGATCTGATTCTGTCTTCTTTTTTTTTTTTTTATAATATATGTGGGTATTTTTTATAATATATTTTTGATAATATATGTTAATTAGAATCTACAAACTCAAATATAATCTTCTTCTTTTTTCAGATTGAAGAAGGTACATCAAATTCAAAACTTGTCCATATCTACAATCTGTGTGGCTAATAATGATAAATCACTTAATCAAGTTCTATTGTTCTATGCTTTTAGGGAATTTTTTTTTTTCAATTCCAAGCTTGTATTGTATGTTTATTATATATAGTTAGTATTCATTTTGTTTATAAATACTATTAGTTATAATTTATAAATAAAAAAATATTTCTACTAGAAAAATACGAATCTGAATACTCAAAACTTCAAAAAAGAGAAGAATAGATAATTCGATGCCTCATTTAGGATTGTCGCTTTAGGTCTCAAATTGTTTCAAGCCGGCCCTACGAGTCTCCATCTGTACTCGTCCACTAGATGCGCCTCGACGAACGTGTCGCCCTCGGGGTCGGGGATAATACCTAAGCACCAAATAATGGGTCAGATCCATGGATCTGGTAAGGCACAGTATACAAGTAACATAGGATGTATGTATCAAAAGGAATCAATACGTTAATAATATCATAAGATAAGCAAAGGTACAAATGCTATGCAGTTGGGTAAGAATATAATAAATAGAACCAATATGAAAGTAATGCATCTAATCTAACCATCAAAGTGGCATATTTACACGAGCTGGGTACCGCAGGATATTATGCCGCGATCCATCAATTGCGACAGAGAAATAAAATAACATGCAAGGGATGAAGAGCCCCGCCAATAATAAAAACAATATCAACACTCTCACTCTCCATAGACCGAAACCAAACTCCCATCGACCATCTAACCATAGCTCATCATGATATCTCCAATTCACAATAAATATAGCTCTCATCAAGGATGATCGGTCCAATGGCTAAGCTTATAACAATCGAGTGAATATTTGTGCTGACTAAAGGAAAACAACTTGCGTTGCGTGAGCAATGTCCTATCATATCAATACAAGGTCCAAGGTACATGTCCAATACATATTTACATACAGTCATAGTCCAAGTCCATCATCAAATCCATTGCCATGACCCACTTTTGTTATGGTCTTAGCCCAAAACAGTCCAAGTCTATTATCAGTAGTCAGTGCATTAGTATTCAATCCATTTCCTATTCATAAATGAGTTACAAATCCATAATAACAGTCATCTTCATTATAAGGTATTACAGCCATCCATCCTTAGGCCATATGATGCGCCTCCTAACCATAGATATGGGTCAATGATCACAAATCCATAAATCTAAATCACCACTAGGAAGTCCCAGGTTCAAGTCATCCAATTTCCATTTAATTAACAGGTATTAACAATGGATAACAACAAGAGTGAACATCAATGAATCAATTATAAGATACCCTCAAATCCATGTCAATCAATGGAGATTAGCAAAGGTCCAACCTAAGTATTGGCCTTACTTTCAGGTTCAGGTCTATGTCAGTCAATTCAATTCCTAAATGGAGTTTCAGATGCCAAGGATAGTTTGTTTGGTGCTCTTGAAGTTACGGGCATCTTCAACATCTTCAACGACGTTTAAGGATTGAATCGAAATCCAAATACTACACTAGAACCTACTTTGGTGGGCCCCATGAGTCAAGGTTGAGCCAAACCATTAACTCATACTTGGCACGTCATTAAAAGTCCATTTGAATGGTCAATGGACCCCACAACAAATCAAAACATCAAAAACTGCAAAATTGAAATTCACAGTCTGCAGTGTGTCCGATCGACATCCTCTAAGGGTGGTCGACCGGGTACACTGGGAAAATTAGGATTTTAATTCCTAGGTCGACATCCAGTGCAGTGTGTCCGGTCGACATCATGGCCAGGATGTCAATCGAGCACATAGAGATTTTTGAATATCTACTTGGAAGGTAGAGTTCTGGTTTCTGGAATTCCACAGTGTGTCCGGACGACATCATAGCCTAGATGTCGACCAAGTACATTGGATTTCTTGTGATTGAGAGGAAATTCAGCTCCTAGTTAAACCTCTGCGTCCCCTGTGTATTTGGTCGACATCCACCAAAGGTGGTCGTTCGGGTACACACGAAATTCATTTTCTATAAGTTTCTACCACTTCTCTAATTCACCTCAATTTTCAGCAAAACTGGGTCCAATCTCGTCCATTCATCATGAAACCATACACAAACATAAAAAACACTCCATCCATCCCAAATCCATCACCGACTGGGCCATTGATCTTCTAAATGAGAGATCTCATCCATCAATGGCTAAAAATCCATAAAAACAAGCGCACAAGGCAGATCTAAGCAATCAAACGCCCAATTGAACTGAATTTACATAATTAGATGAAAAGAAACATTTATTCCATGTTAAATAAGTATATTATACTTGCCTCTACTCTAAATGCAATGAAAATGGCTAGAAACAAGAGAATCTAAGCTCTAAGATATAAATCCAAGCTTCTAAGGTCTCCAATCTCCCAATCAAGTCCAAAATACAGATATAGAGAGATCTATAGTACTTAATCCCATATCCACAAGAGAATTGCAATAAGGAATGTGTATTCTAGAGAGAGAAAGGAAAATTATATGGAATTGAGTTGAGGAAAGAAGATTACATTGAATTGTAGAGAAATGAGAGATCTATAAGATGAGAGAGATCCTTAGGCAAGATGATAGTTGTAGCTTGAAGTGATCCACTTCTTCTTCTAGCTAGGAACCTTAGATTTAGGATTTTTAGAAAGAGAAAGGGAGGGAATTCTTGGAGGAAAATGAGAGAATTGGAGGAAAAATGAGAGAGAAGAGAGAAAGAGAGGGAAATGAGAAATGAGAGGGAGATCGAGATCGTTGGAATGGCTGAGGAGAGAGGTTCTTTTATAGTTTTGGTGATGAGAATGAAGTGTCCATAATGCCCTTCCTTGGTTAGTTTAAAATTGAGATAAGTACATGGTTTTTTTGGGTCTTTTTAGGTAGAACTAGGATATTTTCATGTGGAAACCCCTCCCATTAGTTCTAATTACTAGTAAGGGCCTCTAACTAACTAACTAACTCTTAAAAGTCCAAAAAAACACCCCTAGAACCTATAAAACACAAAAAGATACTAATACCTAGAAAATATGCTAAAATACTAAGAAAATACTATGTACTCTTACTAATCCCTACTAAGTAGTATAATTAGCTAATCATATAGTATATTTAATGTAATCAAACAAAAGTGAGGGTCCACAACGGGTGGGGCCTCACAGCTTTACCATACTTTTATAGTAATAACCTTCTAAAAAGATGTTTAAACATTAAGAACTACAAATTTTCATTTTCACCAGCCTTTACATTGTTTTATATAGAGACAAAATAACAACATAGAATTTAGAAAATCTGCAAATAGAGCTCAATACATTTTAGGGTGCATTTGTGAAACTCGAGGATTCAAAGCTCAGCAAAATTATTTTTCTATGTGGGGGTGGGATCTTGCTTTCCACATCTTTCCATAGGATTTCATATCCTCTCTATCATAGAAAAAATGCCCTTTTTTACAGGGAAAATTACCACATTTGTTTTAAATGGAAAAAAAAAAGAGAAAATTGGAATTGTTTCCTCTGCAACGGAATCCTCGCATTACACAAATGTGGGATCATGCAATCTATGAACTTATAGTTCCATGTCAGTGCATGATCCTGCTAAAATTACATTTTTCTTTTTAATTTGAAAGACGCTGCATCAGACAACAGAAAAAGTCGTGCCAACAAAATCCGAACCGAGTCCTCATATTTCAAGGCGTGTTTGTGCTAAGGATTTGATGACGAAGTGGAAAAGTCTCAACTTTCTACATTACCAAGTTTTTGCATTTCAATATGATGCTTTTCAATGTGAAAAAGAGAAAAAAAAATTGAACTAATTTTCCTTGTTAATTTCCACTTAAAACCATTTCTCAGGGGTCGGAACTCGGAACTGCTTTCCCAACTTAACACATGCAAACAATCCAACCGTTTCATCATTCACTCTAGTATTCTAAAACAACAAATCAAACAATCCCACTCTAACAGCAGATTCAAATCTCAATCTTCCACAAAGAATCACACTTTTTAAGAGTAGATTAAAAAGAGAACCATCACAAATAATACCGCATGTACAACTCATCCAAATACATAATACTGTAGGTACAAAAAGAGAACCATAAAAAACAATAAACTCAATTTTATTTCAAAACACCCACATCCCATCAGCACCTTACCAGAGAATACAATGAACCAAACCTGCAAAAGCCTGCTAGAAAATGGCTTTCACAAGTGTAGAAGTGGCCAATTTGGTGAAATCTCAAGGCCTATAAAAGGGCTGATATTGAGATCCAGAGGGTGGAACTCTACCTGCAAGTAGTTCAAGGTGAAATTTAGCAAGTTCTGAAGAGTAGAGGCGAAAAGAGAGAACTTTCTGCTAAAGGGGAAACAGAAAGCCAGAGGAGAGAAGTGTGTGAACCCCATGGCCAGGAGCAATGGAAACATTTCTTTCCCTTTTACTGCTCTCTCTAATCAAGAATGTTTCTCTTAGTTTGTTATGAGATGGATGGAATATCTGCAGGAGTTCTATGAAAATGGATTGTTAGTTCAGATGTTGACTGGAAGGTGGCAAACTCAAACCCAGTAAGACCTTCTAACAACCAGAATCAGGAGATTCGGTGATGCATTGCAGTATCCTAACGGGGCCCACTTGGTGAAACCTGATTAATTCAAAACAAATCTCTTCCTCTTCATGTGATCTCGCCAAATTTTGCAGTGTTTAGGGAACTGTCACACAGATTTCCTATAAAATATGTGGATTAATTTTAATAATTATTCTTGTTTTTGGTATAGATCCTCTTGAGGCTTTGACTCAATGGGTTGAGTCAAAACAAGGACCCGCCCCGCCCTGCTCTTATTAGGGGTGGGTTTTGGTAGTGTGTGTATATATATATATATATATATTTTAAACAAGTTAGGCTTGCGTCTTGTTGACCTGACCTGCCCCATTCCGTATATATAATATATATTTATTTATTACTAAAAATATAAACAAAATTTGTGTTGAGCAAGTGGTGCTGGGGCACTAACTAAAGGCATGTGGGAAGCCGAGTTTGTGTGTTCAAAGTCTCTATCACTTTCTTTCCCATCCATTCATATATTTTTCCCATCCCTAGATATTCTGAAATTTTCTCAATAGTAGTTGGCCGCACCATATGATTGATGATTTGATGAAAATCGTGATAGTAAAACATGCATAACATAGTGTTAATCCTGATAATTAGAGGTAGCTGAGTTGGTTGGCTCCCCATTTCTCATCTACCCTTCCGGGTTCGGCCTCGATTCTTTAGGCTCCTTTTTCTACGATGTGTAGGACTGAAAATTGGGCCGTACTAGCATGGCCCACTTATTCACGGGCCCAGCCAGGTGATTTGGGCTTTTTTTTTTTTAATTTCAGTTTTTTTCAATTTCTTTTCAAATACAACACAAAAGGATCAACGAAAATGAAAACTAAATACCAAACCTTGGAATACAACTTGTATATGAATTTGAATGCAACTATGAATAAAATTACAATTTTAAAATAAAATTACAAATCTTAATAAAATTACAAACTTGAAGAAATCCACAACATTGAATAAAATTTACAACTTTGAATAAAACTTTGAAGAAACTTCACACTTGGAATGTTATGAAATAATTTGAGGAAAATTTACAACTTTGAATAAAATGAAATAACTTGAAGAAAATTTATAACTTTGAATGAAACTACATCTTTGAAGAGAATTACATCTTTGAAGCAATTATAAATTTAAAAAAAAAAATCACAACTTCATCTTCTGCTGCTAAAACTTCTAATTATGATATTTCTATTGCTTGCAACTTTATCTTCTAATTCTTTTACCTCCATTGTTCTGATACCTCCTACATGTCTCCATCGTTTCTTCCGTAAAATTCGTCTTCTTGTTGTCAATGAGTTGGCCACTTTTCATCAATGCTTGTTTCGATGCAATTGTGGAACTGTTAGTAAATCATGGGCCATGATGAGAAGTATGAGAAATCAATGTTCACTTGCTTTACATCAGGTCAAAATATCAAAACTCACGATCTCATCATCTTCACAGTCAGAGAAGTTGATAAATACTGAGTTAATTCAGACATACATTTATTCGAAGATGTGCTACCTCAATTATGGGAAAAACGAATATTTCAGGAAGTTCTCTTTTTCATGAATTGTGTTTGGAAATGGATAGAAGCTAATAATGAGTTAATTCAGACATACCTTCATTGGAAGATGTGCTACCTCAATTGCAGGAAAAATGAATATTTCAGGAAGTTCTCTTTTTCATGAATTGTGTTTGGGAAGGGGTAGAAGCTATATATTTTCCTTGTTCCACCCATTTGGGTAGAATACTCTTTATAAAGTGGGTCCAAGAAATAATAATTGGAATATTATTTATATTTGAATCAGCAGTATTCATATTTTTTTTTTTTTTCAAGTGCAGTCTACTAATTTTACCTTAGGATCTAAAATAGAGGCAAAATGGAAAGTTAATGGAGCATTTCTCCAATTTTGCGAAAAAAAAAAAAAAAAACCTCCATTACTTTACACATATATTTGAAAGACTTTATGTCTCTATATTTTTTAAAAGTAAGACTAATATCATAGAATTATGTTAAAACTTAATTTGAGGTTGGGTAATATAACGCAGAAAATCTTAAAATTGCTTTGTAAGAACTTCTAAAAAATATTTTATTATTTTGATAAGTTTCCAAACATCTTCACTTATTGAAAACCCTTTATTTGCTAAATTCAATGCACTATATTGATTTATTACATCCTTAAAGAAAAAAGACCTTTAGGGGCGGTTTTTGTTCGCCGCTAAAGATAAAAAAAATTCGCTGCTAATACTTATTCTAGCGAAAAATTTCCCATCACAGATTTTGATGTCAAAACCCTTTGCCGCTATTAGTATATGGTGGAAAAGCGTGTGCCACAAATAAATATAAACCGCCGCTAATAATGGGAATTCCACCGCCGCTAATACTATGAAACCACTTTTTAGCAATGGATGTCTTCTAATTTATCATAGTTTTAGCGGCGGTTTATTTTATCCGCTGCTAAAACTATATATTTTGTTAAAATAACTTATGCCACCTATTCACGTTGATCTAAGATGTCTCTTTAAAATAGTTTAGGTCGAGTCAGTGGGTAGGGACTTTTGCATATCATAAGTCTTTTAGTTCAAAACATGGGCCTGAGTTTCCCTTTGATGCATGCAACCAATTGTACGTCCCTGTCTGAAAAGACAAAGATACAAAGAGATAAAACAAGATTAATCCTCATTAGAAGCTTTTAACGGCCTATTTTTTTAGCTCATGGTAGGGACCATAGGATAGATGGTGTGGATGAGAATCCTAGCTACTTTATGTGGTCCTTTCATGTCTTTTGCACATTATATATAGTAAAGCAGCGGTGAATTTGTGTGGGGAGCAATACGTGGCACATTCTCAGACTTATGGATTCGTGGGGGAGCAACACGTGACACATCCTTAGACTTTTGCAATGCCACATTCTGAAATTGTCATTCTCATCTAATCTCAACAAATCACTATTATCTAATTTTCCTACAAAATAGGATCTTAAAAATCTCAAAAAGCCAACTCTACAATTTTGAATTTTGAATTTCTCTCATAGTTCCCAGCATGAAACTTCTAATTTAAGCGGGACTCTTCCTCTAATTACCAACTCGAGTAGGAAGTAACCATTACTTTCCAAGTCCATTAACTTTCTAAAGAAAGAACGAAAGAGAGGAGTCCTAATGTAATGGCCGACTGAGGTGGGACCCACACATGGGCCTGTGGTCAAGTGAACCGCACGGCCCACTAATTCTAACACAAAAGGTTTCCCATATTGTCACTGTTGTCAGATCTTTCTGAAATACCAAAGTATGCATCCAATGAATATGTAGCTCTTTTTTGATGAGTAGGCTCCATTTGCATTTTTAACACATCATCAGCCGTGGAAATGGTTTAACAATTGCCCAAAACTCTTTATGCAAATTTCAGAGTTTTTGTATTTGGATTTGGTGTGTAAATCCATTCACAGGTTGCATCCTAAACTAAAGCACAATATATGAATTAATGCATGAAACTTAATTATAGTTTCAATGTGGATTGTTTCTTCACTCAAAATTTGTACATTCTTAAAATCATTATCTTACATGGATATTTTGACAAATTTCAACAAATGTCCATGTCCAAGTTAGAGAGATGAAAAGCACTTGAATTTGAATCTAAATGCAAAATTAATCATTATCTTTTACTTTCAAATAATGCACACTATTCAAAGGATGACATAGTATAAACCTACAATTCAAAAAGAATCTCCTCACAATTCACGTTCCATAAATGCCAACAACAAACCCATAAATTCCTCTGCATAGTATATACACAACCCACTAAAAAGATATAGGAAAAAGAAATAGGAAAAATGGTTATTTCATCACTCTGATAGAGAAGGAGAGGACCACATAGAGGCATATACATTGTAAGGATTATGGACCATTCAAATTCTGCTGCAACCGATTCATTTCCTCTCAACCAATGTCGAAAATACAAAACCCAAAAATTCTACGCAACTGAAAAAAATACAGAAATGAAACTTTTCAAACAAAATGCCCACTCCTTATGGGTTTTCTCTCTTTAAAAAAAAAAAAAAAAAAAAAAAAGAGCAGGATGCCCCACATGAGCAAAATATAGGATATGAATATTTCTAATTAGATAATTGGAGCTTCAAAGCAAAATTGTTATAAAAAATTCATAGAGGTTGTCTGCGTGATGGATATGGATATAGGAAAATATAGGATATGGTGGTCCAAGCAGTTTTTAAAATAAACTAAAATGAGTTGTTGGATCTTTGGAAATTAGATTGATCTTCTTCTCTTTGGGAAAATAGAAAAATAATAAAAAAGATAGATAATAATCATTGCACGTGGTCTTTACACTCCACAATTATGAAGAATCAACCATCGTTGCATGATGGATGTGAACTTCTATTATATTTTGTTTAATATGTTATGAAGTTCAGGTTAGGTTAGTGGGTCATAGTAATAAAGTTAGTCATTTTGTATAGTCTTTGGGTGGCAAAAATACCGAAAAAAAAATGAATTTATCTATTAAATGGGTCATTTGGAGAAGTTTATTTCTTTCCTTTTTATTTTTTTATAAGTTGTCATTTTTTTCATCATTTATATTTGTTTAAATTGTCCTGAAATTTTATCATTTTGCTACCCCTTATTAATTTTTCAAAATGTGTAGTTTTATATGTTTGATGATTTTGATATCAAGAATAACAAGTGGAGAACTGCAATTGAGACTTCAGTTGACATAAAAAAATACAATATACAGTAATTTATATGTTTTGTATGTAATTAAAAAGCTTTCTTATGTTTTAGTAAATGATTTTTCTTTTATATCATTTTTATATACTCATTCAATTTACTTAATCATTAAAATATTTTCTTTTATTTTTTTGTATTTTTTTCTACACTCCATTTTTCTTTCTCTCTCAATCTTGTAAGGTTCATTTAACATCCATGCATGGCATATGAAAGTAGAATTTTTAGTTATTCCATTGTAGAATGAAGCGTCAACATCAGCCTCCTCTTAAACTGCATCTTAGCGTATATTACATAGCGGAGACAGTTCTAGCATCGTCGCCATTAATACCATAAAGAACACGATCAGTTTGATCTCGAATATGATTCAATGTTTTGATATTGATGATTGATTTAGATTTATATATAAGATTTTAATTTAATAAATTTGCCTCTTTAAAATAAGCATGCCTCCCAATTGCATTTGACAATCAATTTGTTCCTATTTATGTTTAAATTTACTTTCGACTAACCTCTCTCTCCGTCCAATATCCATGCCCCATGAATGGGAATGGATAAAGGTATATGGGGTTTCCAAAGGATGATGACTAATTTTGAATTTTATATATAATTTTTTTAAATAGAGTTTGTTTATGTATTCGGTGTTTACTTTTAACTTAAATTGAGTTTTCCTACTATAAATTAAAGGCTCGCGTTAAACGCGGGCCCTGAAGCGCTAGTTATATATATATTAAAGCAAACGGAGAAGTGGGCTGTGGGGGGTGCCGCCTCAGCAATCCAATAATTCTCCTTTTAAATAAATATGGAGAAAAAATATAAAGTGCTTTAAGGTGCCATATCATCACATGCCACAATTTTTTCTCCAAAAAAATCTCTTTATCGATATCCTCGATCTCCTAAAGTCTCTCAATCAAGATCCCCTAAAATCTCTCTATTTTGCTACAGTTATTCTCTCTCTCAGCAACATCGAACACTACAACAAAATACAGTTTTGCCAACGCAGTCATTGCGTCTAGTAAGGTAGGTTTTGCATCGGCAAAGGATTTCACAACGCATTTCAGCTCAACGACAGCGCGTCGACAACCATGTGTAGCCAAATCCATAGCCGACGCTATTTTAACTGCGTCGGCATATCCCTGTACAATTGCCAACGCACTGCAGCGTCAGCCAATACGTCGGGAAAGAGATTTGTGTTGGCAAAAAGTCCAACTTTCCTTATTCGAAAACCATATTACGCCGACATTGGTAGTGCGTTGGGAGTTCCTAGTAATGCCGACGCTGGCAGCGCATTGGGAATTCATAGTAATTGCCGACACTTGTAGTGCATTGGAAATTCCTAGGTAGTGCGTTGGGAATTCGTGGGAATGGTCGACGATGATTAAGTGTTGGGAATTCATGAAACAGCTGATGCTACCAATGCATTGGGAATGCATGAAATAGCCGATGCCACCAATGCGTTGGAAATGCGCTATATCTTTGGGCTAACGTGTTGGGAAATGCAACTTCGCCGACACGCAAATCACGTCGGGAAATGTTGTAATACATTTTCTTTTTTACAGCGCACGTTGGTGCGTCGGAAAAGATGCCCACTTGAGAAATCATGGTTTTAAAACACAGACATCAAACACTGCATCAGCCATTAAATGTGAAAACCACAAATGGAATTGTGACATAAAATGTTCAATCATAATCTCTCCACATACACTCGTAAAGCTAAATCAAGAAGAAGAAAAAAAATTTAAATCCATTCAAAAGGCTTGAAATCCTTAGGCATTCCTAAATTTTATGTTTTTTCATTTATCCTCTCAACTACAAATCAAACCCATATCGAATTAAACAAAAACCCAAGCATCATTCAAAATAAAAAAAATAAATAAAGAGAAAAATTGAACAAATAATCCATAAAACCCTAAAAAATTCGTATATTGTGGATGCCGGAGAGACAAAGGAGGTGTCAGACAAACGAAGGCGAAGAACACAGATGATAGGCTTGTTGCTTTGAAGATGCCGGAGAGATGAAGACAAAAGAGAAGATGCGAGAACCCTCTTCGGGTGTGAGATGAGAAGGGTTAGGGTTCAACCATTGACGACCTTGATGGAGGAGGAATCGTCATTTGAAGGGAGGCGAGTGTAGGTGGTGGTGTTGGAAGAGGGATGAGGGGGATTTGGCTTTTTGGAGGGAGGAGAGGGTTTGGAAGGGTGATTTTGGAGGGAGACGAGTGTTGTTAGGTTTTTTACTCAAAAAGGGCTTTTCCCCTTTTCGACTTAAAAGACACGATGTCACGATGTCTGCAGGCCGTCGCCAAGTCCCAATAATCTGTCACAAAAAATTTTGTATTCCGTGACGAAAAAATTTCGTCGTGGATTATTTTGGAGGTATTTTGCGACAATAATTTTTTATCCCGAAAATCTTTTAATAAAATAAGGTGCAAATGATTTACCGACAAAAATAATACGTCGCCAAATATATAGTTTCATCAGAAAAACTTTATTTCTTGATGGTGCCAACTCCATTTTTTGGCGCCAAACTTTTCGCGGCAATATTTAGCGATAATTGAAAATTATCGTCGCTAAATAATTTGTGTTTTCTTTTTAGGCGACGAAATGAATATTTCGTCGCCAAAAACAACATTTAGTGACAAAATTTTAAAACGTCGCGGAATATTTGCCGCAAAAAATGATTTTTGTTGTAGTGAGCCAATGTATGTTTTTCATAACTTCTGCCAAGGCGGTCGTACTTGTGTTGGTAAAAGTAGCAATTCTCTGTAACTTTTGCCAACACAGTCCAAATATGCATCAGAAATCAGACTTTTGCCAACGCCAATTTTCACTGCGTCGGCAAATAGGGTCGGAAAAGTTTTTCCATGCTTTTGCCAACGCGGTCTTACTTGCGTCTATAAAAGTAGCAATTCTCTGTGACTTTTGCCAACGCAAATTTTCACTGCGTCGGAAAATTTTATCGGGAAAGGTAAGTTTGTCAAAGATGGGGCTTTACGGACGCAACTCATGCATCTGCAATGGTGTGAATAAAAACTCAAACTTTCCCAATGCACACCTGTGCGTCGTCAGGATGTAAGATAATTGCCAACGCATTATTGCGTCGCCATTAGAAAAACACGCGTTCACAAAACTTTCCCTCTCTTTTGAGTTTTTTTTTTTTTTGCGCCAATGTGATTTCCATAGCTTTTGCCAACGCGGTCTTACTTGCGTCGGTAAAAATAGCATTTTGTGTGACTTTTGCCAACGTAGTCCATTTATGCGTTGGAAATAAGACTTTTACCAACGCAAATTTTCACTACGTCGGCAAATAGTGTCTCGAAAGGTTTTGTACAGCTTTCCCAATGCGGTCTTACTTGCATTGGTAAAAATAGCAATTCTTTGTGACTTTTGCCAACACAAATTTTCACTACGTCGGAAAATAGTATCGGAAAAGGTAAGTTTGTCATATATGGGGCTTTATGGATGCAACTCATGTATCGGCAATGGTGCGAATAAAAACTCAGAGCTTTCTCAACGCACACCTGTGCGTCGCCAGTAGGCAAGATAATTGCCAACGCATTATTGCATCAGCTTTAGAAAAACACGCGTTAGCAAAACTTTCACTCTCTTTTGGGGGGATTTTTTCGTTGGTGCCAATATCGTTACCACAGCTTTTGCCAATGCGGTCTTACTTACGCCGGAAGAAGTTGCAATTTCTATGACTTTTGCCAACGCAGTCCAAATATGCGTTGGAAATAAGACTTTTGCCAATACAAATTTTCACTGCGTCGGCAAATAGTGTCGGAAAAAGTGCAGTTTGTTGATCTTCCATCTTCTCAAGATTGTCATCTTTTTATTTTAATATTTGGGCCCACCTTTTAACAATTCACACTGATAAATTTTTCATTAAAAATATAATTTTCTTTTAGTTTTCAAATAGAGCTCTACTATATTCAAAGATTGTCACATGTGAACGAAAATCAGACCCAACCTTTTAGTAGACCACCTCATGGATGGGCTTGTAATAAAAATATTTTGAGGTTGGTGTTATTTTTGTAGAATCTTATAGGCATCCTTTTTTGATCTCATTATATAGACATATGACCCTAAATTTGGCCCACCATAAATTACACTTCCGTGGGCCCACATGGACCAATAATTAAGAGATATATACATTGATCCAAGGTGGGCCAATTATTACTAGGATCAAATCACGCTAGCCTTACATGTGAACGAAAATCAGACCCGACCTTCTAGTAGACCACCTCATGGATGGGCTTGTGATAAAAATATTTTGAGGTTGGAGTTATTTTTGTAGAATCTTATAGGCATCCTTTTTTGATCTCATTATATAGATATATGACCCTACGTTTGGCCCACCATAAATTACACTTCTGTGGGCCCACATGGACTCATAATTAAGAGATTTATACATTGATCTAAAGTGGGCCAATTATTACTGGGATCAAATAACACTAGCCTATCGTTTTAAAGTCTCTTAATTTATGGCTTTTAAAGTTAAGATGTTTATACATTTTTTTTTTTAATCTAGAGCTAAAAAGCGGTTTAATCAGTTCTAAAATGGTATTGATGTTACTTCAAAGGGGTAGAGAAGAAATTTGTACGGAGGGATAGAAATGACCATTGGCCTATGTGAAAATAAAAAAAATTGTGCATTTGTGCAACGAGATAATTGCACATTTTTATGATTTTTTTTTATGTTAACAATATTATGTTGTTTGGTGTGATGTATTTTCCTTGCATAGAAGAAGAAATGAATCATTTTTCCTTAATAGAGAGGACTTGATTTTCTACGAAAATATGAAATCCCATTCTCATGAGGAAAGAAAAATCTGCATAAACTAGAATCCTCTTGTTGCACAAACAAGTCCAAATGGGGTGGCTTTGTTTTATTGGGCTTTGAAATTATCAATGGGTAACAAAAACTTGAAGAATTTCTTATTACTAATATTATATATATTAACAAAATTCGCTTTTCTATATCTTCTTTAGTAATTATGGCTATTATTATTATGTTTATATTGTTGTTGAATGGATTTTTCAGCTCTATCTTTGTAATAGTTTATTGTTGATGTTGACTACTTGTATTTGTGATTGAAGATGTGTTGACTGTTTTTATATAAATATGCATGAATAGATTCTTATATGTTTATAATTAATTTTGATATCTCATAAATTCAAAATGTAATATCTTACTTTTTGCCCCGGGCTAAGCACGGGCGCGTTTTGCTACTTGTATATAATAATTACTATGCATTATTAATTTAATGACAGTAGATCCTATTTCTGATTAAGAAGTCCATTGTCAAATGCAATTGTGGATAATTTGTCGCGGACATGTAGGATGAATCTTACACATGGCATAATTGAGGCCACATTTGCACAATCATTAAAAATCTGTGAACCTAAATTATTGATATGATATGGATTGGAATATTGTTGTTAGTATCCTAATGACTTCATTTGGCGAATGAATGCTTTATATTTAGTTTGTTTGGCTACCCCACTCCCAAGTCCTACCTTGCAAAAACTGTGCAGTTGATATAATTAAGTTTCTTTGGTTTTTCCGGAACTACCTGATTAGCCTTGCACATGGTATATAGTATGTATACTCCAAAGATGGAGATGATGCAAACCAATATCAGGAAAGATGTAGATTAGCCAAGTACTTTATGTGGCTACTGATGAAAGGCTTCAGCTAGAGTGAGACACTGGTGGTTGCTTCTCATGAATAAATAAGATTATTAGGTTAAGCCTATGAATCATAAACCAGGAATTGCGATAATAGTTCAAGGGCCTAGGATTTGGACATTGCTAACAACTTTATTTTCATTGACTTTTGTTACATTCATAGGGAATCTAATCACGTGGTGATCTCTATGGCCAAGATAGCCTTTAATTTGGGTTTAGGTGACTGTTGGTTTGTTGAAATCTTGGACTAATCTTTTGTTCTTTGTTTAGCTTTCTGAATAAATTTCTTTCCTGTACTAAAAAAAATATGATTATTAGATTAGACCTATGAACCATGAATGGTGGACTGCGATCTAGCAATCCAAGTAATCTCAATTTTGATCTTCAAAATTAGGATGAGAATTTACCTTGTTAGCAAGTACTGGTGGAAGTGGAACCCTTCATATCCAATCATCCATGTTGCATTTTGGGGTGACCCTGATAGGCCCCTCACTGCCAATATTGGAATCTGGAGATGCCCATGCATACACATGAGTTTTTGATGGATTTGTCATGTAGGTTTCAGTTTGCATAGGGATTTGATGATAAAGATTGTTTTCCTTTATGGGCCCACACTGTAATTGAAAATAAAATTGGGCTTTACCATGGATATGGACAGGACCTGAGAGAATCATCCGAATCCTAGTCCATTCTCACACAATATATATAAGAAAAACCTGAAATCTTGGTGGCATGGTAATGATGTGATGGTCTAGATATCCAAGAATGACAATGGTGTGTGGTATCTTGATGATATATATTGATAGTCAGGGATTGGGCATGATTTAAATGAGTGTGGCCTCTTGTTCCATCTCTTAGCATTTTCATCCTTTTATATACACCTCTTGCCATCTTGAATCGGAGATAACATCCCCACAATTCCTTTGCCATCTGAATTTGAATCAGTTTTCCTCTTATGTTAATGAAGTTGTTGTTCTAGAGAATAGAAAGCACAGAAGAACACTTGAGGAGAACCTGGGGGTACTGTTATCTACTTGAGCAGCCACAGCTTTCAAGTGTATCAACCGAACCTATATGAAATTTTCTTGAGATGCAAGTATCCCCCATCACAAGTAATGGCCCAAGAAGTTAGGAGTTCTATCAAAGAAATGTAAAGTCATATTTGAATTTGAGATGGTAGTTTTTGCTCTCCTTTTTTTCATTTTTTTAGATGTGGTCCACTTCCTTTGGATGAAGACCTTGTCATGATCATAGAGTTGCTGCAAAGATATTTTCATATGATGAACTTCATAATTATTTAGGCCATAAGTGGGAGGAAAATCTAGAAAGCAGAAGTTGTTCAAACGCAACAAAATGCAACTTGATTTGAAATTAGAGTGAGCATAATCCCATTTCCACAAGAAAGCACCATATTATAACTCTGATGACAAAAGATATATCTTACAAACAAAAACCAACCCATTATTAATAAACCAATTTCTATTGACGCTTAAGTTGAAGATACTTGCATAGCAACAAGACATGAGTTACAATTCTGATTTCGAGAGCTATTAAATTAAATCTGTCTGATAAAGTTTACTCAAAACTTATTTGGACTGTAACTAAATTCTGTAAAGCATGATGCAATTTATTGGCATAGACCATGAGCAACATGAATAGTCATCGAAGTTAGAGGATGATTATAATTAAGCAAGGTGCGGTTAGCTATCAACTAATAGGAGATATGTAACTAGATCCCGATGAGACGTAGCACCTTGCCACCTGTGCGTGATTATGTGGATCTCGAGGCGGGGGCGATAAAGGGCCTACTTGTTGTGCCACCATAGGATGGGATTAGGGGACTTGAAGATCTGGATGGGGTCCTCTTGTGTAAAAAAAAAAAACAGTCATTTCACATGGGTGTTTAGTCGAACCACCGGTCCAATCCATTCTTATGGGCGTAAACGTAGGGGATGCGTGTACTATAGGGTTGGGGTTGGGTGGTTTGGGTCCTCTCAGATTATCTATCAGGTGGGCCCTATTAGGGGTGCACACCAAGCACGAGGTGTATATATATATATAAGAAAAATAAGGCCCTCAAATTGGCTCATATATAATTAAAATAAGGCTTTAATAATGATGATGTTAAGAAAAATAATAGGGTCGGGCCAAGCCTAGTATTATTTAGGCGTGGCCCTCAAATTGACGAATCTAAAAGAGTTTATCCAAGCCTTGCCCTCTGACAAATAAAAACCTTCATTTTGCGAGCCTTTTCAAGGCTAGGCTGAGATGAGTATCCTCATGGGACCGAGAGGGCTCCATTGGCACCCTTATCAAACGAGGCTATCTCAGCATAAAATGGCTACTCTCGTACGAAGAGCATAAAATGGCCCATCTCATCAGCAGTAAAGAATACAATTTCACCTCAAGTAAATATAAGAAATTGTTGAACTAAGAAACCTTGTTTTTAACTTTCTCAGTAACTCCATCAAAGTAGAGAACAAAAGATAACAATTTTGGACGATAGAATGAATACGGCGGCAGCTGCTTAGGGCCCGTTTGGTAATTTTACTAATATAGTTAAGTAAAGTGAAGTCAAGTTAAACATCCCATCAAAAGCACTTTTCTAAAAAATTCCCTCAATCTTTTCCAAAAAAAATAAAAAAGCAACCACATTCATTCACTAAAAAACAAAAAAACTCCATTTCCTTATACAAAAAGTAAAAAATATTCAATCTCAAACAACTAAAAACAAAATACCATCATAACTCACTTATATTTTATTCATTCTTTTTATTTCACTTCACTCCACTTTATTTTAAAAGTAAATTACCAAACGGGCCCTAATAGGGTTAGTTTGTCATTTCACTAATATTGTAAAAGTCAAATAAAGTCTTCATCTTTTTGAAAAAATATAACATCAAAAACGTTTTAATTCAAAACTCTCCCTCTTTTCAAAAAAAAAGAAAAAACAACTATCTTTATCCACTAAAAACAACTATCTTAGTCGATCCACTAGTCCAATCCATTCTTATGGGTGTAAACGTAGGGGACGTGTGTACTATAGGGTTGGGGTTGGGGGGTTTGGGTCCTCTCAGATTATCTATCAGGTGGGCCCTATCAAGGGTGCACACCAAGCACGAGGTGTGCATAGGATAATTTTCATATATATATATATATATATATATAAGAAAAATAAGATCCTCAAACTGGCTCATACATAATTAGAATAAAGCTTTGATGATGATGATGATGTTAAGAAAAATAATAGGGTCGGATCAAGTCTAGTATTATTTGAGCGTGGCCCTCAAATTGGCGAACCTACAAGAGTTTATCCAAGCCTCACCCTCTGACAAATAAAAACCATTTTTTTTTTTTTTCCAAGCCTTTTCAAGGTTAGGCTGAGATGAGCACCCTCATGGGACTGAGGGCTCCTTTGACAGTGACACTCTTAT
This sequence comes from Camphora micrantha, assembly GCA_003546025.1. Classification (NCBI taxonomy): domain Eukaryota; kingdom Viridiplantae; phylum Streptophyta; class Magnoliopsida; order Laurales; family Lauraceae; genus Camphora; species Camphora micrantha. The sequence continues at coordinate 53,606,055 of QPKB01000001.1, forward strand.
CAAACAAGGCTATCTCAGCATAAAATGGCTACTCTCGTACGAAGAGCATACAATGGTCCATCTCATTAGCAGTAAAGAATACAATTTCACCTCAAGTAAATATAAGAAATTGCTGAACTAATAAACCTTGTTTTTAACCTTCTCAGTAACTCCATCAAAATAGAGAACAAAAGATAACAATTTTGGACAATAGAATGAATATAGTGGTTGTTGCTCAGGGCTAGTTTGGCACTTCACTAATATAGTAAAAGTCAAATAAAATCTTTATTCTTAAGAAAAAATATCACATCAAAAGCACTTTAATTGAAAACTCTCCCTCTTTCTCAAAAAAATAAAACAAATGAAAAAACAATTATCTTTATCCACTAAAACACAAATAAAACTCAACTTTTTTATATAAAAAGTCAAAAAAAAATTATAACAAACAACTAAAAATAAACACATTTATAATTTATTTATATTTTATTATTTCTGCAAAATCAACTTATACTTTGACACTACTAGTAGACTTGCCCAGCAAGCAATGTGACACCTTTTATAGTGTTCAACGGCAAATGTAGGGCAGCCATGTGGTCAAAGTTCCTTAGATTTTTTTATAATTAGCTTGTCGGACGCACTTTGATTGATTGACTGATTGATATCTTGTCAGACTAAAGTAATAAAAGTAATTCGGAAAGTAAAGCATGAAACGATGAGAGCAATTATTGAACTTGCTCTGAAGTTGTGATGACGGATTACTGTCCACTTTTGAAAGAATATTAATTATTTAAAAGTTGTGGTAAGATTTGTGCGTCTAAAATTAGTTAAACTTAAATTATGAAAGTAATTTTTCAAAAGTAATCAACAAGTAACCTCTATTTGTCTTCCATCCATATATAGGATGTGAAAATGCATTATGCTTATGTAAGTTTTACATATATGATGTTCACATATGTACAACATATTATGCATCTAAATCATGTTTATTTGAAAGCATCATTTTTGATAAACTTTGAGTAGTTTGAATTATAGATATAGAATTCTCATATTTTTCAAATCCATTAAGATTTAAGCAATGAAACTAGTTTTTTTTTTTTTTTTGGGTTTAATGGGTGAACCAAAAACTCCAACTATTTGGGTTAAAAATTTGAGGCTTGTTAAAGTTGCAAGGAAGCTGCAAGTGCTTTGATAGGGATTGGTAACTTTGAGGCTTGTTAAAGTTGCGAGGAAGTTGCAAGTGCTTTGATAGGGATTGGCACAAGAAAAAGTTCGGGGGTGGAAGTTGCATAGACACCTTTTATAGATGCGTTAATCTTTATAAAAGTGGCCTCATTTATATACTTTTTCCGTACCTCATTTACAGATGTGACGTGTCACTAACCCATCATTTGGAAGTGGGGTTAGGAAAAAAAGACGGAAGGGAAAATGAAAAATGAGGGTGTTTGAGAAGGAGGGAGGGAAAGTGGGGGAAGAAAAAAGAGTGTGGGGCCCACACAAAATTTTTTCCCCCAAAACAGGAGAGAAAATGAGGGCAAAGGAGGAAAAAAGAGGGGGAAATTACAAAATTGCCCTTTTTCTCAATTAGAATTTTTGCCCAAATAAGGATAAAATGGTTTTTATCTCTCTACCTCACAAACAAACAAAATTATACTTTTTCACTTTTATTCCCCCTACTTTTTGACTTTCCAAACAAGAGGAAATAAAATTAATTTCCACTCCCCTTCATTTTCCTTTCCCCTCAAATTTTCCCTCCCCTCCCCTCTTCTCCCCCCTTTCCAAACATAGTGTAACTGCAAACAAGCGTACATATCCACAAATGGATATAAGCAAATGACCTATGAATGAAAAATAAATTAAAGAGAGAAAAATTGAAAATCAAGTCATTATCCTTACAATTCAAATCATAGAAAAGACAAAAACTTATCAACGCCTTTGTATTGAGTCCGGATCCTCTTAGGCTTAAGTTAAAGAAATTCTGATTTGAATAAGTGAAATTCCATAGTAGGACATACAAATTTAAAATCTAATTACTTGTAATAAAAAGCCCTCTAGTGTATTGGGTATCTTCAAATTTTATCCAATACAAATTAGTTTCACTGTAAGATTGAACATTTAATATAAAAATAAAGTGAAAACAAATAATACGTAAGGACTGTGTCAATCACACTTCTTTATCTAAGTGTTTTTTTTTTTTTAGTGGCCTTGATTCTAGTAGGTAGCCTACACTATGGAGTTCCACTCCTCGATTTCTCCGAGTCAAAGCTTCATAGTATCCCATCTCCTCCTTCTTATGTGCTTCATGTATTTCTTCTCACCATTAATTCCTATATATTCAATTCTAGACAAATAAAGAAGCTCTTGGTGAGAGAAGGATGTACTGTTTAGTTTCCAACATTGCATCCCTACTATCACTTCCTTTAATGTCTATTTCCTAATTTACAAGAACATCAAATTCTTCTACGGAGAATTTCAAGTTCTCCGAAAGTTGCCCTTGAGGTGAAATTCCTAAAACCTCCTCTTTGGTGGAGCATTTGAAGCTTCAAGAAAATACAAAAGGGACTAGGATTTCAAAAAGTCATTTAAGACTTTTTAGATAACTGGATTTTAGAATTCTTGTAAAAGAAATACGTTATTTTAAATGTTACGGGACAAGGAACGCATAATGTCTAAAAACCCCTAGCACACCAAATTATTGTAAAAAATTCTCATAACAAAAGGCCTTTAGCTATTCCTTTTATTTATTATATTTTTTTAGTGAGCCGAAGTTAAGTTGAGACATTTAGAGAACAATTTGTGATGATTAATACGAGTAGCAAGAAGAACTTTTCCTTGGGGGGCCACTATGTAGAAAAATCTTATTGGGAGGGCCACATAAAAAAAATACATGTAAATCTTAAAATATATTGGGGTTTTCTTGAAACTTTTGGGGCATATGTAAAAAATTATAAATCTTGCTAAAGTTTAAGGGGTATTTATGAAATTCCTTGGGGGGGGGGGGGGTGTTTATGACCCCTACTGTCCCCCCCTCTGGTTCCGCCACTTATCAGTAGGTTGGTTATGTTGGGTTGAAGCTTCTCTAAGTACAATATATTTATCCATCAAAATTAAACCTACTATTTGTGATCCTGTATGTAGAATTTGTGAATTCTTAATTATAATAGAATTTCTAAATTCTCCTTTTGTACTTAAACATTCAACAACTCCACGAAAGAAAAATAAATAAATAAATAAATAAAGGTGAATAAATTCAAAAATATTGTCAGAGCATTTGAGACCTTTTAGGTCGTTGGAATTTTGAAATTATTGTAAAAAGATATGACATTTGAATATGGGACGATCCATCACATCATATTTAGAAGAAACCTATACACCTCAAATCTTTGTGAAAAATTCTATCAAAGGAACATGCATTAGGGCATTTAGAGGAGTTGAGCTTTTTGGAAATTTTTGACATTGCTTTATGCTCTTATCCCTTTAGCATTCCAAATGCCACATTTGATAGAAAATCTCTGAATTTCAGCCCACAGGATAAAAACACTTTTGGCTTTATGAATTTCTAGAGTTCTAGCATTTAGAATGTTAGGGAGGGATTGAGCATTTTCAATTCTATATTTTGGAGAATTCCAAATGCTATAACAAGAATTTTCACAATTTTTGTAAGGGAAATTCTAAATGCACCATTTATTTTGCTGAGCACACCCACCTTTAAAAAAAAAAAAATACTATTCATAAATAAATATGGTTGTACTTAGCAAAATGAATGGGTGCATATAGAATCACCCTTTTTCCAAATAGGCTCGTGATGTTTGTGAATGATCGAATATTGCAGAGCACCGAGTAGGGCTTTACTTCAAAGGCTGGATTTCATGTGGCCAATGGCCATGCAGATTCCAAATTCATTTCTTTGGTTCCTTTCTCATCTGAGCTTTACCCATTATTTGGGAAGGGGGGAAAATGGGGGGAGGAAAAAAAAGGGGGAAAAGGTGGGGTGAAATTTTTTTGGAGGACGTTTAGGGGGGGGGGGGGGGTGCAAAAGTTTTCTCCCGAAAACTGGGGGAAAATGGGGAAGAGGAGGAAAACATTGCCAAAATTACTAAATTGCCCTTTATATGTAAAAGATAATTTTAAAGTTTTTACAAAAATTAGGACAAAATGATAATTTTCTCTCTATCTCACAAACAAACAAAACCCCACTTTTTCATTTTTCTTTTCCCTACCATTTGACTTTCTAAACCAGAAGAGGTAAAATTAATTTTTCCTCCCCTCCCCTCCCCTCCTCCTTCCCTTCATTTTCCTTCCCACTTTAATTTCGCGCCCCGCCGCCCCAAACGGACCCTAATCCCCTGCTTTACTACGTAGTTTCAAAGGACTTCCTTTTGCTTTTGCTTGCTTTTCCTTTCCCTTTCCGTTTCCGTTTTTTATGGTAGCTATCATTTTTCTGTCTCTCTAAAGCAGCCATCAGACTCTTTTGGATGGTTCCCAACCAAGCTTTCTGTCGTTTTCATGGAGTTCCAAGGAAAAACCCGTAACAGGTCTTGAGAATTGAATAATGTGGCACTAGACATGATTGATTCTGTTTGTCCAGGAATCTGTCCTGGGATCGGGACAGATAGCATTTTTCAACTTAAAAATGTCAGTGACAATAGGATTCTTTCAAATAAAATAACTTAAATAATGATGGTTTGATGGGGGAGTGGGGTCCACGACTGGGTGAAGATGCTGAGTCCCCTGGATCGACGAATGACGATGCCGAGTGACTCAGTGAGTGCTTTGTGTAGAATTTTTCCGGGGAGAGCCACGGGGTGAACTCTTTCTCTCTCTCTCTCTCTCTCTCTCTCTCTCTCTTTTTGGTAATATGGAATTCCACGACTCCCTTTCAATTCGACCATTGGTAAATCTACGGATACATTGAATCACCCTATTAATTTTTATGTATCGGGTAAGACTTTAAAGGAATTCCAAGGCAGGACCTTGTTAAAATTGAACTTCCTAACCACAAAATTATTTTAGATGTGGGTACATTTTAAATGTAAGTACGTTAAGTTCTCTCTCACTCTTCCTATCTGGTAAAACCCTAGTTCTAATTTTAGTTCTAGTTTTAGTTGTATATCTGTCTAGTTGTCGTGACCAGGATAGGAATGATAAGAAACGAGAAGGTATGGTGGAAGAAGAGGGGAGGAGAAGGTATGGGCGACAGAGTAAATAGCTGATAATTAATACGAGTAATGGGTTAGTTGGATTGTTGCTTGGAGTAATAGGATTTAAACTGGATGGGGTTTTTGATATATTTATACAAGAAAGAGAAATGGAATTTTTATTTGTTTGTTTAGATCTCTGTTAAGATAGGTAAGCCCGTCCTTTTGGCTTCTTTCCTCTTGAATAGAATCGGTTAGAGGTCTCTGTTTTCACCACGGGGACGAAAGACACTCATGATTTTGTGTTATTTATTTTTCATTAACGGTTTTGCCAAAGCCTCAATGCGTTAGTAGAGGCAGCCGGCCTGCGCACCTTTGCATATATATATATATTTTTACGCCGAGTTGTTCTTCATGAGATTCAAACTTACGACCGGTTGGATCTGATACCATCTTAAATTTCTTTAGCTAGCCATTGCTATCAAAATCTCGAGACGTTAGTAGAAGCAGCGAAAATACTTTTCAATAACCAACCTATTTACAACCACATTTGCTATATATACAACATTTGAGAATTTATGAGCATCACACTTTGGCATTTCAAGATCTCTTATTCCAACTTTACGAATGAATGGACGATACACTGGAGAATTTGAAAAATCTGTTGGGCATAATATTAAGAAAATTCAATTTTTCTTCCATAATTCCAGCATAAATATGGAAGTCTAACTATTGTCACTTGGACTGAATGTGGCTACCATGTGGACAAAAGATAATGATTGCTGTCAAATTATGAGAAGTGACAAGTCTACTCGGCATGCAAGATAAGTCCGGTGAAGTGAATCTAGTGCGGATCTCGTGAATTCCCTGTAGGCGCGCCAATTATACGAGTGATCAGGTGAGGCTTTTACTACACAGTGGGTCGATATGACCGCCGGCCATGTGATCGTGGGCAGGGCTGTTTTAGATAAACTATCATGGATCAAATTCCACCCATTTGATTGTTTACTATATTAGTAAAAATAATATCAATTCTCCATATTTTAGAAAAGAGAGCACGTCAAAAATTGTACATCTTCAAAACTCGCTCGTTAAAAAAAAAAAAAAAAAAAACGAACTTCCTTTCTATATTACATAAAAAAAAAAAAAACCACTTTTTATAAAAAAAAGAAAAAAGATTCCGCACGAATTGATTAAAGACAAAATACTATAATAACTATCCTGTATTTTATTCTCTTTTAATTTGATGCTTTATATTACTTTTACTTTAAATAGTAAATTACCTAAACTAGCTTGATTCTAATTATATTTCTACATTTGCCCCCACATAACATTGGCCCCACATATAACCCATCTTGCCTGCTAAACTACGTGAGGAGAAATTACAAATGAGTCTTCCTATTATAGTAAAATTTTTTATTAAAGATTATTATATTATTAAAGAGCCATAGAAATATGAAGTTTTTCTTCTACAATCATCATTACCAGTCATCATTAGCAGTCGATTTCAGCACTTGGTGGCCAAAGTAAAGTTATTTTCCTCCAAATTCCCCTGCTCGATTCTTGCGATATCACAAATCTTTATTAAACTATATGTGATATAACAGGAAATTATATATTTTATTTTTATATTTCAATGCCCATTTTTAGTAATAAAAAAGAGTTTTATGATTGGAAAAATTGATCTATTTTGGTCACCAAGCCTGAAAATCCACGTCAAATAGTGATTGTATAAAAGAAAAAAAAACCCAAAAAAATATCAAATTTTAATAGAAAAATCAGAAAATAAAAATCAATAAAAAGTTTTAATCATATTTTATGTTAATTTATTATTTTATTTATAAAAATTAAAAAAATTTCCACAAATAGTGATTGTATAAGAAGAAAAAACCCAAAAAAATATCAAATTTTAATAAAAAAATCAGAAAATAAAAATCAATAAAAAGTTTTAATCATATTTTATGTTAATTTATTATTTTATTTATAAAAATTAAAAAATTTTCCCCACATAATCTTCCAACTGAGAAATTTTACAGCATTTAGCAAGAAGGATGCTTGTGGGCTGTGACAACGACACTGCCTCTCACCGTTTTTTCTGGTCTTCCTCACTCTTGCTTCACCTAACAAGAGTGCGTTATATAGACGCCTTTCAACTTCTCACTTCTCCCTCCCTTTTTCAAATCTGAAAGCCCCCAACTTTTCCAAAAGCTCTCAAACCCACCTTCTTATATTTCCTTCCTTCCTTCCTTCCTTCCATCTCTACAAATTCCTCTTTGGAAAATCACAAAACCCTAGCTCTGATCCTTGTTCTATCTCTCTGCAATTCCCAATCATCACTACTGCTTCTCGAATTCTATCTCATTCATGGCTTTCCCTTCTTCTCAAACACCGCTTCCTCCTTCGGTCGAGGAAATGATACAGAAGATCTGCCGTGAGCAGCATCTGTCCTCGCCCGATCACGTCGCTCGTGGCAAGCTCTCTTCGCTTGGCCAGGAGCAATCTTTGAAGCTGCTTAAAGAGATTTCTTCAAGTAGGAAGATTCATAATCTAAGTGCTCTCATCATGCACATTGCCAAGAGATACGACAATGACGACAATGCGTCGAACAGAGGGAGTGCGCGCTCTTCAGATAGTCGATTCGATCCTGCTTCCGAGAATATCCAATGTAATCTTCTTCGTAATTTTTTTTTTTTTTTTTTGGTTTTGTTTCGTGGTCTATGTTCGTTTTGTAGTTTTTTGTTCTGTTTTTCAATTGTATTGGTTGAGATGGTTGCGGTTGAAAGCTTGGAGATTGGCATTTCGGACTTGTGGAGTTTGTTGTCTCTCTATGCATGTTCTGCAGCAACACGAATATTGGATTTGGGAAGCGGGGAGCACAGAGATACGAGGTGGGGTATCGCTGTTTTCTCCAAAACAGGGTGAAATATGAACAAGGGTTGCTGCGGGAATGTAGAAAGTTCATATCAATAGTTGGAACTTGGAAAAAACTGATAACTTAGTATCTCTTGAATCAGTAGTTTGTAATTTGTTGATTTCGATTTTCCTTACAAAGTAGGGTGTTGTGATCCTTCACTAATACAAATCAATGTCCGTATTTCTGGTCGATCAGAAGCTGATTTCGGTGGGGGAGAAGGTTGGAAATAATAGCGTTCATCATGCTGATTCAGTTTTCCTTGTCTTTCCCTGGATGTTGTTTATGGGACCTTAAGGCTGAAATATTATCTAGTCCAACCGATATGACCCAAAGTTTTCCTCTCCTTTTTCCTACTGCCAGTCTAGTATTCCCTGTCTTACACTCTTCAAGTCAGCATCCGCTGTTTGCGGGATTAGATGCTGGTTTGGGTCGGGAAAGGCAGTGAAAATTGCAAGCAATGGAGCTTGCAATATGAAACAGATAATAGTTGACATTATTGACTGTTCAGTGAATGGTGTTAGCTTGTTGGGGAATGCAATTTATGTTGGTTCTTTATTTGTGCTATGTGCTATTAACTAATTCAGAGTGGGTGGTCTAAGTTTTGTGTTTGAGTACTGTATGAAGTTTCTGAAATTTCTTTTGCTGTCCAAGTGTTGATCATTCAGTGTTTTCCATGATGCAGATGAATCCGGCTCATCTAGATCAAGTCCTAAAAAGCCCCGGATACAGATAGCAAGTCCACTAATGCGTGCATTGGGAGAATTTGAATTTAGAAAGTTGTTTCTAATATTAAGCTACCTTGGGAAGTGAGTTATGCTTGTTCTGGTCAAGTGCTATTTGTACAAAGAAGCACATGATAGGGATTTTTGCTAAATTTTCTTCTTCCCCCTTCTCTCTCTCTCCAGGAAGAGGCTTGAAGATGTACTATCGATGGAGATGATACGAAAACTGAAATGCTTGCCAATGGCTGTATTTGAGCCGGAGGTTTGGAAAGCTGTTGGCTCACATTGCATTCCAAAAGAACATAGAATAAAGGTGAAATTGCTATTGGACTATGCATCGGTATGCGTACATGTGTCACAGTTCGACACTCTTATGTTGTCTCATCTTGCAAAAAACCCAGTGGATGAGATTTGTGGATTTTGCATAATGTTTATAAAAAATAAGACAAATAATTTTAATTAAAAAATAAATTGAGAAATAACAAGAAGGAAAATTATATTCAAATCTTACTTTAAAAAGTCAAGTAAAAATATCGATATCCTCCATAGGTTTCAGAAGAATGTATAAAATATTATATCAATAAATTAAAAATAACACCAAGGAAAATTACATGCAAATTTAACTCTAAATTGTCAAAGTAAAATAAACATATATGTCAATATCTTACATATATTTTGAAAGAAAAAGCCTTAAAATTTTTGTACATTAGTACTAAAAGAATCTGTGAAGAATTTGACACATTGTCATGTTTTGTTAAGCTTGAAATGGTACTTTGTTCATATTAAATAACCAATACAACATAGCTATTGGATATATGCTTTATTTTATTTTATGGAAGATAAAGGTTGCGCAAGTGCTTGAATCTGTGTCTCAGGTTTGCTACAATGTAAACACTGATTTGTGTATAGGATCGAGCACTATGTGGAGTTCAGAGATTGATTTTGTTTGTATTACTCCTCATGATCCAAGGACTAAGAGGGAAAACCATAGTTCCTTGACTAATGATATCAAGCTTCTGCTTAGGTTCAGGCCAGACATGTTGCTATTTCATGTTTTTCTTAATGAATTGGGCTACTATTTAGGTATTCTTTTCTCCAACCTATTGCAATTAACTAGGTGGCTAAGATTATTGACCAAGTGCTTTTGGGTCTTATCCTATCTATGATGCAAGGAACTTGGAAAATAGGAGAGGACTTTATCTTTTATGCTATGTTCATGTAACATATTTGGTATCATTGATATTATCTTTTTGAGCATTATTACTTGATAGCTAATGACTTGTTCAGCATCACAAAGAAGTTTTATTTACTTAATAAAAGTTTGTGGTTGTATGTTATGTTACAACTAGTGTTACTTATCTCTAATTTGGTTTTCAGTGACATTTTGATGACTTATTAATTAGCTATTGTTTTACTTTTTGTGTCTTGTAGTATCTTGATTGGGAATCTAATCGCACACATTTGTATTGCTGTGATGTTGATTCCGATGGAAAAATCATGTTTAAGGTTAGTATGGAATGGAATGGAAAGCCTCTTCTTATTGAATCGTTTGTGTAGTCCATTAATTTAATTCACTATTCTATGTTCCATTATTAATGCAATTCTAAATCCAACATAGTTTTCAAACTTATGAGAAAAGCCATTATGATGAAGAAATCCAATGTCATGGATTGAAGGGGGATTTTGTGCGCATTTGTTTTGGGTTCGGTGGTGGTGGTGGTGGTTTTTTTTTTTTTGTTGTGTCGTGTTGGTGGGTGGGGGGTGGGTGGTATGTTATGGGGAATTGGATTTGATGTTTTATTGTTGGTCGTGGATTCGAGTTTCAACTCATTCATAGCCTTTCTCCAATGTGGGAAGGGTAATGCATGACCAAGTTCCCAACTATGTTCTTGACTGATAAAAAAAGAGAGAGATGCTCATCAAATGGAAGGAAAAAAAGAGAGATGGCGAGAGAAGAGATAGATTCAGGTTGGATGAAGGAAAACAAAGAGAGACTACCTAGAGGTCCTACTTAGTTGGAGTGCTTTATTTCTGGTCTTGTCACAATCAACGTAGTAAGTTGATTTCTGCTTTCACCACGAAAACCTAACTTGGAGCTGTCTATGGTCTTCCACATTGTAAGGTAATTAAAGTCAGAATCAGGGAAAAGGCTACTTTACACCAAACATAATAACGTGGATATGGTAGTATTTACAGGTGTAGACTGGGCAGGCTGTAGACAAAAAGTCTTCTACAGGTTACTGTACACTTGTTGGAGGTAATCTAGATACGTAGAAAAGTCAGGTTGGTCGATCGAGTGCTGAAGTAGAATCATAGCTATGGCCCATGGAAAATGTGAAGCTTTATTACTATGATCCCTATTAAAGGATCTTGGCATAAGAGTAATTCAACATATGAGGACAATCAGTCGGACATAGATAATTTAGAAAATCCTGTGTTTCATGAAATACCATCATAACCCCATTATATTTTATTCTCTCTTGATTTGATGCTTTACTACACTTTATTTTATATGTAAAATTACCAAACGGGACCCTTAGGAATATAAGTTTTTATGTATTAGGAATCTTTCTATGAGATTATTGAGGTGATGATGGATATATAAATGACCTCTTCTCTTTACCCTCTCTCTCTCTCTCATATTTCATCCTATCTTCTTTCACCAAATCTCTAATGGATATATAAATGACCTCTCCTCTTTGCCCTCTCTCTCTCTCTCTCTCTCTCTCTCTCTCACATATTTCATCCTATCTTCTTTTACCAAATCTCTAAACAATTCTTCCCTCCATTCTCCTTCTTTCTTCTTCTTCTTGTTTCACCCAAGGAATTGATTTTTATTGATATTAAGTTCTGATTTTTAATTAGCTTCTAGTGTCAGTAAAGAATTGTAATTAGGAAGGTTTTCTAAATTCCATAGGATTCTTATTTAGTTTCCTAGTTTGATTAGGATTGTTTCTTAGCCCCTAAGTTTCTTTTATTATATGTATATATGTGTGTGTGTGTGTGTGTCATTGTAGAGACTAGAGATTAATAATCTCAGATTGGAGTTTATAGAATTTTCCCTTTGGTGGGTTTATCGTTGGAGAGTGTTCTTCTACGTATGATTGTTCCTGTGGGAACCCTAATTGTGCTCCGTCACTTGCGATCCTAATCCTTGGATTGCATCACTTCCATTCGATGAAAATCCTGCATCCAACCCTTTTGTGAATAACAAGTTCTTAATTTTGCCGTATAATGGTTGTTGGCTTTGTTTTATTAATCGAAGCTCCATCCTAATGTGACCAGAATGGATTGTGGTGAGGTGTTTCACTCGGCATGTGAATTGCCACAAGTGGTTTATCATAGGAGTTTCAAAGGAGACCACACATGGTTAACAGTATTAGCACCCAAACAGAAATTTAGTTGGTGGTCAGCTGCTATTTTGTATCATAAAGCATCAGCTGATAATATACTTATCAATGAACATGCTGTTGGGAAAGTCCCACATCCCACATCGCCCGAGTAATGGGTTTGACAGGGCTTCATATACCTGTTTGGGTCTTCCACCTATCAGTTTAAGCGTTTGGGTTGGTACATGATATCTTATGTGGAATTCGAGCTGGTTCCCGCTGTTCTTGTGTAGCCCATGTGGCAGGTTTGTCCAAGAAATATGTTGGGCCTTCACATGAGGGGGAGTGTTGGGAGAGTCCCACATCCCACATCGCCTAAGTAATGGGTTTGACAAGGCTTCATATATTTGTTTGGGCCTTCCACTTATTAGCTTAAGCTTTTGGGTTGGTTCATGGTATCTTACACTTCCATTGCTCGAACTTTCCTACATGATTCATTTTAACCAATCACCTACACCTAAAGCTATTTGATACATTTTAAATTTCATTAAATTAAGCCCAATCCTTAGCTGGTCGTCTCCATGTTTCTCTATTCATGTTATTAATTTAAATATTGAAAAATCACGGTCTTTTATCTTGTCAATTATTATTATCTTTCAAGAAAATATTTATTACGGTGAGATAACGTTCTTATTGGTCTGTACAGGGCCCTTATCTGGAAAAAACAAGGACTCATCTACAAAGAGTTCTGGGAGATGAAAATGTATTAAATGTCAGATTTGCAGATGATGCATTTGACAAAAGAAAATTCAGCTCTTAGTTTAGATCACCGTCATGCTTCATTTTATGATCTTGCTAAAGAAGGAATCCTCGTGGGTTTGCGCCTCTATCGTTTTTTTGGTGAGTCATTTTTTGATGAACCTGGTTGCTTATATAATTTGAATAGTTAATTCTGCTCTGTTTCTTGATTTTTTAATTGTCACTATTTCCATGAAGTGCATATGGGCAACAATTCTGAGTGGCAACATAGATATTATTATTATTATTTTAATTATGTGTTCATGCATTGTTATTGGTATCAACATAAGAGAACCAAGAACAAAATAGATTGCCAGAAAATTGAGTCCCATCAAGGTGATCGAGCCCTTTTCTTATAGCCTTAGAAATTTCCCATTACAGAAAGTATACAATTGTGAAATCTTGTAAATGTAGGAATTTCAACTTATTGGGTCTTATTCTAACCTTGAAGTTTACATTGATTACAACTGATACACATGGTGGTCCTTGTCAGACATGGGTCCAAGATTACACGTTGATACCCTGCTCAAACTGATGATGGTGAATCAACCGACATCAATTTGCTTACAAAGAACTGATGTTTAACCCGTGGAAGAGCTTTGGTGAAGATGTCGGCAGCTTGGAGATGAGTGGAGATTAGGGATGTAAACAGGTTGGTTCTGGGCCAGATCCATATAGGAACCCGAACTGGAACCACTAAGGGAATGATGGACCCAGTTCCGACTTGGAATCAGGAGACAGGTTCCAGAATCGGTTCTGGTTAGAGGACCAAGAGGGGGAGGTGGAGAATGGAAATGCATATATTTCACAGAGAATGGAAATGCACATATTTCACATGTGGATGCATCAATGGAAACTGTCCCATATCACATTCAAACCATCATAAAAGTAGGCCCAAATGTCAATGACATTCAATGGATGATAAAACGCAGCAAGAACAATGAATGGTGAATGTTGTGTACCCTTGGGTCGACTCCCTCTGATATATATAAGGGTTGATTACCCTATTTACAGAATCCTTATACAATCCAAATCCTAAATTATAGCTACCTACTATAGAAAGTGTACATGAGTTATGACTAGACTAATTGTAGCTTAACTAAAATACAATAGCTAACTAAAATACAATTATTGGGCCCAGATGGGCTTGATTGACACCAAAAACACACACACACATGAAGATCACAAGAAAGAGACAGATAATCAAGAATTGATTGACTTACATTCAAAATTGGGGAGTTGTGCATATTGGGCATTTCACTCCAAGCTCATGACCTGTCTCTGTAATTTGATCTCCCTTGGGAACTAAAAGCTCCTTTTTATTCTAAAGAAAACCACAGAAACCAAACAACGGCAACTCATCAAAAGAACAATGAAAAGAAACCCTAAAATCAAAGAAAGATGATAGAAGCGGTCTTAATTCTCCATCCCCAAATGGAAGACCCATGGATATGTTCATTTTCTTGGGTTCAAAATATCATTCGTAACATGCAGAAGAAATTTTGAATTGTAAATTTTTTGTGTCTCCTTCATTGGAGATTCTCTCCCATTATATAGAGTACAGAAGCCTTATCAAAGGCTACAAATCAGCTACAATTCAACTCTTCAAATCAGCCAATCTAATTACAATCTAGTATTAATGAAAGAATATTTGACCAAATTTAATTACAATCTAATTAAAGAAGGAAGAAAGTTGTGTGAATATTTGACCAAATCCAACGAGATTGGATACCACCATATTGGGCCTGAACTTGAGTCAACATTTACAAGTGGGCCTGAGCCATCTTGTATTTGACAGCCCCCCCTCAAATTGATGCTAGGGAATCCACAAGCATCAATTTGCTAACCAAGAACTGATGTCGAGGTCGCGGAAGCCCCTTCGTGAGGATATCGGCATTTTGAAGATCAGAAGAGATGTGAGGAAGGCTAATCACATTACGCTTGTATTCGTCGCGTATAAAATGGCAATCAATCTCTATGTGTTTAGTGCGTTCGTGGAAACAAATTGCACTAGTATTATCTGCATAGAGTGGTGTGACACTATCAGCATGAAATCCGAGATCTGAAAGCAACCCGCGAAGCCAAAGAATTTCTGAACAAGCAGCAGACATGGCACGATACTCAGCTTCGGTGGAAGATTTGGAGACCTTATCTTGTTTCTTACATTTCTACGAAATCAAGCTATTACCCAGATACATGCACCATCCTGTGGTAGAGTGACAAGTGTCCGGACAACCAGCCCAATCAGCATCTGAGTATGCTTTGAGCGTAAGGGAGTTGTTGGCTGGATAAAATAATCCATGGGTTGGTGTCCGAATTAGATATTTAATAATACATCGGACTGCAGCCAAATGAAGATGTCTAGGATCAGTCATGAATTGACTGACTAAATTGACTGCATAAGAAATATTAGGACGAGTTATCGTCAAGTAGATCAAGCTGCCAACGAGGTGACGATAGAGGGTAGGATCAAAGAGAGGATCCCTACTGTCTTGCTGAAGTTTAACATTGACTTCTACTGGAGTATCGACGGGAGCAGAATCTTGAAGTCCAGCCATTTCAATTAATTCAAGAGCATATTTATGTTGATGGAGTACGGTACTTTTTTCAGATTGATGAACTTCAAGACCTAAAAATTAGTTTAGAGGGCCAAGATCTTTCATGTGGAAAGATTCATGAAGAGAGGCCTGAAGTTGTTGAATCATATCTGCATCGGTACCTGTAATGATGATGTCATCCACATAAACAAGAAGAATAGTAATCCCCTTAGAAGCATGATGAAGGAACATGGATGGATCATATTGACTAGGATGGAACTCCAAGTGGCGAAGAGCATGTTGGAACTTTGCAAACCATGCCCAGGGGGCTTGTTTGAGGCCATAAAGAGAACGCCGTAGTTTGGCAACAGCACCCGTGATGATAGATGAAACCCCCTGAGGAAGGCGCATATAGACATCTTCTTTGAGATCACCATGAAGAAATGAATTCTTGACATCCATCTGGTATAGAGGCCAGGATTGGGATGCTGCAATGGCAAGAATAGTCCTAATAGTTGTCATATTAGTCCCTTCGTGAGCAAAAGTCTCTTCATAATCAATACCATATTCCTGCCGATTACCCGGAGCGACAAGACGCGCCTTATACCTAGCCAGAGTCCCATCAGGGTTAAGCTTGATAGAATAGATCCACTTACAACCTATTGGCTTAATAGTAGGAGGACACGGAACCACATCCCATGTATGATTTTGCGCAAGAGCATCCAATTCATCCTGCATAGCGGTATTCCAACATTCATGTTGCACAGCCTGAGAATATGAGTTCGGAATAGAAGTAGAAGACATGGTGGCCATCAAGGAAGTGTGGGTAAATCCATAATGAGTGGGAGGCACTGAAATCTGAGATGAAAGCTGTAAGGGAGGGTCTTCAGTTGGACCAGATATAGTTGGGGGATCGTTAGGGGGACTATGTGTGGTCGTAGCTTTACTCCTCCTTTGATAAACGAAATTAGGATCAAATTTAACAAATGGTGTTTTGTTCGAAAAAACAGGCAAGGAAACAACAGATGAGGACTCTACAGAATGAAGATGTTGTTGGAAAAAAAATTGATTTTCAAAAAAGACAACATTACGGGAGGTACGGATGCGTCGTATGTGAGGATCATAACAAAGAAACCCCTTTTGATGACTAGCATATCCTAGAAATGCGCAATTAGCAGATTGGGCAGTAAGTTTGTTACGCTCAGAAGGAGGTAAATGTACAAAACACACTGATCCAAAAACATGCAGATCATCATAAGACGGTGTAGTTTTGTATAATTGAGAAAAAGGACTCTCATTTTCTAATGAAAAGGAGGGTAATCGATTTATAAGGTGGATAGCAGTGCTAAGAGCTTCTATCCAAAAACCTGTAGTAATATAAGAGTCAATAAGAAGAGATCGAGTAACATCAAGGAGATGCCTATTTTTCCTTTCAGCGACCCCATTTTGTTGAGGGGTATAAGGACAAGATTTTTGAGAAATTATTCATTTTTGTTGTAAAAAAGTTTGAAACTCTGTAGACACATATTCACCTCTTGAATCAGAGCGTAAAATTTTATTGCGAGTGGAAAATTGATTCTCAACATATGCTAAAAACATTTTGAAAACATTAAAGACATCAGCTTTAGAATGCAGAAAATAGACCCATGTAAATCTACTATAATCATCAATAAATGTCACAAAGTATTTATAATGAGCATGAGACAAATGAGGAGCAATACCCCAAACATCACTATGAACTAAATCAAAACACTGAATGCTATTAGAAGTAGAGACAGAAAAGGGTAAAGTCTTACTTTTTCCCATCTTACATGTAGCACAATCAAAAGAAACAAACTTAGAAAAGCCTATTGAGTTTAATAATCCAAAAGTAACCATGTGATACATGGTTTTAAAATTAGGATGTCCAAGCCTACTGTGCCATAATTGACAATTATTTTGAGCTGAAAAACAAAAATCATTTGCTGAATTATTCCTAATTGGAGTAGATAGATCAAGAGAAAATAAGCGTCCATGTTTAGGCCCCCTCGCGATCTCCCTCCCTGACATCTGGTCCTGCACAACACAACCAGAGGAAGAAAATGAAACTTTACAGTTGTTTTCAACGAGTTGTCCAACTGAAAGAAGGTTTGAAATTAAATTGGGATAGTGATAAACATTCTTTAATGGCAAGGTACTGGAAATATCTCCAATGGCAGTGATAAGAAGATGTCCGCCATCGACTGCTTGGGCATGAGTATTGCCAGTATATTTTGTCAAGTTAGAGAGTTGTGCACTGGAATGAGTCAGGTGATTTGATGCTCTGAAATCAAGATACCAAATGGAAGAAGGGGTGTTAGATTTACCTGTGATGCCAAGTGCGGAAAATGCATTGATGATCATTTGTTGGATTAATTCGGGAGTGAGAGCAGGGGAAGAAGAACCAGGCTGTGAAGGCACATATGTAAACGCAGCATCAGCAGGAGAATAGTTTATCTTGGCAGCATAGGCATTGGGAGTTAGAGTTTGTGGATGGCGGCGACATTCAGTAATGATATGTCCCTTCTTCTTGCAGTAATTACAGAATTTCTGGTTGCATTGTGTTGCAAGGTGTCCATACTTTTTGCAAGAATAGCATTGGACTTTGCTCATATCCCGAGTCTGAGGAGGCGGAGAAGATTGTGAGCTCTGAAGAGACTGAGTGTTCCCTTTAACAGAGTATGCAACATGATAGGTTTCGGTGTGCTTTTGTTCCAGATGGGTTTTTGTGCGAATACGTTGTTCTTCTCGTAGAAGCTCATTCAAACAAACATCCAAAGATGGTAATGGGCTCCGGCTCAGCAGAGACGATGTTACAGTCTCATATTCAGAACACAATTTCATCAAAAACTGGTCCTTGTGACTTGAGGCTTGAAGGTCTTGTATAGTTTTAAGAACATTGTTTAGAACAGAAGCATATTTAATTCCATCATATTTACTCCACAAATTGCGGAAACCAGAATAATAGTCCTGAATTGTCAGGGTGCCTTGACTATATTCTGCAATTTCACACTCAAGTTGAAATTGTCGTGCAGAATTATCTTGATGATAAACTGTCAGCAAGTAATCCCACATCTCCTTTGAGGTCGTATAGGGTTTGAGGTTCAAAATGAGATGAGGTTCCACTGCCCCAAGAATCTATGTTTTAATTTTTGCGTCTTTAGTATTCCAAGTAGAAATCTTTTTATCATCCTCTGTAGGCTTTGGATCAGAACCAGAAACAAATCCCCATAATTCCTTGGCCTCAAGATATAATTGAAATTGAAAAGTCCATGCTGGATAGTTTTTCCCATCAAATCGAATCAATTTAACTTCAGACTTCTTTATTTAGAACCAAACAAAGAGTGGTAGAAAACAAAAGCTATGTGCAATAGTGCAGAAACAACAGACAGTAGTCTGTGAACAAAAATCACAGAAAAATGGTCCAGCCGACCCTAAATTTGGCTGTTGATTCCCTACATGGGTCCCACTGTTTGATCAGATGGAGAATCAGATCAAGTAGGTGCAAGCAGTATCAAATATCTTTCCAGCAATATAAGTTTCATTAAAATCCATCCACAATCCAAGATTTTGTACAGCTGTGATCAAAATGATCTGATAAAACTGGAAAATCACAAGTGGGGTCCAAAAGCCTACCTCTGATCCCGGAAAAATGTTGAAAAAATCACCAAAATATTCAGTAGAGATGGTCGACCATTGCTGTAGAAAAATTCCTGAAGATGCCATGATGATTGCAGGTGGGCCACTGTTGATCATATCGTGATAAAAGACTGTCTGCTTCCAATAAACACAGATCACTGATCTGGTTGATGCCAAGATTATAGATCCTTAATCTGTGTGCTTCTGAAACATAAGATTGTGTCTCCCAAGAGCAGTAAGGCTGATCGCAGGTGGGCCACAACAATTAGATTTCAAGATGTTGTTGCTGGAAGCAGATTTCTGAAGACAGATCCTTGATTTGTTTGCTGCACGGGAAAGAAGAATTTCTCTCAGATCAAATCCTTGAGGTTTTTCAAAAAAACGAACAACTGGTAGCCTTTACAAGAGAGGGTCTGATACCATATCATTCGTAACATGTAGAAGAAATTTTGAATTGTAAATTTTTTGTGTCTCCTTCATTGGAGATTCTCTCCCATTATATAGAGGACAGAAGCCTTATCAAAGGCTACAAATCAGCTACAATTCAACTCTACAAATCAGCCAATCTAATTACAATCTAGTATTAATGAAAGAATATTTGACCAAATTTAATTACAATCTAATTAAAGAAGGAAGAAAGTTGTGTGAATATTTGACCAAATCCAACGAGATTGGATACCACCATATTGGGCCTGAACTTGAGTCGACATTTACAAGTGGGCCTGAGCCATCTTGTATTTGACACAAAATCAAGAGTTGGGCTTCACAAAAAAAAAAAACTCCCACAGAAAGAGAGAGCGGGGGGGGGGGTGGTGAACATGAGAGAGATACTTGAGTGAGACGCGGAGAGAGGGCCAGAGTTGGAGGCCTCGACAAGGCTCGGAGAGATGGTAGGCTAGAATAAGGGAGGAAGGGCCAGAGCTGGAGGTGAGAGTGATTGAGAAGGGAAGCTGATGAGGGGAAAACTCTAGATGTAGAATTGAAAATCATCAGTTCTAGCCGTTGTGCTAGTTTAGTTGTGATTATGGTCTCTCTAGGCATAGTTGGTTTTGCATTATTACCATTGATTTGACCACATGGGTACTTTTCTTGCAAACATGCAGAATTGAAAATCCCAAGGAAAGCAATATTTCCAAATTTTCAGCCATGAATGATGTGGAGTGAGGTACCAGGTGCGGGGCATGTAGAGATGGGGAGACTAGAGATGGAAGATGGATGGAATAGGTTAGGCTTTCACCTGAAAATTGGCCTCACGCCAAACTCCCCATTGCTGGTGCGAAGAAGAAGAGATAACTTGGGTAGCCCCAAAATCACTCGAAGGAAATTCCATTAATCATCAACTAAAGAGCCAAAAGGCTTTACATCACTTATATAGGAAAATAATAAAACCTAAAGCTAATCTGGACCATCCAACACATTGATGGCCATGATAAAACTTCCAACGTGAACCATAAAATAACATAAAATTAAACCCTAATGAGCTAAAACATGAAAATAAATGGTTTGGGCCCAAAGAGCTTGTCAAGGTAGATGGGCTGCGCCCATTGGCGGGTCAACCCATGGGGGACCACGCATCTATCCTTAATCAATGAGTGATTCCAAAGAAATAGTTCAGATATTTATTCCAAAAAAGGAAGCTAAAATATCAGGAAAAGATTCCAGAGATAAGCCGAAGAGATATAGAAAAAAGAACGAGAGATTGATTTTGGGTTCTTGTGACTTAATTTGTCTTAAATCCTGAATATCCTCCTGACATGAAGAACTTGAGAGTTATTCTGTTGACAGAACCTTGCAGCAAAGTGAAATAAGTTGTTCGAGTCCATTTGACCCATTTTTGCCCAAGTCAAAAAAAGTTGCCAGATATGAAGGACCTAAAGGTAGCGTTTGGTTCGCTGTAATGAAGGTCGGAATGGAATGGTCATTCCAACTGAATGATCATTACAGCGTTTGGTTCGCAAAAAATTGGCGGAATGACCATTACCTCGGGAATCACCATTCCTTTATGTAGAGGAATGGCCATTCCACTAAGGAGGTAGAGGAATGGCCATTCTATTCCTTTATAAAATTTTCTTGAGACCAAAATGCCTTCCACCCTCCTCCTCCGTCGCTGGCCAGCCTGATTTCAGGTGGGAAAAGAAGCTATTGCAGGGCTGATTTTAGGTGGGAAAAGGAGCTGTTGCAGGGCTGATTTCAGGTGGGAAAAGGAGGGTTGCTGGAAATTTTAAGAGGATTAGCTGCTGGGATTTTTAAGAAGAATAACCGCTGGGACTTAATGATTCTGGCTGCTGGTACTGGGAAGAAAGTTCTGGTCGCTGAGACTCAATGAATTCCTGGCCGCTGGGATGAAGAAATTCTGGCTGCCAGAAATCATGGGAAAAATTTATGGCCATTGCGACTGTTGTGCAGGTGGCTGGGTGAATAGGTGCTGGCCGTCCATAATCTGCACTGTGACTGCTGCAGTAGGCAGCTGGCAGCAGCTACATCTCTTCCTTGGTAGCAGGGGTAGGACTTGGCCACTGGGCCTGTTGGCAGAAATTCTGGCAGCTGGACTGGTGCTTGGGCTGATGGCAGCTGGCAGCAGGAAGGAAAGTCCTAGCCGCTGGGAAATGGGTAGCTGGCTGCTGAAAACAAAAGAGGGGTCTTGACTGCTGGGAGGGGAGAACACCTGGCTGCTGGGAAAGTTTGGGGGCAGCAGCTGCTGGACGCTGCTGTTGCTGCTGGCTGGCAGCTGGTAGCGGGGAGGGGGGAGGATATTTTGGTCAGTCTTATATAAATTTTATTCCATTCCGGGCATCATTCCAGCGTACCAAACGAAAGAACAGGAATAATAATTCCATTACTGGATTGATTCTTCCGTCTAACCAAACATTGGAATGGAAATGACCATTCTTGCCTCATTCCATTCCAGACTGATTCCCCTTCTCATTCCATTCCTGCCTAAAACCATTCCAGCGAGCCAAACACAACCTAAGAGTGCTTTTCTTGGCAAAAGTCTTTCATGAAGTGAATATCTAATCTCTTGTGAAGACGAAGTAGATGTCGAGAAAAAAAAAATTAATCAAAGAGGTCAAAAAAAAAAAAAAAAAAAAAAAAAAAACAAACTTGGGCTCAGGATTTGACTCCGTCAGTGCCAAATTTGAGCTGTGTCACCTGACTCGGATGAGTTGCATGGGGCTTGGCCGGGTCGGTTCAAGTCCCAATTGAACGCACAGAAAAAAAAAAAAAAAAAAAAAAAAAAAGAACCTAAAAGAATCACATTGGTTGAGCAAATATCTTCTATGAGGGGAGGGATCGATAATAATCGCTGAGTCAGATGGACAAGGGCTTGGAGAAATGACACATCATTCCCTTGAAAATAGATTGCGATTGTGGAGCCGATTAGGAGAAATGAGAAAACAGAGAGACCAAGGGAGCTTGGTTGTATTGGTGACCTTATCAAAGATTAAAAGCATCGAGTGGCTAAGGGGCCGTGATTGAGGATGGTTGTAGAGAATAAATATTTGATCTGCGCACATTTTCCCATAGGATTCCGCTATGTGAGGATTACTCGGCCCTCAAGTCTTCAGGGACATCATGGCAGAAACTTGTGTGAGCCATTTACAGAACAAAAGCATGAATAAAAGCATAACATATGGTATGGCATCTCATACACTGGTTACAGAAAGAAACAACATTCCCATTGATTCATGTTTAAGTTAACATTTACAAGAAGAGAGTAGTTTTAATCACACCCAAGAAAGTAAGGCCTGAAAAACAACGGCCATAAACAAACCAAAAGATAATCCCCAAAATAAACACACAAGATGATATCGGCAGGTCCACAGCTTTAGACGTTACTCTACGTCATCAGCTGTCCACTCTCGAACAAGACTGCCTCAAAGTCCCATTCAATTGCAGGGAGGAGCTCAGTACCTACATAGCACCAAGTGTAAATCGGACAGATTGCCTTGCAAGATAGTTAATAATGATGACATAATATGTAATCAAAATGGAATAATAAACATGCTTAAATTCAGGAATTCAACTATAATAACAACTATGCAGATCAATGCGTTAATGAATAAACAGGACAAGAATCATAAATAACTTACTCTCAGGCTACATTTAACAAAATGATATCCACGTCGCACAGATCCTCATTTGGGGTGAAGCACCGGTTCCCCTATCAAGCTGGAAGGTAGTACCATAGGAACTCCCTTGGAGTTTATGGCTATCAGGAACAGTTATCAGAGTTGGTACTATAGTGACACTGTGTCACTTGTCAAGACTACACTGCGGTGAACAATATATATATATATATATATACATAATAATAATAGTAATAACAAGCGGGTGGTGCCGACTCGAGCATCCAAGAAATAAACTAATAGCGGGTCCTAAAACGGGCTGATAATGGAAGTCATGTAGTAATACAGGTCATCAGGCATGTATAGCCGGGTCATGTCCGACATGAGCGGCATATAATAACCAAGATAACCAAACAGGCAGTTCTAGGCAAGATTGGCAAGTAATGAGGGTAAACAGGCAAATCTAGGCAATTCTGGGGTGCAGACAAGTTAGCCGGTCAAACCGATTCAGACTTAACCTTAATATGGAGTCAATTGAGTGAAAATAGTGTAGAAAATCCTAAGTGCAAATGGGTGACATTTCATCTAGAAATGGGGTGCCCCGACTGGGTAGAAAAAGGTATAAGTGGATCCGGGCAAGTAGGAAGGTAGCATTGAGTTCCAAGCTCGCTAACCAGCCCAAGAAGCCACTACCATGGATCTTGTCATCCAAGGAGGTAACAACGATCTAGTGCACGTCCCAATCCCAATGACTGACATTAACAAGCCATCAATAGTTAGGCAAAGGTCGGGTGGTCCCCGGGTGCGGAAACAATAGAATTAACATAAGAGATGCAAGCACCACGCTTGTGATAATGTGTATAATAAGTTAAACAGTCCTACCAAGCTCTGATTCAGTCAATGGACCTTTACAAAGGTCAATCCTAGGTTTCGGGTTGCCTTCAACATGCTAAGATCACATTGAACACAACGATGCGCATCTAGGGTCCCCATGTTCGAGAGAATTCATGCCCTGGTGCTGTTATGGTATTTGACTATGAAGACCGTGGATTCACATTCTACATAGTTGGTATGATCTCGTTCGTGTCTATGGACAACTCCTGGGAATGATGGCTAGCACATACATCATCCCTGCAGTCCATTTCCGATGTATTTCACAAGTTTGGGTTCCAAGTAAACTAGCCAAGCCTATGGTATATGTTCCAATCCCTTGAAACATTGAATTTAATTCCATCAAATGGAACAATTAAAGAGGCATTGGGGGGGTTCAAATACAGGTTTAAATAGTGTCCAAGAAGTCTCAAAGAAGTGGCGGAGAGATGCCCTAAGAAGCCTCCCTGACAGACTTCCATCGGACATGGAATTCTGCTGTCGGACATGGTCGACCGTCACTGTTTTAAGCCTGTCAGGTGCCCATCGGACATGGGCATCTCTGTTAAGTAGTTGTTTGTGTGGTTTCCTATCTCCAATTGGTTTTGGGATTACTGGCTAGCAACTATGTCATGGTATCAAAGCTAGAGGTCTCGAGTTCGAAACCACGCAGGGAAAAAATGCCCCATTCCGTGTTATGTGTTTGTGCGGGCGCAAGTGCGCAGGGCAAGAAGGCCCCATGCTGTGTTGTAGTCTTTTACGGGCGTGTACTTTGATTCCGGGCGGTCTCCCGCCCAGGGGAGGGTGTTAAGTAGTTGTTTGTGCAGTTTTCTATCACCAATTGGTTTTGGGATTACTGGCTAGCAACTCTGTCAATCTCGAGGCACATTTTTCCAATCTTTTACCCCTTTTTCCTTGGAATCTTTTTATGGAATTTGAGGGGAATTTGGGCACAGCCCTTGGGGTCATTTTGGCACTCAATTTGCATCCTAATTTGCCACTAGTTGCAATCAATTTGAGCTACAAGAATGGGTAATTTCTAAGAAATACAAGAATAGGAAATGGGATTCAATGAAAACAACCATGCATGCTATGTAATCAAAATTAACCACTTGCCTTGGCTTGTACAAGTGCAAATCAAGCTCAAGGACACTCCTAACCAGCTGGAATACTCCAATTAGGAGAAACCCCCAATCCCTACACTAAAACCCCCCAAAATCTCAAACATGAGAAAAAGAGAGAGAGAGCTCTTGCATGTCTGGAAAATGGGAGGGGAAGGGACCCTAAATTCGTGGGTAACACTCAAGGAAGATCTCCTTACCTGTAGGTAGCTGATCCAGGAGGAAATTGGGCGTGCAAGGGGCTGCCTTGGCTGATTTGAGTGAAAAATTGATGAGTAGAGAGACGGGAAGACAAGGAAGATGGTGGCGGTCTCCAGTTAGCGATCTGAGCTCCGAAGCTTCACCAATTGCAAGAGCAGTAAGGGAGAGCAGAGTAAAGGAAGAGAGTTGTGCCGGAACAGTTGAAATGGAATAGAGAGAGGGTTCATGCATTAGAAGGGCTGAAATGGGTTTACGTGAAATGACTAAAATGCCCATTTTAGGTCATAACTTCAGACAGCTATTTGTCCGACTTTGGGAGCTCGGATCGGTTCGAGTCAAGAAAAAAAGTCACTGGAAATTAAAATATCTTTCCAACAAACCCGGAATCAGAATTTTTGGAGGTGGTTTGCAAAAACTCGACTTTTTAGTGAAAAAAAACTCTTGCCCTTAGGCGAAATTGGGTAAAACGAAGGGTTTTTGGACATCAAATGGACATGTGTCGAACATGAAAGTTTAGGGTATGACAAGATCTAACTTTTGAATGTCTCACTAGATTTTTTGGAAATACCAAAAGTACCCCTGAAATTCTCCGAAGTGCGAACTGTCATGAACGTGAATAGACAATGGATATTTGTGGAAAACTTCGATCCCTTCAATGGTCGATCCTTTCTCCCTTTTATAATCTCTTTTGGCATTAATCCAAGGCAATTACAGCCTAATACAATCTATTGTATATCGAAAGTAAATCTGTTACAATCTTATCTAAATGGAAAGAAGATATGTTTACAGTGATTTGAGTCAATCCTAATATTATCCCACGTGATGGGTCGGTTTGTACATTGAATGGGCATAGGGGAGGTGGTTTGCAAAAACTCGACTTTTTAGTGAAAAAAAACTCTTGTCCTTAGGCGAAGTTGGGTTAAATGAAGGGTTTCCGGACATCAAACGGACGTGGGTCGAACACGAAAGTTAGGGTATGACAAGATCTAACTTCTAAATCTCTCACTAGAATTTTCGAAAATACCAAAAGTACCCCTGAAATTCCTCGACGTGCGAACTGTCACGAACGTGAATAGACAATGGATATTTGTGGAAAGCTTCGATTCCTTCAATGGTCGATCCTTTCTCCCTTTTATAATTTCTTTTGGCATTAATCCAAGGTAGTTACAACCTAATACAATCTATTGTATATCGAAAGTAAATCTGTTGCAATCTTATCTAAATGGAAAGAAGATATGTTTACAGTGATTTGAGTCAATCCTAATATTATCGCACGTGATGGGTTGGTTTGTACATTGAATGGGCATAGTGGGCTTTGTGTGTCAACTGGTGTTAACACCCCCCCTCAAATTGATGATGGTTAAACAGCAACAATTTGCGAATCAGGAATTCATGGCGTGGCCTAGGCAGTCCTTTTGTGAATATGTCTACAGGTTGGAGTTCACTGGAAACATGTACAAGACTAATGACCTTGCGATCATATTCATCTTTAATAAAATGAGAATCCACCTTGATATGTTTTGTACGTTCATTAAAAACTGGATTTTCAGTGATACGGATGGAACACGTATTGTCCACAGGAAGTGGGGTAGCTGAGGTCTGAGGAAAACCAAGATCTGCAAGTAAGCCATGAAGCCCAAGGATCTCGGAACAGGTAGAGGACATAGTACGATATTCTGATTCGGTGGAAGATCTGGAGACCCTTTCTTGCCTTTTGCATTTCCAAGAAACTAGCAACACGCCGTGCTATGCACGGTCCACCTTGATTTTCTTGAGTTGATACTAGGACCTAGGTGGGCCACCCGATGACCCATCTGATTCGTGGATCCGAATGAGGACCCATGGGCGACCTAGTAGGCGGTGGACCCCTGCGAGGTGGGCCCTATTTGGCCCACCATTCAGCGTCTGATCAGAGAGAGGGAGACCACGTGTTTTAGGAAGCAGTTAAGAAGCACGATTTTTTTTTTAAAGTTTCAGTCATTGTGTGGTTTATTCAATTTTTTGCATTGATACCGGGACACAGGTGGGCCACCGAATGATCCATCCGATCCGTGGATCCAAAGGAGGACCCACCAGAGACCCATTATGTGGTGGACCCGTGCGAGTTGGGCCTTGTTTGGCCCACTATCCAGTGTCTGATCAGAAAGAGGGAGAAGACTTATTTTAGGAAGCAATTGAGAAGTGGGAATTTGTTTTTTGTTTTTATTTAAGTTTCGGTCATTGTTTGGGCCATACAACTGTTCTGCTTGATTTTTTTGCGTCGATACAGGGACCCAGGTGGGTCACCGAATGACCCGTCCGATCCGTGGATCTGAAGGAGGACCCACTGACGACCCATTAGGTGGTGGACCCTTGCGAGGTGGGCCCTGTTTGGCCCACCACCCAGCGTCTGATCAGAGAGAGAAAGAGTATGTGTTTTAGGAAGCAGTTAAGAAGCGGAAATTTTAGTTTACTTTTAAAGTTTCGGTCATTGTTTGGGCCATTCAGTTTCTTGCATTGATACCGGGACCCAAGTCGGCCACCGGATGACCCATCTGATCCGTAGATCCGAAAGAGGACCGGCGACCCATTAGGTGGTGGACCCGTGTGAGGTGGGCCTTTTTTGGCCCACCATCCAACGTCTGATCAGAGAGAAGGAGATGACGTATTTTAGGAAGAAGTTAAGAAGTGAGAATTTATTATTTTGTTCTTTTTTAAGTTTCCGTTATTGTTTGGGCTATTCAGTTTCTTATGTTGATACCGGGATTCAGATGGGCCACCCGATGACCCATCCGATCCGTGGATCCGAAGAAGGACCCACCGGAGAACCATTAAGTGGTGGACCCGTGCGAGGTGGGTCTTGTTTGGCCCAACATCCAACGTCTGATCAGAGAGGAGATGACGTATTTTAGGAAACAGTTAAGAATTGGGAATTTGTTTTTGTGTGTTTTTTTGTTTTTTTTTAAGTTTCAGTCATTGTTTGGGCCATTCAGTTTTTTGCGTTGATACCAGGATCTAGGTGGGCCACCCGATGACCCATCCGATCCGTGAATCTGAAGGGGGACTGACCGGGGACCCTTTATGGGGTGGACCCGTGCGATGTGGGCCCTATTTGGCCCACCATCCTGCGTCTGATCAGAGAGGGAGAGTATGTGTTTTAGGAAACAATTAAGAATTGAGAATTTGTTTTTGTTTTTTTAATTTTTAGTCATTGTTTGGGTCATTCGGTTTCTTGCGTTGATACCGGAACCCAGGTAGGCCATTCGATGACCCATCGGATCCGTGGATCCGAAGGAGGACCCGCCGACGACCCATTAGGCGGTGGACCCGTGTGAGGTGGGCCAAACAAGCGTCTGATCAGAGAGAGGGAGAGTATGTGTTTTAGGAAGTATTTAAGAATTGGTAATTTTTTTTTTTAAGTTTCAGTCATTATTTGGGCTATTCAGTTTCTTTCGTTGATACCGGGACTCAGGTGGGCCACCGGATGACCCATCCGATCCGTGGATCCGAAAGAGGACGCACCGGCGACCCATTAGGTGGTGGACCCGTGCAAGGTGGGCCTTGTTTGGCCCACCATCCATCGTCTGATCAGAGAGAGGGAGATGACGTATTTTAGGAAGCAGTTAAGAAGTGAGAATTTGTTTTTTTTTTTTTTTTAGTTTTAGTCATTGTTTGGGCCATTCAGTTTCTTACGTTGATACTGGGACCCAGGTGGGCCACCCGATGACCCATCCAATTTGTGGATCCGAAGGAGGACCCACTGGAGACCCATTATGTGGTGGACCCGTGTGATGTGGGCCTTATTTAGCCCACCATCTTGCGTCTGATCATAGAGAGGGAGAGTACGTATTTTAGGAAACAATTAAGAATTGTGAATTTTTTTTTTTAATTAAGTTTCAGTCATTGTTTGGGCCATTCAGTTTCTTACGTTGATACCAGAATCCAGGTGGGCCACCCGATGACCCATTTGATCCGTGGATTCAAAGGATGTCCCATGGGCGACCCAGTAGGTGCTGGACCCGTGCAAGGTGGGCCCTGTTTGACCCACCATCAAACGTCTGATGAGAGAAAGGGAGAGTACGTATTTTAGAATGCAGTTAAGAAGCGGGGATTTTTTTTTGAAGTTTTAGTCATTGTTTGGGTCATTCAGTTTCTTGCGTTGATACCGGGACCCAAGTGGGCCACCCGATGGCCCATCCGATCCGTGGATCCGAAGGAGAACCCACCAGAGACCCATTATGGGGTGGACTCGTGCAATGTGGGCCCTGTTTAGCTCACCATCCTGATCAAAGAGAGAGAGTACCTGTTTTCGGAAACAATTAAGAAGTTACATAGTGGTGTTTTTTAGGAAGTTATATGGGTCGGTTAGTGAGAGTGGAGAGAGAGGAGAGTGGAGAGAGGAGATACTGACACTTGGAGCCTTCTGGTTAAACGATAGGAAGATACATTCCCTTAGTAATATAGATGAGCGATTCACCCTAATATATACATTGTAACGCCCCAATTCTGGATACTAAGAAAACCGTCAAGATACCCGAAGTTGGTACGCTACTTTCCGGAAAATCCGAGAACTTCTAAGATCGTAGGTATGCAGTGAGGTCCAATTTAAAACTTTTTAAACGATATAAGATCAACGGTTAATAATGCGGAAGCAAAGTAATACAATATAGCAGGGCTGAAATCTAGCCTAAAGTAATGATAAGGTATGGCATGTCTATGTCAAATATAGCAGGGCTGAAATCCAGCATAAAGTGTTAAAGTTGTGAAAATCAAAGGTTTATTACAAATTCTAACAACGTCCCTTCTCACTATAAAAATCACTCGAAATCTTAAACAAAACAAGTGAACTGTCACACCCCAGGTGCCGGCTCTCCAACCTCCAACTCGACCTCTTGGTCGGCTGGTCCCCATCCGTTGTCTCCTGCTACGGGTGTCTCTACGAGCGCAAGAGCACTGTCCTTGTAATCGGAGTCGAAACCTAAGCACCAAGAATGTGTTAGATCTAAAGATCTGGCAAGTCACAGTATACAAGTAACATAGGATATATGTGTCAAAGGAGTAAAGACAATCATATAGTTAAAGAGAATATCAAGATGCAGAATCTAGGCAGTTAAGCGAGATAAGCGTTTAGAATCATGATAAACAAAATATCTAATCTAACACAATATGGCACATTCACACAAGCTGGATACCGCGGGATATTACGTCGCGGCCCTCCCGTACTGAACACAGTCGCAGCGGGGAAATCTCACCACTGCTGGGGAATGACGAGCCCCACAAATCACGCTCATCAGTCTCACCACAATCATCACTCGAGGGGGACTGGACCCGGTATCACACCATTCGTCTAAAACATAGCTCATCATGATAGCTCGCTCATCACTCAACACTCAAATAGCTCCTACCAGTGATGATCAGTCCAAAGGCTGAGTTTAGAATAACTGAGTGAATGTCTATGCCTACTCAAGGAAACAATGCAGGTCTGTGTCTGTCTAGGCTTTGCCTTGCGTGAACATGGTCCTAACAAAGTCCCTAAGATGTCTAAGTATCAATTCAGTCCATGAATCACAATCCAAGTCTAAGTCCACTCGTTGGATCCATACCAAGGCCCATCCGATGCATGACCTGGTCTAAAACGGTCCAAATGAGGTAACAAGTTCATTTCCAATGATAAACAGTTCATTCTAATCCATAATGAGTTATAAGTGCAATATAATCCATCTCTCCAATCTAGGGTATCACACATCCATACAGAAGCCATAAAAGGGCTTGCCTAGCCACAGACATGGGGTAAGGTTCACCCAATCACATCACCAGGTCACCTCTAAGTAGTCCTAGGTTTAGGTCATCCATTTTCCATTTAATTAACAGTTGTAAGCAATAGTAAGGACATAAGAGTGACAGTAATGCGATAAGTGAAGTAAGAACTCGCGGTACAAGAATCAACTGGGAAATATCAATAATCCAACTTAGGCAATGGTCCACATTTAGGTCCAGATCTATTTCAGGTAATTTGATCTCTAAATGAAGTCTCAGATGCCAATGGATACTGTGTTTGGTGCTCCAGAAGTTACGAGCATCATTGACAACGTTAAAGGATTGAATTATCGTAGAATATACAACCGAGACCCTACTTGGTACCCATGAGTCAAGGTTGAGCCACACCATTGACTTGTGCTTGACACATCAATAGAAATCCATTTGGATGGTCAATGAGCCCCATGAACTGTCACAACTTCAGAATGTGAAAACTGGAAAATCACTGTATGCAGTGTCCTCTGTCGACCCTGCACAGGGCTTGGTTGACCGAGTTCACTGGTCTGTTAGGATGTTGGCTCCCTGGTCGACCTCTGCGCAGTGTGCTCGATCGACCTCTTGGCCTGGTCAGTCGACCGAGTACTCTGTGAAAATGGCGTCAAGCACCTGATAGGCAATGTCCTGATCTTAGGAATTCACTGTGTCTAGCTGACCTCTTGGCATGGGCTGTCGACTGCACATATTGAAAAGCTGTAGAAATTGGATGTCCCATCTCTCAGCATTTTCACTGCAAACCCTATGTTGTCGGTTAATCGAGAA
This sequence comes from Camphora micrantha, assembly GCA_003546025.1. NCBI lineage: Eukaryota > Viridiplantae > Streptophyta > Magnoliopsida > Laurales > Lauraceae > Camphora > Camphora micrantha. Next base: position 53,637,940 of record QPKB01000001.1, read on the forward strand.
CATGGTCCGGTCGACCGAGAACATAGGATTTCTGTGTCTGAGGAAAAGTTTAATTCCTAGTCAACTACCTGGAGGATCTGTGTGTTCGGTTGACCGAGGACAGGGTCCGGTCGACCGAATACACTAGATCTGCAAAACCTGCAGAAATTAACTGGGACTTGGATTTTATGGTTTTCCAGTGTGCTCGGTCGACCCGACTGTAGGTCGGTTGATCGAGTACACGCAACCTGCAGAATTCCAGATTTCTTGAATTTCTTCTCCTTCAATCCAATTTCCATCAAACCCATCCATTCTCGTCCAAACATCACAAGATCATCGCAAAACATGAAAAGCACTTCAATTCACATCCAACCAACCATCATTGGGCCATTGATCTTCCAAATGAGATCAAACTCATCCATCAATGAGCCATAAATCCATGAAAACATGCTCAAGGGTAGATCTAGCAATTCTAACATCAATTGAATAGAAATTATAGAATCAAATGAAGGAAAAACATGCATTCTATGCTAAGTAAGTATATTGCACTTGTCTCAATCCAATTACAAAAAAACTAGAGAAAGGGAGAGAAATCCAAGCTCCAAATACAAATTCCAGCAACTAAGGTCTCCAATCACACAAACCAGCACCAAAAACTCAGATCTAGAGAGATCTCTAACTCCCACACCCACAGTCACAAGAGAATTGATATAAGGAAGGAGATCTAGAAAGAGAAAGGGAGATTTCTAAGGAAATTCAACTAGATGGAGATAAATACCTTGATTAGAAGGAAGATGAGAGATATAGAAGATAAGAGAGCTCCTTAGAAGAGATTGTAGCTAAGATTAGTAGATGGCCTTCTTCTTCTTCTTGCTAGGATTCTAGATCTAGGGTTTTAGAGAGAGAAGAGATGGGAGAATTGGAGGGAAATGAGAGGTTTTAGAGAGAGAAGAGATGGGAGAATTGAGATAGAATTGGAGGGAAATGAGATATGGAATGATAGCTAATGTATGGAGATGGGATGAGTGTAGTATATATCGGTTGGGGTTTGGGCTAGGTACTAAAATACCCTTTTAGTTAACAGGAGATTAGGGTTAGAGCCATGGGTAGTTTGGCCTTTAGGTGGAATTCTAGACAGCTTTTTCAAGTGGAGAACCCCTATAGTAAATACTAATTACTAGCTAGGGCCCCTAATTAACTAACTCAAAAATTATAAAAGACACCCTATGGTCTCTATAAAATACAACAAAGGCCTAATTAGGCAAAATACCTTTCTACCCTTACTAATCCTATTAATTAATATAATTAGATACTATAGGCTATAAAATAGTATTCAAATTCAAAAGTGAGGGTCCACAAGGGGTGGGGCCTCACATCACTTCCTCGTTTAGAACATTTGGTCCCCAAATGTAAAAACGAAGTTAAGGACATACCTGCGGTAGAAGATGTGGATAGTCCTTCATCACCTGATCGTGCAATTCCCACGTAGCCTCCTCTGGAGTGTGATGCTCCCACTGAACTTTCACGCACTGAATGGTTCGGTTCCGGAGCACCTGCTCTTTGGTGTCGATGATAGCAACTGATCTGGCGACGTATGAAGCGTCTGGCTGAATATCGAGCAGCTGATGATATAGGATATGCGTGGGATCCTCCACATACTTCTTTAGCATAGAGACATGAAAGATATCGTGCACTCTTGACAACTCTGGCGGTAGCTGAAGCTTGTAGGCGACACCTCCGATCTTGGACCTGATCTCGAATGGCCCGACATATCTTCGCGCTAATTTACCTTTTTCGCCAAATCTGAGGGTACCTATGGCTAGGGAAACTTTCAAGAATACCTTGTCTCCCTTTTGGAACTCGAAAGGTCTGCGCCTGTTGTCTGCATAGCTTTTTCGTCGGTTGCGGCTGACCTTCAGGTTCTCAACTATCTGCCGGATCTTCTCGCTAGTGTCGCTGACTTTAGACGGTCCGTGGAAACTCCTGACACCAACTTTTTCCCAACATACTAGGGTCTTGCATCTCCTGCCGTATAGAGCCTCGAAAGGTGCCATCTTGATGCTCGAATGGTAACTGTTGTTGTAAGCAAACTCGCATAGTGGTAAAGAATCTTTCTAGTTCTCTTTGTAGTCCAAGACACAAGCTCTTAACATTTCCTCTAGCGTCTGGTTGGTGCGGTCGGTCTGTCCATCTGTCTAAGGATGATAAACGGTGCTGAAACTCAACTTGGTGCCCAGCACCTGCTGTAGACTCTTCGAGAAGTGCGAAGTGAAACGCGGGTCTCTGTCTGAAACAATCGAAGCTGGAACTTCGTGCAAAGAGACAATCTTGTCCACATACAGCTTAGCAAGAATGTCGAGTCCTGCTCTCATCGAGACTGGCAAGAAATGAGTTGACTTAGTCAGTCAGTCTATAATCGCCCAAAATGCCATCGCTGCGTCTCTTGGTAGCTGGAAGTCCTGCGATGAAGTCCATGGTAATGTGCTCCCACTTCCACTGGGGTATGTCGAGCTGGTAAAATAGCCTTGGCGGCTTTTGATGTTCGGCCTTGATCTGCTGACACATCAAGCATCTGGAGACATAGCTTGTGATCTTTCTTCATGTTATTCCACCAGCAGTAGCTCCTCAGGTTCTGGTACATCTTAGTGCTGCTTGGGTGAATCAAATATCTGCTGTGATGCGCATCTGATAGGATCTCGTCCTTTAGTTCCTGAATGTCTGGCACACAATCTATCTGATAGTAGAGCACTCCACCAATCAATTTGAACTCTGACCTCTGGTCAATCTGCTCGATCGCTTTGACAAGCTGGGGATCGCTGCGTTGACTGTCCTTGACCTTTTCAAGCAACTCTGGTTCCCAAGCGGACATGGTAGTAAGCATTACTTTGTTGCTGAGTGGTTGAAACTGAACGTCCAAACCACTGAAGACCTCACTCCACACACCCTCTGTTGTTAAAAAACTGACGAGGGCGGTCTTCCTGCTCAAAGCGTCTGCCATGACTTTCGCCTTACCCGGATGGTATTTGATAGGGAAGTCGTAATCCTTGATGTACTCCATCCATCTCTACCCGGATGGGAGCAGTACTAAATGGAGAGGAAGATGTATCCAGGGTTGCTAGATTAGCCTTCTGAGTGGAAACCTGAGCATGGCGCCGATATTTCGGAAGAATATGGCCTTTGCATTTACAGTAAGAGCAGAATTTTTATTGCATTGAGTGGTGACATGTCCATACTTCTGACACTGTACTTTGACAACAATAACGCTCTACTTTGATCATGTCTCTGTTTTGCTGTTTGGGACGAGCAAGATAGGCAGCGGTCTGTGGTCCTGTAGAAATTTCTTGTGGAAGAGTAGCCTCGGTTGTAAGACGTTGTTTCACGTGAAGAAGCCCTCCTAAGCAAGAATCAATAGATGGGGGAAGCACCATGCTCATCAGATTTGAACGTACTTGTTCAAACTCAGATCTCAGTTTCATCAAGAAATGATCCCTTTGACTAGTGGAATGAATGCTTTGAACCACCGCAATCGAGGCATCAGGTAGACTGTAGTAAATGGTCTCAGTATAGTTCGTCCATATGCGAATAAAATGAGAGTAATATTCTTGAATGGACATTGTCCCTTGATTAAATTGAGATAACTCATGTTCTAAATGAAATTGTTTGGCGGAGTTATCCTGTTGATAAACCTGTCTGAGATAGTCCCACATTCCTTTTCCTGTTTTATAGGGCTTGAGATTCAGAATGTATTATGGATCCACTGACCCCAAAGCCAAGTCATGATTTGAGCATCCTTGGTTTCCTATTTGGATACTGCCTTTACATCCTCTAAAGGTTTAGGATCAGTCCCATCAACATGTTCCCATAACAATTTTCCCGGTTGGCCCGTTTGGTAATTTTACTTGTAAAGTCAAGTCCAGTTAAGTCAAGTTAAACATCAAATCAAAAGCACTTTTTACCACAACTCCCTCCTCCTTTTCCAACAAAAAGCAACTACATTTATTCACTAGAAGACAAAAAACCTCCATTTCCCATACAAAAAGTCAAAAATATTCTATCACAAACAACTAAAAACAAAATACCATCATAATTCACTTATATTTTATTCTTTCTTTTTATTTCACTTCATTCCACTTTAGTTTAAAAGTAAAATGCCAAACGGGAAGGTATATTAGAAATTGGAAAGCCCATGATGAATAATTTGTCCCATTGAATTTAATCAAGGAAGTTTCACTTTTGTCCATGATGAACACTCTAGTATCTGTCTCAAGTCTGTATTGTAACTCAGAATTAATAGATCAGCATGCCTCTTTTGATAGGGAGGAGGGTGCTGAGTGAAATTCTTAGAAATTGCAAGCAGATTGTAAGAAAACAGATCTGGTTCTCAACAAAAAATCTGGAAAAAAAACTCTATAATTCCCAGAAGTATCAGACGACCCTGAGGAATTTATTTTTGGCCAGAGATAATCAGATGCCAAAATTGGCCCAGATGACCTGAAATTCTGCACAGGATCTGATCTGATGGCCCACAGATTGATCAATGATGGGATCAGATCACATGGGAAGAAGGAGAAGCCTTTGTCGTGTCCACTAAACCAAATCTCACCCAAATTGGATGAGAATCCAAGAAACTGGATGGTGGGATGAAAACTGGTGCAAGATTTCAAAAATCCAGAAATATAGACAACGATCCTACCTCGAGGCAGCCAAAAATTCTGAAAAAATCTCCAAAATGTCTAGAATAATCAGTCGACCATCACAGATAGAGTTGGTGAAGGTGTCTTGATCATCGCAGGTGTGCCACTGATTGATTGGAGTGAATACGCTAGATGACAGTGCTTTTCTTCCTCCTGGTTGCTGAGAATTTCTAGAAATAGAAATAAGTTGCTGTAGTGATCTCTATTGAGTGGCTGAGATGCTGATGAAGCAGCATGAAGAAGCAGAAGAAGAAAAGGCAGCAGCAGACAATGTCGCAGGCTCTAATACCATGTCACGAACGTGAATAGACAGTGGATATTTGTGGAAAGCTTCGATCCCTTCAATGGTTGATCCTTTCTCCCTTTTATAATGTCTTTTAGCCTTAATCCAAGGCAATTAGAACCTAATACAATCTATTGTATATGGAAAGTAAATCTGTTACAATCTTATCTAAATGGAAAGAAGATATGTTTACAGTGATTTGAGTCAATCCTAATTTTATCCCACGTGATGGGTTGGTTTGTACATTGAATGGGCATGGTGGGCTTTGTGTGTCAACTGGTGTTAACACGAACTAGGCTCTTCCAAGTACCGAACTTGGTTTGAAACTCTCCGAAACCACTAGAAACCTCGTAGGCTCTAAACGAAACAGTGGAAACAACTTGAGTGAATCTAAACACGCTTAATTAACTACTAATCACAAATAATTAGCTTTAAACATTGTGATTAAGGGATGGGACCTTACACAAATTGTAGACGAAGATGCCCTGAGACGATAGACAAACTTCTATACAAGATACAAGGATCTGATACCGTATCAACTTAAGAGAACCAAGGACAAAGGAGATTGCCAAAAAATTGAGTGTCCATCATGGTGATTGAGCCCTCTTTGTATAGTTAGATATATATTCCACTACAGAAAGTATAGAACTATCACATCCCTTAAATGTAGGGATTTCCCATAATTGGGTCTTATCCTATTCCTTGAATTTTATAATGATCTCAACTGATACACACACACATGGTGTTCCCTATCGCACGTGGGTCCCAGATCACATGTTAATAATGGTACCTTGTTCCATTGTTTCTTGACATCATGACATTAATCTTCAGTTAGGGATTATCTTTACCGTTCTTTATGTTCTTTTCATCAGTTTAAAATTATTTATTACTGAAAACTGAAAGATAAAGTAATACGAGAACATCTTATAGTGTATACACATGAGATATTTGTTCTTATCAACTGAAAAATTGGCTTCATGATACACATGGGATATTTCCCATTTATAATAAGTTGGTCCACCAATCCTGGGTAACTTGTCTGGTTCTTTTGGGAACAATTTAATGATCTCCCTAGTGATTGAATAGTTTATGATTCCTCACATGCATAACGAAGATCATATCTTATTATAAGATTCCAAGAAAGAAAACCTAATACCTTTTCAATTAAATATTCAATCTTTATTTTAGATTGTTGCTCAGTTCAAAATGATTAAAATAGTTTTACTTCTACGATTCTTGGTTTTAGGTGGATTCTTCTTTTGAAGTTTTGTGACGTCAAAGGAGAACTTCCTGCAGATTTGCTGATGCAATAAATGGTCTGAAGTCACAGTAGTTCAAGATTTCCACAAGCAGCTTCTATAACCAACTCAGAATTGTATTTGCAACTTTGTGACTTTTACGGACATTGCACAGCGAGCTTGTTCCCTTAGTACGACTGTAATGAGTGGGTGTTATATGTAATGATATAAACATAAGCAGTTCAGATTGACATGACTATAAACATAACTATGAGTACCTACTAGGAAAGATTGACATAACTATGATGACAAATTACTAGTGTTCTGCTTTCAATTATTGGGGTTAAGTAGTTTAGTTATTACCTTCATTTATGTTTGTTTAGTTGCGCTATCATGTGTATTCTTAGCTCATAATATATCCAAAACCTAGATATTTATCAGCAAGTACTTCTTCAATTCTTATGACTTTATTCTTCCATACTTAAGGCATTTTTGCACACTGCACGATCTCATTTAAGGAAGTTTGATGTGTTTATTGTGGTTCAGTTTTCAAAGATGGTGGCAAAGAAGCAAAGAAGAAAACTCAAACTTCCTCGTCTGTCAAGTGTTACTTTGTTTGTACAGAGTCTAGTGCTGCTATAGATAAGGGAAAGCCTTGCATCTTGTCTGGTAAATCAATTCGTGAAGCACGATGTATGTTTATGCATGTGCACACAGTGGCGAACATGGCAAAGTATATGGCTAGGTTTGTGATCTTTACATCATACCCTCATTTTTTGATGCACACAAATATGTCCATGATTTGAGAAGGTATGGGGAATAAATTGTTTGATACAGGTTTTCTCTGATTTTGTCGAAGACTATGAAGCTAGAATTAGATTTTGATTCCGTCTGTGTAGAACGTATTGTTGATATACCATGCCTGGTATGCACTTTCACCTGTCCTTTTTATCAATTATAATTTTACTATTATTTATATATATAAAATTCTGTTGCTTTGAGATTGTCTCCCTAGTTTATTTCCGTAGTCCATTTATGTGCAATGAAGGGGTCATTTTGGATTTTGCAGGATGAGGAGGGTAAAATTGTATGTGGTGAAGATGGTGAGCCTCTGATTCATACAGATGGGACTGGCTTTATATCTGAAGACTTGGCTATGAAATGTCCAAAGAATATTTTTAAAGGGAATTGCTTGATGCATGGAGATCTAGAGGTTTATAAGCTTTTCTTGATTTCTTCATTATCAACCTTTAAAATATTTAACTTTGTGCTGCTTTTAAGGGAACCCATTAGTTATGGCTTTGGTGTCTCACCGACGTAAATCTACTACCAATATTTGTTTACTATTGTTTGTGCTTGGTGTCTTACCGACAAAAATGTACTACAATTGTTAACGGTGTCACTTATGGGGGCATATTATTTGAAGTTGCCATTCTCTGGATCCAACTATCTTTAGAAATGTCATTGCAGCTCCATCTCCTAACACCCAAGACAGGTTGTTTGGGATAACATGTCTTTGCTTTATAAGGTTTTTCATTGGCGGGAGTCGGTGGCTTTTGTTTGGCAAGAAGCTATGTCATTGTAATAGATTTGAAGCAGAATCAATGAAATGGTGAATACTGTACCCTTCTTAGGGACGCCTGTGTTTTACATATTTAGAGGTTGAATGCCCGCATTACAAATAACTCAGATCCTACACTATAGCTAACAAACTAAGTGTTATCCTTTGACTAATTCTACAATACAATGACTGGGCCTAAATGGGCCTGCCCAGATTGGGATTGGATTGACACCCCCCCTCAAATTGATGCTTGGGGAGTCATAAATCAGCAATTTGGAGACAAGAAATTGATGTCAAGGCTGAGGAAGTCGCTTCGTGATGATATTCTGCAAACTGAAACTCTATAGAAACATGAGGTAGACTAATGACATCACGCTTATATTCATCTCGAATAAGGTGGCTGTCAACTTCGATATGTTTGGTGTCTTCATGGAAGATGGGATTTTTAGTGATTCGGATAGCCCCAGTATTGTCGGCATGCAAAGAAGTAGGAGAGGTTTGTGCGAACCCGAGTTCTGAAAGAAGTCCTTGTAGCCATAAGTTCTCAGAACAAGCAGAAGACATTGCCCTATATTCAACTTTCGTGGAAGATCTGGACACACGTTCTTGTTTCTTGCATTTCCATGAAATTAGAGAATTCCCAGAGTACATGCACCAACCAGTAGTAGAACGGCGTGTGTCTTGACAGCGTGCCCAGTCAGCATCTGCGTAAGCGGTCAGATGAAGAGGATTATCGTTTGGATAATATAAACCACGAGAGACAGTTCGCAGCAGATAGCGGATAATGCGCTTTTTAGCTGTCAAATGAAGGTGTCGAGGAGTTGTCATGAACTGAGTCACAAGATTAACAGCATAGGATATGTCAGGTCTAGTGATGGTGAGATAGACAAGACTTTCCACCAGGCGTTGATAGGTATGAGGATCAGGAAGGAGATCGCCATCATCTTTACTCAACTTGAGATTTACCTCTACAGGCGTATCAACAGGTGAAGAATCATGTAGGTCAGCCAACTCGATAAGATCTGATGTGTATTTGTCTTGGTTAACAAACTGACCTTTAGGAGATTGATGCACCTCTTAGCCCAAAAAATAATGCAATGGGCCCAAATCCTTCATATGGAAGGAATCCCGGAGAGAAGCTTGGAGAGATTTGATCATGCCATCATCCGTGCCAGTGATAATGATATCGTCAACATACGCGAGAAGCACCGTAACACCAGTAGATGTGTGGCATAGAAAGAGAGATGGATCATAAGGGCTCTTTGAGGAAGTGGGGACGCCTTGTGGTATCCGCAATAGACGTCTTCTTTGAGATCCCTATGGAGAAAAGCATTTTTAACATCCATTTGGTATAATGGCCGGGATTTAGATGCAGCAATGGCGAGAAGTAACCGAACTGATGTCGTTTTTGCTACAGGTGCAAACGTTTCCTCATAGTCAATGCTATACTCCTGCCTGTTGCCGAGTGCCACAAGTCTAGCTTTGTGTCTATCCAAGGACCCATCACATTTAAGTTTGATAGAGTAGATCCATTTGTAGTCACTGAGTTTAACTGCTGAAGGACACTCCACAATATCCCAGGTGTGATTCTGATCCAATGCATCCAATTCCTCCTCCTTGGCCTGGTTCCAACAATCATATTGTACAGCCTGCAAATAAGAACTTGGGATAGGGACAGAAGATAGGGTGGTCATCAAAGAAGTATGGGTAAATCCATACCACGCAAGTGGTCGAGAAGTTCTAGAGGAGCGAGGCTCGAGTAGGTGTGAAACCATTTGTCGGTGGAGGATTTGGAGGACGACCATCTACAGTAGTAGGTTTTTCCCGTCGGTGATACACAAAATTAGGATTAATCCTAGTAACAGTTGTTTGATACGAGAAACGAGGTAAGAGAGCTGGTGAAGATGGTTGAGGACAGTCCATGTGAGTTTGGAAGAAATACTGATTTTCAATGAAAATAACATTTCGAGAAACCCTGATACGACGTCCAATGGGATCATGACAAACAAAACCTTTTTGATTAGTGGTATAACCCAAAAAACGCACACCTGCGAGATTGCGTGGTTAGCGTTGTTCGTTCCGTGAGAGGTAGATGAACAAAACAAACGCATCCAAATGTATGTAGGTGATGAAACACAGGTTGATGACCAAACATTTTAAAATGAGGTGTGAAATGAGCGATGGTTGGTGATGGAAGGTGATTTAGGAGATAGACTGCTGTGGTGAGAGCTTCAGTCCATAAACGAGGGGGGACGGATGATTCAATGAGAAATGTTCTAGTTACATCAAGGAGATGTCTTTTTTTTCGTTCCGCGACTCCATTTTCTTGCAGAGTGTGGAAAAGGTAAAGTTTTACTCTTTCCTAATTTACAAGCATCACGTTCAGAAGAAGCACAAGCGATATGTTTATTTAATTATCCAGATTGAAATAAAGTAGACCTTCTAGAGGCATTCGGATGACCAAGTCTATTATGCCGCAACCGAGAATTATTCTAAATGAAAAAACAAAATAATTGATGGAAAGTTTTATTCTGAATAAATGAAGACACTAGTAAAGGAAAAAATCTTCCACGCTTAGGCCCCCTCGCAATCACTTCTCCCGACTTCTGGTCCTGCACCACACAACCAAAAGAAGAAAAGGAAATGTTGTAGTTATTTTCAACAAGTTGACCCACAGAAACCAAATTGGTAGCAAGATGAGGAGAAACTAAAACATTGGTTAATGGTAAGGGACCAGGGGTATCACCAACGGAGGTGATGAGAAGTTGATCTTCGTTGGCAGCTTGGACAGTAAGATGACCAGTGTAAGGAACGACATTTTGTAATTTTATGGGTGAAGAGGTCATATGGTTACTTGCACTAGAATCTAAGTACCATGTATTTGGAAAGAGATGAATCAGTACCTGCGATGTTCATGGATGCTAAGGCATTGATGATCATTTGGTTGACCATCTCAGGGGTGAGAGGAGCTGGTGATGCAAATTGGGAGGAGGAACGGGGTTGTGAGGAAGAATCATACTGCAGAGAATCGCTGAAGTTAGATGATGCATATGGTGGTGTGGTCACTATGTAAGCAATAAGAGTTGACGGCATTGTGTATCGTGTATGTATCAGTGGTAGACTGCACATAGTTGTGGGAAGTAGGATTGCGAGTCTTCTTCCGACATTCTTCAATAACATGACCCGTGGCCTTACAATATCTACAGATTTTTGCCTTGCATTGATTTGTATAGTGACCATATTTCTTGCAGTTATGGCACTGAAATTTACAGATGTCCTGAGGAGGTGGTCTTGTTGTAGCAACATAGGCAAGCGGAGCCTCAACAGACCAATGTTGTTCTAAAGTAGTTTTAGTGACTAGACATTGTTCTTTCCGTAGAAGCTTCTGAAGACAGTCATCCAAGCTAAGAAGAGAAGCCTTGCTCATCAAGTTAGATCTAATTGTCTCAAACTCCAGACGAAGTTTCATAAGAAACTGATCCCGATGGCTACTTTGCTGTAAGAGAAGTAGTTCAGGTAGGAGAGCTTCAGATACCGTGGCAAACTTAATCTCATCGTATTCGGGACCACAGTCTACGAAAGCCATTGTAATACTCTTGAACAGACTGAGTGCCTTGAGTAAATTGAGAAATGTTAAGTTCTAATTGAAATTAACGAGCAACATTGCTTTGTTCATAGTTCTTTTTAAGATAGTCCCACGTTTGGCGGGCAGTTTTGGGAGGTCTAACCGTTTAAGGTTGATGATAAAATGTGGGTCAACTGAGCCCTATAACCAGGTTTTTCTTTTAGCATCCTTAGTTTTCCAAGCTAAAATCTTCTTGTCATCTTCCTCGGGTTTCGGTTCAGATTCATCAATGTGTGCCTAGAGTTCCTTTCCTTCTAAGTAAATTTGAAATTGGAAGGCCCGTGAGGTATAATTTTTTCCATCAAACTTAACCAGGGTAATTTCAGATTTGACCATGACTACCCAAAAATAGCAATCACTCCAGAAAGCAGTAAACAACCAGAATGGCAGTAATGGCAGTAACTAGATCAATCGGCAGTAATGGCACTAACTAGCAAAGGATGAACAAGCAATCAACCCAACAGCAATAAACAACCAGAATGATGAATTACCAGCAGAACAGCAGAAGGATGATCAATCAGCAGTAACTAGCAGCAGTAATTACAGTAACTAGCAGCAAAACTGAAAATCTGAACAAGCAATCAAACCAACAGAACTAACAGCTGTAACTAGCAGCAGTAACTAGAGATTCACTAGCAGGAACCAGCAATAAACAACCAGAAGAGGCAGCAGCAGAGACCAGCAGAAGAATAACTGGACAATCGGCAAAAACTGTCTAGACAGCATCACCCAAAACATCCAGGTCGTCTGGAAGAGGAACAGAACCTGGGACCCACCTGGTGATCTCTTGATAGATCAGAGATTGGGGATGGGTGAACAGGATAATCACGCAACTATTGGAAGTGGCCTCGGTCAAATCAAATCCAAATCCGGGATTTTGGATGGCCGAGATGAAAACAAGTGGAAAAAACTGAATTTCCACAAATATCGGTAGAAGTCCTACCTCTGATGAGCAATAAATGTTGGAAAAATCTTCATAAACTAGAGAATATTCAGGCGACTAAGAGGGAAGAAGCCGCTGAGATGGTGCTGATGATCATTGGTGGGCCACGCCTGATATGAGATGATCAGGGATGATCAGAGAGTATCCAGCTGTAGAAGATGATCACAGATTGGCTTCCAAAGGCTTGGAAGATGACTTAGGAGACAATCACAGATGATCGATCAGGCTCTGATACAATGTCATTGTAATAGATTTGAAGTAGAATCAATAAAATGGTGAATGCAGTACCTTTCTTAGGGACAACTTGGTTTTACATATATAGAGGCTGAATGCTCTCATTACAAATATCTCAGATCCTACAGTGTAGCTAACAAACTAAGTGTTATCCTTTGACTAATTCTACAATACAATGACTGGGCCTAAATGGGCCTGCCTAGATTGGGGTTGGATTGACAAGCTATAGTGGAATTCTTTAGATATCTCTGAGGAGGTGAACCTAGTAGGCATTTGGCTGACTAATAAATCTCCAGACAATGCATAAAGAAGGCCTTGGTTTGGCATTTATTGTCCTTTATACCAAGTCTCCCATGTTATCAGGACACATGACCATATCCCAAGCTAGAGGAGTGTGATGATTGTGATCAGAAGTCCCTCCAGACCAGAGAGAAGAGGAGGACATGGATTGGATTCTACCAAGTGTTATGAAATTCGGTTCAGATGCCATTTCGGTTTGCCCTCTGAATGAAATGTTTCGGCCAAGTCAGGGATTTCGGTGAAATATTTCAAATTTTTTTTATATATATATATTAAAGTGAAATATAATATATGATGCATTTAATTTATTGTACTAAATCAATGCAATATGTCGATTTATGTTTGATAGGTTATTTCATTTTAGAGTGAAATTTGGCTAGCTTATTGGAATAAAATTTGATTAGGGCGATAGGGCCCACATAGTTATTTAGATTTTAATAGATGGGCGGCTACACATTGGAGCCCACTAATTTCTCTAAGCCAAAGGGCAAAAAAGGTAATTTTACTTTTAGTTTAAAGTTTTTTAAAATAGTTTAGCCCTTTCGGTTTTCATTTTTTATTTTATTTTAAAAGGAACCTAAATGTTGGGACGAATAATTGTACGGATCGGCCGAAATCATAAAATTCGGACTGAATTGGATAAACTGGAACGAATTATGGGACGAATAGTTATAGAGTCTTGTTCGTTTCGGTAGAGCGAACGAACTGAAATTATTCGGAAATTTCAGGCGAAACGACCCGAATTTCGCAAGGCTGATTCTACCCCTCATGCTGGCTGGCATTTCCTGATGGAATGACAAGTTGTTGGGGATGGAGGAAATTACCGATTGGATGACTCTCCCACCTTCTGGGGACAACGTGGTTCCCTTCCAGCTGTTCAATTCTTATTCTTGTTGAGAACACTATCGTGGGTTTTCTCATTTTGCCTTGTGATGGCAAGTTGAGCCACCATAAAAATTTATGGAGAGCAATAGTTTTTGTATGCGGAGAAGGGAAAATGCCTCAGTAGCCTGATTTGGTGTAGTACATATTGAAAACGGGAGTTGGCTTTTGTCATGGTTGATGGTCTATCCCCCTGAAGATTGAAAAATCCGGGGGATGGTTTGAAGGTCTTGCGGCTCTTTCCTCTTGTTGTATACAAATGCTAAGAGATCCTCTGCGAATTGAAGGATCGGTTCCCTCTTTCCATTTTGCATTATTTTAGGAATTGCTGCTTCTCTCGTCATCCTAGGGTGGTGAACCATTCTAGCCAATGGTTCCCCACACAAAATGTACCAGTTAGGATTCTGATCGTAACTTGGGACAATAGAAGTAATCATTTATTGGTAATTCCAGCCTACCTTTAGGATGACCCTTGCAAGTATTGTGTGGCTGACGGAATCCCTTTACTAAAGGGAGAAACAGGATTTTGAAGTGATAAGAGGGACCATTTAGTGATTTGAGTCTTGTCTCTTTCATGTGAGTTCTGCAAAAGCAACTTCAATAGGGTTCAGAGGTTGCTACAAAATATGATCAGCTCAAATTCTTGACGAAGTGCTATGTGAAATTGAGTGAGTCTGGTTTGATGTCATTCTTTTTGACATTTTTAAAAGACGCTAACATCATCTTCAGGGTAGTGGGAATCCATCATAGCTGACTGATCCCAGTATCTAGTCATGACAGAATAAATACCGAATGCTCTTATCATTCTGTCTAATCTCCAGTTGATATCTCTTGCAAAGTGAACAGCAATAGAAGGTTCAATCAAATTTGCAATCCAAGGAGCATGAATTTAAGTGGCCTATGTATTAAACAAAAAGGAAAAGTAGAAAATCTTCTGCAAAAATTCCATCAGATCAACTTCCTTGATTAGATACAGTGGGCCCTGCTAGTATGACACGATCACACTAGCTGATATCTTCTCAAGATGCACTAGACTGTACAGGATCTTGATGGCTCGGATGCCACGCAAGTGGTTGTGATGCACTGGCACATTAAAGGGATTGAGGAAATTTGTATTTGGAATTGTATCTTGCCTACTCCCGTTCTTCTTATATAGAACTATGAAACTGTTGTACAAGGATTACTAACTGGTATCCACGAAAATAAACTTAAAGGTACATTACAGGAGCGTTCTTTGTCTGTACAAGGATTACTGATTGATGTACAAGGAAATAAACTTTATGGTACGTTGCAGCACAGGAGAATTCTTTTTCTAGTCCAGATAGACTAATATTCCTTATCAGTAACAGATGCAGCAGTACAGGGAACTAGGCTATTAGGATATTGCATTTACTTCTCCATGGTGCACATTGATACTTTTGGTTTCATCACTTTGAGTGAGCTGCTTGCTTTCGTAGCTTATGACTTTCAAGATGTGATGCAAATATCGACTTTTTTACTTTGAATGCCGAGACTATGCCAACAAATCCTGCTGTCTTCCTTTTTAATTGTTCTTTATTTCTTACTTAGTTTTCACTGTTGTTTTAATTGGTTTTTGTTCCTTTTATGTTGTGTTCGCTGTCTTGACGTTAATCATTAAAGCAAAGCAAATCTTCCATTGGGGAACCGGTATGCACTTTTAGCGAACTTCCTTTTTCTTTTTACTAGTAGTTTTGGTCCCTGATGGTTTGACACTAACTAGTAATTTTCATTGTTTTCTAGCCTTTGTTAATTCAGTGCCGGCTGTTCAACAAAGGTTGTGCTATCAAGGGGACCTTACTACTAAATAAAAAGGTACACATGCTACCATTTTTACTTTTATTATTTTCTAACATTTTTTTTTATGTTTTTCTTTTAAAATTATTTCATATATCTTTGGACTTTCTGTCGTGACCTGGAATCCGGGGCCCATTGAATTACGTGTCAAGACTTATAAAAGTGTCCCATCACATACATGTGACAAATCCATTTGCTTAATAAAATTCCAGTATCATACCTAGCATAGCAGCTTGTTTACTTAATCTCTTTAATATGCTATTTCATACCTTCATCACAGTTAATTCTGGAGCAGCTAGGTGCGGCTAGGGCCTTCATCTTAGATAGGGTTAAGCCTGCCTTGGACACTTTTTTCAAAAAGAAATGGATGGTCTCCGCCTGGTGATGGTGACGAGATTTCTGTAATTAATAAGAAATCTTCATTTAAAATTAAGAATTTGAATAACAATATAAATCTGAACATAAATAAATAAAATGAAAACCAAAATAGTTATAAAGTGTTTGGAAGTTTTACTAAATCAAATAATGAAAATTTGTTCTTCATTTTTCTTCTATGTCGGCCCGTCGCTCAAGTGCCATGTAGAATCCTCTCTTTTTGATCAACCGAATCATCATTCTACATGACATTCTAGTTACCTGGTAGGGGCACACCGGTTTTAGCACAACTGAGTGAATAGATGTTCTAATCTAATTGTGCACACTACAATAGTTTAAATTAAATTACTCAGCAATTTATAATAATATCCAAAGGTCTCACTCATGGGCAAGGTAAGGTGAATCGGGTCAAATCTAACAACCTCCTAACCAATTGGGACTACAGGCTCAAAGCTCAAGCACCTTAAAGACCTTTTTGTGCACATTACAAAATGACCGAGGGTCTAAACAAAATTGACCACAAGGTCCAAAATCATAAAAATGGCATTAATGAATCAAAGTATCTCAAAACTTCCCAAAGTCAACAAATATCTCAAATTGGCCTTATGTATGGGGATGTCTTCCCATACAATGCTGGCGTTATAGGGTGTCCAAACGGTTCCTCTAAATAAGCTCAGTCATCCTAGTTCCTTGGTTTTCCAAATTCAAATAATAAATATCTCTTCAGAATCTGATATTCAAGATATCCTCAACACCTGTAATAGTAAGATCTATAACCAATCCCTCTCACGTGATTTGGATTTAAACTGCCTCTATCCGAATCAGCATTGGTATCAGTCATATGAGCGGTCAATTATATAACTAGCCCTTCACGGATTTGAGGGAAATATTCAATTACAAAGCTAAGCTTAACACGTACACATTCAGTCACATAACCTTTCAATTAAGCACATCATAACAAGTTTGTGTGAAATCCCAAATAACAATGAAATATACATTAATCTACAATATAATTCAAATCACAAATAATCGAGTAATAGGGTCCTATGTGCAATTTTTAGAAGTCAAGAACTAACAAAAACACTCAAAACAGTTTTCATATATAATAACAATAACCAATAGGCTCTTATTATCAAGTAGCCTTTTCAACTCAAACCCTCCAGAAATTGGTGAAGAATCCATTCTGTAATTAGATTTTTCAGAACCCAGGTTGGCTTTGTAGCTTTTTACGAATTGGGCTATGGGGCCCAGGTGGGCCACCTGATGCCAAATCTGAACCATGGATCTGTTAGTAGACTAGTGGGTTACCCATGTGGTGTAGGCCCTGATAGTAGACTAGTGGGCTACCCATGTGATGTATGCCCTTAGTGGATTGGCCCTAGTTGGGCTCACCATCCAACTGACCCAACAACCCTGCATATTACCACTATTCTGCCGACCTGAATATTGTTTGAGAGTTTCAGAATTTCTGGAAATTACACTATGGTCCCTGTTATTATTCCTTATTATTATTTGAAACTGTTTTGAGGTGTTTCTCTAATTATAGACTTCTGAAATTACAAACAAGGGCCTCTTGGTTATTGTTATTAAATCTGAAATCTGTACAGTAATATACTAATATATAGATTTGCAAGATTCCTAAGTTTTAAAAAGAGGATTTCAAACTCAATCAAAGGATTCTATGGTCAGCAGTCCCCATAGCATCATACAGAAGCTTGGTAAAATCAATCATAAGTCAATCGGTTCAATCATATATATCATAATCTCATCATAGAACAAGGAAACCAAAAGTAGAAATTTGGATTTGGAATTATACACAAGTAATTTGAGATATCTACTCACGTTTGATAGAAAACAGTGGCTTTGGCAATGTGAGGGAGACTAAAGGATATCAACAAATCTTCCTAGGGCTTGATCTTCTCTCCTTTAACCCTCTCTTGTTTTCTAGTTGACAGGAAGGCTAGAGGAATGGAAAAATTCGTGTGAAGGTTTCTACGAGGGTTGACATGTATATATAGCTTGGGAGTAAGTCTCACTTTCCATGGCATGTTGTGCCATGTTGTAATCTCTAAAGGTGGCCAGGCTCCATATTTACATTCACAAAAAGTGGCCCCACATTATAATTCCTATAAAGGTGGGCCCACATTATAGATCCTAAGGATATGAGTTCTATGTTCTAATTTTCAAAGGTGGGTACTACGTTGTAGCTTCTACAGGTGGGTCCCGTGTACGATAATAATAGTGTTGCAAACAATAAAAGGTGGGTCCCACATTGTAAATTCTATGTTCGCTCCTTCGAGCAAAAGTGTTATAATGTTACCAAACAAGTTCCGTACAACATATTCTTTGTAGACTAATTTAATATAATGTTGCCAAGCAAGTTATGCAAAGTATAGTTTCGGCTCGACCCGATCTCAGCACAACCTGATCTGAGCACAAAATTTAGAATAATAAGAGAACGATGCGAAACAGCCCGTTAGTTGCCAAGGGATTGAGTCTCAGATCTCATTGTTTAAAGGTCCTCTTAACATTATTCAATGGTCCCATCTCACTCATGATTTAAAGGTCTTCTAAATACAACTCAAGGGTCCCACCTAATATTTAATCAAATAACTATGAGGAAGAAATTAACCTGAAATAACTAATATTTAGAGTTATATTATCTATAATTACTGTAATAGACCCACAAAGAGTAAATATTATAAATAAAATCACACATTAAAAATATATTTTTATAATTAATTACTCTTATCCCGCAAAAGTTGGGTCCGGGGTATTACAATTTCATCTCTAGTAAACAATGGCTTTAGATTTATTACTTAGCCTTATGCCTTGTCCAAGAATGTTGCTCATGTTCATTTGTAGTCAATAATTAGTCATGGTCGTACCAATAGTGGGATTTGTGCAGATTGATATGATTGTATGGATATTTGATATTTCATGTTTAAAGTTATGTTTCAGTTTTGTATTGCTATTTGATAATTTGATATTTTGTTAGTTGGTGCACTGGTAGATATTGCTAAATTGATTACTCATCAAACAATTTGGGTGATCACTTTGTTGAGAAAGTGTCAAATTTCCGTGGTGGGGCACAACCAATGGCGGGATTTGTGCAGATTTGGGATTTTGAGATATTTTTCACAAATAGGTTACAACTCTTCCGACAGTTACGGGTTCATGTCTTGTAAAAAATTGGGTTGGATGATGTGCTCGGGTGGGCCACGTCCTAATAGGGTAATAGTCTGCCATGTGATACCATGTGGACATTACAATTTTTAATTTGCTTCTAACTTTCTTGGACGCACTTGGTTGTGAGCTGATCCAGCATCCGCCTTCATAAATGGTATAATTTATGTCCAATGTTAAATCCAATGTTTCTAATTAATCCTGTTATGCGTGCATGATAGTGCACACTATCCTGATTATGCATGACAAGTTAATGGTGATGTGATTATTAATATTAATTTCATTTTTTCTACTAATGTATAATTATCCAATTATGATAATTACAAATGGGGTCCACTAGTCCTAGATGCACATATTATGAAAGATTTGCAGTTAAGTCCATATTATGCAAAATTACCTGTTGGGTCACTTGAACTGTATTAATTCTATTAGTTTACAATCGCTAATTAATTAATCTCAGGGGAGGGGTGCTCTTATCCTATTAGAATTCCACAATTTTTTGGGAAAATACATTTTAGTCCTTGTATTTTTCAAAATTTACAAGTGGGTCCAATTATTCATGTTTGAAATGCATGGCATGGTAGAATGCATGGAATAATTTAATTACTCACTAAATATATAGAATGGGGCCCACATAAGCACACAAAATTACATATATTTAGATCTCTAATACCCGAATACTTGTACAAGCCCAACGTATCAGTATCAGACTAATACGACAATTGTATTGGTACCTGATACTGCATTGATACTTATAGGGAACAGGTTTAACATATGCTACATATAAAGTCCTTTATTTCATATAATTCTTTTAATACTTTTACTTCTCACCATAAAAAATGCTAGAAAGGGACAAAAACAATGATAATTTCCTTAATACAAAAGTCATCTAAAGAAAAATTATGATGTTCGTATTTGTATCTGTGTCCTAGATTTTCAAAAGTGAGGAGTTGTATATTGTGTCAGTGTTCGTATTTGTAACGACCTGGAATCTGAGGCCCTTCGAGTTTCGTGCTGGGACTCATAAGCTTCACACACATAGGTTAAATCAAAGGTCACATAAAGATTTAGGCATTTACTAACTTAAACCAACATGTATTAAAATTCCAAATCTAGTAAACAAACGTAACATTTACCGATAAAAAAAAAATAACTACAATGTTTTTCAAATGAAATAATCTAAACAATCTATAAAATCTAATTCTTCTTCATCTATGTGGCTTTGACGCTCAAGTATGCATCCCAAAGTCTATCTCCCGGTCACCATGGTTTTCCTGAATCGCTAAGTCCTGATTACCTGGATTGGGGCAAATCCACAAAATATTAGTACAACTGAGTGAATAGATATTCTAATCTATTTGGGCATTTAAACATATACTTAGATAAGATTATACAACAAATTACAGTAACATCCCAAAGTCTGATTCAAGCCTAGGTTGGAATCAGGTCAACAAACGACAATCTCCTAACAACCTGATAGCACTAGCCCAAAGTTCATGTTCCAGAAAGATATTGCATGTACAAAGACTTCCCAAAACTCATTCCTGCACAGCTCAAAATCATTCTTTTCTGTCCCAAACAAAATCGACCACCAAGGTCCAAAACCAACGAACTGGTACTACAAAATCGACCTTTCCCAAAGAGGTCAAACATCAACAACCCTTACAAAATCGGCCATACACGCTAGTGGTCTAGGGTGTCTAAAAGTTTCCTCCAAACACAGAATGTCATCGTACCTCCGTTTTCCAATCAAATAGAAAATATGTCTCATAAAAAATATGATATTTAGCATATCCTCAACATTCGTAATGGGCAAATTCCATAATCAACCCCTTCTCAAAATATGTGGATTTATTCTGCCCCAGTTCGAATCAAAATTGGTGCACGAGGTGAGAGAGGTCAATTTCATAACTCACCCTTTACAGTTTTGAGGGAATTATTCAATTACCAAATTAATCTCACAATATACATATACAAACCACACAATCCACAATGTGAGATCCCCAAATGACAATGGTGCACAACAGATATCATAATCCACAATATGTTTCAAACCGTAATTACTCAAGTTATGAAATAAAGAAAACAACTCGAACAATAAATATAATAACCCTGATTGAGCGGCCCTTATTTGTAATTTCATAAAGTCTAAAATCCAAGGAATGTCTTAGATTAATCATAAAAAGCCCAGCTATGACAAACAATGAGTATCGGGCCCTTATTGTAATTTTCAATACGTATTACAAACAATATCCATCGTCACTGTCTTCCGGAAACAAGGTAGTTCACCCCTTGAACTATTGATGTATTGGTTAGTGGGTCTCACTGGCTCAATCCATGATGGGGCCTGATCTCCAAGGTCGCCCAGGGCCCCACACCAGATCCTATGGTTCTGATTTGGCATCAGGTAGCCCTACTGGGCCCCATAGCCTGAATAAATATGAATAAAACCCATTCACAGAACTCACGCTGCCCAGATTTGAAGAAAGAGAATCGTAGGGCTGGTGGGGTCCACTCATGGTTTCACCACTACGAAGGTCGCACCTGGGTCCTCTATCTGATGTGAGGTTCTGATCAATGATCTGGTCAGCCTTGTGGTCCCATAATGGCTGTCGACCAAAGGCCCTGTTTCTTGTTCAATCACGCCTCTTGGTTTTGAAGTGCATGGATGGTGGGCCAAACGGGGCCCACTTTCCAGCACTACCATGGTCGACCATGGGTCCCCTTTCAAATCCCTGGTCCAGCTTTTTGATCAGGTGGGCCATGCCACAAACGACCAAAATTGGTTTTGATGTTCTGAAACTGGAAAAACCCATTTCTGACTTGGATTCCATGCTGGATTTTGATCTCTTGCCATTGGAAGCCATAGCTAAGAATCATACTAATTCTAGGGAATCAGAACATCAAATCCTACCACATGAAAATGAGTTTTCTTTTCTCAAACGTGAGGAGTTGTTTCCTGTATCAGTATCTGTATCCATATCCGTATCTGGGCATCATATATTTAGATTTATCATTAATTAATCACATAAATACTCGAAATTTCATGTAGTCAAGATATTACTATTAAATAATAATTTCAAGGTTAAACCTGGGGTTGGGTCCTTACATCCTCCAATAAAAGAAATTTTGTCCTCCAAATTTACCTAGTGTGTTGGCCTTTGGGTCATTATGCCCTCCACCACTAAAGGGAATGTTGGTCCTCAAGCTGTCAAAACGTGATTGGGTAGCAACATAGGAAACACATATGCATGAGTGATAATGAGATAAAGCCATTTTAATTGAAGTTTTTGAAGAATTTACAAGATAACTCAATTCTAACATGATATTTTGGTTTTGAAACAAAATAATAACAGTAAAAAACTTTATCATCCATAAAAATGTTGGAAATGTAGCAAGGCAGTTGGAATTGGAAATATAACGAGAGTCAGAATTATAGAAAATATATCAATCTAAGATGTTGGCATTGAAAAATATTACGGTAAATCGGCATTTTGGAAGCAACAAATAAATAAAGGTTGGAAGACATCTTATTTTGACAGCTTATTATTAATGCAATACAACACTTGTATTTGTACTTGATACTGCACTGATACTTATAAGGAACATGTTTAACATATCCTACATGTAAAGTCCTCTATTTCATATAGTTCTTTTAATATTTTTACTTCTCACCATAAAAAATGCTGGAAAGGGACAAAAACAATGATAATTTCATTAATTGAAAAGTGATCTAAAGAAAAAATTAGGATACTCGTATCCGTATCCGTGTCCTAGATTTTAAAAAGTGCGGAGTCGTACCCCAATGCCTGTATCACTTTCCATATCCATATCTGTATCTGGGTATCATAGATTTAGATTATGATTAATTAACCACATAAATACATAAATTTTTTTATTGTCAAGATATTACTATTCGGGTCTAAAAAATATTCGTGCAGCCAAAAGTGCGCTGCTGCACCCCCTGTTGTAGTAACTAATGAAAAAAAAAATAAAATAGATTCAATTATTTTTCTAGTCTTCTGGATTTTATTGGATATTTTTTCAGGTTTTTTTGACATTTTTGATTCAAACCGCTGCATTCACTATGTATTGCCCAGTGCGTATGGTTTTGGCTGATGGCCGTAGGCGCTATTTTGGACCATGACTGCAACCATCATACTGCATCAATCCTTCAAAATTATGGGCTCTGCTAATGACTTGTTCATGGTGTGGCGTTACTTCGTTGATTTGGGAGATCCTTGGCTTTGACAGTCTTAGTTTCCTCTACTACTCCCTTGGCAATACTTGAAAATAATGTTCTTAAATATTAAACTGAGATGGTTCGATTGCTCCCTACTCTTCCCGAAGTTGTACAATTATCAACACTTTTGGTGCCTCGGCTATGTGGAAGGACCAATCTAGTTGCTTGCAAGAAAGTTGAACCTAAAGCTGCTTATTCCAATGAAGTTGTTCCTCTTAAGTTGTGGTACATTGTTGGCATACAGATTGCCACATTGGATGAAAAAGGAACTGTAAGGATTACAGCGAACATATCCACAAGAATCATCCCAATAAGTTGTACATTATTGACTGCCATAAGAGAGGGCATAGGAGCTTGTAGGGATTACAACAAACATAAATGCTTTGTATTTTCAAAAATATGACACTGAAACATTAATCAGAATTTCTATCAGACCAGATACTTTACTTCCTTGAGCTTAGGGTTTTTTTGTCTTAGTGCATGGTATATGAAAACAGGATTTAAATATGTAATCTTCGCATATGTGAATTTTACATACGTAAAATTTACACATCAAACACATTGCCCTGTTTATTTGGAAGCACCATTTTCATGTGAGTAATTGTTGAACAGTTCAGATTACATTTGTTAAATCTTCATATATCTCAAAATCTATGAATATTTAAGGCATGAAACTAATTGTTTTGGGGTTTAATGGGTCAATAAAAAATTTGCGTGGTTCAGATATCAAAAAGTTGGGGCCCAGAGGTTCGCTAAAGATAAAAGGTGGTGGAGGGATTTGATACCACATTCTATCTCTGACATTTTTTGTACTGGCGGCTTCATAGCCAAGGATGTAGGTAATCATTTTACACCTTTTTAGGTGTAAATTTTTACATGAAAATTTTTACATGATGTGCGAATGAGCTCAAACAAATGTGCCCGTAGATAAATGTAGCACATGTGCAACATTTTCATATCTAAATGTTTGCAGACAAACAACCTCTTAGTGTTTTCCTTTTTATTAGCTGCAAAGTGGAATTGTATGTGCTCGATTGGTCACCATTGTGCACCTTACTTTCTACAAATTTTTACCTTCCTCTTCGTTAATGTCAGCAATAGTGATTTTCATTTATCTTTTGCATGATAAATTATGTTCCTGAATCCTGATGTTGCGCCTTGAGTTTCAAAGAGAAATCATTATCTTTCAAGTATAGATATAGTAGCTTTAAGCAATGGATGGATTTGTGGTTCTATGCAATTAATGGATTTTCTACCAGAAAGAATGCTATTCTTTGATTTCTGCGTTGCACTTTCTACATTAAGTTAATGTCATTGGTTGGAATTGTGTTAAATTTTGTTAATTATTTTATATTAAGTTTGTAACATTGCTTTCTTTTCTGTGAATACTAATTCTACTGACTTTCAACTTTGTAGCTTCCCCCCAAAACTATTCAAGTGCGACCCTCAATGGTAAAAGTTGAGACAGATCCAAATCTTTCAAATGCTCCATCTATCAACTCTTTGGAGATTGTTACGACAAGGTATTTTGACATTATAGTAATGAAAACCTTCAGAGTAGACTATACGTACTTTGCACCACTTGAATCATAATAGTCAATGGATGCTTGTTTCACCTTGCAGATATGTTGCTTCTGATGTACTGAAATTTTTTTTCATGCGTCTACACCAGTATTGCTAATGGAGTGTTGGAGATTTTTTCAGTTTCATGCATTTGTTTGTCACATTTTTTTTTTGCACACCCATTTTTAAGTTGTGCTAACCCACTTTATAACTTAGAAGTGTTACCTTTGTGATGACATCGAATTTGACCTTATGGTCTTAGTTGACTGAGGACTATCTATAGAACCTAGTGGGGTCCAAGCAAGCCAAGAAGTGAGAGATGAGTTAGACGAGGAATCAACTCGCTGGGTGGTCTACCTGTGTGGCCTATGATGATCAGAATTTTGGGCCCTTGAACATAAATCTGAAGTTCGAGTTGTGAGGTTTATGACATATCTATCATGTAAGATTGGTCAAGTCATGCAGAATATTTATTAATATAAACCATCACATGACAGGATCGCGACCACAAGCATATAAAATCCTAATTTCATTAAACTGAATAATTTTAATGTCATAGATAATTGAAGTCTGATTAAATGACAAACATTGATCTTATTACAATCTCAAAATTAAATGACTGAACAAATCAAAACTGTTTAAATTAAAGTTCAGTTCTGTGGAATCTCTAATATTAGGAATGCTGTCCATACTCTACTTAGGATCACCCTGTGGTTCTTCTTTAGCGTCATCATACACTGGTTCTTCTTCATTACCTAGATTGGGTTTTATGATTGGAGTGAGTACAGGAAGTAAATACAACGATGCATGCAATTCGTACAATTATGCAAAACAGGATTAAGACAAGTATGTAGATCATGAGTGAGTAATGTGTATTCATCATAGTTATTCAAACATATATGATTTGTATAATATCTAGATTCAATAAAATTAACAGAACAAAAACCAGAAACCAGATAAGTTGTCTCACTATCAATCCTTGTGAGCCAGCTGCCCACCACATGTAAGGCTTGCTGGTTATCCTTGTAGCAGAGTTAGAAATGTAGTTAGTTATCCTCTTAGTAGAGTCAGATCAGATATGGCTAGTTATTCTCTTAGCAGATTCAGAATACATGTGGCTAGTTATCCTCTTAATAGAGTCAGAATAGATATTGATATCATTGTAAATAAAGCCCCCTGAAGTGTCTGTTAAACACATGCATCTTAGTTATGAGTCATTCAGTCACAGAGTACGGACTTGCCGACAGTTCTTTGAGTCACCCGAGTAATCAGTGTACAACTCAATGAGAAGAAAATATCATAGTAGAACAAAACTTATCATATCAGACTTATCAGAATCTATCAGAGCTTATCATATCATGTGAAAACTTAGCATATCATGTCAGACTGTAACTTGTAACAATGAGTCATAGACGGAGTAGAAATCATCACGGACATACGGAACATCAGAATATCACAATATTTGAAACATGTGCTGGTAACCCATAGGTTATCATCCTTAATTTTTATCTTAGTCAAATTCCATAATTAGATATGTGGATTAAGCGGTTAAACTCAGATTTACATATGATGGAAATTTCTGCAATGCTAAAACCTTGGCATTTTATTTTTCATTCTGTTTTTGGAAAATTGATGGCTTTGGAAATATTTTTCTAAGGTTTCTGGTTTGTCACTCAAAATTTGGCATTCTAATTACATCTGTGAATTTCTGGAGAATTTTTGAGACATGACATATTTTGGTTCAAAATCATGTTTTTGTGCAGAAACTCGTTTGATGCAGCTTCGGTGGAAAATTCATCAAAATTGTAGAAAAATTGAAATCGGCTGAAACCAGTGCCATTTAAAAAGCTAACTCAGAGCCACAACTGTTGTGAATACTCAAAATTCAGATTTTGTACTGGCTGGGCTCTGGAAATCAAGTTTTTTCAAAAATTATTTACTTTGGTTTGCACAGGGTATACTCCCTTAATATAAGGAGCTACAAGACCCACTTTATATGGATTCTGTGTTGAACGAGTCAAAGAATTTTATCAATATTTTTTCAGAATGTATTGAAATTACCGACTGTTTCCAAAACACTATTTTCTGTACGAATTTGCAGTAGAGATTTTGGTTTTTCAAAACTTGCAAATTGGGTTTCAAAAAACTCAAATATTATTTCCACAATCCACATTGTTAAACACTTAGATCTGATGCACAAATTCATAAACACTTGTGATTCATCGTATTTAACAAATCCCTGATTTCTAGAATCGAATCCATTTCGAAATTCATATTTGATAACAAGAACAAAAAGTACAACATAATCTAGCTTGTTTGTACCGAATCCAATGGTTGATCAAGACTCCAAATATCAAGTTGACATGTTTCTTAGATCTACTGACATGGGCGAATATGTCATAGGATTCAGATTTACAAGATAAATCAGTCCTAGGGCTTAGATGCAATTATCTATGTATTGATCTCCACAAATCAAACCCCAACAATGTAGATCTTGATCCAAACCATTATTTTCCCATCATAAAACTAAGGACTCTTCAGCTCTGTGGATTTGGCATCAAGTTACTCGTTGCTTTTCGTTGATAGCAATCCACACAAAGAAGTAGACGTGGAAGTTCTACAAATCAAATCTGACAAGAATCAAAGGAAAAGTCATCTAAAGAAAGATGAATATAATTATCTACTTGCTTGTGGGTCTTCAAACTAATCTAAATCTGATAGGAGAAGGTAGAAATCACCAAGAATTAAGCTTAGGGATCAATCCTCAATGGACTGCCTCTTCTTTTCTCTCTCTTTCTCTCTCTCTATGGGTGGAATTGGTTTGAGCGTGTGAGAGGGGCTGAGGATCTGGCATGTAAATTTATTTATAGAATTTGAGTCTTGGTTGAAGTGACACCAGGATTCCTAGTGGTTTTTGGAAACTTTCCAAGTTATAATTCTCATGTAAGAAGGTTTTCTAATTCAATTGACACTCTTAAAGCCACGAAAACCAGCCCATATTGGGTGTGAATTCCAAGTGGGATCCCCACTTGTGGTTGGTTGGAATTAGGACTCCAAATTGTACAATAACTTTCTTAAACTGACTCCTTTCCTTTGCTGACTTGTTTTCTTGTTGTGGTCTAACTAAAATCGAAAACTAACTCATTGGCCCAAACTTTCTTTAAATTTAGGAACCAAAAGTTGATGATTTACAAAATTGCCCCTAAAGAATTTGTAAAATAACCATCATGTCCCATGCCCGATGGGGACTGCATGGCACGGCCACCTTGGGTGGACCTTACAACTCATGTGGGCCACCTTATGGGTCCACATGAGTTGGGTTCACTTCCTTTATTATTTCATTAATTATTTTGAATTTTTATACTGTGTGCAATTCACCAATATTAGAATAATTTGATTTTCTGAATTATGTTCACGTAAATAGTATATTTTACATAAAAATTGTTTAGATAAGCTCCAAGAATAATTTGGTTAATTTGTGTTAAAAGTACACAACCTAAACATGTGGGTTTCAGATATCTATCAAATTATTGGATGATCTCTATTGATGTGTTAAAAATGAATACAAATGCATTAAACTAAAAAAAAAAGGCCATCACCCAATGCGGTCCCGCCGAACCAGGGTCCTGGGAGGGTTTCAAACTAAGACACACCTAAGCTTTGGCAAGTTTACACAAAGTGGTGCTTGCATGTCTCGAACCTTTGTTATCATGCATGGCACCCAAGACTTTTACCAGTGTACTAAAGCAATGACCCTACAACTACAAATGCATTAAACTATAAATTCAAAATTATTTTCTGGTGTTATGGTGAAATAATATGAAATAGCATGGAGAGAGACAGAGGAAGAGAAGGAATTTGTAGGCAATAGTTGTGTATCCATTGAGGATCGACCATCCATCTTTTATAATGATATTTACCCTAATCACATGCTATCAATCAACAGTAATTACAATCAGAATCAAAGAATAAAAGAATCCTAATCTCTATACATGGAAGTATATCCATAAGACAGGCTGTACAATGCTTAACCCAATCCCACACGTGTGATATTCTTCATGGGCCTAGATTAGTGTACATGGGCCTTTTTATTTCATGAGTTATCTTCTACATATGGTTCTTACAAGTCCCATTTTACATGTCCACTGAGAATGTTGTACTACTTTCCTTCCTCGCATTTCATGTCTTCACTTCTTTCCAAAGTAGAATGCCTTTTTGAAATTTGAATTTCCTAAAAACAACAGGAATAAATTTCTTGCAATTCATGTGGGCTCTACATGGGACTCCCCTCCCCACCTTGGCATTCACGCTCAAGGTGGGTCCCATTTTGTGTGTGAGATTTTGTTTTCTTTTCTTCTCTCGTTCTTTCTTGGATTTCCTTCTCTTGTGGGTCCCTCTTTGTGCATTTCTTCAAAAAAAAAAAAAAAAAAAAAAAAAAAAAAAAAAAAAAATCAAAAGCCATAATTTTACACAGAAAATTATCCTGTCATGCATGAGACCCAGCTTGACACGTATGACTATATGCAAAAGCACTGTCTTGCTCAGATTTTCATGTACAACGCAATCATGAAAAGAAATTCCATGAGTTTGTGTGTAAAAATGAAGTTATTCAAGAGGATAAGAGGATAATCCAAAAACAATAATTTGATAAAACATGCAATGGTCCAAAATTAAACACAAATTCTCACAAAATCCAATTTGAAAGCCATAATGCATATTGTTATGAAATGAAATCTATTTAACCATATATAAGTCCAAAATCTAGATAAAATGAGGACAATGATATGTAAAATTATGTACTTATTCAATAATTAAATGTGTTTAAGCTATTGTCCTTGGTTGTTGCTCAACTGGTTTGGGGTATGGTGTAGTATATGTGGGCGCGTGAGTTCAATTCCCTAATAAAACGGAAAAAAAGAACTTTAACTGAGCTGTAATTTCCTTATTGTTTTATTTTTATCAACATGAAAAATAAATTCCAAATCATCAACTTTATATAGTTAGGAGGCGTCTACAAAAGTTAAAGAAGTGATTAAGAAGAAAAATCTGAAAAAGGAAGGAAGAATGGAGGACCGAGTAGTTGAATGCTAGTCATTCTCCAATTCCTTTTTAGCATCTCTCCAAAATCCACATTCTTATAGAGGTTTTGCTAATCACTAGATAGCCTTTTAATAGTAAATAATATAAAAAAATAAAAAAATAAATTAAAATTATCTATTATTAGCCGTTTGGCCGTAGATATTCCCCCAGGGTGAATCGCATGAATCATTAGATTCAATAAAGCATTTATCAGATCAAAAGATTCATACCCATGTCCTAAGCTTGACATTTAGATAGGATTTGTTGTATAGATAGAATTCTTTCTCCCAAGTATTTGATATGAGTCATAGGATTTGAGATATATATCCCTCGGATTTTAACAACAATGCATGCAAGATTGAACCATATCATATTTTTCTAGACTTTCCCATGAGATAGAGCATCAGTGTCAATTATGCCCAGACTGAGGTAGTGATTTGCATTTTAAACTGAGTGTCAGATCAATATGGTGGAAGGCAAGAAGATTGTGTGGTTGCCCATACAAATGTTTTTGAATGCATATGGTTGTGCACATGGGACATGTAACATTGTATAAAGGGTCCAGATCCATTTAAAAGCGAAAAGTGCCCCTTGGATTCGCTAAATGGAGATTGTTCCGTGTAACAGTCAATAATTGAGACTATTGGGTTTGTAGGCTGTGAACTCATGCATGTGATAAACCGAGGAAGAGCAAGTGATTGTTGCGAATATTGTGCACATTGACTGGATGATCCTTGTATTTCTAGGATTGGAGCTGCACAATATATGTTATAATCATAATCCATCGATATAATAAAAATCTCCTATGAGTTCTCCTAAGATCCTTAAGGTACAGTTGGTAGGAATACATAAAAGAAACTAAAGATATTTATGCGCATAGAAAGGATTTGGGATTTGGTTGTGAGGTGATTTGGCTGTGATGCGCATCTCTATGTAGGATCCTTATCTCTACACTCACCCCAAAATCAATGTGGAATTTGACGAAGCATTATTTTGCTGAGTAGAAAATCATGGGGAGACTTTGTCAATGCCTTGGTGAGGAGATCAATTAGTTAACATTGTGAAGACACCTGATGCTGACGTATTGAGCCAGACGAGACATATGTTGAGGAATGAAGTGACAGTCAACCTTCTTGTTTTTGGTGCGCTTGTGAATATCCAGATTTATGGCGATCTGGATGGCACTCGTATTGTTTGCATATAGTGTCTTAGGCGCACTAATAAAAACTGAAAACTCTCGTAGAAGACGTTGAGGCCAAGTGATTTCAGCAGAGTCAGAAGACATGGACTGTACTCAACCTAAGTAGAAGATTTGGAGACAGTTGTTTGCCGTATGTGTCTCCACGAGATCAGGGAGAACCTGAGGAACATGCACCAACTAGTGGTGGATCTGCAGGTATCAGGGCAGCTGGCCTAGTCAGCATCAACATAAGCACAGAGTTTAACAGAGATGTCGAGGAGTAAAACAATCCATATTGAGGTGGTCCCTAAAGTATATATTATATTTGGCTGAAAGGTGAGGTTTATGAGGATTGCTCACATTGGTTGACGACTTGTACCACATATGCTATTACAAGGTCGGGTCATAGTCGGATGGAGAAGAACCTCCAATGCGTCAATGATACAGAGTAGGTTAGACAGGTGGCTTCCTTTATTTTTATGATATTTAACATTGAGCTCAAGAGGAGTATCCGAAACCTTGGAATCAGTGAGATGTGTTAAAGAAAGCAAGTCATTTGCATATTTTCGTTGATGAACATGGATACCTTTCTGGACGTGAGAGATTTCTTGCCCAGGGAAGCATGTCGAATGACCTAGATCCATAGTTGTTAAAATCGCACGATTCGCGATTCGAATAGTACAATTTGAATCGTATCAGAATATTTAAGCAGATATCGTAAGATTTGGGTACGAATCGTGTGATTCGATTCGAATCGTATTGAATCATGCCATATTAACGATTCTGTTTAAAAAGAAACGGTAGTGGCTGGACTCAATTTTTTTGGGGTTTTTTTTGGGCTTTATGACAACTTGATTTATTTGCCATTAAAGGAAGAAAGAAAAAAATTAAAACCCCCTTAAGATATTGAGAGATAAACAAGCCTAGAAAGAAAATGCAGAATCCAGCCCTCATTCCTGTTCCCTTTGCTGTAAGCTCTTGACTTTGGTCAAGTTCTTCCAACACTGCCGAGTGTCCTAGCGAGGAAGATGAATGCATTAGTGAAGCTCTTACACTGCTGCTGAAAGGTCACGGCATCGGTGAGGCTCTTCCAGGCTCCAGCGATGAACTCCAGCAAGAAAACCTGTGCTTGAGGAAGATGAAATCAAGATCTCTTCTTCTGTTTTCGGAGAAAAGAATGTCTTCTGAAAGAAGATTCGTTCTCCTGCGCTCTCCTATGTCTATCACGACATCACTGTTGAAGGTATTAGATCCTTTGCACCGGTTTCCTTTATATTTAACATAAAGTGTTTTGGCTTGTTAATTCTAAGAAGTAACTCTTAGATCTGGTTTTTATATATGTAGAAAAGACTGTGGTGTCATGGACACTAGGTTCTAAGATCCTTTTGAAACTAAATGAATTCCCCAAATGTATTCCTGAAGGATCACTCATTGAGTGAACCCTAAACCCTAAACCCTGACAATATCCAGATTACAATGATTAAGGAGATGCAACAAAAAATTGATTCTATACAAACAAGTTTGGAAAAGGCAGAAAAAACTGCTAAAGCTTAGGAAGAAAAGATTAACATGTTAATCAAAACTTCAACAGTGGGAAAAGAAACCATTCTATCCCAGCAGAGTGTTCAATTAAAACCACCTAATGAACCATTAGGAAAATTGAACTCTAACATGATCCACATCTAGAATTTTGGAAGAAGTTTTAAGCAGAAATGCTCTAAGAAAAAACCCAAAATGAACTGGAATGAATTTGGTGAAAATGAGTGGCGAATCATCAAACAAGCCATGATTGACCAAACGCTTCCTCCAGTTAGAAATGAGGATCCTTTTCTTTTTGGAGAAAAACCAAAAGGAAAAAATTATGAGATTACCAAATTGGGTAATCTTGTCAAGGTAAACCAAATATATCAAAAGTTTGATGTATTTCATCCTGACTGGCTAAAGATGGGAATGGACAAAGGATTCTCCTATGTCTCCCATGGGTTGTTTCAATGCAAGATGCAGGGTTTACATGCTCCCGATCCAAATGTTAGGATCTGCACAGTTCTTAGAGAAGAAAGAATACAAGATTTTAGAACTAGTATTATCGGGATAGGACAACTTGATCTTGAACAAAACGTTGCCTATTTTAATACTACCCCAGGATTTGTCTTGCCTGTACAGGCTGCTAGACATATCAATCTGATAGTTGGTACCCATGGAACCATAAACCAAAAATTCTTGCAATTGCAGATCCCATATTTGTGACTGTCAAGAAGCACAGAGATAATGTTACATAACGCAAAAGTTAACATCAATAAAAGGAAGAACAAAACCCTTTTAGATGCTGTGCCTACCAAGAAGATGAAGGAAAGACCTTCTCCTATTCAGCCTAAGAGTAGTGTCAAAAAAACACTGCAAAGGTTAACTCAGCCAGTCCTTGGCAAAGACCCTATTGCCAGATGGGTTAAGGATAAGTATGAATGTTTACTTAACCTTAAAGACCCCGAAAGGACAATCAATGGCAAAGACTTCCCTGCCAGTGCACAGGAGATTGGTAGCGAGCTCTTAGAAATTTAGAAGGTTTGACTCCCCTCAAGCTATGGTAGGCTAGGGCTCTTCCAGAGTAGCTCGAAGGGTGTCTCTCTAAGGTTGTAATGGTTTGTTTTGTAAACTATCTTGTTAATTTGTAATAATATGTTTGTTATTTTCCATCATTATGTTTCTGTTCTTTTACTTCATGCTCTGCATTTACCCAGTTAATGTTGTAGAAAGGCCATAGTGAGACCTATACCTCTGTATGGACACTTCGGGACTGTTGCCATTAGCCAAGGGAGGCGTTGAGGCGTTTTGTCCGATCGTCCGAGTACTGTAGGTGGTTGAAGATGAGTCCTGTTTACATTATTACCCAACCAGTAACCACTGTTTAGCACAGGAGACTTTTCAAGTCTTAACAGGAGAACTAGGATTACTGGAAGCATAGGTGGACCATAACCCACATGTTATTTCATTTTAGCATGGTAATTTATAAATTAGACTTTTATACATCTATGAGAGTGCCCTAACAGTTACTCTCCCTCATCATACTTGCTTCCTTCTCTTGCATACTCTCTCTCTCTCTCTCTCTCTCTCTCTCTCTCTCTCTCTCTCGTTAATAGTTTTTAAGATTTTCACAAAATCCCACATCACACCCTCTTGGTATCAAAGCCTAGGGTATTAGGCTTGGTTGGTCTATCTCCCTGTTACCACCACGCTTCGCAGCCTCTCTGAATGTACGCATATACTTATCACCCTTGGTGTAGAGTGTAAGGATGGTTGCATCAGTCTTTAGGTAAAGAACCAGTTGAGGTTCTGGCTGAAGCTGGATTGTGTATTTATCAAAATCTTCTAGGAAATCCATCCCGAGAATAGAATCACTTACATCAATGTTTTCTATTTCTAGAAAACGGATCTTGTGTAAGGTATCCTAGATTTTGATGAGAAAAGACTTTGTTTGTCTCTTGATGGTGAACGGAATAGAATTCGCTCCACTGCCGATAAATGGTTTTTCTAGGACAACCATATAACTTTCCGGAATAACCCCTTTTCTGACAAAAGAAGTAGTTGAGCCTGTATCAACCAAGGCTTCTGTTTCTTTATTTCCTAAATTAGCAAGTACTAATTTAGTGAAAAGGAGGTCTCCTTTGTTTTGGTGAGTATTCACCTCAATGCTGTTGCTTATGGACACAGATTTCTGTTTTCTATCAACAACTGTGTCATCCTTCCCAAGTAGGATGTGTTCCTCAACTTCCTCATTAGAATCTACTGGTGAGTTGATGGGCTGTGCTAGATTGACTGTGTTGCCAATCTATTTCTGGTGGAGATAATTTAGAAGTAAATTTTCTTCTATTTCCATCCAGAATTGGCCTAAAGCCTTTAAGACTGTTTTCATAGTCTTTTGTCCTCGATTGTCTCGAAGGACTACTAAGAAACATGTCTTGTGGAAGTGTAAGTTATACTTTTCATTAATGAAGAGTATATCTTCTTCCTTGTGTCCTATGTTTGTGGAATAACTTCATTTTTCACATAGATGCACTTCATCTGAGACCATAGCATAGAATTGTATGGTAATCTCATTAGGAGGTGGTATTGCTCTAAATTTCCATTCTCTT
This sequence comes from Camphora micrantha, assembly GCA_003546025.1. Lineage (NCBI taxonomy): Eukaryota > Viridiplantae > Streptophyta > Magnoliopsida > Laurales > Lauraceae > Camphora > Camphora micrantha. The sequence continues at coordinate 53,673,250 of QPKB01000001.1, forward strand.
AGAGACCACTTCCTGGTTTTCCATTTAACAGTTTGGTTTTCAAACTTGCTGTATGGAGATCTGTGCTCTAAAGGTCCTTCTTCTTAGATAGTGATTGTATTTGATACAATATCAAAGGAAGAGGGAATTCCTTCGTCATCAGAAGGGGAAGAATATTCTTCTTCGCTATCTGTGACTGCTCAGTAAACTGATTCTTCATCAATTTCTCGCTACTCTGAGTGATATAAAATATCAAGATCACAAGAGTCTGCATATGGGGGATTGATATCTACCATACTAACTCTTACTTGTTTCTTGTCCTTTGGACGAGCTGGAGCAAAATGTCCAGTTTCTCCACATGTCCAACATTCCTTATTGTTGGAATCTTTTGAAGGAGTTTTCCTGTAATTAGGGACTCTCTTACTGGTAGAAGTAATTTTCTTCCAGTATCTTCTCTGCTTGAGGTTTTTATGCCTCTTTTCTGGGCTTCGGAAAGTCTCAGACTTTCTGAACTTGTATTTCTTCTTTCTCTTCTTGGAGGGAAAGAAGTCTGCATCTTTTCTGTGCTTAAACTTTTTATGTTCATGCTTGTCTTTTCTGTGACGCTGCTCTGAGCAACCCCATTGGACTGGGATTTCACTATCTCTTTCATCCTTGAAGGAGATTTCTGAGAAAGGTGATTCAATCAGCTTACGCTGCTTCTTTTTTGAGCGATATAGTCTTGTGTGAAGTTAATCCTTGACTGGGATTTCACTATCTCTTTCATCCTTGAAGGAGATTTCTGAGAAAGGTGATTCAATCAGCTTACGCTGCTTCTTTTTTGAGCGATATAGTCTTGTGTGAAGTTAATCCTTTGTCCTATGGTGTTATCCTTAAGGTAATGGATTCCATCATATTTGCCAATCCATTCACGGTAGGCTTGGAGAATGTATTCTCCTATGATGGGGATTTTTCTGAAGTATTCATCCTTCAGAGAATCATCTTCACATTTGTAGAATATAGTTTTGAAGTTGTTACTATATTGTTCTATGTATTTGAGATTACATATCTTCAACTGTGCTAGCTTGAACTTCGCTTGTTCTTGCTCTTTATTGAAAGTTACAGTTTTGGTTTGACCAATGAAATCTCTGGAAATAAGATAAACGTAACCGTCTACGTTTCTCTTATCAGCATATTCTTCTTCATATTTCTTAAGAAGATTTCTATGCTCTATAGTAGTACCTTTTTTTTGGTACTTGATACAACTCTGCACTATCCCTTCTAGAGATAGTTCTGCATAAGCGTGACCGCTGTTAATGTCCCACTCGGAGTTCATAGTGAAACAGACTTCCATCTGTTTTTGCCATTGTGTTAGAGCTTTTTTCATTTTTCTAACACCATCTAGGTTAAGCTTGATGCCTACAGGAATCATAGGCTTTTCTGCCATGAATGTTTTTCCTTCAAAGAGATTACTCTTCTTTGGTAGGAATTCAATGGCTTTGGAAGAATAAACAGGTGCTTTAAAAACTTATTAGGTTGTACAGCCTCATCTTCTTCCTGATCACCATCTAAGCTAATAGCGTTTAGCATAATGGGTGGCTGAGCTTCTATTTTCAAAGGAGCTTGTTCGCACTGAGGTGTATAGAAGGATTCCTAGATCCAAGGCTAGATGAAGAAGTTGTTCTCTGTAATTTTATTACAGGATTCTTCGCACTAAGTGTCTTATCCAAGGATCTTCTGTGATAGCCTTGCTCGGCTAATCTTGATCTTGAGAAGATGGACTGAGTTTGGGTATTAAACTCATCTTCTAATTCTTGATTGGTCTTTTTGTGGACCAAGCTGGGCTGACCAAATTTTAAGGTTTCTTTTGAAATTAATTGTATTTTTTTATGATTTATTGAAATACTTCAATTTTTGGTGTACAACGTTCTCATTTAATGGGCAAATTACTGATAAAAATGATAAAAATATTAAAATAATAATTTAACTTAATTATCGGGGTTGGGTTCTTACAATGTCTGTCATTCGCAACCCCTTTCTGTTATCGTCTAATCCAAATCGTTGTGCTCCCCTTTTTCTCCATTTGTCAATATCTGACTGAATGGAAGCAGAAATTTGGGCCTTTTATCCCAACTTCCGTTAGATGCAGAAATTTGGGCCTCTTTGTCCAAAATAGAGCTATGAATCATTGATAATGGAGGAAAGCTGATATTCTGGTGGATTAAACTTTATCTTATATGCTATGTGGCCTCATGAATATTTGAATTTCTCTGTCATCTGTGATTTTGCTGGTTGCTTCCCATCTTGCAGGCAAAACCAGATTAGCACCTTGACTGAAGTAGACAAAATGAGAGCCTGTTGAGGGTCAACTCTGACTGTAGGCTAGCAATCCTTTGATCAATCCTGAAGCGGATGGCCTGGATATAATAAAAAATCATGCAACTGAACCGGCGTATGATCAAGCACATGGGGTCCTACCCCATGTGCGAAGATTCCTATTTAATTAGAATATTTAAACAATCCAAAATATTCATAATTTTTCAACGTTTTTGGACTGTTTTAGCCTAAGAGAGAATGCGAGGGTTTTACCTGCAACTGCTCAGCACAATATCATGCAGGAAACACAAGTGGTCTGGAACGATCTCATTATTAGAAATTTCCCTAGGGAGCTTGATTTCTATCCATTTGGGTGCTAATTCTGCTTTCCTTTAGGATCCATCCACAGTTGACAGCAAGGATAAGTGGTTCCTTTTATTTTCTTTCCATTTTGATGTTAATTAAGTCATTAGAGATCTTCTAGTCTGTAAATTATTTGCAATTGGGTTGGATTTGCAGGAGGGAGAGATCTCTTGCATTTTGAAACCTATGATATGGTACAGAGCACTGTGACAGTACACAGTCAACATATTAGAATTCGAACAACAATGACTTTTCAGCCGCTTTTCTTTAATATATTGCTTCTTTCCATCATCTTTCTCTTGCATATGATGTTTTTGCATTGAGTATAACCATATTGGGTGATCGTGCCTTACTATTACTTGTTTACTTTCACTCCTCAAAGGAGGGTAGTCACTGTATATAGCTTGCAGCAGTAATCTGACAGTTTGAATATTGTTCTGTGTTACGTTAGGCACCCGTTGTTGTGTCAAATCTGCATGAGTGGAGGTCTCTCTTGCGGCCTTCCACTCGAGGATATAAATTATCCTCTGATTATGAAGAAACCGCACCCCAGCCAAGAAAAAAACTGACTGAAGAGCAGTAATGTACTAGTCGACTTGTCTGGAAGGGGTCGGCCAATGCTTAGAACCCTAATTTCTTCCCAAAAAAAAAAAAAAGGACACCAGAATATAAAAATCTGTAGAACCAAACAGGTCTTACAGACCCTTATAAACATTGCAGAGATTTCCAAACATGAGCAGTGTAGTTGACTTTCTCATCGAGATTCCGCTGGTGCATAAACCCTAAAATGCTTGATTAAAAAGTTGTTTACTCCTATCAGAAGTTTTGTATGTTTAGTCTTCTACCAGATTGTGAGCTCTGATACTAAATTGATTGATTATTCCCTGTGTAGTTGACTTTCTCATCGAGATTCCGCTGGTGCATAAACCCTAAAAAGCTTGATTAAAAAGTTGTTTACTCCAATCAGAAGTTTTGTATGTTTAGTCTTCTACCAGATTGTGAGCTCTGATACTAAATTGATTGATTATTCCCTAAAAAGCTTGATTAAAAAGTTGTTTACTCCAATCAGAAGTTTTGTATGTTAATCTTCTACCAGATTGTGAGCTCTGATACTAAGTTGAATGATTATTTCTCATGTAATCTAGGGTTTTGAATTTTGATCATATAGGTAAAAAAAATAATAAAGAACACCCTAGAATAAAGAAACTAACGAAAGAAATGGAAAGAGAGGAAGATATGAGGGCAGCAAAGAATACGGCCAACTTGCCTCTGTATGGGCGACCCTGGCAAACTTTTTCAAAATTACCAAAAAACCATAAGAAATAAAAATAGCCGACCTGCATTCTTTTAACTGTGTTTTGATGTTTTGATCGGGACATGGGCACGCAAAGAAAAATCCAAATGTTGGGATCCAAAACCCTTCTTCCTTTTTCTGATTTATTTGCGCTGATCTCTTCCTCTATTTCCTTCGTTTCCTTGCTGTTTTTCTTGAAATTTTCATCAAAACCATTTGTCACAGCAGGCCTAAGGTGTTACCAACTGTCCCCTTTTGGAGCATTCAGAATTGCATCAGAGTGTAAAGATGTGTAACATATTTGTATAGTACTAAAGACTAGTGGCATCTCTTCTTAGGATAGCTTTAGAAAGTCCAGATTTGTCTCTTGTAATATATTGTAGCTTAAGATAATCCAGATTGATCTCTTGTAGTCTAGGATACCTACACTTTCCTTTACTCGAGATTTATCTCTTCTAATTTATTATAGCTTAAGATAATCCACATTGATCTCTTGTAGTATAGGATAGCTACTCTTTCCTATACTCTTTTTGATTAATTTTGTGCTCATGTTGGCACCTCTTTTATTCAGTGTCCTATCTATTATTCTTGTTTCTTTGGTGGTTACGGTGCGGATGTCAGTGGGTTGATCTCTAGACTTCTTATAAATCATGGAGAACTCTTTCAACGCCACTCAATTTCTAAGAAGCTGTCAATTTTCTGTAAGGTGCCTAATTTGCTCATGGTGAACTGGTTTCGAGGAAATATAAATGGCTGCCATGCTTTTGCAATGCAGCTTCATTGGAAGTTTCATCGCCATTTCGAATTCCACTAACAAGTTCTCTAACTTCGATATCGCACATACACCCAAAAAGGAAATAATTTCTGAAAGCAAGGAAAAAAGATGCGCTGAAAGTAAAATACTGGGAACTACTGGAATGTGGAGCTTTACTCCATTGAATATACAACCGGAGACTCCGGGCTAACACTAAGCTTCCAGTTAGTTTGCTACAAACTGCCGTTACCCCTCTACCACAAAGAGATCAGTGAAATCAAAGTGAGCCTAAGCGCAAGGGGGGAGAACTGAGCAGAACTCTGAAGAGTTTGCCGGGGGACTCCTAGGCTCTATGGCCTAAGCTAGTTGAAACACCTCCCAGAGGCTGCAAAGGGAGCTCCAATGGAGGCTCTGCCTTCACCTCTCCAGAAGCACTCAACCCCTCTAGTTCTTCTTCCTTGCCTTTTCTCTTAGGATTGGTGCCTTTTTTTAATAGACTTTCCCGTGTGGTCCCCGCTTTATCCACAAAATATCTTTTTTTTTTTTTTTGGAGGCCGCCTCTGTGAGCTTAAGTGGGGACTTCCTTTGGGGAGGAAGCGAGTGCCTCCTCTCGTCGTTGGGTTCTTCTTGGGCCTTCATGTGCAAGTGGGCTCTGGAGGTCAGTTATGTGAGCTCTCTCTTGCCCTCTTTGCTAGTGCTTACAACACCAAGAGCAATCACATGAGATTCAGCCTTTGCACTTGATCTTGAGACCTCAAGTTGTGTTTTTACTCTTCCTTGTAATAACGTGACCACCATGTAATTTATACCATATGACAGTAGATTTCTTTTGAACTTGAGACACCATGTATTGTAGCATAATATAATTGTCTAACGACTTGTTTGTCTCCCTGTTTAAACTCTCCTATCTCCTTAGTCAACTGATAAGTGCCAACGACATTATTTTTTTCGTGAGTTATAAGAAGCAGTTGACTCCCATATCTCCATTGTAGCCCTGTAATACATAAAAAGTCTTTCTAGTTAGCATTCTCCTGTCATTGAGGGAAGCAACCATGTCATGACATTAACATTTTTTGCTTCCCAATCAGCCACATGTAACATCATCCCTAGCTGGTAGAGATGTTTTACATTCAAAGTATTCGATTAATTTCTTCCTCCTATTGTCATGGATTGGGACCAATTGCTGAATTGACACCAACTAGACCCAAACCCGACCTAGTAACTTAATGGATTGGTTGAAACTTTTTTTTTCAGGTTGGGTTTGAGTTGAATATATATATATATATATATATATATTGACTTTATTAGTATTGGGCTGAGTTTGAGATGAATCCATTCTTGTTTGGTAACCTGATCCAATCCAGACTCAACATGATTAACCGCACAATGACCTACCAATGCTACCCGGACCAAAACCTCTAAGGTTGGGGCTGACCCTTTTACCCTTTTTTATCAGATTCGAGTTGACAAGTTCATCCCCATGAATAAACGGTTTGGGTTTGGCTTTTACCCCATATATGTTATAGAACCTAACCCAACCTGACCTGTTGTTTCCCTGACCCTTGGATCTTTTTATTTACTTGGACCTTTTGTCAAATTGTGGTTGGTGCAATGATAGTTTCAAATTACTTTAAGACTTTTCTGTTCATGTCATGTTAATTTATGAGTCATTTTGATCATTTTGATTTTTCTCTTCAGTAACAAACCCAAGAAATCCTATCTATCAAAGTATTTAATTGCACTCCTTAACTATGGTGGGGTTCCAAAAGAGTACTTTTTCGATCTTCTGAACACGGCATTGGACGATGCTCAAAATGTTCATTCCAATAAGCATGCCGCATGGAAAGGTAATTTTGTACCTAAATTATCATTGGTAGATTATTTGAAATGCACCTGCAGCCATCACAAATTTTTTATGCACCATTTCTTTTTCTTGTTATTTCTTGTTGTTATTTATTCTCTTCTAGTTAATTGAAATTAACTTTTCTGAGTTCTTGTTGGCACCCAAGCTTGAGATTATGCATCTCACTAAGTTGCTGTAGATTTTTGATATACTGTATGTATGCAGAGTGTGCCAACTTGTAGGTTATCAGCATCAAAATTATCAGTTGGAATTACTTTTAGTAGATGCACATATGCGTATAGGAGATTCCTTCTAAATAAGACTCTGAACTCGCAGTTGCTCAGCAACATGGAGAAATGGATGATTTTCTTGCATTAAGGATGATTGCATGTGGAATTCCTCTTGAAGAACCATATTTGAGATCTCGCTTGTCTGTACTTATGAGAGAGGAACAGAAGAGTCTCAAGGGAGGAAAGCTACGTGTCAGTGAGTGCTATTATCTGATGGGGACTGTAGACCCTACCGGGACACTAAAGGCTAATGAAGTTTGTGTTATTCTGTATGTAACTTACAGTTGTATTTTTTTATATTTACTGTCATGACACTCAGTTCTTTTACAGTATTGTGTCACAACTTACTATGTTCTAATTGTTTGAACAAATGTGCAGAGATAATGGGCAAATTTCAGGCAATGTGTTATTGTTCAAGCATCCTGGGTTACATTTTGGAGATATCCATGTTGTTACTGCAACCTATGTAAAGGATTTAGAGAGTTTTGTTGGGAATGCGAAATATGCCATTTTCTTCCCAACGAAACGTCCAAGATCATTAGCAGATGAGATGGCAAATAGTGATTTCGATGGGGACATGTATTGGGTGTCAAGAAATCCACAGGTTTGGCGTTAAAGTTACATTTATGTATGCATCTAGTACATTTTAAGAAAATCATTCGCTATATTTTTTTCTTTTATTTGAATTTCATACTTCGTGATTCATAACAATTGATTCTCTTAATTCCATCAGATATATAAATTATTGAATAATGTGTTATGCTTAATTCTCTTTATGTTGTTGAGGGAATATTTGTTAAAACATCTCTGTATCTTATTATTGATTCTATATTCAAGTTCCTAATAGCATCAGTCGATCTCAGGGTAACATGACTGACATGATATCTGTCACGATCTAATTTCGAGGGCCCTGTCGGATATCTGGATCGTGATTATATAGCAATATGTATCATGTATTCATCAAATAATTTTCACGAGGAATCAAGCATTTAGTTTAAAATAAATTTCCAATTATAATTATAAATAATCTTTGAACAATCAACTTATTATGTCTTGACTCAAATCAATAATGTGCTAAAACATTAAATAACTTCTCCTAAACAAGGACTAATAATTCTATCAAATATATTAAGTTTTTCACGTTCTCTCCCTTCAACCACGCTTGTCGAAATCTACGTGCTGATCGTCATTCGACTCTGGCCCACCTGCAATATGATTACCTTAAGGGGGCAACACAACATCAGTATTACTGGTGAATGAATATTCCTAATTACACAAGTCATATATAACATAACATCACATAATCAACAAATCTGAATCAATAATCAAATATCATTAAAAGTACAACCATATGCAAATGCGTGCCCATGTACATTACCACGCCACAAAAGGCCAATTGAATAAATGTATACCAGTCACCATGACCCTGTCTCATTAGACACGTCCATTAAGGACCAACGAACTCAATCGCCATTCATGTCCACTAAGGACCTGCCGTTATAACGGCCCATACACTAAGTCCAACATCCCACATCTGGGATCCCATGCACAATATCACATAATAACCAGAGTTCATCTTTATTAATGATTACACAATAATATTGTCGAATCAACCCCATTCAAGCCCTGATCAGATTAGTGCCCCACTTCTGGTCATCATAGTTTAAGGAATCATATGGGAATGGCCCACCTTCATAGCATAATACACAAACAACCGAAACATGCCAACATGCCCAAATAGTCCTTACAATACATCATAAATTACACAAAACTTTCAATTACTACAGACAGAATGGGGTCATATGGTAATTATGTACTCATCCTAGGGTTATTTTTAATTATCCAGCACATCCGTCCACACAGGAACCGTTACATAACATAATTCACGCGCTGCACACTATCACTATGGAATTCAGTGGGTCCCACTGGACCAAACCGAGATCAGACCTAATGTCTAAGGTCGCCTAATGATAGGCTTTACTTTTAATGGATTGGATTCACCATCAGATATTAAACAAAATTCATGAATAAGCCTCACGGTTAACAAAATTGAAGTTTCTGGATAACTGGGCAGATGGAGCCCAGGCTACATGGGACCACCACTATTCAGGTCATCCCTGGGCCCCCTTCAATATGTGGGGTCCTAATCCATGATTAAGTCAGATAGTGGGTCCCAGTGTGGATGTCGACCCAACTACCCTGTTTTCCCAATATAACGTCTCTGTTGCAAACAATCAAATAGATGGGGGCCCAAATAAGGCTCACTTCACATGGGTCTAGGTCTTCTAGGGTCGACCAAGGGTCCATTACATGGTGTGGGGTCTTGATCATTGATCAGATCATGTAGTGGGTCCCAGTACCTCTGTCGACCTTCATTCCTGTTTCCATTCAATTGATGCCAGAATCTTAAAAAATTTAAATGGATGGTGGCCTATGCAAAATCCAATCCTTATAATACCAATACCTCCAGGGTCGACCAGGAGTGCCCTACCAGATCTCTGGACCTGATCTGTGATCAGGTGGGCCAAGGGGTCCCACAGTTTTCCAATATCAAAATACTACTCAACGACTGTCTCTGTGTTCCATCAGATTTTCAAATCTGTTTCATATTTCTTCATCCAAATCTATTAGCACCATTCCCTTATCTATTTACATAAAATTCAACAGATCTTGGAATACAGAATATACATAACATATGATCCATCAGATCTTCTTAATATCTAGTACTCATAGCATATGATATTCTAACTAGCAGATCTTCTCAACACAAAATATCCAAATCACATCACAAATATCAATCATCTTAATTGATCAACTTAGTTAACTAGGAAGATCCACTCACCTTTGATAAACTATCATCGCCTTTGCAATATGTGGACGCAAATAGGACATCAATTGGCCTTCCTCTCCTTCCCCTAAATTGCAACCCACAAGACTTTTCTCTCAGAATTTCTCCAAGGAAGATGAATAGGATACCATTGTAGTGGTCGTTGGTTATCCATATATATATAAAGGGTAGATGGAATTCTAGTCATCTCAAACTTCATATTTAGAGTTGTTATACAACTCCAGTCCTTTCCAAACCCAATCACGTGGAATACTACCAAGTTAATAATAAACAACACTTCTAATTCCATAATAAGAACTTAACTAAAATACTACCTGGGCCAGACTAATCCTAGGCCCAGGTAATTCAGGATATTACAATATCTATGGTAGAAGGCTGTTAGATGAGACTTGAGAGAACTTGGCTAGTAAGCTATCAAGGCTATTTCTCTTGACTACCTTGGTGGACATATCTGCTAGTTGATCTCTGAATTGAACATATGTATACGAAGTATCTTTTAAAGCACTTAAAAATATAGGATGAAACACAATAATTAAATCCTCTAATAATCATTTATTGTCTTTCTTAGTTTTATCATTCCTCCATCTCAACATTCTTATCTCTGCTACGTTACAATCCTAGGAATTCAATTATGTGGAATGAACAGGCCCTTTCGGCTACGTAGCGGACGTAGCGGTTGAGGCTGCTACGCTATTTTGAAAATAGTCGTGCTACGATCTAAAACCTAGTAGAGCCAATCGGTTTTAATTTAAAACATTATTTTTCCTATTTCTTCTCCTCAATAGCCTTTTCTACCCTTATATGATTCCAAATCACTAAAGCAATACAAGATCGATTGCTGCACAATAGTTGAATTCTTTGGACCACTAGAAAAATTTACACCGCTAAGCCGCTACGTATTGCCGCAACTGCTACTTATTGCCCGCTACGTCGTGTTCTGGCCATTGGCCGCTACGCGGGCCGCAACTACTATTTTAATCCTTGCCTCTCGGAAATTTGATTGTAATGTACAGTTATTTATGGTTATTTTCTTTTAATGTTAATCTGTTGTTCACTGATTGATGCAGTAGCTAATAGCGAAAAATTAACTTAAGAATATATTTCTAAATGAAGCATGGATCACGTACGATAACAACTTATATTTTAAAGATAATTATAGGATAATGATGTTTTATTTTATTTTTATAGTGGAAGCATATGAAATGTTTTTGTGTTTTTTTAGGTAATGTTTCAGAGTTTTAATAATGGCAAGGCACGTTATTCTTGGAGTCAACAACTTGAAATATTTCCAATGAATCTGAATGGATGCTTCCAATAATTTTTTATGTTGCAAATCTCATAAATTGCATTTCTGTTATGTATGTATATATTTTTTTTCTTTTGTTTTTCGTTAGATATATTTATTGCTTTTATTTTCTAAAGTATTAGTTCCTCCCTTCTTTGAGGACATGTTAGCACGGGGTTAGTTCTTTTACAATATTCATCACACACTAGTGTGTTTGTTTCAGCTGTTGGAATCATTTCAATCGAAGCGAACCATGGGAGCGGAGTTCTTCTACTTCCCAAAGAAAATCAAATCAGCAGAACCCTGCTAAACTTTCCGAGAATGAATTAGAAAATGCGCTTTTCCAGCAATTCTTGCTCAATCGGTTTCAGTCAAGGTAAGTTCTTTACTGTGAAAGTGCGAAATATGATACTCTCCTAGATACATTCCTTGTTGCTTCTACCTGAAAGAATGATAAAATAATGTTTTCCATCCTGTTTGATACAACTTTCGCCGTACTTTTAAGACACAAAATTTGACAACCAATCTACTCATATTGTGAAAAATATTTGGTGGTTGTAATTGCTGAGTTTGTTAAAAAGAAAATTTCTAATTACAGCCAGCAGCCTATCTAATCCCCTTGGTTGGCACAGTTACGGTTATTATCCCCATGATTTGGGGTGATCTAATCTGCTATGTAAATATTACTGAAAAATATCTTTTAGAGATATTATCTATATACATGAGTTACGTGTGTGACCCGCACGTTCTTTGTTAATTGTTACATCCAGAGTTTTAAATTTTGATAGTTATCCAATAAGTGGATTGTGTCCCCAGCAAAAACTGTCCACAAATTGCTCAAAATTTCCTTGTCAACAACCCACTCTATGGTTGCTATTTTGGATCCATTTCTTGCTTATGTTGCTCCCATGAGATTGCCGCGGTCTGTTAGATTTAATCATCCAGATTTGAATAAATTCTCTTGCTATTGAATCTAATTATTGGTCTGGGTATAGTTCTTCGAATTACATCTCTGAATATTGTATTTGACTAATATCTGCTTTCGAACTCGATCTTTGATTTGCACTCTCTCTTTTCACTTTTCAGCCATGAAGCAATGATCACATGGTTTCTGCTTTTATATATATATATATATATATATATGTATATATGTCTTTGACTTTGATTTCAAATCCAATCATCTTTTGTTGGATTGAGTGCTCTCGTGGAACCTCTGTTGTCAGATGTTTGTTAAATTTTAAATGAGATGTGTAAATCTGATAATCTGTTTTTGAGTTGGATCAATAACTCCAATGGTTTGCCTTTGGGTTGGATATCTGAATCTAATCATTTGCTTGCACCTTCATTTGTCCTGTTTTTCCCAAAGCTCATCTGCACAATAAGTCTTGAGCTCCATCCGGAATGCCATGTCTGTTATCTTCAAATTATGCAATCATTGATAGGCATCAGCATTCAGCAGCCATTAAATCCATCAATTTATGAACTTTTTAAGTTTATTGTCCTAATGCAAGTTCCAGTGCTCGTTTGGAGCATCTTGTTTGAGGGAGTTGTTAAGGTGCAGATATATAATGATGATATTATCTCATAATAGTGTGCTTGGTATCTTGATAAGATTTAATTTGGATAACGTTTTCTTGGTTAGCCATAATTACTTTCCTTGTGCTATTTATGCTGATGTAATCTTTACCAGATATCTCTTTATTTTCACACTTTCCACCAAAATTAATTTTCTAAATCACTGTATAATCTTTTGTTCTTTTCCCATGGATCCTTTGCTTAAAATGTATGAGTATTTGTCTATTTTCAGTTTCTATTTATTCAGTTATTTAGAATTTTCCCCATCAATTCTTCATGTTTGTGGCATAATGTTGTTGCATGATGCTGATGATTGAATTTGTCTCTTGCAGTAGCGTTATAGGTACTGCAGCTGATAGTTGGTTGGCATTTATGGATCGACTGTTGACACTAGGAGATGAATGTGAGGTGGAAAAAGAAACCTTGAAAGGAAAAATGCTTAAATTAGTCAATATATATTATGATGCTTTGGATGCGCCAAAATCTGGAATGAAGGTCAGTTGATCAGCTTTTGCTTTTCTCAAATGCTCTGTATCTGAAGGGTCAATGAGATAAATAAACTAATGATATTGTAGCTATTTATTAAGATAACAAAGTAGGAATCACACAAACTTGGGGGGTGGTCATAATTTTTTCAAACGAAGTAGGAATCACACAAACTTGGGCTCATTGGAAAGATACTCAATAACCCAACCAACATATCCAATTTCATGTTGTCTAAACATTGTTTGACATAATAAATCTGGCCATTTATTAGAGGCATGAAAATAGCTATTGGTAACTTGGTTGATTTGAACATGTGCCACCCATGACTGCATTATTCTCCACTGGCGGTGGGAAACTCGACCTTGAGTTTACCTCTTTCACCCACTTCCACTCTTTTTTTCTGTCCACTCCAATCTCCATCAACTTGTAGTCTATAGTTAGGGGTGCTCATGGACTGGATTGCTCCACCGAACCCGGCCCATGAACACTGCTTTATTGCCCACTTGGATGTACAACACATCCATTTTCTTCGTTTCACACATTGTACAGACCCGGGTACATTGTCCAATTGTTGAATCTGTCTTTGAGTCAATGGATGACGGCAGGATCAATCAATGTTGATCTTCAAAGAACAGATTCTCATATCGTTGGAGTACTAGGATTAATCAATGTCAGCGCATATATTCTTATATCACATACTAATTTCATCTTTGTTCCATGACTATATGTTTATAGATGTAGGATTCTGCAGCACTGGAGTCTCCAGCTAATTGATTGTAGAATTGGACTCTAATCTCAAATCTTTCTAAGAGATAAGCTCTATTAATCAATTCAGAGTCCCTTTTTAAAACTTCTTTATGTGAATTTAAATTTGACATATTTCTATTATAGATAGGTGTTTAAAAGAGTCCATAAGAGGTTTCAATTGCTCAATAACTCTATCCAACCAAGTTGGATAAGAGGGACAACTAAGGGTTCTGTTTTTTCGACCCTTGGGCCAAGCTTGGGCCTATTGTTTGAATTTGGGTTGGGCCTGGATATTCCTTAGCTCCACCCAACCCGGCCCATGAACACCCCTATTGCCACTTGGATGTACAACACATCCATTTTCTGCTGTTTCACACATTGTAGGAATTGTACATTGTAGGAATTGTTGAATCTGTCTTTGAGTCAATATGATGGCCGGATCAATCAATGTTGATCTTCAAAGAACAGATTCACATATTCTTCGTTGGAGGACATTGTTGATTATCAATGAAGTATTTATTCTTCTTTTCACATTCTAATTTTCATCATTGTTCCATTTATATATATATATATATATATCTCTGAAGTGTTTTGATTGGAAAATTGAGGCTGATTTGGAGCAATTTCACTGTCAATTTCGATTTCAATTTGGCCAATTTCGATGTCAATTTCGATTTCAATTTGGCTCTTCCTTAGATCTGCCAATCCCTATAGAGATACGATAAGAAGTTTCATTTTCAAATTACAACTGTTTTTTCTTTTGACTTATGTTTTTCAAATGAGAAAAGTCACAATAGTCTCATCCAAATAAGAAGATAAGTCTCAGTCTCAATGTAATGATAACTTGCTACTCACTTCTTCGGGAATCTATCATGGGCCCCACAAAATGATAATCCGAACCATTCAAAATGAAAGTCAACCCATCTAATGATATTTAACAAAATTTCATTTGAATAGATGTCGATCCACCGTTGAATTGAGCGCATCAATTTTATTTTGAAATTGAAGTGTAATTTGAAAATTGATTACTCAATTAAACTCCTAATAGTGAATCAATTTTTACATTATCTTATCAAAGAAGCATTGTCTTATACGATCTTCGATTCCTTAATCCTTATAAAGGAGGGTGATCATGGGCCGGAGCGGCCTGAGTCTAATCTGGCTAGCCCACTTTGCGCTGAGCTTGATCTGGCTTAGATTTAGTGGTTTTGAATTTTTATTTTGACATATCTTTTTAAATGAAAATAGTCCCATCTAGATAAGAAGGTAAGTCTCAGTCTCAATGCAATGAGAAATCACTGCTCACTAGAAATCTATCATGGGCCCCACATAATGATAATCTGAATCATTCAAAATGAGTTTCAACTCATGCAATGATATATACTAAAATTTCATTTCAATAGACGTAGACCTTTAGTACTTCAATTTTGAGTACCAAAATCTCATAATCTAGACTATTCATGTATAATAGATTCTTTTCTCCCTATTATATATAAATGTTTTTGTACTTTTTTTTTTTGTTCTGAAATTCGACATAATCATTCTCATCATCTTAGGAACAAGCCTCCAAATCCATTAGGTATTTGGCATCTTTTTTTATATTTCTTTTCATTGTTTGATTTAGTATAGTAAGCCTCCATTTTACAGTTTATTCTATTATTTTATGATTTGATTTTTTATATATTTTTTTGGTTTATTCTTTACTAAAAATGGGATGTGGGTTTTTATTGGGATATGCTTTTTTTTTTTTTTTTTTTAAATTTCTGAAATTTTATAGATTTCTAAATAGACATTTCAAATTTGGGATTAGAAATTTTTGGATTTCTAATTGGGGGTTTCAATTTGGGCTTCGGATTTTAAGAATTGGAAATATTTTGATTTTCAGGTTACGGATTTCAAATCTAAGGTTAGTAGTTTCTGATATTGGGAATAAAGATTTTTCAATTATGCTGAGGAACTTCGATTTTGGTTAGGGATTTATGGAATTAGGAATATTTTTGTTTTGAGGTTGGGGATTTCTGAAACTCAAATTGGGGAATTCAAATCTACAATTAGTGATTTCTTTGATTGGAAATAGGGTTTTTCAATTGGTAATGGTGGATTTACTTTAAAAATGATATAATTTAGAACATTTTTCATCTCCTCTATCTAAACACTGATGTAAAGTATAAATATGTGAGTTTATTTTGTACTTTTTATCGTAAATTTTAATTTAAATTTTTAGCTATTGCTTGGAGCTGATTGTGGAAACATTTTTGTTTTGTATAAACATTGTCGCCCAGGTCGGGCCAAGTACTATGCAACTTAATAAAAGCGTATACTATCATTGTTCTTTTTGTTGAAGAAGTAAATAAATCTTTAGTATAAAAATTTAGGCCGTTACAAATTTTAGATGATATCATTTTTTATTTATTGTTTAGAAACATTTTAAGTTTTTGGTCCATATTTTATTAGATGATTGCTTAGTTTGCAGCTATAATAAACTAGGCGGTCGTGCTCGTCATGAGCTACGATGCTTGTATAAATGAATTTAGTGCCCCATTATGGATATTTTCTTCTTGCTGCTTCTCTAAGTCATTTTAGTTTTTGATTTGCTTTTCAACCATGAAGGCAAAAACATCATTTTGCACAATATATTTTTCTTCATTATGATTGTAGATTACCAGTCTCTTTTCTTGTAAAATGACTTGATGTGTTCCCAAACAACCACCTTTATTCTCTCCAAATGATCTGTCGCCAATCATCACAAGGGTACACATCGAAAATTGGGTCTCCTGTGAAGTCACCTTCATCCTTCTCATGATAATCTCCACGAAAAGAAGGTTTTTGAAGTAAGATATTTTTTACAAATGATGGCTTATATTTTGTCCCAGCATGGTTGGGACAAGGCTTTGATGAAAATGATGATGGCTTATATTTTGTTTGTTTTTCTCCAATTTTCGGCATTTTTGTACTTCGGGGATCCATGTCAGTTTGATCACCTTGTAGGAACCTTGTTCTTGCACACCTTCAATGACACCTTCATTGTGCTGAGAGGAATCTCAGCTGGCTCTTAATCTATCGACTGAATCCAGAATGCTATCATGATAGTGATAGAACGAAAATGTGGAAATGCACTTGAAATTAAGGTTCAATTGCATGCCACAAATGGTTTCGTGCTTTAATACTTCCAATCATTGAGAATTTTTTCTCAAAAAAGAATAAACACAACCGGAAGATATGGGTTTCCATTCATTGAGAAACCCGAAACACCGTATCTGTTAACATAAGCCCATATAAGTTTGGTCCATTCATGACCCATCTACAAAGCCCATCATATTATAGACTTGTACAGCAATACATACTAAAATAGGAAGATTTGATTGACTGTAATTGTAGCCCAAGATTGGGTATTTCTGATCTCATATTATAGACTTGTACAACAATACATACTAAAATAGGAAGATTTGATTGACTGTAATTGTAGCCCAAGATTGGGCATTTCTGATCTATATAATACAAAGATGGATCCTCAAGGAGATCATCGAATCCATTTCCATTCTGTCTTGTTTATGAGTTATAACTCTTTGGCTTATTTCTGTCATGGTATCAGAGCCATCTTGGTGCAATAGAGAGATTAAGAGCCATCTGAATCTTTCTTGTTTAAGTTCGTAAGAAGAGTTCCTGTAGGCTGAGGGCAGTGTGTGTAGATCAACAGAGGCCAACCATCGACAGATCAGATCTGATCAGAAGGTCACTACAACCCTGGTCGTCTGATATTCTGGGTGTTTTTAGTGATTTTTTCAACATTTTTTGAAGATCAGAGGTAGGCTTTTTGATCACCACTTGGGTTTATAAGTTTTTGCAATCTACTTTCATCAAAGCCGTCCATCTTTAAGCACAAGTATCCGATTGCTGCACTCTTTTCTTTGTTGATTCAATATTTTGGTAAAGCATCTATCTGATCAATCTGATCTGGTAGATTGAATCACAAGTGGGCCCCACCTACTGTTTTCTGCTGATTTTCTTGGTCGCCTGGACCAGTTTTATGCATTTATTTATACAGATCTGAGATCTGTTGTGATTGGTTGATTCAGAATAGCTTCTGGGCTGTTCCTGATTTCTCTATTGCTGCTGTCATCTTTCAAGTGCGCTTTCTGCAATTAATCCGGGTTGTTTCTTGTTGCTGTCTTGTTGCTGCTCTCTTTGTTTGTTACTGTCTGGTTATTATTGTTATCTGTGGGTTGACAATGGACAAGAATGAAATGCAACTGATAAAATTCAATGGAAAAAACTATTCTGCTTGGGCCTATCAACTTGAGTTATATCTGAAAGGCAAAAAATTATGGAGCCACATTTCTGGTACTATGAAAAAGCCAACGGAAGAAGAAAAATTGGAAGATTGGGAAACCAAAGAAGCACAAATTATGAGCTGGATGTTGGGTGCAGTTGAACCTCAATTTTTCCTACGTCTTAAGCCATATAAAAATGCTCAAGATATGTGGGGATATCTGAAATGCATATATCACCAAGAGAATTCAGCCCGTCGGTTCCAATTAGAACATGAAATTGCTCAATATTCTCAAGGACAGATGGTTGTCCAGGAGTATTACTCTGGCTTCTTTGCCCTTTGGACTGAATACATGGATATTGCCTATGCCACTATCACCGGAGATGCTCTATCTGGGGTTCAGGAAGTTCATAAAATTACTCGGCGAGATCAATTCTTAATGAAACTTTGGTCTGAATTTGAAAATGTTCGATCCAATCTTATGAGTCGACATCCATCTCCATCTTTGGATGTATGTCTCAATGAAGTGCCCCGCGAAGAACAACGGATAGTCACGCAGCATCAACTATCCCAACAATCATCCACTGGTCCGGCTGAAGTTGCCTATGTGGCAAGAGGGAAACCTCCCAGACGTGACACTTCGACCCAAGATTTGAACAAAATTCAATGCTTTACTTGTAAGGAGTATGGACATTATTCTTCTCAGTGCAAGAGAAAAGTTTGTAACTACTGCAAAGCTAGCGGGCATATCATTTCTGAATGCAGGAAACGACCAGAAAATCGAAATTCACGTGCTTATTCTGCTATTGCTTCTTCAGATTCTCACTCTGTGGCACCGGCTTCTCCATCTTCATCTATGTCTTCACAGCAATTTGCACCCAGCCCTCCTATCAACCCTGAAATGATTCAACAAATGATTCTCCAAGCATTCTCCACCTTGGGCCTTTCAGGTAAAACATTTCCTTCTCCTTCCATGTGGTATTTTGATTCTGGAGCATCCAATCATATGACTTCCTCTTCCAAACTCATGTCTAATATTCAATCATATGATGGAAAGCTCCAAGTTGAAACCGCCAATGGGGGTCATTTACCTATCACTGCCATAGGCGATATTCCGCATAAATTGCCTTTGAATCATGTTTTTCTTTCCCCTGGCCTATCTACAAATTTGTTATCTGTTGGACAACTCGTAGATAATCATTGTAATGTGTCATTCTCTTCTTCTGGTTGTGTTGTACAGGATCAGGGGACGGGACAAGTGATCGCGAAGGGGCTTAAGTGCGGCCGGTTGTTTCCGCTTAGTCTGCCTATACAACCTAGGGATGAATCTACTTTTGCTTTTTCAAGTGTTCTTCAAAATAATGTGCATCTGTGGCACAAAAAATTAGGACATCCTAATTCGAACATATTGTTATCTTTGAAAAATTCTGGTTTGATTAATAAAATGCAGTTTTCTACTTCTGATGTCAATATTGATTGTTCTGTTTGCAAATTAGGAAAAAGTAAAGCCCTTCCATTTTCTATGCATACCTCTATATCAGAAAAATGTTTTGATTTAATTCATAGTGACGTTTTGGGTATAACACCTGTTATTTATCATTCTCACTTCAAATACTTTGTCGCATTCATCGATGATCATAGCAGATTCACTTGGGTTTATTTTTTAAGGGCTAAATCAGAGGTGTTTGAGGTTTTTAAAACATTCCTAGCCTATGTTGAAACACAATTCTCCACCTGCATAAAGGTTCTCCGCTCTGATTCTGGTGGAGAATATGTGTCACACAGTTTTCAAGAATTCTTCCAATCTAAGGGGATTATCTCCCAACGAACATGTCCTCATACTCCACAACAAAATGGCATTGCTGAACGGAAGAATCGCCATTTGCTTGACATGGTTCGTTGCTTGCTACTTGAATCATCTGTTCCCCCTAGATTTTGGCCGGAAGCTCTATCCACTTCCGTTCACCTTATTAATCGGCTTCCATCTCCCAAACTTCACAATCAGTCTCCATATTTCCGTCTCTTTAACTCTCATCCTACATATACACATCTTCGCCCTTTTGGATGTGTTTGTTTTGTTCACCTTCCTCCTTCTGAAAGGACAAAATTGTCTGCGCAAGCTACCAAATGCGTTTTTCTTGGTTACGGAACTCATCAAAAAGGATTTGTTTGTTATGATCCATCTCTCAAAAGAATTCGTGTTTCTCGAAATGTTGTGTTTTTTGAAAATTTATATTTTTTTTCTCACACAACTGATTCTTTCACTTCACCTCCCATGGCTAAATTACCACCTTTCTCATCCGATACTCCTTCCTCTTCTGTTGAAAGGTTCAAACTTGGAATTGTATATCGGAGACGCACGGAACCAATCACTGCTACGATATAGCCCATTCCAGACCCACCTGATCCAACTCCCCTAGCCACTACATCAGAACAAGCTATCATGCCCACTCTTCGACGCACCACGCATGTTTCCCGGCCTCCTGATAGATATGGGTATTCTCATTCAGCCTTTCTTACCACTCTCGCTTCTGTTAACATTCCCACTTCCTACTCTCAAGCTGTGAAACATGAATGTTGGCGGCAAGCTATGTCCGAAGAATTAGAAGCTCTACAGACTAATCATACATGGGATGTGGTTACCTGCCCCCCTACAGTTCGACCTATCGGGTGTAAATGGGTTTACTCAGTCAAACTGAAATCTGATGGCTCTCTCGACAGATACAAGGCTCGCCTGGTCGCTCTTGGTAATCGCCAAGAATATGGCATTGACTATGCTGAAACATTTGCTCCAGTTGCAAAGATGACTACTGTCCGGCTGATTATTGCCATTGCAGCATCTCAAGCTTGGCCCATTCTTTAGTTTGATGTAAAGAATGCCTTTCTTCATGGTGATCTTAAAGAAGAGGTTTTTATGCGTCTTCCTCACGGGTATTCCTCTTCCAGTAGTTCAGATGTGGCTAAACTAAAGCGTTCCCTCTATGGCCTTAAACAGGCTCCTCGCGCTTGGTTTGAAAAATTTCGGGACGCCTTGCTTCTGTTGGATTTCCAGCAAAGTCCGTATGATCCATCGTTGTTTTTACATAAGTCTCCAAGCGGGATCACTATCCTTCTTGTTTATGTTGATGACATCATTATTACTGGAACTGATTCCACAATGATATCTAAGCTTCAATCCTCGTTGCATCAATCGTTCCATATGAAAGACTTGGGTCCTTTAACCTACTTCTTAGGTCTTGAAGTTCATCAAACAGAAAAAGGAATCATCTTGCACCAACACAAATATGCTCTAGACCTCATTGAACTAGCAGGACTCCAGCAATCAACTCCGGTTGATACTCCTCTTGAAGTGAATTTGAAGCTCTCAAAGGATAGTGGGGATCTTCTTCCCGATGCCACGCTCTATCGGCAATTGGTTGGTAGCTTGATCTACTTGACTCATACCCGCCCCGACATTTCCTTTGCTGTTAACCTGGTCAGCTAGTATATGACTCAACCAAGGCATCTTCATTTGACGGCTGTTCGACGAATTATTCGCTACCTTCTTGGTACGACTACTCGTGGTCTATTTTTCCCAGTAGGCTCTTCACTAAATCTCATTGCTTTCTCCGATGCTGATTGGGCAGGTTGTACAGACACCCGTCGGTCCACAACTGGGTGGTGTATGTATCTTGGTGATGCGTTGATATCCTGGAAATGTAAGAAACAAGATAAAGTTTCCAGATCTTCCACAGAAGCAGAATATCGTGCCATGTCTGCTGCCTGTTCTGAAATTCTTTGGCTTCGTGGGCTACTCTCCGATCTCGGTTTTCCACAAAGCTCACCTATACCTCTCCATGCTGACAACACTAGTGCCATTCGTATTACAGAAAATCCAGTTTTTTTGTTTTAATTCAGATCCTTTAAATTTACTTACCAATCTGAAGCAAAAAAAAAAAAGAACCCTTTAAACATATTACTCAAAATATTACTAAAAAAAACTCTAAATTAGTCACTGCCATATATTGATGGGGGCATCAATCCCAAGTGTTCCAAGGTCTATCAGAGATGGCAACGCAAGAAGAAAGTTGCAGATCGAGCTTTTTTTGTGGATGGATCATCAGCCTCTCGTAGGCTTAATCCATTAAGAACATGAAGATCCACCATTGGATTTGCTTTCTGAAGAAGATCCACCGTTGGATCTGATTTCTGGTGAAGATCTACCATCAGTTTTGGTGAACGACTTGCTGAGGGCCTCATGTGGCCATGAGAAGGAACGCCTCACATTGGGATGTGCCGTAGGGGAAGAATTGTTGCTGATTGACATGGCTTTTAAAGGATTTGAGGGGCCAAAGGAGTTAAAATTGTAGAAATATAAAAAGGGGCTCGTAACTTAAAGGGAAAATTTCAAAATAGGGCCCAAGTTGTTTTGCAGATTTCAAATAAGGACAAAAAATAACTGTGGTTTGCCGGTGACTTCTCTTTTTATCCCAAAATTTCAACGGACTGGAAGTCGACTGTGCTCACCCCAAGCAAACCTTTTCGGAGAATAAAGACGGAAACCCCCTCTTCATCCCTTCACCCACTGATGCTATGGAAGGCGAAAAACAGTCAAAGGAGAGAAACCAAACCACATAGAGACGAAAGTGAAAGCTGAAAAGCTGAAATGCTGGTTTCAAATTCTCTCAGATTTTCATCAGGAAGCATTTAAGATGATATGCATGAGCAGAGATCCTAATTAACTCAGCTTCACATGCTCAGAAGCTCAAGTGCTTTAGAGATCTACAATACCAATGCAGTGAAAGAGGGAGCGGAAGTGTGGAGAAAAGGAGCGACGAAGAGAAAGAAGGAGGAGGAGTTGGTTTCTAATTTTAGTGGTTCTTCTGATTTTAGTGGTTAAGTATGTGAAATGGGATTTATAGAGGGGTTAGGGAAATGAAAATGGTGAAAAAGAAGGAAGCAAGTAGCTTATGAGTGAAGATCTCCATGCAACAACTAATGTAAGAGAAGCTAATGAAAATAATAAAAAAATAGAGCTCTCAGATGCGGTGCTTCTTCCTCTACCTGATTGGGGCCCAAATCCACTTGGCCGAACGAGGCCCAACCCATTTCCAAGTGGGCCGGTCCACTTTGGAGGCCAAATCAGCCCCTCTTATCAAATTTTCATCCCATTTAAACCGTTTCAGTTCTGAAATTTTAACTTGGGCCTTTAAAAGTTGTGAGAATTTGTTTGTTTTTTTCAAATCTGAAATTAAACTTTAATTTGCACAGTTTCCCAAATATCAATTAGTAACTACTTGAGCCAAGCTACCATCAAATCCTCGAAGGGCACCGCCAATCTGCTTTGTGTCGGTGATTCCTAGACCACTTGGAACTTCCAGCCTTCCATTGGATCCATCTTTAATTAATTGAGGATATCCCTGTAGGATTGTGACAAGTCTTGGATCACTGTTAATTGCATGCTGAATTTTACCTCGAGTGGTGTGCCTGGCCTCAATTTTTTAAGGATTTAATTATAATTGTTAATTAGGTTAGTCAACCCCGTCCTGCATCACATATCCTACTAGTAACTGGGTTGTAAGGTATAACTTTCTCAAAAATAGTCGAAATAACATGAACTTGGGCTTGTTGGAGAGCTATGTCAATAACCCATCCGATAGATCCGATTCATGTCATTTGGAAATCGTCTAATGCATCAAATCTAGCCATTTATTAAGAGAAAAATATTAATGATTGGTACCAAATTTCATTTGAACATGGACTACCCATGGATTTTACTTGCGTGATTACTTTTTTTCTTGCAGGATTCTTTTTTCTCGAATAAGCCATCTCATTGCCTTCCACAATTCATGTGTATTTTTACCATGGATGAAAATAGCGGTAGAGGCGGGTGCAGCGGCCCGCCGCCAAAACGTTACGAAGCAGGTGCTACGTAGTAGTCTGATTTGAAATAATCTGAAAAAAATTGTAGAAAATCTAGAATATTGGGAAATGAGAGAATATATATATATATATATATTGTTAAAGTAACTAAGATAAGGGGGTATGTGATGAGGTCTTGTATCGCTGTATAAATAAAAAATAATAGTAATGGTCATTTGTTTTTCATAAGTATTGATGTTGTTTAGTTATGCTAACTTAGAAACTATTGAAAGGCTCGTAAAAAAAAAAAAAGAAAAAAGAAAAAAGAAAAAAAACCTATGTCATGAAGTCAAGACTTAAGACTTAAGAGTACCTAGAGAAAAGAATACCTGTACCAAAGCGGGTGTCTAATAGGATGTACTTAGAGAAGGGTCCTTGAGAAGAACTCTCTGTATCGACTGTAATTCGACGAGATCATGTGCGTTTTGGTGTTCTTTTAAACATAAAAGGGTAGTAGAGTTGCGTAGAAACGTTATTTGGAGAGAAGAAGAAAAGAAATAAGTTTTATTATGCATTTTTTTTTTCTGAAAACTTGGAATCTGTCTCACTCCGTAATGACCCCGTAGAGGAGCATAGCGGGTGCTACGGATGTGAACAACACTAAATGCTATTGCGTAGTGTAGCGGCCACTATTTTGATCCATGTTTTTTTATAGTACCAAGAACTCTTTGCAATCAAAGCCTCCATAGAGTTCAAGATCCGCTCATCACCAACATGTTCTCCGATTCCCAATCTTCATACCTTGGATCCTGTTTTATAGGTTCTTTGATACGCTCATTAATAAACCCTAGACGTTTGGTTCCACCAATAGCCATCCTTGCAGAATAAGACAATTCTTTATAATTTCTTCCATTGAACAATTCTATTGAAATAAGTGCATTAGGGTTGATGTTCCCTGTAGGGTTAAACACACTTTGGGTTCCACTGGAACCTTCTCCTTTAGGGTTAGAAGTATCATTCCTTTCTTTTGACCCCTTATCAACACAATTTTTTTTTTTTTTTTTTATGGATGTCGTTACTTTCACCCACAAGTCATGGACAGAAACTCTGTACCTCTTATGAGAGAAGCACGTATATCATAAATGAAAGAGAAATTTTTTAACCTTCACCGAATCTCCAATCCAGAAATCTGAGCCACCTTTCACCAATCCAACATGACCAGAGGACACCAACTGGGTGTCGAACAGACTGCAGTGCATGTACTGACTTGCTGACTATTCCAGACCACCATCTTTTATCAATTGAACAAATGAGAAGCCCAAGATCATACTATTGATGCCACATCTCACATTGTGTTGCTGCATTTCGGTGGAACCCCAAGGAATTGATTTCAGTCCAAACACCCCTGCCTTTGTAAACCTAGGGCCATGCGAACCTTAACCCATGTTCAACTGGTCTGGAAAACCAGAATAGGGCCTGCTACACCTCTTCCTACTTGCTTGTGCCCGCTTTTGTGTATGTTTCCCACTTTGATACCAATTTGTCTTCTTAAACCTTATCGCAATGAAAATCAATGGAGTACTTTAAGGTTTTTTGGAGAAGAGAGAGAATAGAAGAGAAGAAGATAGAAGAGAAGAAGAGAAGGGAAGAAGAGCAAGATGAGAGGAAACAGTTGTATGGCTGTCTTAGTTAGATACCATGGACCCATCTTATTTCATCTTAAGAGAAATAGAATATTGCATATGGGTCCTTGTTGTATTCTGTAAATGTAGAAGCCCTATAAGTGAAAAACTGTAACTTATTGACTTATTTCTCTACATGAAGTATGTTCAAAAGATATGTTTGCTGACCCTAGGCTAAATCTATGAATAAGGCTAATAGGATGCATATGGATTAAATATCTTGCTAGTTCCTTCACTAGATGTTTGCTGGATAAGTATGAAATTCTATTCATTGTGCCTGAAAATTACGTCTTAACTCTCTTGATTACCCGTAAGTAAGTATTACCTTCTTGTTTTATGACCTTGGGAGTTAAAACTGTAGTTTTCTCACTGGAACAGGTTGAACTTCCAAATGATTTAAAAGCAGAGAAGTTCCCACATTATTTGGAGAGGCAGAATTCATATGTTTCAAAGTCTATCCTTGGATCAATCTATGATACAGTGGATTCATCTAAATTGAAAGATTCGTCATCAGAGGGTGAGGATTTATTCATTTCATTAGTACACCATGTGTCCCTTCTACCGAACTCTGTTGTTGACTTGTTCCTGATGTTAATTTTTTTTGGCTTGTAGAGATTTCTCAGCTGCCTTGCTTCAGTGAAGATGTTCCAGCTGCTTGTTTGACGAAATGGGAGCATCATTATGAAGAGTACCGGGCTGAGATGTGCATTGCCATGTCTATTGGTGATGAATCCAAGAACATAGTAACCAAGCAAATCTACAAGAAATATAAGCAGGTAACTCCAGAAGATGCATCATTTCCTCAGTTTTCAGGTGATACCTCCCATGTCATCTGTTTTGAAATTGGAAATGAAATATATTTCCAGTGTGATCTCCAGATTTGTGAGTTCCATATGAAAAATGTTTTGGCAAAAAAAGATGACTAGTTGAAGCAGAAAATAAACAAATTGGTAAGTTGACAGCAGAAGTTATGACTCATGTACTCACCTTACGCACAGTACCTTCATGGACAGAGGACGTGTGATTTCCATGTGTAGCCTGCTCCAAAGAAAAAGAAGGGGGCAAAAGAAAGAAAAAAGAGAGAAAAAAAAAAAAAAAAATGAAAGGAAAGAAACTGACTCTCAAACAATTCAATCTGAATTTGGTCATAGGACAGACTTTTGATCCCCACGTGACTGTCAGGCTTGTACACTTGCCCTACTTCTTTTATTTTAAATAAACATCGAATTTGTGGTGAGGAATTGTGGTGAATTGCTCAGATCTCACCCATATGCTTTGAGTGCAGTTGCATGTGAAGTGCACAAGCTTTGCACATCTAAACATCACAATACCCTCTTTTGTTTTCCAAAGTGAGCGTGCTTGGTGGAAGTTTAATTTGAGTGGATGCAGTTGAAGAGAAGACTTCATTTTCCTCTTTTTTGTCACGTGTTCATTTGTGAAATTGTAGATACTGTATGGAGCTGCAGAGTTTGAAGAGAGTACGAGGAAGCTAGAAGAGATATTCGATGAAGCCCTAGCCATCTACCAGATCTGTTACAGTTATGCTGAGAGAAACGGAATTGGAAAATGCGGCTTTGCTTGGAAAGTTGCTGGTCATGCACTCTGTTCGCTGTACTCCATAAAACAGAAAGAAGTTATGATTCCTTGTTGTAAGTCAGTTCTGCTGGAGGTGTTTCGCTAACTGAAATTCTACCAGTATAATTCCATCTTCGAAGTCGAATGATGAACTTAATGGAAATGATGTAAGTAGGTTTCCCATCTTAGGGGTTAATTCTATAAATGGAGAGTGAAATTGCAATCTCACAAGGGCAATCTGAAGATGAATTAAACTACTTCAATGGGCGAAAGTAGTATGTAAATGTAAGTAGGAATATTTTATGGGGTATTTAATGTATCCACAAATGTTCATACCTCACTCTGTTTTGCAGTGACCGTGTAAAATGCCTTGTATCTTTTATGAATTAGAGGGAAGGACTTGTATGTAATTTGCTCTGTGAGGGATCTTCATGTTTAGGAGTCAAGGGACTTATATGTAAATTGTAAAAAACGAAGTAATAATAAAATGAGATTGTCGTCCTACCCTTTAGCTACGATCATTCTCTCTCTCTTCTTAAATTTCTTCCTCTCTCCCTCTTCTTATTTCATCACTTTGGTCAACTAAGCCCTAGATCTTTTCTCACTTGCCTGTTTAACTGTATCTACCCACTTATATTGCATACTGCAACTGCATTCTTGCATGAATCCTCTAGTCTTCTAAAAAGCCAGAAACAAAAATAAAGGGAGTAGAGAGGAAGAGTGAAATATTAAATTAGATTTGCCATTTAGAGGATTTTATTAGCATTTCGTTTGGAGTTCTTTGTGCCTTTCTGCATTACTCACATTCCTTGCCTCCTAACTACTATGAAGTCTTGTGCACTCATGAGAGAGTGAAAGATGTTGGACTGATTACTAGATTGGTCAACTCGTCAGCCCAATTGTGTGAAAAAACAATACGATATGTAAGCGGAAATAAAAACAGAAAGCATACACCACAAGTGACGCCAAATATAACGTGGAAAATCCAAACAGGGCTGAAAAGCCACATATCCAAATTGGATAAATAATCAAGCACTATGAATCTCGCAATTACATGACACTCATAGATCCCTCTCAAGATAATCACTACCTAAGGACTTAAGTTACCTCTTGTGTAGCTTCACACTTTTGATCGCAACAGATTTAAACCCGCTTGACTCCTTAGATCTTCTAGAAAGAAGATGGTCTTTTACAAATGACGTAAAAGAAATAACTCCCTAGATGAATTCTGTAGCACTAGTGTTCAATAAAGTCTCTAGAGAAGAATTCTCTTAATTATGATCTTTAACTTAGAATTTTGAAAGGTATTGTCCTTTATGGCAACCATAGAGTCCTTAAAATAGGCTTAGGGACAAGCTAAGGGTTACCTAAGATAATAGGATTCAAAAAGGCCCTTTGAAAGGAATTAGAAGAAAAAATTCTAATTTTCGTAGGACACTGCCTCCTCGACTGTAGTAGCACTAGGAGTGGGAGCTTGATCTTTTTTATCATAACTTTTTATATGTAGTGTAGTTTGATTTTTTCAGCACAGTGAGTAACTTGCATAGGCAAATCAGATATTCTTACCCAAATTGGAGTCGCCTTGGGTGGTGATAAATTCTTCCACCGTTGCTTGGCTTTGGTAGACTTTGCAGCTTTTGCAATGGGGACGAACTTATCCTTTCATTCCACAATGATGACTAGTGGATGTGCGTGCAGTGCATGATATATTCTTTTTCTTGAAACTACTCATCACATTATTAATAAGTGTAGTATGTGGAGTAGTTTGTGTACAACACTTGAAAAAAAAAATTGTTTTACATTTGCTCATTGACGTGCATGCACCATTATCATAACCGATACCGCTTCTGTCAAAATGAGATTTCTTACTGCACAAGATGTCTTTATGAATTATCGAACTATTAATCATCTTGTTCAGAGAAGTCTGCTTAACTTCTATCTCAAACAAAGTGATCTTCAGTCTGTCTTTCAAATCTTCTTTCTCTATTTTTACAATCTGCAACTCTTTCTTTAGATTCTCTATCTCTTGTTCAGCATTCTTAAATTTCTGATTTTCAGTAGTTAAATTTTTGGCCATAAGGTTTTTCTGACTTTCCAAGAGATGAACCTTCTCAGTTGCTTGTTCTAACTCGATTTTTAATGCAAAATTTTCTTCTTGAGTAGCTTTCAATTTGATTGTGGCCTTGTTGCCATACTTGGTCATTCTTACACAATCAACAAATGCAGAGTTATATAACTCTTTACAATCTCTTTCTTGATCTGACACTTCATCTTCATCATAATCATTATCAAACATAGACTTAATCATGAAAGCTATAAACTTGACATTAGTAGTTTCGGATGGATCAGCCCCAGGTTCTTTTTCTTCTTTTTTCTCTTCTTCAGATGATTCAACATCCCACGTTGTGTTAAGAGCCTTTTTGTTTGAACTCTTTTTCTAGCTGACACACTCATTCTAAAAGTGACAATAGCCTTGGCATTCATAACACTTTGTCCTTTAGCAGAATCATTTTTCTCAGATTTGGAATTCTTCCAATTAGCTTGTTTTGACTTCATGTATTCCTTGAAGCACTTCATAAATTCAGCCATTTCATCTTCAGCCTTGAATTAGATTCATTTTTTTTTTTTTTCAAAATCAGAACTCTTCCACTTGGCAAGTTTCTTTTCAGATTCTTTGACTGCTTTCAATGCAATGCCTTTCTCTTTACATTTTCCCTTATGTAGACGGTTAGTTTCGAAAGTCTGAAGATTTCCAACTAGCTGATTGACCTTTAGGTTGTCTAGATCCTTGTTTTCTTCAATTACATCAACTTTAGAATCAAACCTAGAAGGTAGAGACCTCAGAATTTTCTTGACAATCTCGTTTTCAGGTATTTCCTCACCCAAATTAAAAACAGAATTGACAATATCATTCAGCTTTGCATAAAATTGATCGAAGGTTTTATCTTCTTCCATCACAATTGTTTCAAACTCTTTATTCAGCCTCTACAGCTTAGATTGCTTCACCATATCTGTACCCTCATAAACTGTCTGCAAGACATCTCATGCTTCTTTTACAGTTTTGCATGATGGAAAACCTACGGAACTCTTTAGTAGACACTCCATTGTATACGTCATTCATTACCTTAATATTACAATTGGAGGCGTGCTTTTCATCCTTAGTCCATTGGGCTTTTGGTTTAGAAACAGTTTTCCCATTAGATACGATTGTTGGTTTGGAATACCCCTCCTCAACAATATCACAAACATCATCATCAATGGACTTAAGGAATTCAACATCCTTTCCTTCCAATAAGCATAATTAGAACCATCAAGCAAATGAGGCTTTGGAGTTGACGTACCTTTTCAATTGAGCACCATTCTAGAAATCTCTTAGGATCAAACATAGTAAGTTTGTGCAACCCGATCTGATGCCAATTGAAAGATCTAGGATTGATCTCTAGATTGGTCAACTCAACATCCCAATTGTGTGAAAAAATAAAAAGATATGTAGCGGAAATAAAAATAGAAAGCACACACCACAAGGGACACCAAATATAACGTGCAAGACCCAAACTGGGTGAAAAACCATCTATCCGAATTTGATCAACAATTAAGTATTATGAAGCTCGCAATTATAAGACACTCGCAAATCTCTCCCTAGATAATCCTTATCTAAGGACTGCAGTTACATCTTGTGCAGCTTCATGCCTCAATGACTTGACACCGTTGGTTGTGACAGATTCAAACCCGCTTGACTTTTCGGATCTTCTATGAAAAAAGATAGTCTTCTACAAGGTATGTAGAAGAAACAACTCTCTAGAAGAACTTTGTAGCACTAGTTTTCAAGAAAGTCTCTAGAGAAGAATTCTTTCAATCATGATCTTTAACTCAGAATTTTGAGAGGTGTTGTCCTTCTTTAGGGCCACCATAGAGTCCTTTAAATAGGCTTAGAGACCACCTTTGGGTTACCTAAGATAATAGGACTCAAAAAGGTAGTTTGAAACAAATTTGAAACAAAAATTCAATTTTCGCAGGACACTGCCACCTCATCTTGCTCGAGCGGGCACCATTCTGTCTGCGTCTGGCTGCTTCCTGATAGTGTCCGCTCGAGCGGGCCTTATTTTGGATCTGGAAAATTTCAGCACTCTGCTCTTTTAAGTCTTCCAAACTTCTATCTTCTTATTGTTCCAGTCTTCTATCGCCATAGTTCAATCCATATCTAACAATAAAAATTATAACTCAATGGATCCAGAGTTTTGTCCAACCCTTTGAATTAGCCGACACTAAAATACTTAAAAGAGAGAGATTGCCATTGCTTTAGTGTCAATCGGTTACATGTCCAATTTTATAAGATGCAGTTAAATCTGCTTTGTTATAAAAAATGGACATGTCATGAAGGTGATCAGCATGAGAAGATTTATTAGTACGTGCGATTGGAAAAGAAGCGAAAGAATGTCACTCTAGATTGGCTGGCCATGCACATGGGATTAGAATAAAAACAAAAAAAAATCGTTATAAAATAAATTGATGTATCATAAATAGAGAAAATTAGAAGATGTATTCAATCAAATATGTTAGTGATACGTAATACTGCGTGGTCTCTTAAAACTTAGAACATGACCTAAAAGTATGAACGGAAAAGCTGAAATTATAAAGCCAACAACAGATGGATGGGATAAGGCGATGATAATAAAGATGATGAAAGGATGAAATTAGGACTAAGTATGAACAAGAAATCCACAAGTACACTAACAAAAGAGATCATCAATGCCATTTAAGTATTAAAAAATTTTCTTAAAAAAAAAAAGTAGTAATTAAAAAGTATATAGAAGGAAGGGAATGAACAGACCAATGAGAAAATTGGAAAGACATTCTAAATTATGAACTTAGAGATGATATGGTTGTCATTAGTGTTGACAAGGTAGACTTCATGCAAATGGAATAAGGCTTCAATGTTGATTATGGTGATGATCTTTGAGAACTTAAACCACAGGCATTTCACATATTTTTTTTTTACCTCCATCTTTACCACTCACTTTCTCATCTCTTGCTAGTTAATTTGACTGCCCTCCTCATAAATACAAGAAAATTTAAATCACTATTTGACTCAAGATAATAGGTTTATGAGTAAAGAAAAATGATAAGTGAAGAATCTCCACTAAGTACAGAAATAAGAGAGAAAATTAGAGGTAGAGAATGTTTAGATTTAGGTAAGAAAACTATTGAGAAAAAACCTTTTTGAAAATATATTTTTAAGTAAAAAGATATACATGATTAAATAGCTCAATGCTAATTTATACTAATAGAAATTCAACTTCATTAGGGAAGGGGGTGTTTTCTCCACCACCATGAGGAGAAAATCTTTTCTCCTATTATTATTATTATTATTTTTAGAGGAGAAAGTCTTTTCTCTCTTTTTTTTCCCTCCTATTTTAGTTAGTGAAGAGGAAAGTTTCTTCATGCATTCAGAAAGTAGAAAAATATATCTTGCTAGAGAGAAAAAAATAAAATAAAATTAATTCTTTACTTCTCCACATCCAAATGGTCCTACAAGTGATTCCAACTGCCTAAACGAAAATATTGAAATGTTAGTGTTTCAAACCTGTTATAATCATGGAATGTTAGGACCCTTTAAGCAATGTGGACTTTCCAGTCACAAAAGATTCAAAGAAAGGGAAATAAAAACTTTTCAGATGACCTATACGCAGAACTGTTTCTTAAACAAAGTCCTGCATTTCCTTTCTTAGTTTGACCCTTAGTACCATCTTACAGCGACCACTGTCGTTTGGTTAGTTGGGATTGAGACCACAGTACCCTATTTACCCAAAAACACAATCAAATGTCTCAATTCTATACTACCATTACAAGTAGGATGGCCCCATTTTGTGTTACCTAACACTCCACTTGGAGTTGCTTCTGGGGTTGCATATGTAAATCCCTGGGATCAAAATCCAAGTGGGATATGGTTGTGATTTCTGTCTAGATGTAGTTCACCTGCCAATTTTGAAATGCTTTGAGTTATTATATTATCATTTCAGGAGACTGAAAGGGTGGCAATGGGTGGGGATTGAACAGTTTGGCTTGCCATTAATTGTGTTTAGGTAGGCTTTTTATTACTTGTCTTGTCATGGTTCAATTGGGTTAAACCGGATGGTCAAACCAGGTTAGTCCAGTTGATTGGTTTCTGGTTTCTAAAACACTGCCTGAAATTAACTGGTAAGCTAAAAGGTTCGGTCCGGAGATGGACAGAGTCCAATGAGTCAGGTTGGGTTTGGTTGAGTTGGCCCGTCAAATAGGAAGAGGGCTCGGAAATGTCAATGCAAACCCTAAATTTTTGGATTGGATTCGAATTTACGAGGAGAGAGAGAGAGAGAGATAAGTTAAAATTCTAAAGTGCATTTTCTAGAAAACTCTTAATTTAGTTTTTTATGTTCTTTTTTTTTTTTATCAGCTATTGTAGTAAGGATATTTATCTAATTTTTGTGTTGGGTATTTTGATCTTTCTGTACATGGGTCCTACTTGTACATGTGTGGACGACTCTTGTATCTTCTCTCCACCCAACTACTTCTTAATCTTTTCCTATTGCCCCTAACAAACTCACTATTGGAATAAAATCTACTGTGCCCTCCTCCAGGAAGGGCCCTGTATTTATGTTAATGTATGCTATCAGATAGTATTTTTTTTCCCTAGAGTTGCAACCAATGAAACCTATAAAATTAGTGTTTCATTCCATTTTGGATCTACTATATTTTTTTAACCTATCTAATTTTGCTAGCATCATCTGAGCCCATTACAAACAACAACTTAAGGGAACTTTCCTAACTTAATCTTAGAAGCAAACTTGATGGTGACCCAATTACAAACACTTAGCAGTGTGGCCTTGTGGGGGTGTTTATATTCTTAAGAAAAGCACGATTTGCGACTCAGGCAATCTATCTCAACCATCTTAATTAATTATGTGCTTTCTTCAAACAATTTCAACACCATTAGCGGCATTTTCTTCGATTAGGAATGTAATTGATGGGCTGGGCCAAAGCTTCTCGAACTCCAAACCATTTAGTTATCGGGTCTAATATGACACAAGTCTAAAAGTCCAGCCCAAGCCCAATCCATTTACAAAATGTATATGCACTTCTTGCCAAAATATGTTGGGCCAAGGGCCTGACAATTGACAAACTTAGCTATTGAGTTGAGCAAATGATGGAGAAATCCTTCTTATAGATAGGTCTTTAACAATTCCAAATCCAACCAAATGTGGCCCAAGCTCAGATGGGCACCAGGCTAGCCAACCCATGAAGCACTACTAATTTTCATTCACAAAAAAAAACTCTGCAGAAATACCATACGAGTGGAAAATAATGCAAGCAAATAAACACTTGTCAATAACTATACATACAACGGATGATTGCAAAGAGAATTGAAACGACTTTTCTTGAGATGACACCATTTGCCATGGGCTTAGCACTAATCGCCAAGAGAAACTTCGAATACATCACAATGCACCTGTCCAGAACATGAAATTAAAGTATTGTGGTTTGACTTGGTTTTAGTTTGTAATTTTACCCTTTTCATTATTGGAAAACAGTCCTTCACTATGAGTCACAAATTTATTTATTTATTTTCGATGACCCAGGGCATCCCTCGCCAACTCAGCTTTTGGCCTCCGACCGTAAGTTACCCGAATTTGATGAGCAACGACTAATCCGTAGGAGCACATACATGACCGCACATATAGTTCTTCACATAAGTAAGGAGTTACTTACATGACAAAAGAAACTCCCTCCCTCCCTTTTATTACCAATGGCATGTAACAGAAAAAAAAATCAAACATCACACATTGAATATTTCCTCCTAAATTCTGTAGAATGAGAGCTTTGTTTTTGTCCTAAATAAAGAGCCCTTCCTGATGTCTTGAAATCCAGGCACTTAGCACAACAGGACAAGTGGATAGGATCCAGACAGTTCATTTAAATGGACCCCACCAAAGTAGGCCTACACCCCAAACGTCAAACCTACTAGATGTCATGAGTTTTGGTTGGTAACCTACAGATTACAATTGAAATACAAGCATGAACAACAAAGGAAAAGAAGAAATTAGGAGCATGAAGTCTCAATTGGTTTGATTGATAAAAAGTCTTCAGTTCTGACGGTCAGGATTGACCAATCAAACAAGATAGTAGTGTGGGGCCATCTTGATAAATAATGATGATCGACCTGGATGGATATTATGTTCATGTGCCACGTTTATAGTCTTGAAGAGGATTTCTGAAACAATTGTGCCTTAGAAAGGATGTGAGACAAGCATAAATGGGTCCGAGGGGATGAAGGATCTGGACCGTCCATTGAGCTTGGTTTTGCATGCATGGGACCCACACATGGAGTTCCAGTCAATCAACTTCAAATAAAGAGGAATATCATTTGAAGAGTGGAAATAGTAGGGATGGAAGGGGTCTACTGACATGCATCCAAGGACCCAAGCATGGGCATCAATAGTCGGACCCATTTCTAATTCGGGTTTGGGTTCGAGTCATGGACAAGTATGGTTTGAGCCAGGTACAGATCCATGGATATTTCCATCTCAAGACCCAAATGTGGAATGCAAATGGGGAATTTTCACCTATGAACAGATCATGTATCGTTCAACACATGCTCTTCATATGAAAAGCAGCGGTTCTCGCTTGCTATCCCGAGTTCGAACTTTGGGTACGTCACCCCTTCTTCCCATTTGTGTGCAAATTCTAAGACTTTTTAGGACCTCTCTATAAAAAATTAGCCCCAACAGTGATTTTTATCATCTTCATCTGGGCCCCAAAAGTTTAATGGTCAATACTTCATTCGGATCGATACACATTCGATCTAACGGTCTAGTAAATTTAAATTTGCTAGAAAGTTGGTGGACATGTGAAATTCAGGAGGGTCCATTTGGATTGGTCAAGGGTGATCAAGGGTGGGCCCCTCGAGTGCGAGCTTACTGAATTTAATCCTAAGGTCGTGCTTAGGAGGCCTTTGCCATATATATATATATATATATATATATATATATAAGGAGATGCTCTTATGAGAGACGCTCTCACCTTACTATAAGAGATAAGGTAAGGGCCCTCACATCCATATCCAATGCCAACAACTTAAATGTGAGGGCCCCCACCTCTATCTCTCATATAAGGTGAGAGATATCTCTCATATGAGCAACACACACACACACACAACAAAATAAAGTGTCAATCGATCCAATTGTCTACTTCATTCAGATCGGCGCAAACCCAAGGGATCCGATGAGATTTAGGGGCCCACTCGGATAAAAAATCAAGTGAAGTTCAAGCGTTGATAACAGGGGTGTGCGTGTGTAGAGGATTGATCACGGACACAGCGGGAATCCAACAATCTAAGCTATCAAGGGTGTGTATGTACGGTCCATTAAGATTGGTAATTATATGGGACTTTAAGTTTAATGGTTTTAGATTACACCCTTTTTATTTTAGTTTTATGGTTGGGTCCATTTGGGTCGTTGTAAACCCATGTAGGGTACATACTTGATACGTTGGGTTGGATTCTAATCGTAGTTATGGTAACTGGGCTGATTGCCGTTCTTGTTGGAGTTCCTTCACAGCCACCCTCTTTCTCTCTACACATATCATTAAATTTGATAGTTTTAGGTTTTTCTTTGCACACCCCAGATACCTAAACAACCAAAACACCCTGTCAAGGTGGGGTGAGAGAGAGAGGGGAGATGGGTGATGGAAAGGGAAGTAGCGGAGGGCGTAACGTTGGTGCTGTTGGGAGCTGGAGATGAAATGGATAAGGTGGTGGATAAGGAGAGATAGAAGAACGGGTAATTTGGGGATTTACCACAATGGTATATATTCATAATAAAGAATATTTCAAAATGGTGGGTGTGCAAAGAAAAATAGGAGGTGCATTTAGAAGCTCTCTCTCCAAACCGATAAGAAATGAAAATTACCAATTATGACCAAATTACCCTTGTGTGTGGTGAAATCATAAATTTAGGACGTGAGAATAACTGTCCTCCTCTTGTCTTTAAATATTTCTACAATCTACATACATCTATCATCTCCGGTTCGAAGCTCTCTCTCATTTCAAAAACATATTTGCCAAGACCATCTAAAGAAGAATAGAAGTTCGAGTAATCTCCCTCTTCATATCAAATCACATAAGATTCAACAAACGTGAAGACCCATTCTCTGACATCTTCAGGAACAGAGGAGTTGATATAATCTTGCTCTGTTTCACTCAATGACATGAACCAACCCAAACTATAGAATTCATCATATTTTCCAACATTTTGGTTCGAAAATAAACAGAGGAATTCATTCAAGCCAAATTTCAAGTATGTCTTCTATCCTTTGTTTCAAATTAACATGCTCTGTTTATCATCCTCTGACATGATTTGACTTTTTTTTAGAGCAGCTTCAAGAAAAAATGGAAGGCTTGGAGAAGGTATGGGATTCAGGGCGTCGAGCGAGCAGGAACTTGAGCAGAAGCATTAGCAGAAACATGAGCAAGAGCAACTGGGGCATGGAGGACGTGTTTGCGCGGTCGATGAGATCTGGGTACAGCAGGCGGGGCGTCGACGAGGATGAGGAGGCCCTCCGATGGGCAGCTTTGGAGAAATTGCCGACGTATGATCGATTGAGAACCAGCATATTGAAATCTTATGTGGAGACAGATAACCAGGCCAGCCGATTGCTGCAGAAGGAAGTCGATGTTCGGAGCTTGAGTGTAGAGGAGAAGCAGGAATTCATAGACAGAATCTTCAAGGTTGCAGAGGAAGATAATGAAAGGTTCTTGAGGAAATTCAGGAACAGAATAGACAAGTGAGTCTCTGTTTCTAGTATCTCTTAG
Organism: Camphora micrantha; assembly: GCA_003546025.1. NCBI lineage: Eukaryota > Viridiplantae > Streptophyta > Magnoliopsida > Laurales > Lauraceae > Camphora > Camphora micrantha. Next base: position 53,711,223 of record QPKB01000001.1, read on the forward strand.
CTCGTCTGTGATCTCATTTTAATTCTCAGATGTTTAATGATTGATTTCATGTTATTTGATCAACCATTTGAACTGATTTTGGAGATCTTTAAAGGGAATGTTACTGTTTGATTTCTGGGTTTTTGAAGGTCTGAAGTCTCTCTTTGTTTTACATGGGCTATACTTTTAACACAATTCTTTTGATTTGGAGTTTGGATTGTTAGATCTTATGGGTGATTTTAACACAATATGTATCATGTAGAGCCTATTTCCTTGATTTTGGCATTTTGATCTTATGGGCCCTATAAATCATGCCTCATCCATCTCTGTTTAGTTGCTGTGCTGAGCCTTTTATGACTTAGAATTTCCAATACAAGGGCTCCCCTATTGAAAGAGCCTGAATCTCTTTGCTCTACTTGGGATCCCCCACAACTCACATAAGGCCCATATCCCATAATTCTGTGATTTCGTCCGTTGATCAAGTGGCCCACAGTGGATATAACCCATGCCTTGACCATTTCTTTGGATGGGCACAATCCAAACTCTTCAATTCACAGCACACAAACAGACAGGAACAAGATAAAATAAGATAAAGAACTGCAGTATCAAGTCGGCAGTCGGCATCTTAGGTAGAAAAAAAAGGTCGAAATATTTGATGGGGCATTTCTAAGTAGTGTGTGGGTCCATAATATCAATTGTCGAAATCATGCCGTCTCTTGCAGGACCAGATCAATGGTGTCTTGGTTGAAAAGCTAACAAGAAACTTCAAAATGGAGTTGATGATTGGAAGTAATTGACTTGGTTTCTTTCCTGAGTGGAGTTGTTGATTATTGAAATCCATTTGACTTGGTTATCATCTGTGATATGGTTTTACATATATATATATATATATATATATATATTTTAGAGGTGGGTATCAAATGGTTACAGGCCTCGTTTGGAAATATATTTTTGCTTCTTATACCCACATTGACTTGGTAGCAGTATGAGCTGTTGCCTTTGGTTTTAGTCTCCTTCCATCTAGTTTAATTAGTGATGGATTTTTTAAGTAACCTCTGTAAGGATAGGTTTTTTTTTTTTATAAAATTTATGAGTATATTTTATAGAAATGATCATGGGACGGCAATAGCACCTTCCATTCATCCACTAATATTAGAACAATTTTTCTCTTTACTGCGAAATTATTTTTTGTACAAATATTCTACATGTACCAATTGGATCGAGTAAAGGTGAGCAGTGAGGTGACAGAGCCCTCGGGCTAGGGAAGGTGTCATGCTTGGGATTCGAAAGATAGACAATTAGGTGAGAATCGACGCCTCTTACCACTAAGGTAAGAGGTTGTTCACGAGTTCAGATTTTAAAACTTTGTCTGTTACTAATAAATATCACTCAGTTACTTCATTAATATTCTGATTATGTGATATCCAAGCTGTCTTATTTTTTGTTTTGTTGTATGATCGGTTGATTTGGATAGGATCTCATTTGGATTATTTGTCTACAAATAGGTTGTTTTTTTTTTTTTTTTAATTAGGTTTCTTGTTTTGGTTGCAGAGTTGGGATCCATCTTCCAACAGTGGAAGTTAGATTTGAGCATCTAACAATCAAAGCAGATTGCTACATTGGAAATAGAGCACTTCCTACTCTCCTCAACACTGCCAGAAACCTTGCTGAATCTGCTGTTTCTTTGGTGGGGATTAGGCTGGCTAAGAGAACTACTCTTTCAATCCTCAAAGATGCCTCAGGAATCATCAAACCTTCAAGGTAATGCTAATGCTTTTGGATTTCAAAAAATTAAGATCCTCAAGAGACCAGATGTAATGGGTTTTTATAAACAAGAATTGAGAAAGCTAGCATCATGGGACCCTTGAAGAGGAAAACTCTCTTTTTTTTTTTTTCTCCCCAAAAAATCAAATCTTGTCCTACTAATTTACTTAACAGTTAGTTAATTTCTCTCTTTGCAGGATGACACTGTTGTTAGGACCTCCGTCTTCTGGGAAGACGACACTGTTATTGGCACTTGCAGGAAAGCTGGATCCGAGCTTGAAGGTTAGCCAATTGTAGCTGCCCTATAACTTAGGCTTCTATTGATATCTTTGTTGAGTCAGAATCTTTTAAGTAAAAGGAGTGGCACTCCATATCGGTGTCACCTGATGAAAATCCAAGTTGCTCAAAATAAATGCCTTCTAGTATAGTCTGATTGTAACACTATCTTATACATCTTCATTTCTCTATCAAATGGTTAATCTTATGATGGGACCAACTACTATTGAGGTAGAATTTGAGGATATACCATCTTATTATGGAAACTAGAAAGGCGTATATTTTGACCAGCTGAGATTTCAATAGATGGCCACTTTGGTGCTCTATTACTTATAATTTCTCTAAGTCAAAAGTCCTAAGGATCCAAACTCATCTCCACGCATGACATTTGGGGATGGTCCATATGCACACTCAAGCAGGAATGCTTAGGGGTAGGAAAATTTTGGTTTCTATGCATGCTTCTATCCTATAAGCAGGGGCACACACACACACAAAAAAAAAAAAAAAAAAAAAAAAAAAAAAAAAAAAAAAAAAAAAAAAAAAAGAAGGTGTGTATGTTGTGGAGAAGTTTCTTCCTATAAATATGCTTTAGCAGAGAAATTGGCATGTCTCCACCTAACGTGGTATTCCATTAATAAGTCTAAAGTCATTCACACTGGTCTCACTCCAACTCTCTCAAATATAAAATATTCCTGCCATTAACCATTATTGGGTTTAATGACAGGTAATAATGTATGTAAAAGGTCATTAAATAATGAGGCCCCAAAACTAAGTTTTATAATTATCTTGTCAAGTGATATTTGCACGCGACCCATCAAATGTCTCCACCACCAGTAGACAAGAAAACACCATGTATTGCAACTTGAGTAGGGTCAAACGGGGATAAATGATAATTCATAAGGTAAGCATGTGTAAATGGATTGAGTTGATTCCTATAATTGATCCGCCTGTCTAAATGAGCAGGGCAGAGGTGAAATTTTCACCTTTGAGCTCACTGCATATATAGTGTCGTGGGGGGATGTTCGCATGACCATATCACATAGGGGTGCACAAAAACTCCGTCGATCCGTAAATTCGATCTGATCCGATTTATGGATTTTTATCCGATTTAAAGGTAAACGGATTTATGACGGATTGAAAATTTTGTAATCTATTTGTAACAGATCGGTGGCGGATTTCACCCACAATCCGCGGATTCAATCTGCTCCTAACAATTGATAGTAAATATAAAAAATATATATAAGGGGTCTAAATATAAATTAAGATATCTGAAATTAAAATAAGAAAAAAAAAATTTAAGGGGTCAAAATATAATGTTTTTACAACATATTTGATAATTTTCTTTTAACATTAGATTGAATGGATTAATCCGATCCGTTGGCTGTTAAAATCCTATCCGATCGTATCCTAGACTCGGATCGGATTTTAACAACCACGGATTGGTGACAGATTCCAAATCCATCAATCCATAGGTAACAGATTGGTGATGGATTTAGCCCAATTCGCACCAATCCGATCTGTATACACCCCTAATTTTAGAAATTGCCCGTCGATTGAGAGGTGAATCAAAATATCACATTATCCCCTCTCTTGATTAAACATGCTTTTTAGCTTATTATCTTTTAATCATAGATTTTTTTTGTCGGGAACTCAACCCAATGAGTAAACATTCGATGAGCATAAAATTAGGTGTAGTGCCAAATTATGGATAAGCATATAAAAGGAGTTGCACTAAAGATGAACCCTAGAGGCCCATAGAAGTGGAATGTTCCAGCATTCAGCTCATTCAAGGAAATTCTCTTACGGGTACGTTTTAGATATTGTCAAAGTTATATAAATAAAGTTGTAGTGACGACCTTATCTTACAAAAACAAAATAGAAAACAAAGCAGCGTCTATTACTACATATTATTCAATCAAAATGACAGCATCTGCACGCTGCGTAACAATGGAGTGACAAAAGAAAAACAACCCATGACTGAGTCAAGTTCTAATTTTGAAGTAATATTAGTTTCGAAGAAAGTACATGAATGTGGGATGACAGAGACATTGATAAATGTTTGAGTACCAAATTGTCAGATATATTTTAATATCTTTACCAAAAAAAAAAAAAAAAAGAGAGATATATTTTAATATTCTACCATGCACGACAGAAGAAAGTCCACATTGTTGCGAGGATCCGTATTGTAGGATAATTACATTCACATGTTAAAGATACACTGGTATGAGGGGGCTATATCGGTTGAGTTATATTTATATTTGAGAATCTATTTAACTTTAATCATTTATTTATAGGGTAGCAAAACTACGAAAAATTTAAACATAAATAATCCATATCATAATCCAATTCCGATTCCAGATCCAATCCCAATTTCAAATATGAGGTTCTAATCTTTAAAAAATCAAGAGATAAGCACATGCAGCATCTTTAAGTACTAATTCAACCTAAGACAATATAGAGAGAGAAGCAAAACGAGGAGATCGCTTGAAAGACCTACGGATTAGATAAAAGAGATTCTTGGAATCTTTTGAAAAAAATACTTGAAGAGGTAAGTGGAGATGGAATGGAAAAGTATCCATTCTATGAAATGAAAAAGAAAATTCATTATATGTGTGATTTATATATATATATATATATGGTGATGCTCTTATGAGAGATATCTCTCATCTTAAATGAGAAATTGGGTGGGGGCCATCACATTCACATCCAATGTCAACAACTTAAATGTGAGAGCCCTCACCGATATCTCTCATATAAGGTGAGATCTCCTATATATATATATATATATATATATATGAGCGCTACAAAACTCCTAGGATGTTATTTACAAGGAAACGCCCCTTTTCTAAGCCTATAAAACTATAATACATGTCATCACCACGTTAAATGCAGATAAGAAATTTAAAATTTCAAAAATCTCTTCTTTTTTCGTATACTTTCTATGTGAGGTGGTAAAATTTCATTGGACAAGTCAAAAGGGGCAAAAACTCCCATTTTCTAAATGAGAAGTTTTTTTAGAATTTCTAATATATATATATATATATATATATTTAGAAATTCTTAAAAACTCCTCTATCTCAAAAGGGGAGTTTCTGTCCCTATCTAATAGCTGACGATTTATTAGTATTTTAAGAAAATGTAAAAAGATCCACCTTTGTATCATTGATGACACGTGTCACACTTTCATTGGCTAAACGAGGACTGTTTTTGTAAAAAACTCCCGGAGAGTTTTGTAGTACAACTCATATATATATATATATATATGAAAATTCTCAAAAACTCTCATATTTCAAAAGGGAAGTTTCTGCCCCTTTCTAATAGAAAATGATTTATTAGTATTTTAAGAGATCCACCTTTGTAGGAGAATTTTTAGGAAAGAGAATCGGATATGTGTATTACTAATCACATGTATCACACTTTCATTGACTAAAAGAAGGAGGAGTTTTGTAGTGTAACTCATATATATATATATATATATATTGGGGGATATTCTTGTGCATCATTCCCTCACCATATGGTGAGAGACAAACTTAATAGGACCCACCTAGGGACCCACTGATCATGAGACTTATGGGGGATGAGAAGAGATATCATGGATAAGACCATATATCAAATTTGGGGTTAATCTCATGCCTCTAACTTCTTCATTAGTGGCCCACAAATTTAATGACTTTATATTAGAGGAAAACATTTGATCCTCGATCCAACAGTCCAATCCATTTGGATATGTGAAAATTCAATGGGCCTAGTGTACTTAAGTGGATTCCATGTATGTTGATGATTCAGATGTGTTATAAAGTCAACCCTACTATGTTGTCCTTCACCATAACATGGTGAGGGATGGAATGCACATGAATATTTTCACACACACACACACACATATATATATATATATATATGGGGAACCCACTTTAAAAACCCCCCTTTTTCCAAGTTTTTTTTTTTTTTTTTTTTTTTATGAGACTTATGTTGAGTCAATCTAGTCTTTTCACACACACTACCCCCCTATGAATAGTCACAAGTCTAAGTTTGACACTCATTCAAGTGTTCATCACCGTTGGATTGAAATCACGATAAAATGATGCCTCTAAACCATTAAATTTTAGGGTCATGGATCAAATGATTAGGATGATCTTATGGATTCAAGATTTTGCATATAGATAGGCCTTATATGGATCTTTCCATCTAATGGACTTCCATAATCATCATGCATTCCAGTGGGCCTAATTAGGAGAGACGTTTTCTCCTAAAAAATGCCCGAACGCTGTGTAGCGCTGCCCCATATATATGAGAGCGAGAACGGGGGGGAGGGGGGGGCGGGGCGGTATTGGATCCTATGCACAGGAGCGCACGGAGCATTCCATGCGTGCCGCGATGTGGGGCCCACACTTTGGGATTGGGCTGAGGGATTTGAAGATCTGGGTGGGGCCCTTTATGACCAAAAATCAGCTCCATCCGATCATCATAGTCCTATCTTCCATGGTCCACAAGTCCAGTTCATTTAGATGTGTGTATGGTTGATCCAACAGTCTAGTTCATTTGCATGGGGAGAAAACCTAGGGGTTGTGTGATCTATAAGGGGTGTTTGTGTGGTCCAATTGGATAGACCATCGGATGGGTCCCACTATGGGTGTACACATTGCACACCTCATGCATGGGATAATTTTTCATATATATATATATATATATATAGAGAGAGAGAGAGAGAGAGAGAGAGAGAGCAGAAACTTGATAGAGCTGAACGAATTTCCTAATGGTTAACAAATGTCTACCAAATCCCAGCTTTGGGAAGAAAGACCAAACCGTCGCTTTTAGAAATATGTCAAAATTTTGGGTCCTCGGATTAGATCATGTATGAATACGGACTTGGGACCAATTTCTTACTAAATCCGAAACAGGTACTAGATCCACATTTGTTCATCTATCAGAATCAAAATGGGATTCCAAACCCATTTTTTTTAATTGGATATGCCGGAGAATTAGAGAATTTGACACCTGTTTGCAACCCTATTCATGAACCATTTAATAGCCCGAATTGTATACTTGAGAATTTTATTTTAAAGCTCTTTTATCTATTTATACTTTTTCCAAATCAAGTTCCGAAGCTGGATCCAATTTTTTAAAGTTGATGATGGATCCTTGTACAACAAATAGGACGCGCTTGGTTCAGACCCATTTGCATCCCTATTATTACACCTAAACAGGATGATTATAATGTTCTGGATCATTTGCCCTTATATTTTATTTTATATAGTGCATAGTCTCATGATTTGACATCATACCCAATTGTACACTTGTTGAATCTTCCTTCATTTTAAAGATAGTATAAGTAGTTTGATGCTGAATTGTGAACTCTTGACAATTTTGAGTCAACACAGCGAGTTGTATTTTGCTTAGCTCGTTCTTCCATTTGCAAATAATCAGGTCCAAGGAGAAGTGAGTTACAACGGCCACCAACTGGAAGAGTTCGTGCCTCAGAAGACCTCAGCCTATATTAGCCAGAACGATGTTCACATTGGAGAAATGACAGTTAAAGAAACCCTAGATTTCTCTGCAAGGTGCCAAGGGGTTGGATCTAGATACGGTAATCAATCAATCAATCAATCAATCAATCTCTCTCTCTCTCTCTCTCTCTCTCTCTCTCTCTCTCTAAAACTGGTCTGGATCCATCCAAGCCCTGAATCCATTAACAGGAATTTGGACTCTCTTGAAAGACCCAATGGGCTGGGTACGTACAATGAAGCGGACCCAAACTCAACTAGTGGAGCTCACCTAAACTATCATTCATTACATTCACTACCTCCAGCGAGTTCACACTCACCCAAATTTGACAATCATCCAAGTTTTGATGGCTCCTTGATCGATCATGCAAATGTAGCATCCATTTGGTATCAACATCTAGGCTTTGGATAATTTAAGGCCTTAAAAAACATACCTCTGATAATCAGATGGTTACAATGTTTTCGGACCGAGATAGGTCAAAGGAAAACCTTATAAACCTCAAACCCATAATTGTGATGCTTGTAGGTGGACCTCATAAGACAAGCCAGTCCATGCTTATATGTATAATATTTCTTATTGTCAAGCATTTACATTGATTTGGTCTCAGGCTTGCAGTGGCCTTTTATGAGATAAAGGCCCTTACCAGACTTGTGGGTCTCATTGAAAAGAGTTCTTTATTGTGCAGACTGAGACCCCAATAAAATGTTTTTGAGGAAGGCTTGGGGTTCAGTTTAGGGTCCATGTTGGGCCCAAACAGGGCCCATATGTTTTCAATCATGTGATTAATTCAGTTGTAGTTCTATAAATTGCAGAGCTCCTATCTGAATTGGCAAGGAGAGAAAAAGATGCAGGGATATTTCCTGAAGCCGAAGTAGACCTCTTCATGAAGGTATGCATTGCACAGGTTGATATAATAGTTAGTCAGTTCTTACATACTAAATATTGAGTGTTTCAGGCAACAGCAATGGAAGGAGTGACAAGCAGCCTTCAGACCGACTATACTCTCAGAGTAACAATCTCCCAACTTTACTGTTAAATGATGATATACATGAATGAAATGACATGCCAATTTAATCATTCAAGTTTCCCAAAATGATCTTTTAAATGAATGTGGCAATGATGGTATTTGGCCAGATATTGGGCCTTGACATATGTAGAGACACCATTGTGGGAGATGAAATGCAAAGAGGCATCTCAGGAGGTCAAAAAAAGCGGGTCACCACAGGTTTACACTTAAGACTCTTTAACTTGTTTTACTTATATAACTATAACTTAGATTTATGGTTGGCAATGGGTCCGGTTTAAATGGGGACCTGCCCCTAAAGATAGCGTGTTAATTGGTAGGGTTCTGTTCGGATATGGTTTTCCATATACTAACCCGAGTCGGTTTCAGGGCGAGTTTGTGTTTTGGACGCATCTAGCTAACCCGCCCCACCCCTTATGTTTTCACTTTATATATTACTAAGGAAGATTAATGAAAGTTTATCCGTATAAGTAGTAACTAGGAGTGGCATTTTCCTAGACGTAATGGTTTCGAATCTTTGGGCTGGGTATGGTGCAATAAAGATGCTAATGTAGCAATCACTGCATATCACTCTAATTGAAGAGAACGCAGCCAATATAAATAAGTAGGCCAAGGTTCATTAGACTTGGGCCTTTACCTGGGCCCTTTTCAATGCTCAGCTGCCAATATAAATAAGTAGGCCAAGGCTCGTTAGACTTGGGCCTTTACCTGGGCCTTTTTCAAATCTCAGCTCTTATGGTTCCACTCCCCATAAAACCTTCTTGGGCAGGCTGTCTAAATGTGCTATCGTTATCGGGCCTGGAACTGGGCTTATGTGAATCTGGCCCGAAGGAGACCTGTGAGGCGCCCTAACATAGGTCATGTGAAGATGTATCCATGTGAGTGACAAACAAATTTCACTGTAATGACAGGGGAGATGATTGTGGGTCCCACCAAGACCCTGTTCATGGACGAGATATCGACGGGCCTGGACAGCTCCACGACGTTCCAGATAGTGAAATGCCTGCAGCAGATTGTTCATCTCACAGAGGCCACAATCTTCATGTCTCTCCTGCAACCTGCCCCAGAAACTTTTGAGCTCTTCGACGACATTGTCCTCCTATCAGAAGGCCAGATTGTTTATCAAGGGCCCAGAGAGCATGTCCTTGAGTTCTTTGCAAACTGCGGATTCCGCTGTGGACAGAGAAAAGGCGTTGCAGATTTCCTGCAGGAGGTAACCACACGCTGCTTCTAGTGTGCATACATCATCTTAATTAGCTTTCAATGCATGTTCATGTAATTGGTAAACCAGCTAAGGGCCCTTGGGTGAGGGAAGGAGATCTAGGGTGAGGTCAGCCCAAGCTTTTGATCTACATTGCTGCTAATAGGGCCTCAGATTTTGGTCCAAACCCATCCTCGCATATTTTTTCTCCTTCTATATAGGAGGGACTCAAACTCACGCACTTTCACTCACACACCCATATCTCTAACTGGGTGAGCTAAAGCCCAGGACGCCACGACCTTAACATTAGACATGCCAAACATGGGCTTAGTCCTGTAAGAAAAAGGCTTTGTTTTGGTCTGCATTTTTTACTTAAGCCCGGGCATTATCCCAGAACATTTTTGGGTCTGATACAAGCCCAAATCATGCACATGGGCTTTAAAATTTAGCACATTGTCTTGTAGGCTTGGCCTTATAGCCCAACGGGTCAGCCCATCATATGGCCTTGTAAATTGTGATGAAAAGCATGCATTGGTTGTCTCAGGTGACTTCAAGGAAGGATCAGGAGCAGTACTGGGCAGACAAGAGCAGGCCCTACCGCTACATATCGGTGTCTCAATTCGCGGCCCATTTCAAGAGATTTCATGTGGGCCTGAGGTTGGAGAACGAGCTATCAGTTCCATTCGACAAGAACAAGAGCCATAGAGCTGCACTAGTCTTTGACAAGTACTCAGTCCCAAAGATGGAGCTGTTAAGAGCCAACTTTGCCAAGGAATGGCTTCTTACCAAGAGGAATGCTTTTGTATACATCTTCAGGACTGTTCAGGTGCACAAATAAATATGGGCTTAATTTGAATTCAGGTATGGGTATACGGGTCCTACGTAGTGGGCCTTTTGTTAGTAATAGGGACTTTGGTCCATATACACTATTGACCCGACCCATTCTCATAGTGACTATGCAGCTGAACATCCATAGATACAGATGCATGAAACTCGCTTGAAACATGCGTTGAGGTCAACGTCCACCTTTGCTGCTTAGCGGTTATAATTGTGGTCGAGCCCTCACCATAAAACCATTGTTGTGCCGTTTTCCATCACCAATTAGTTTTGGGATAAGTGATAGCTCAATGGGGTGTAAGATCCTACAATATAAATTAAGTTTCAATTACCTTTGTGTTTCAGATAATCATCACTGCGATAATTGCATCAACGGTGTTCTTGAGGACACAACTACACACGTGGAGCGAAGATGATGGGCGCCTGTACATTGGAGCTCTTCTCTTTGCAGTGATCAGCAACATGTTCAACGGATTCACAGAGCTGTCCTTGATCATCATAAGGCTCCCTGTGTTCTACAAGCAGAGGGACCTTCTCTTCTACCCTGCTTGGGCTTTCACTCTGCCAACCTTCCTTCTCAGGATTCCTATCTCCATTTTGGAGTCCATTGTTTGGATGATCACCACATATTACACCATAGGATTTGCCCCTGAGGCCAGCAGGTAACTAACTCAACTGATACTTTTAGAATTTTATGGATTCGCCGATTTGGATCAGGATCTGTGATCCAAGTAGTAGTCTTGACAAGGAACGGAATGATTATCTAAAGACATGAACCATCATTAATGCATAAACCGAGTGATCTGCACTTGACTTGCAAAGACCAAAATAGGTCCTTTTGTCCTTGTATATGGTCTATTGATTGTGGATCCATTCAACAAACCTGACCCAGAGTCAGGTTGGGGAATTTGGCCCATAGTCCTCCCCACCATTGCCATGCCTTTTGTATCCACTATATATTTGTAAAGTTAAACACAAGATTTTGATAGTATTACTGTTCTTTCTCATGAAATAGTGAGTAGAAATGATTACATCTTGACATCAGGACTTTCTCTGACCACCTGTTTGTCAAGGATTGAGGCCAACCAACCCTCTCAAATCACACACCCCACCTCATGTAACCGTTGCCCAAAACTTTCACTTGAAGTGGATCAAGCTATAATGTCGGACTCAACATGTTCAAGAAACATAGTTAAACGTGTGATACGCGCCTCATATAGATTAATATTCAAAACCCGGTCAATCCATGGTGTGAATACTCTTGTATGGAGTGAAATTTGGGCAATTGTGTGTAGAGTGTGATGTGAATGAGTTCGACCAATCAAAGGTGAGCTCTTCACCTGGCAACATAGTTATTGATCAGATCCATCCCCAAGACCCATATCTGATCTGATGAGCCTGAGATTAATTTCTACACAAATTCGAATTGAACCAGTCTGTGGATCATTGGGTGGGCCGAGCAAGCTTGCCCGACCGAAGCCCGTTTAGTAGTGGCCGTGACACTCTGTTAAAAGTCCAGCACATGAGGCAACAAAAGTAGACTCAAGAAATATTGACTTCAAAATTACTGATCCGCTCATCATGCATTAAACTCTATTGGTGCAGGTTCTTCAAGCAACTTTTGGTAGTGTTTTTGGTGCAACAGATGGCAGCTGGACTCTTCAGGGTCACAGCTGCAGTGTGCAGGACCATGATCATTGCCAACACTGGAGGAGCAATCTGTCTCCTTTTTGTCTTCATGCTTGGAGGTTTCATTCTCCCAAAAGGTTTCCATCATTGACATCTTCCTTGTTTCTTTTCTTTTTTCTTTTTTTGGCAAGGACACCGGATGATTTCAATGAAACCTGAACCTGACCACACAAGGAAAAAAGAAAGGATTGATCTTGCCCCACATTTGCATTTATAATAAACCTATAGATTGAAGACTTCTCCAAGGAAAGCAGGGCCCAGGTTGGAGAAAGTTTCAGATATGGATGAAGTTTCAGATATTTGTTTTTCATTGGAACCAAACAGTAGAAACAGCTAAAAAGATTTTAAGCATAAAATGGGTCCGAATATATTGACCCATTTTTTTCAGATTTCAGATCCACTGTATACACTGCATGAATTCTGACCCAGTATTGCCCTTGCTGAGCCAAGCCCATCTTGGACCTGAGCCTGGATTGTCATCCTTATTCATTGTGGTTACAGTTACACTAACGACAGGCCTTATTGAACAGATAAAATTCCAAATTGGTGGATCTGGGGCTACTGGATGTCGCCTCTCACATATGCCTACAACGCTGCTGCCGTCAACGAGATGCTTGCGCCCAGGTGGATGAACAGAATGGTACTTCCTCTCATCATCTATAAGGACTGTTTTCTTCATGAAGCCCAAGTAGAAGTGAAATAGTACATCTCCTGACAAATTGCTAGGAATGGGCTTGTTGGCCCAGTTTTGTTATCAGGGCCAAACCACTATAGCCCACGCTTCGGGTAGAGTTTTTGGCCTGTGAGATGGATCTAGGGTTGATATTCCTTGAATTCTTCTTAATTACCATGCAAATGAAAAGGAAAACTGGTAACCCCTTATAGGGTGTTAACTGTAAATGAACGTATTTTCCTTTCTTCATATCACCATGAAGCCAGATCCTTTGAGGTCTGGGCTTAGAGGTTTCATTGAGCCAGACTTAGAAATGCAGCTGTGTGGCCCATATATGATATCCAAACTGCTCAATAACCCCTCTTGTATTAGCTCTAGGCCAAATTTCACTCCATTGTATTTAGGCCCACCATCACCTTGATCACACATAAAACATACGATTGTAGTACATTTTGGTTTTATGTTCTTATCACTTGTTTTACTAATGATGAATCTGACAGTGGGGTCAACTTCAGTTGGAGTGATTTTTTGCTCATAAAGCTAATACAAGGGGTTAGTGAATTTGAGCAGTTAGAACTTTAGATGTGGGCCCAACTTATGGAATTATGAGGCTAGGCTCAGAATTCTATCAGGCCTGACCTCAGAGGATCCACATTCTATCACCATTTAGTCTATTAGTATTTTACAAAACCAGTTTATATTAGTGTGTGTGCATTGAGAGTTGGGACTTTTGGTCCTAGCTTGTTTACTGTTTGTTTGTTAATAGAACTAATTTAGTTGACCCTGTATTGATTTGATGGGATAAGGCTTAGACAATGATGTTAGTCAACAATCCATCTTAACTAAACTTTTGCATGTAATTTGCAGTCATCTGATGGGGTTAAAAGGTTAGGGAAAGCAGTGCTGGAGAGTGCCCATGTCGTTCCAGAGAACTACTGGTTTTGGATTGGGTCAGCAGCTCTTTTAGGCTTCATCATCCTCTTCAACATGCTCTTCACCCTTGCTCTCATATATCTAAACCGTGAGTAAAGACTTATTTCTCTCTTTTCTTTTTGTGTTTGTGTGTATGTAACTGTAAATTTCACAACCCAGAAGAGTAGTAAAGCCAGTATATAACACCTGTAAGAAAACAGTTCCAACTTCCCTTCTTTGAACCAATAAAACTTCCTAGTATGAATATTTGTGATAGTGTGGGAGTGATGAACAGTGTTGGATCTTCAGTGGGCCTATTCAACTGTTACATCGATGTCTAGAGTATAAATTATCTGATCATCGATGGACCCCACTAAGCTTAATTATGTGATGAGATAATGATAAGACCAATCTGTAGTGTGCTATGCTTAGCATTTATTGATGTGATTAACCCACAACTTACAATTGTGATGATTTTTGTCAATTGTCACAGCTCTTGGTAAACCACAAGCTGTTATTGCTGAAGATGTAGAATATGAAATGCAAAGCCAAGAAGAATCAAAAGAAGAGCCAATCATCAAAATGTCTGGATCCAGAAGAGGTTATATCCGTCAATCTTTATCAGCGTCTGACGGAAATAATAACAGTAAGATAACTACCAACATGGTTCATAATTAGAACTCTGTATCTCACTGAAGAGTATCTTTTTCCTTGTCTTAGTCTAACCTCTAAATGCATCTGACAAATGCAAATTCTCACTCCAATCCAAGTTATCTGATAGACTAAAAACAATTTCAGGAGAAATGGCACTGCGACCAATGAGCAGTCGGACTTCTGGAGAACTTAACCGGAATGCTGATTTAGATCTAGAGGTGGCAACTGGAGTAGCTCCAAAGAGAGGAATGGTCCTTCCATTCACTCCTCTAGCCATGTCATTTGACGATGTAAATTATTATGTCGACATGCCAGTGGTTAGTCATAATTCTCCTTTACCTTTATTTCACTTGATTTTAAAAATGTATGAATAGTAATGTGGAATTGTGCTAATTTTTTAGGAAATGAAAGAACAAGGAGTGGCGGAAGATAGGCTCCAGTTGCTTAAAGGTGTAACGGGAGCTTTTAGGCCTGGTGTCCTAACTGCATTGATGGGTGTTAGTGGTGCTGGAAAGACCACACTGATGGATGTTCTTGCGGGCCGAAAGACAGGAGGCTATATTGAAGGAGATATAAGGATCTCTGGATTCCCCAAAGTCCAAGAGACCTTTGCGAGAATTTCCGGTTATTGCGAGCAAAATGATATCCACTCCCCCCAAGTCACTGTTAAAGAATCCTTGATCTACTCTGTCTTCCTTCGCCTGCCTAAGGAGGTTAACAATGAAGAAAAGATGGTATGATTATTGTTAGTAGTAGTAGTAGTAGTTTGATTGTTGCTACTAGTAGTAGTTCAAGTACTTGCAGTAGTATATGATTACTGTTAGAAGTAGTAGTAATCCCCTCAAGAAAAGATGCCATGGTATTTGTTTCAGTGAGAGTCTTGAATCTCTAGTCCTTGAGGAATGCATTAGTCATATGTAAGAAAGCTTTAGCACGGTGGTGACATGTTAATGAATAATATCATTTGTTTTCAGATATTTGTTGATGAAGTGATGGAACTGGTGGAGCTTGACAGTCTCAGAGATTCCATAGTAGGGCTTCCTGGGATAACAGGGTTGTCGACAGAACAGAGGAAGAGGTTGACGATAGCAGTGGAGCTTGTTGCGAACCCTTCAATCATTTTCATGGATGAACCGACTTCCGGTCTAGATGCGAGGGCTGCAGCCATTGTCATGAGGACTGTCAGGAACACAGTTGATACTGGTAGAACTGTTGTTTGCACTATCCACCAACCAAGTATTGATATTTTTGAGGCCTTTGATGAGGTAACAACTCTCTCCTCTCTCTCTCTCTCTCTCTCTCCCCCCCCTGCGCGCATGCCCACACACACAGTGAATGTGACTGTGTCTCTAACTTAATGTAATATGACAGTTACTACTGATGAAAAGAGGGGGGCAAGTAATATATTCTGGACCTTTGGGTCAGAATTCACAGAAGATAATAGAATATTTCGAGGTGAGGACTTTCCCCACTTTCTGTCTTTCATGTCACCATTACTTTACACAGTATTAATTGAAATCATACAAACCTTGAATTTTTTGAAAGAAAAAAAATATTGAGAAGGAGCACGGATATGATTCTAGTTGCTATTATTATACATCATCCAGGGGATTCCAGGGGTCCCAAAAATCAAAGAAAAATACAACCCGGCAACGTGGATGCTTGAAGTAAGCTCAATTTCTGCTGAAGTTCGACTTGGAATGGATTTTGCTGATTACTACCAGTCATCACCATTATATCAGTAAGTAGATATCATCTCCTTTTGTCAAGACTTTGGGATTTTAGAAATCAGTGTACAAATATGCGCGACATGATAGTGGATGAGAAGAAAATCCCATCTTGGGGAGCACTATATGTAATGTTGTGGCATTAACAGACCTATTGGAAAAATCTCTAAGAAAGAAATCTATTTGAGCTAATGTTTGTAGAAGATGTCAATCTAACCCAGGTTCATCAGCAGATCCACATGACCATATCCACATAGATGGATCCTTGTTAACCTACTAATTGTAGGAGATTTGATGATACAAATTAATCAATTATTGACAGAGTTGCTAGCCAGTAATCCAAAACCAATTGGTGATAGGAAACTGCACACAACGCAGGATGGTGCATTTTTTGTCCTGCGTGGTTTCGAACTCGAGACCTCTAATTCTGATACCATGACAGAGTTGCTAGCTAGCTAGTAATCCCAAAACCAATTAGTGATTGGAAACTGCACGAACAACTATTTAACAATGTTTCCATGTGATTTTTTCTTTTTTTTTTTCTTTTGTCGTTTTCCTTTTTCCAAATGATAACATGACAATCCCATGTGATTATCTCCAGTCGAAACAAGGTGCTTGTTAAGGAGCTCAGTACCCCTGCCCCTAGTGCTAAAGACCTCTATTTTCATACTCAGTACTCTCAATCTGCTTTGGGGCAGTTCAAATCATGCCTTTGGAAGCAATGGCTGACTTACTGGAGGAGTCCTGACTATAACCTGGTCAGATACTTCTTTACATTATCTGCCTCACTAATTCTTGGCACAATCTTCTGGCAAGTTGGCACTAAAAGGTTGGGAACCTCTCACTTTAATTTTTGAAGCTGAATATTTTCAACCATGATGGAAGCTTAACATTCACTTTAACCTTGTAACGAAAATTGAGACAAAATCTTCTCTCTGTCTCGAAGGGATAGTGCAACTGATCTAAACATTATTATTGGAGCCATGTATGCGGCTGTCTTGTTTGTGGGCATCAACAACTGTTCAACAGTGCAACCTATCGTCGCCATTGAAAGAACCGTCTTTTATCGAGAAAGAGCAGCAGGAATGTACTCTGCCTTGCCATATGCTCTCGCCCAGGTATGATAGTTGTCTTACTAAGAGATGTTTCTCTAAAATGAATATATCCTATAGTAACAAGAGAAATGTTATATATATCCTATAGAAGCGATGCATACTTTCAGTCTAGTTAGTTCATACTATACTATGGATCTATATTTTATCTTTTAGAGTACTATGACACTAGCCATTGCAAGCAAACCCAAGATTGATGGGTTAAGGTTAAGACGTTGATGATGATGATGCTTGCCCATAGCACGGTTGGATTGCTCGTGCAGTAACACGAGGACATGGATTTGTTAAGCTATTAGAGCCAATATTGTAATAAACCGCATACCAACTCAAAAGTTTAAGCTGATAGGTGGAAGGCCTATACAGGTATATTAAGACATGTCAAGCCTATTACTTAGGCGATGTGGGATGTGGGACTTCCCAACAAACATATCCCAAAAAGTTAAGCTTTTAGTCGAGTTAGTTCATACTATACTATGGATCTATATTTTATCTTTTAGAATACTATGACACTAGCCATCGCAAGCAAACCTAAGATTGATGGGTTAAGGTTAAGACATTGATAATGATGATGCTTGCCTAGAGCACGGTTGGATTGCTCGTGCAGTAACCACGAGGACATGGATTTGTTAAGCTATTAGAGCCAATATTGTAATAAACCGCATACCAACCCAAAAGCTTAAGCTGATAGGTGGAAGGCTCATACTGGTATATTAAGACATGTTAAGCCTATTACTTAGGCGATATGGGATGTGGGACTTCCCAACAAATATATCCCAAAAAGTTAAGCTTTTAGTCGAGTTAGTTCATACTATAGTATGGATCTATATTTTATCTTTTAGAATACTATGACACTAGCCATGGCAAGCAAACCCAAGATTGATGGGTTAAGGTTAAGACATTGATGATGATGATCCTTGCCCATAGCACGGTTGGATTGCTCGTGCAGTAACCACGAGGACATGGATTTGTTAAGCTATTAGAGCCAATATTGTAATAAACCGCATACCAACCCAAAAGTTTAAGCTGATAGGTAGAAGGCCCATACAAGTATATTAAGACATACCAAGCCTATTACATAGGCGATGTGGGATGTGGGACTTCCCAACAAATATATCCCAAAAAGTTAAGCTTTTAGGAACCAGAAAACCAATCTACTTAATATCCCCTTTCGAAATGGATGCCATTTGAATTCGCAACCCACACGTGCCTACCGAAGTGATACGTGCCTACCCACGCGGCCGGGGGGACATTGCGTTCGAGCTCACGACCTAGCGTGGCTCTAATACCATGTCAAGTCCGACTAGCCAATACATCCCAAAAGCTTAAGCTATTAGGAAGTGGACAACCAATCTACTTTAACATAATGCTCTTGATAGAGTTGTAATCCTCACAATGTAACCCCATTTGGTTACAAATAACAGAACAACACTAGAAGACTATACTCCTCCTTCACTTCATTTAATTTTCTACGACTAGGTTTAGATTTGGATAGTTATAATGTGGTGTGTTATGGATACTCCAACATTATAAGCGACTGCATTGGAATCTATATGCACTCTGATTGCAAGAAGGTTCATTGTTTTGGCAACATGATGGTAGAGAACTGTTTCCATGGTTTTTCCCCCCCAAAATGATCATTTGAATCAACGATGATATTGATATTGGGGCATAAAAATTGCTCTCTCTTTTTACATGATTCTCAATTTTGCAACCTCAAATGTGTGTTGGAAGTTCGGACAGACAACCATCCATTCTGCCACTAATATTCAAACCAATTGCTATTTGGGGTACTCCCATGTGAACTAGTCTTTCTGAACAAATGAGTAACTGAATGATGGTAGTGACTTACTAAAATTGCTTACATTTTGGGTACAGGTGATCATGGAAATACCATATATATTCATCCAGACCACATATTTTACACTAATCGTGTACGCCATGTTGGGATTCCAGTGGACAGTGGTGAAGTTCTTCTGGTTCTTCTTTGTCACCTTCTTCACTTTCCTCTACTTCACTTATTATGGTATGATGACTGTGTCGATCACTCCCAATCATCAAGTCGCAGCCATCTTTGCAGCAGCATTTTACTCTCTATTCAATCTTTTCTCCGGTTTCTTCATTCCGAGACCAGTAAGTCCATAGACCAGTTGGGTACTCAATTCTGTTGGTTCACAACTAAAGCTTTAAAGTATAATCAAAATCTAGTCATTAGAGTGGTGGGGGGTGGGGGTGGTGGGTGGGTGCTAATTCAATAAGCCAATGTACTTTTTAATTTACATATCATAGATCATATATAGAACTAATGTGATGAATACAATTTCTTGGTAAAATTGCAGAAAATTCCAAAGTGGTGGATCTGGTATTACTGGATTTGCCCACTGGCATGGACAGTATATGGGCTGATTGTGTCACAGTATGGCGACTTAGAGGATGTGATCCAGGTGCCGGGTGAGCATAATCGGTCGATCAAATCCTATGTGGAAACCTACTATGGCTACAACAGAGATTTCATGGGGCCTGTTGCTGCAGTTTTGGTTGGTTTCACGGTCTTCTTCGCCTTCATGTTTGCGTATTGCATTAAGGTATTGAATTTCCAACAAAGATAAGAGGAAGACAAAATGGCAACAAGATGAAAGAAATTCTCCAAAACTACTCAACCAATCTACATTTTTTCCTTAAAAAGTGTTTTTTTTTTTTTTTTTTTTGGTAAATATATGAGATCTTATGAAGCCATCAAGATGGTGGCAACACATGAGGTGTGGACTCTCACAACTCAAATCATTCATACCTACAGAAGGGAGTTTTGCATTTTATGTAGTATGAAGTAGGGATAGGTTGAGTCCTCTAATTGATTAAGGCTGGAAGGAGCTGCTGTTTTTGTAAATGTTGTTTCATGTTTGAAGTATTTATTAAGCAGAATGAGTGCAACACTTGAATTTCCTTTGTGAAGTTGAGAAGATACTAATACCAGAAAATGGGGAATGGTGAGGATCACTTGTTGACACTTTGATTCTTTGTTAAGACTTGAATTTGAGTACTTTCTCAATGGAAATGTTGGTTTTGATTCTTTATGAAGGCTTGAACTTAAATAATTCCTCATCGTCCTTTCCGTGTTTATAAGGTGATTTCTTAAGTGTTAAAAAAAAAAAAAATTGCCCTGCTCCATTTTAAGCTGACTTACATATTTGTTCCCAGTCACCTGATTATTTATGAGGAAAAAAAAAATGGAAAAGAAAAAAAATCTTCTGAAATAGTATTGTGAAATGAGATCAGTCACGAGCCAAAAAGATTTTTGCGAGATAATTTTATGTCCATTTTGTATAAGAAGAGTGTAATTTATCTCATACAATAAAATATGAAATGCGCACTAATTAAAGCCATGATTGAAATTGAAATATACTTGATCATTCTAAAATCTTAAAAGTATGCATCATGAACTTGTCCACCAGTAAACTTTGTACGGCACATATAGTGAATGCCAATGCCATACATGTTTTTAAGAAGTTGAAAAGTTTGAGACTTGGAATTGAATATTAAGTAGGAACGCCGCTAAAAATAGGAGAATTACACACACAAAGACACAGAGACAAACATAATATATATACATGTTTGTGTGTGTGTGTACAACTGCAAAAACACAGAAACACACACACATATATATATATATATAAATTCTGAATTTGTTTCTGGCTAGCCCTTTGAACAAAATCCGAATCTGGTGATATTATTGGACGCAACACTGACTAATCCTGTCTGGACTCATAAGGCCAGCCTATTGACCTTTCCCCATTGAAAAACATGCTTTGATCAATCATATTCCACAATTGTTCAAGTGACCTCCTTCCCATGCCAATCCAGTTCTTGGCATGCATAGAAGGAGTGTTGAGCGCTGCATGGTGAGCGGGAGGGATGTATAGGGGGCGGGAGGAGGGTCCAAACTAGTTAACACGAATTATATCATCATTTGAGGCTTATGGACAAGAAGGATCCGTGGCGCAATGGTAGCGCGTCTGACTCCAGATCAGAAGGTTGCGTGTTCGATTCACGTCGGGTTCAAATCCCAATATGACCTTCAAATTTTTTTTTCCTTTATTTGATTTTTACATCCGAAAGAAAAACTTTGTCACTCTAATCAAGTCTTTAAGGTTTTTTTTTTTTTTTTTTTTTTTTAAACAGCTGAAATAAAGACCCTTTCCTCTCTACTCAAATATAAGACATTTTCCTAAATTTGTTCTAAAATTCTAAAATATTAGACTGATTCTCCTTTAAAACTTTAAAATCATTAAATTAAACTGTATATGTTCCACTCTTCTATTAAAAGTAAAAATAACTCTCAAATAAAATATAATACTTTGTCCTTGTTCTGAAGTTTTAGAACATTAGACTGATTCTCTTTTCAAAAAATTCACATCACTAAATTAAACTATGTTCCACTCTGCTCTTAAAAAATAAAAAATAATAAAAATAATAATAAAATCTAAAATGTAGAACAAAACAATAATGCGGTGAGCGTGGATCGAACACGCGACCTTCAGATCTTCAGTCTGACGCTCTCCCAACTGAGCTATCCCCGCCAGTAGCCTTATAGTTGTCTCATTTTCCTTTTATCTCAATTAGTTTGTCCTGTTTTATTACATGATGGGAAATGCTGAGCGAATTCATTTCATTTGATTGTTCTCACAGTACATATTTGTTTACAAGGATTCAAGAATCGATTGAGATTCACAATCCACAAGTCTAATTTATTTTTATAACTTCAAAGTTTTTATAAGATCACAAAAATAAAAAATCATTTGCTTTAAATTTAATTTCATCCATATTAATGTAGACAAAACACAAATGAATCTGAATTTAGATGGTTTGCAGCATAGACAATTATTCCAATTAAGTTTATAAAATACATGAAGACAAATGAGTTTAGATGGTATTTTGTTTGTGACAAATTATTATATATGAAGCTTGGGCTTATTGATTTGAGAATTGATGTTGGATTTGGTAATTGATTGCCCCAATTTGATGGATGGATGGACTTCAAAGTTTGGATTTCAGATTTGATGAATGGTGTGTATTAGGGATGTTCATGGGCCAGGTTGGGTCAGGCTAAGCAATATCCAGCCCCGGCCTGGTTTCTAAACCATTGGCGCAAGCCCAGCCCTAGACCGACACAGACCATAGGTGCTTGGGCCGGCCCGCCTGAAAAAGGTAAGACCCGAGCTTGGGTGGATAATTAATGTTTATATAACATAAATAAAGATGCTTTTAATTAAATTGTGTATCTTATCTTGGTCGGGCTGGGCTTCGGGCTTTCCGCCACTAAATCCAAGCCCAACTCATATATTAAATGTACATATATAGATGTTAGGTCCAAGTTCGGCCTATGTACCAAAAACTAAGGCTAAAACCCAGCCCAAAGCAGGCTGGTCTTGGGTTGGGCTCAGGCCATAAACACCTCTATCTAGATCAATCGATATGAAATATAGAATAAAGTCAAAATTGAGGAGCAAGATTGGGCAATCAATTGCCAAATTGAACCTCAATTCTCAAATCAATTTGCCCGATCTTCATATATAATAATTCTGCACAAACAAAATATCATCTAAATTCATTTGTCATTATTTATTTTAGAACGTTAATTGGAATAATTGAATCTTCTATGTTGTAAACTGTCTAAATCTTGATTCATTTGTTTTTGTCTCCATTAATATGGAAGAAACTAAATTTAAAGTAAATGATTTTTATTTTTCTTTTGCATCTGAATAATTCTGTCATTTTCCCAATAATAGCATAAAGCATGTGAGAGTCTATAAATTTCTTTTTCTTAATATAAGTATCTTTTTTTTTTTTTTTGGGATCGCTTGAATTTGCTTCTCCATTACATCTTAATTGTGAGATAAGATATATATTAATTAACTTTTCTTAAACATATTTATTTTCCATCTTTCCTTTGTAGAAAATACATTGAAAATCAAAATGCGTGAAAATTTATAATTTAAGTTTTCAGTTGTATCTTGTATGAATGTCTGTCACACACTTTTTTTTTTTTAACTTTCGAATAAATTTGGTATTTATACTTTTGAGAATGGTTATAGTAATACATTTTAGTCATTCTGAATTTCTTTTGCTTCCCAGTAATAACTCAGAAGGAGCCTTATATTTGACATTACAACATCAATTATCTACATCATTTTGACCTAATCAAATTGATGAAGGTACTAATTTTGGTTAGACTTGGTTTCAGCGACTCATCGAATATATTTTGAAATACCAGTCTATATGATTCCATTGGGCACACCCAATGATCTTAGAGGACTGATTGTTGAGTGAGTAGTGATGTAAATAAGGGTTGGAATGAATATTACTTTACTCGGATAATCTTAACCTTCGATTTTTAAAGTCCAATTTAATGCCTTTTTTAAGCATATAAGAAGACTTAATTCAAAGGCCAACAATAATTGAATTAGTTTCAACTAAAATCAAAGTGTAATTCAATTGGCCTAGGACCACGGTTTGCATCTGGAGATTGTAAGTTCGAAACTGCACTATCAAACTGAGCTACAGGGGAGTTTACCCGGCTTCTCTCTAAGCCCGGAGGGATTAGTCCAGCACAAAGGATTGAGAACCTCCTCCGATAGCTTAAAAAAAATAAATCAAGGGGTTGCTCAGCTGCGCCAGCTCCCTAGATTGGGGTAACAAATAATTTATAAGGGTGTAGATGTGCATGATGAATGGCATGGTTTGCCTAGAAATCTGCTTCCCAAAAAACAAAGTTCAATTTGTAGTTGATAAGAATTTTCCTATGGGTGGCATGACTATTTGCCATCCTTAAAATGTTTGATGGCTCACTAATGATGGGTGAAAGAGCCTGGTCATACCTTTTTCCGCATTTATCATAAAAATGGAGGAGCTATTCTATAAGAACATTATTATTATTAGCCCTTTATTGGCTCTCTAATGGGACCCTCAGATCGACTGTAAAGAGTCAATAAAAGATTGGGTCCCACTTGAAGGGCGCAAGTGCACGCTAAACCTTACATTAAGAGTCCGGATCACCTATCACAGATATTACATTTTCACCGTGAGTGGACCAATAACAATCCGCCACGTCATCAAAAAATTTAGGTGATTTTCTTTCGTCTGATTTAAGCTTTTTTAAACTTTATAATCACGTAAATCTTTGAATGATGTGGCAGACTGTTATTGATCCACTCACGATAAATGTCTAGCAAATAAGATAAGAGATCCAGACTCGTACATCAGCAGTGCTTGAACTTTGAAGGCCATTATTTGATTTGCCGACTTATTTTTAGCATCACATGATGTGATTCCGGAAATAGGAAAGATTGCAGGGAGAAACACGAGGGCAATGTCGTGAATGTACTCTTTTATTAAAAAATTATTAAGAGTGCTGCTACCTGTACACTGCAAATACCTCTCCACACACTGCATTTTTTTAAAAAATATTAATAATAAAAAAATTTCTAAACTACCCCTGTCCCTCTCATTCCTTTTCTCTCCCTCTCCCTGCTCCGGCCACCTCCGCCTGACCCCGTCACTCCCCCGCCACCGGCAACCCCCACTCGACGCGATCCCTCTTGCTCTCCTTCTTCCTCTTCCTATCTCTCGTTTCGTGGATGGTAGGGGTAGGGCCGGGAGGGCTGGAGGTGGGCCGGGGATGGGGATGAGGGCGGGTGGAAGAGAGAGGGAAGGGCAGGGGGTGGGGGTTGCTGGAGTAGGAGAGGAAGGGCTGGGGAGGGTTGGGGATGGGGATGAGTAGTGGCAGCTCCAGAAATTCTAGTCAGTGGGGTCAACAAACGAGTTATCTTTTGCAAATCGAATAAATTTATTTTTCCCTTTATCAACATTTGTCATCTACATTCGATAGTCCGACAAGTATAGCATAAAATTTTCAAATAATCTATTTTCGATAATCCGAGAAAGATAATATTGAATTCGAAAAAAAAAAAAAATTTTAATACATTGTTACTAATAGTTCTTAATCCAAAAGCAAAATCCAAATACATAAACTCCTATAACTGTCCTCAACAGGTTTTCATGTGTTGAAATAATTACATAGTAGATTCATTATCAACACTGGCAACCACATATTTTTCAATATATGTAACCAAACAGTCATTCATTCATTGATCTCCTATTCGGTTATGCAACCTGTTATTTACATACTACATTGCTAAAAAAGCTCTTTTTACTGTAGCAAGCACTGCTGGTAAAATCAACGCCAATTTTAAAAGCAAATAAATCAATTGGTATACGATATCCTTTTTTGTCTCCACTAATTTTCTAGCAATGTCACCAATTCCTTTAAGTTCAAAAAACTCATTGTTAGAGTGCATATCAGTAATGTGAGCCCATTAATTTTATTTAATTTTTGGTAGATAGTTGGCCCATTAATTTAGGTTGTGACTTTTGTTCACTACCACATCAACAAAGAAAAAGTGTAAAGTAAGCTAATGTGGGGCGAAACTCTTAAATTGAGTGGGGTCAAAAGTTTCTCATAAGTTCAATTCGTGAAATAAATTTTTTTATTTTAAATACTTTTTAGATCACAGTGGGGTCAATTGACCCCACCGCGATGAATGTGGAGCCGCCCATGGGGATGAGTGCGGGTGGGGATTGCCAGAGCAGGAGAGGAAGAGAGGGAGATGGGGCTGCAGCTGGCGAGGGAGATGGGGCTATGGGTGGGAGGCTGTCGGAGCAGGAATAGGACGAGAGGGAGATGGAGATGCGAGTGGTGAGACTGTCGGAGCAGGAAGAGGAAGACAGAGGGAAGCGCAGCGGCTGGCGGGAGAGAAGGGCTATGGGTGTGGGGCTGCCAGAGCAGAAAGAGGAAGAGAGGGAGATGGAGCGGTGGCTGGCAAGATTGCTGAAGCAGGAAGAGGAAGACAGAGGGAAGGAGAGGAATATAGTTAGTTTTTTTAAATACAGTGTGGGCCTAGAGAGGTATTAACGTTGTGTAGATAGCCACGCTCAATCCTTAAAAAGTGAGATAAGAAACATTAACGTACCTGGACGGGAAATCGGACTTCGTTATAGCACGTGTGCATAATGATATAAAAGATTACGATGAGCTGGAAATATCAATCTTCAAGCTACGCGTGCAGGAATCCTCCAAGCAGAGTACATTTACGGAAACCATGTCGAATTCTACGGAATTCCGGTGGAATTCTCCGACCTCGTACCTGTATGGCAGCCTCGCCGCCCTGTTTGGCCTTACCACCGTGGTGTTGATTGTCCTCGCATGCTCCTATTGCCGGGCTCATGACAACTCTCACCCAACAATAGACATTTCCATCAAGCAGACAGCGCCGGAGATGGAGCCGACAATAGTAGTTATAATGGCCGGAGATAACAATCCTACGTTTTTAGCCGAACCCATCACCTCCATACACAAATGAGGTCCTTCTCTTATGAATCATGACCATAGATTTTGATTTAGTTCGATTCATTTTTTGAATCCTCTTCTTTTCATGTTGGAAAGAGTTTCAAACACCATGTGTGGAAATAAATTGAGAGAAGTACTTATTTATCTCATCAATACTTGATCCAACAGGATGTAAATTACCGAGTTACTTGTCATTATCTATTTTAGAACGTTAATGGGAATAATTTAATCTTCTATGTTGTAAACTGTCTAAATCTTGATTCATTTGTTTTTGTCTCCATTAAAATGGAAGAAATTAAATTTAAAGTAAATGATTTTTATTTTTCTTTTAGAAGGCCATGATGTAATAATAACTTGGTGAAGCCTGAGGTCGATCAACAGAGAGTAATTAATCCCGCAAAACCCATATATCCTATTGAAAAACTGGTTCTAACCTAGAAAAAACCTATACAAATCAAATGTCCTACCTTAATTAAAAATTAATTACAAGTCTGAAAAATTAATTACAACCAAAGAAAAAGAAAAATCATAATCTAGAAACCTAATATAACTACTGCATTCACCATAAGATTCGTCAGTCCAACCAATTGCAATAATTATTAAAATACATAAAAATAAAAATAAAATAGAATAAAATCGGAGAATAAAAATGGATTTTAATTCTAAAATATTGCAATAGTTACTTTGCTTGATGCCATCAAGAAAAATCAAGATCACCGCACCAAGTGAGCACTGTCATTACGCACAAAGATTCGATGTTGACCCATTGGTGAAGACCAAGACCCCATAAACTTGATTTATTAATGAAAGACCCATTACAAGCAAATAACCATTACAAAATTATTTGAATCAAAATAAAGTGCGTCCAACCTTACCCTAGAAACATGAAATACTAAACGGAGGAGAAGGACTTGCGGTCTTGAACGGTGATCCAACCGACTCTCGTTTTGCGATCTGAAATCCAAGCAAGGAAATATGATGAAAGGCCTATTCAATGGTATAGCGACAGTAACAACGGCGATGCGGCGGCAGCGGCGTAAAAACCAAAGTGGTGGTAGCCTTAGAGCATGTTTGGTAACATGCAATGAATCTATAGATTTGATGATTCTTCATTATCATTGGAACAAGGACTCCTCGTTAGGAATTTGTAGAGTTGAGGACTTCACATTGATATTGGTGTGTATCAATGCATATAACTGAAAAAAATAGATTTTGATGTGTAAATCCACTTTAGTGAGGATTTTCAAGTTTTATGGAAGGTGGTTGGATATGAAAATCCTAACAAATGAAAATTTTCATTTGTCCAAATCATCAGAAATTTACAAATACCAAACTTTGATTTACCACAACTTTAGGGAAACCAAAAATCTTTTCTCTAAGTATTTGGTTGCCAAACGTGACCTTAAAGAAGACCTTGGGTGAGTGAGGATGGAAGGGGAGAGATGGAGAAAAAGTGATTGGAGCATGGGCTGGTTGCTGGTCGTCCAAGGGAGAAGGGGATATATTATTCACGTACAGCACTTTGTGGCTCCTTTTATCTTGCTTTGATGGCTTGTGGTCTAAGGTATTTTAGTTTGGAAAGTCTCCAAGTTAGGATAGAATCTTTGGCAAGTTTAGTTGATTTGTTTGGTGATATTCATGAGATTTGCTTTCTCTTTTGAATTTATTGGTACACATAACTTTTTTGCTAACTTGAAATTCCTCCACTTGGCCCCACTTGACTTCGAAGAAAAATTCACATCTGCACTTGTAAAACTTGGAATGCATGTAGACCCATCTTAGATGTGTAAAGCATAGTGTTGCACGACCTTCATGGCTGGTCCTTATTTTACTTCTTGATTGAAAAGAAATCTGAATATTTAATTTGTATGGAAAGTTTGATAGCTTGGTGGGTCCATGTGGGCTTGTCACAATTTGGATGATGCTAGTATTGGACGTCGTCCAATCTCTTTGATTTGAAAGTTTTTTAAATCTTGGAAACTCATGTGGACCCACTTACTCTCTTAAAAACGATCTCAAATCTTCAAATTCGAACTTTTGAATTTTCAAGGAAATCTTGACCCAAATATGAAATTCAGATTTTTGTTAGCAACTTGTGATAGATGATGGATCCCACTTTGATGTGTGATTCTTGAATGGAAGGTCTTAGACACCTCATCACATGGCCCACAAGTCTAAAACTTATCTTCAAGAGATTAAATCTGAATTTTTGCATATGAGAACGGACCCTACCATGGCCTCCCTTACTTTGGAATTTATGCCAAAAGCAGATGGGTCTCATGGTACATTTGCTTCATCAACTCTCTTCCGAGGGCCCCAATTTCTGAAATTCCCTACAAAAATGCAAGCAAAGATCAAAGAATAATCTAGTCATATAGGAAATGAATGATACAAGATGCATGCCCCAATTCACACAAAATAGATGCATAAGATTTCATCATTCTATCAAGTTTTCTCTGATCAAGCCAATGGTGCAAAGAAAATTCATCATTTCATGTGTGAATAAAAAAGTTATGAGAAATTTGTGACTTTCAATGCCAAGAAATAGAGAAATTCGTGATTTTATGTGAAAATGTGATTTTTCAATGCATTTTGACACGAATTCAGACTCTGATGCCCACAAACATAGAATCATGATTTTTTACTAAAATGGTGCATGATTTGATGATTAAGTCCTTAATTTATTCTAAAATGATGATGAAATTATGCATTTTTAAGGACTTATCACTAATAATAGCATAAAACATGTGAGAGTCTATAAATTTCTTTTTCTTAATATAAGTATCTTTTTTTTTTTTTTTGGAAAATCAAGATCGCTTGAATTTACTTCTCCATTACATCCTATTTGTGAGATAAGATATTAATTAACTTTTCTTAAACATATTTATTTTCTATTTTTTCTTCGTAGAAAATACATTGCAAATCAAAATGCGTGAAAATTTAAAATTTAAGTTTTCAGTTGTATCTTGTATGTATGTCTGTCACACTTTTTTTTTTTTTTACTTTCGAATAAATTTGGTATTTGTTCTTTTGATAATGGTTCTAGTAATACATTTTATCCATTCTGAATTTCTTTTGCTTCCCTGTAATAACTCAGAAGGAGCCTTATATTTGACGTTACAACATCAATTATCTACATCATTTTGTTGCTAGATCTTATCACTTTAGTTGGTTTCAAAAAATATATCTCAAAGAACAACAATGCTCCTATGTATTAGTGGGGCGCCTCACCATATGATCAATCCAAATGGACCATCCAACCCCTTCTCAAGAGTTTTTAAAATGTGTCATGGAGCCAATGGGGTATTCATCGATACTATTGGATTGGGTTTGATTTTTTTTCTTTTTTTGGGACTTAAAACGATAAAATTTATGGACCAAAAATTGAGGGGTTTAGATGATTGGATTGACTTGAAATCCTATATTTGGGGTGGTCTCACTGGGATCTTTCGATTTCAACATTGGTCAAACAAGGCCGTGCCTTCTTTCTTGTATCGTGTTCCTGTGCGAGACATATGCTCAAGAGTACCCGCCTCACAAAGAAATTCAGAAATTATGATATTATAACATCAATAATGTGGATCTTTTTTGTCTCTACGTTTTATTATTTTAATGATCTTATAAGAATTTGTGAACTTATAAAAGAAATTAGGCAAGTGGATCGTGAATCTCGATTGATTTTTGAATGCTTGTAAAGAAATATGTACCGTGAGAATAATCGAATGAACTGACTCAGCATTCCTCATCATAAAACAGGACTGTAAGCTTGAGATAAAATATATATGAGACAACAAAAAGGGCCCCTGCGGGGATAGCTCAGTTGGGAGAGCGTCAGACTGAAGATCTGAAGGTCGCGTGTTCGATCCACGCTCACCGCATAATAAATATATATACATTTTTTACACCTTTTAGAGTAGTTTAATTTAGTGATGCAAAATTTTAAAAGGAGAATAGGCCTAATATTCTAAAACTTTAGAACAAGGACAAAGTATTACATTTTAATAGAAGAGTGGAACATATATAGTTTAATTTAGTGATTTTAAAGGAGGATCAGCCTAAGATTTTAGAACAAATTAAATAAAGGAAAACAATTGAAAGATCCAAATGGGATTTGAAACCGACTTGAATCGAGTCAGACGCGCTACCATTGCGCCATGGATCCATTTTTTATGTAAGTGTCAAATTACAGTATAAATCCTCTTTACGAGTTTGGGCTCTCCCGGCCCCTAAGCACCCATCCCACCCACCCACCGTGCAGTGCTCAGCACTCCTGTGCATGGCAAGAACTGGATTGGTATGGGAAGGGGGTCACTTGAACAATTGTGGAATACGATCGATCAAAGGATGTTTTTCAATGGGGAAGGTCAGTAGGCCTTATCAGTCCAGATAGGATTTGTTAGTGTGCGTCCAATAATATTACCAGATTCAGGTTTTGTTCAAAGGGCAACCCAGAAACAAATTCAGAATACATATATTTGTTTGTGTTTTTGTGTCCGCACGCACCCCCATATATATATATATATATATATGGGAATAGTCATGTGCATTTATCCCTCACCATAGGGATAGAAATTAAAATTGATGGGAATATTCAGGTGCATCTATCCCTCACCATAGGGTGAGGGGCATTTTCCCCTTTTCCACATGAAGACACGGAAGTGTACTTGAAAATTTACTTTTGTACTTGAGAATCCTCATTTATGGAAGTGTCCCTCACCCTATGGTGAGGGATAGATGCACATGAATATTCCTCATATATATATATATATATATATATGCCGTACGCAGTTTACTGGTGGACAAGTTCATAATGCATGCTTTATGATTTTAGAATGATCAAGTATATTTCAATTTCAATCATAGAACAGGGAGAGATCCAAAGATCTAAGTGAGGCAAATCTAGATTTAAAAATTAAAGTCAATGTAATATTTCTAACTCATTCATCTGTGGTCCACAAGTTTAACAACTTTATATAAAACAATATTGTTGACCCTTGATCCGAGAGTCCGCTCCATTCGGATCTACTAAAATCTAATGGGACCTATGTAAATATGAGGGGTGAGTTTGAATAGTCCACTCGGATGGACCAGTAGGTGGCCCCATGAGGTGGCTTGTACTGTATAACGGTAATGGAAGCTTGTATATGATCATTTATCTCTTTATATGTATATGTTGTGTGTGTATTTTGTGAGTGTTGTGCTTTCTTTTTTCTTTTTTGCAGTTGTATGTATGTATGTGTGTGTAATTTTCCTACTTTTAAGTGGCGTTGGTACTTCTTATTAAATCCCAAGTCTTAAAAACGATTAGATAAGCATTCCAATTTCAACATTTTAAAAAAGGTTGTGAGTATAATTGATACCAAGGAGCAAGTGTTGCGTACCAAGAAAATCGATTAAGTCAAAGTGCTTTGGGATAACCATGGTCTAAAAGAGGCAACTTGGGAGTTACGAGACAGGTCTTAAGGCGGTATCTCCATCTCTTTCTGGAACTACGTTTACATTTGGAGGACCAAATGTCTTAAGGTGGGAGAGGAGCGGGGAGGATGTAAGGCTTTGTATCCTAATTATGTGTTTGGATAATTAGCTAAATTTGCGAGGTAGATAAGAGGTTAGTTGGTTTGGGAGTGTTGGAACCTAGTTGGAGACCTAAAAGAACTTTATTGTAAACCTAGTAGAGTATGGGAGGTTATTTCAATTTTAGGATTTTGGTGGACTTGGACCCTTGTGACACTGGGAATTGTATCAGACACCCATATCACTCTCTTTTTGGACCCAAAGACCCTTGTTAATCCTAATTGCTTAATGAGATTAGAGCCCAGGGCTTCCTCGTAAATATTGAAAATCCACTTAAACTATAAAGCCCCTCTCATCTCATTTCTTTCTCTCTAATAAAGCACTCTTCTCTCTACTACTCTCTTCTCTGTCTCATTCTCTCCTTCACCAATCCAAGCTGGAGATGGCCAATCCAAGCTTCAAGGACCATTGATCATCATCTTCTTCATTAAGATCTCCCTTTCCTTTCCATTTGTCTTCATTTGATTTTCTTTGGTGAGCAATTTCCATCCTAATTCCTTTCTATTGCTTAAATTTAGATTCTAATTGTTTGGATCTTTACATGCAAGCCCTTTTAGCCCAGTTCCCTTTGTCTTGGTATAAGATCTCTAGTTTGGGATTATATTTGGGGAATTCTTAGAGATGATTCGGCCGAGTCTCCCTTATATTTGACTCTGTCTTTTGTCAAAATGAGATGATTCAGAAAGGTCAAGAATTTACTTAATTAAAGAGTTTTCCAACTAAGGTGTAGATTGTTTGTCAATTTCTTTGTCACCCCATTTCATCTATTTATTTATTTTTATTTTTTTTAGGGGCAATTGGGCGGAGGTCCCTGAACATTTGATTTTATGGCCTTAGATCCACACTTTCTTTTCATAGTGTGGTAAGTCCTTCTTCCAAATTTGAAAATCTAAAATGTCTAAATTGCCCTTTCTTTAAAAGCCCTTATCTATTTAAACATAAATCATATCCCATGATTAGTGGGATATGCC
Source organism: Camphora micrantha (assembly GCA_003546025.1). Classification (NCBI taxonomy): domain Eukaryota; kingdom Viridiplantae; phylum Streptophyta; class Magnoliopsida; order Laurales; family Lauraceae; genus Camphora; species Camphora micrantha. Next base: position 53,744,518 of record QPKB01000001.1, read on the forward strand.
ATTAATAATGTCCAGCTACTATTTAATTGGCCACGATTAATGAAAATCTCATTAATGAGATCTTGAAATAAATTAAAAAAACAGAAATAAAATTCAAAAGACACAAATAAATTTAAAAAGACAAAAATAAATTTCAAAAGACATAAATAAAATTCAAAAACACAAATAAATTTCAAAAAACGCAAATACATTTGTCAAACTAAGATAAACCAATTTTCTAAATTTCAGAAAAATTTGCAAAACACTCAAGTATTTTTTCCAAGAACTCAGTTAAATTTATTTCAAAGCACGCAAATAAATTTCAAAATACAAAAAAGAAAAAAAAAAACCTGTACATGTTTTATCTGAGTTTTGGCAAAACTCAGATAAATTTGACAGAACAAAGACAAATTTATCTGAGTTTTGGCATAACTCAGATAAAATTCAGATAAATTTGCCAAAACTCAGATAAATTTATTTGAGTTTTAGCAGAAGTTTAAGTAAGTTTGCCGAAAACTCAGATAAATTTATCTGAGATTTGGCAAATTTATCTGAGTTTTTATCCATTTTATCAGGGTTTCTAAAAGAATTTTCTGAGTTCTTAGCAAATTTATCTGAGTTTCTTAGAAACTCTAATAAATTTTCTAAACTCAGATAAATTTTTCAAAAGAAGAAGCACAGATAGCGTAAATAGTATAAAGAAACAAAAGGATAAAAAAACCCAATAGTAGCCATCTGTATCAAAATCCGGTCATGTTGAAGATAAAACCAGGATGACCATGCAACCCATTTCATTGTGTAAGTTGAGCAGAAACTTCCAGACGTTGATCTAGAGGGGTCGGACCCACTTCAGCTGTTGTGTCTTGGACATGTGATGCTTGGGCGTTAATGTTTAGACCACGCATCTATTCATGATGATGATAAAAAGACAATGTGTGCTCTTTGCGAACCCTCTCTTTTTCGTCTATTCTCTGCAAATCCGGCAGCCCTTCTCCTGGTTTCATAAAAAAACGGCACTCTGCGATCTTTGTGTCCCCACCAGAGATTAATCCGATCTCCTTCTCTATCCAGAACCAGAGCAGAGTTCGGATCAATTCTATGTTCTTCGATCTATTTACTACAACAGATTCCAACCAAAATTGCTTGCAAGTCTGCTCTCCCTCCACATTCTCTACAACAATTTCAAAACAGAAATAAGCGATCTTCTTTGATCAACAATCGTGGCCCACCTTGAAATGAGGGGGAGAATGAAAGATTCAAAATTTTGAAATTCAAATTTTTATGCTTAAAAAGCTAAAAGGGCAAATTAGTCATGAAAATGTCTGATGTAGCGTATATAGGGACCTCTCGCCAAACTATGTACAGCTGTATGGACCATAGGCCTTAGAGCAAAAGTCGTTGGACTGAATGCCTTACAAGAACAATATGAGGGACTTTTGGCTAATTTACCCTTTTTTTTTATGACAAGGAGCCCGTCGACTCCTTTACGGTTGATCATCGGTAAATTTGGAATTACATATTACATGCCATACTCGTAGTGATTATTGTTTGACGTTTAAGATATAAATAAAATTTAATTATTGGTAGTAGGCTGGCACAATAATGCTTCTTAACGTGAATTTTGGCTGAAGTTACACCTTGCGACATTTTGGCTGTGAATTTGGAGCTTCGGACAAGTTGATTTTTCATTATTTCAATATTATAATATTTAAAAGTATTCATTATTGGTACCCTTTCAAACCTAAGGGGATGGTGGGACCTCAAAAAAACATCAAAAATGACTATTCCTATTTGCCTAAATTCTCAATGATTTACTCCAAGAAACCAGTGAGAAATGCCCAAGATTTGGTTCCCAAATGTGGAACTGAAGAGTATCTTAAAATTAAACGCATATATATTAGTGTATTTAAAAAGATTTGGTTAATTTTATACTAATTTCTTTTTTTTTTTTATGAAAAAGAAGGGAGAATCTTCTAACTTTTGTACTTTTGACATGATTACCTCCTTTTCTTCGTGTCTCTTAAATGGAGGCTTGACTTCACACTACCACATATTAGATTTCTAATTGGGAAAGGAAATCAAAGTAAATTCTGGCATGATCCATTGCTAAATGAGTAGTGCTACTTGGACAAACTTTTTGGTCAGAATTTTGGACAAACCCTATGATATGCCTTGAATATCAGGAAAAAGAAGGGTTTGTCCAAAATTCTGGCAAAAAAGTTTGTTCAAATAGACTTTTTGTTGCTAAATTGTGGTCGGCTTAAGGATGTTTACGAAGGAAAGTGCAATATGAGTTCTTGGGCAAGGACCTGAGATATTGGTTAGTAACTTTATTCATGAGGGTAATTGGAACCTGTTTGCTCCCACGTCTAATGAATTGATGGATATAGTTGCCATCATCTCTGCTGAAGTGCAGCCGTCTTCTCAATTTGATGATGAGGTAGCTTGGTCCCCAGAAGATACATGTACATTCTCCTTACAATCAGCTTACAAAGTTGTATTTGGACACGCTATTCAGGGACTTGATTGGGCACCTTTAATTTGGTTTAAAGGCTGCCTAAAAAGACACTCCCTTGGAGACTTTTTATATAAGCTCACTGTAAGTTTTATAAGAGAAATTCCTTTCAATTTATACACAAAGGTATTTTAAATTTGAAATTCTAATAATTCTCTAACAAGTGAATATTCTCTAATATCTCCCCTCAATCACATGATCATTTCAAGAAAATGATCTGTGATTGTTGACATAAAAAAAAAAAAAAAAAAACCTTTGATCTCGAGAAAAAATAAAAATAAATGACATTTTTCATAAATGATCATATCTTCTTCTTCTTGGGGATTACCATCTGTCTATTGATCCATCTCTATCGCAATCCGCTATTCTTGAGTTTGTCAATGCCGATGGTCCACTAGATCAGATCTAGCACAATCTCTTCCAGAAGTTTTGAAGATCTTCAAGCTTGAGGTGAAATGATGGCTAGATGGGGGAAGATACTAGTTTTCTTTATTGAAATAATTTTTTTTTACAGTGCATAATCGTACCCAGCTTGATCGCAAGATCATTGCTGGGCCCACGCTTTGATACCATGAAGACTTTTAGATAAATTCACCATAAGTTTCATAAGAGGAACTCCTCTCAATTTATACACAAAGATATTTCAAATTCAAAATCAAACTATTTCTTATCCTAATCCTAACAATTCTCTAACAACCGAATATTCTTTAACATCCCTTTGGGCATGGATGATTTTTAAAGGGCATTTGAAAACAAAAAGATTTCAGCTTATTGGGCGAAATGTTGAATGTGACTCCTGTTGTGTTTTTTTTATAACTGCACTTGGGAATCTACTTCTTACTTAATCACACATTGCCCATTTTCAAAGAAGATTTGGTCAGCTTTGGTTCAGATTCTCAGTAGTTAAATCCTCAACCAGTTCATTGTGACTCTCCAATGGCTATGGTTGAGTCTATTTTGTTTAGACTTGATCCAAATCATAAAGGCCTCCAGACGTTGGGCAAACTGGTTTTTTCAACCTTTGTTTGGTACATCTGGAGAGAACGTAATGCAAGAATTTTCAAATTAAAGACTACAAGGTGAGATCATATTTTGCATAATATTCTCTCTCATATAGTTTGGGTGATGTCCGACATGGGTAGCGATTTTCAATTATTCAAATCCAGCATGCTCTCATAGTCTCATTAGTATTTTATGGTGTGATGTTGATTCACCAGAATAGTGGAACGATGGAACCTGATCTCGACTATTATAATGCAATTTATGATCTTCTTAGTATCATTCCTAATGATGTTGAGGAGATTTCATTTGAGATGGATCATTCTACAAGCTGTGATTTAGAAATCCAAGGGTGTCTTCTTGGTGGGTTCGATTTCAAGTTAGGAGAATTGCATTATTTCTCAAGCGTTTCCATCTTATTCACTATGCTGATTTCTTCTCAGTCTATGGTTTTCGGCCGGAAAGTAAGGCGTTGTGGAGCTGCGTCTCGACTCTCTTTAATTCAGATTCTAGAGTTTTGGAATGACAGATAGTAATAAATTATTACTTGCTTGAAACCCGGGCTGCCGGTTATTTTTAGGTGCAAGTTTGGCAACTTTACTAATAGAGTAAGTGAAGTAAAGTTAATTTTAAAAAAAGAATAAAATATAAGTCGGTTATAATAATATTTTATTTTTAGTTGTTTGATATTGAATCTTTTTGACTTTTTGAATGAAAAAGTAGAATTTTTTTTGTACTTCAGTGGATTAAGGTGGTTTGCTTTTTTACATTTTTTTTAAAAAAAGATAAATAAAATTTTGAATTAAAGTGCTTTTAATGTGATTTCTTGTCTGAAAAATGAAGACTTTACTTGATTTTTACTATGCTAGTAAAGTGCCAAACTAGCTCCAAAGAAATCTGTATCGTGAAAAATCTGAAAATGATTTGGCTCAAAGTTTTTACAATTGACATATAGTTCATCAAAACAGAACCAATTAAATAATTGACGAAAACAATTGTTATAAAATAATCATTACCTGTGTAGATAGTTCAATTGGTAGACTGTTAAATTGAAGATGAGAAGGCTTTGTGTTCTATCCATATTTTATTGCATTTTTATTTTTCTGCATATTTTAATTTCTTTAGAGAAAAGTTTTTTCTGTTATTAAAAAGATATTGAACAATCTTCTTAAGTTAAATTATTATTATTATTGTTTTTGCAAAGAAGCTTTTCCTAAATTGCAAATAATCTTGTTTAAAAAATAAAGTTATCTTTATTTAGATTTCTTTAAAAACTTTATAAAATATTTTATTTTTTTGAAACTGATTTATTATTCATTTATGCTACGTTAAGCTTAACTCTATTCGAGCTTAAAGAGGTACATATAATATTTAAGCCAAGGTCAATTTGAGGTTAGCACATCCCTAGCAGATCTAATCAAGAACCGAGCTGGATTAACAACTAGCCTTCCTCAGTAGGATCTATAGTAAATGAATAAGGACCCTCTGAGTGGCTTTATGCGCGGTGATCGTGAGTGGACCACTCAGGGTCCGCCACGTCACCACGGACAGCTCTGCCCGAATGCATGGCAGGATGCTCGCGTGCATTGCAAGCTGCTTGTGGAGACGTGACGTACTGTGAATGGTCCACTCACAGTTACCGTGGAGTTTTCCTTCACCAGACCTAGACTCATAGTAAATATATACAAGAAGTTTTCCTCTATTAAAATATCAACATACTTCAACTTTTGTCACACAATTAATTATTAGAATCAAATGGAATATCCTTTTATTTTTCAGTTTACTCCCACATCTCATCCTCCTTTTTTTTGTAAAATCCAACATCTCGTATTCAAAGTCACTACTATATTGCATTGCATCCTATACAAAAATCAAAATAATGGAAACTTACTTCATAACTTGACGGTGTCGCAACATATCAGTTATAAATATTAATTTAAATAAAAATGAGAGAAAAGAGATATTACAATGCCAAGCTCATTTTAATACGGTCATCACCATCTCTACTCAATTGAATGGAGTTAGGGAATTAAGTAGAAATGTTTATATATAAGATAAAAGTCGTGTCAACTAACTTTAGTTAGTGAGTTTCTTGGCCTTTGCATGAGACACAAGAAAATATGCATGGACCCATTGTTGAAAGGTTGTCACATAAGTTTGATGATCCTACTTAGTATTGCATTTGATATGACTCCAATGGACAAATTGTACTTTGTTCATAGTTGGCCTAGGATCATGGTCTATATTTGGAGGTTTTTGGGTTCGAAACTGCATCATCACACTGGGGCTACGTGGAAATTTTATCCGACTTTCTCTCCTGAACCTACGTTATCGGAAAAAAAAAAAAAAAGTAGCAATAACTTTTGTAGCACTGTTCTGTTGTGTCGTTAAATTAAATATTAGAATTCTTATATGGAAATAAAATAGCAGTGAATCTATCTATCAACATGATAAAATTAAACATCAACCAAATTGCTTTTATACTAGGATATATACTTTCAAATATCTGAAGATGTATCTTCATTGTATTTGCACATACCTTAAGCTCCTTGTTTACTTCAAAATTAAAATGTTATAATATCAGATTCAAATATCCAACTTACAAACATTAAATGATCAGATTCATCATAGATTGGATACCAAAAAGGATAGACGATCAAAAATACTGATCTAATCCGGATCTAGGTTATAAAAAACTAAGAAATAATGAACGAACGAAGTGTCAATCCAGACACAATTAAATCTATTGATCGATAGAAGATCCAATCCTTGCTCCCTATGCTTTGGGCAATTGGGATGCGTAATCTTGTGTCTGAGCATTTTCAAACCATAGTGAGTAAAGATAAGATTAGGCCTAGTACCCGATTATGGAGGGTTTGAAGGGGACACTCTAATCAAATGTGGGCTCAAGTAAGAGATTATTGGATCTTTCATTCATTGGGAAATATGTACATGGGTGGATAGGTTAGATGTAAGGAGAATACATGGTGATAGGGATTCGCTCACTTAAGGTCTACTACCCTCACTCAAGGGCGGGGTCCCAACCCTATTGATGGGTACTCAAATAAAATATTATAAAAGGATGGTTGTGCAAACCACTTGAAAAATGAGAGTTTGCTCAATTAGTTGGCAACCCCACCTCACACCCTGTTACCTAGGTATCGGTTCCTAGGTATATTTCTCTTTCCATGTGTGTGGGTCATCTTTTTCACTTTTTAGGGCAACCTTTTCCCATATTTTCTTTTGGTCCAGCCCCCTTGGCTGAAAAAAAAAATAAAAAAAATGTCACATATAGATGGAACCATCCTTTATATGTGTCCACCACTTAACCACTTCTCATCATCAACAAGTATTTATCCTAAATAAGAAAAAATAAAGAGCCTAACACCCATCTGTCATGATGAGTTTATTCAAAATCAAAGCCCATTATATTTAAATAAAATATTATAAAAAAATCATTGATTTTACACATAATCAACTGTAGGTATGCGAAGCGAAATTTGGCCATCCCCTATTCAAGAGAAGGCTTTTTTTTTTTTTTACTTTCTTCTAAATTAAAAAAAAAAAAACAAAGAGATGGCCGTTTATTATAAGCGATTTAGATATTTAGTAAGTGGGCTCCACTCGGAAGAATTGAGCTGGACTCGTTGGTTTCCTATTACATCTCTCCCCAATCATGTTCCAGTGCCCCCCAATAAGGATCATGCAGTCCACCTAATGATAGGATATGAGACCTAGCTAAATTCTAAAATCACAAGGGCTCACCTGAATCAAGTGATGATGGGAACCTAGTCCATTGCAACTCATTCACCTTTCTATGTGGGACCTATAAGAGACTATTATATCCAACTCATCCACTCATCTACGTTGGACTCACTTAGATGAAAGATCTAACCAAGCTACCTTTACTTCCCATGGTACTCATCTACATGGTGGGATTTATTAAATGCAATCATCATCATCATCATCATCAAAGCCTTGTCCCAATTATGTTGGAGATGATTTTATGAATTATATTTCTCCATTCAGATATATCCTAAGCCAAGTTCTTAGATAAGTTGCATTTCTTCAGATCTATTTTTACTGCATCCATTCACATCTTCTTCAGCCCACCCTTTCCTCTTAGTGGGCTATCAACCTGCATAGACAAACTTTCTCTTACCAGCGTCATTGCTAGCTTGCAATAGACATCCGTGAATCATCCCAAACGGGTCTCTAAAATTTTATCCCCTATTAATACTACCCCTAAAGTGGTAATTCTAAATTTTATCCTTTTAAAGTTACCACTTCAACATTCTCATCTCTCCTGCATCCTTTTTTTTTTTTTTTTTTTTTTTTTTTTTTCATATGTTGTTTTTTAATTGGCCAACATTCTACTTTATAAGTTGTAACTGGTTTAATCATTGTCATGTGAAATTTTTCTTTCAATCTTGTCAGTATTCGTCAATCACAAAGCACTCTATAAGTAAATCTTCACTTCAAGCATCTTGCTTTTATCGTATGTTCAACATCTTTATTTAAATCGATGAAAACCAATCTACTAGATCCAATCCATTAGTCATAGTTGTCAAAATCCATTAGATCCAAGATTTGACCATCCACCCATCCTACACATAAATAAATAGGAAAACAGTGGGTCACTCGTAGATTATTGATATGATACAGTAACTAGAGCAAACGGACAGTCCAATTGTCAAAATGCAGCCTTCATTGCAACAAACTGGGGATCATTTCTCTTGCAACCCTGCCCACGTGAATATTGCAAGCTTGGGCCTTCTAGTATTGTATCTAACCCATATGAGCCATCTTTCTTGACCAGGATGGGGGCCACCATACATGCCTCGCACTGATCGCAGCCGCTGTAGACGTATGGGTGATAATGCACACTGTGCCTCAATCCAAGCCGTTGATATCATGGGCCACTGCAAATGTTTGGTAATGGCAATATCGCACTGAAAAGAAATCTAATCCATCTGATCAATGGCATCAAAGAAACGGTTAGAAAGACTTACCAAACTGGAGAAATCCAAATGGAAGGTTAGGATTGTCCTATCGATCAGATTTAGGGCCTTATCCCATCTATACTTCTGTTCCTGATTTGCCCGATATGAATTTGAGTTGCATATATACCAATCAGTTTTGGATGAAATAACAACTAGATGATAATGTTGATGATGATGATGATGATGCAGTTAGTCCTCTTGATTTTCCTCCCAGTCCCGTTTAGATGAGACCTACTAGATCCATTCCATCCACCCATCTGCACGGAATCATTAGCCCATTTTACCTTGACTACAAGTAGGGTTGGTGAATTGTTGTCCAACTTAGATGGGTGGATAGATTGGATCTAGGCACATTTAGTAGGATAGACGAATGGTCAGTATCTTTCATCTGATGGGTCACATGTAGATGGGTTGATAGGCTGAATTTATTGGATCTCATGTGGGTCTAAGATAGATAGGTGGATAAATTTCACATTAATGGGTAATCCATCGTTAAATCAAGCACGTTACCATGTAGTGATTATATTGTATTGTTGAAGCCTATTATGATTTCATCATTATAAATCTTCTAGTATCAATATAATGATTGAGATACTCCAAGTCTTTGGATCAACGGGTAGCTATAGCTGGTAACTAGTAGAGATTGATCTTTAAATAATTGGGTAACCCAAGACCATTGGAGAGACAAAATAGGCATCTGATGGGACTAGGAGTAGGGATATAAAATGGGTCCCCGGTTATCCGATTATCTAAAAGTTCCGACCCGTTAAAAACTAGGTCTGGGTCTTTATTTAGGCTCTGATAAGTAAATAGGTCCGGATCTAGTTCCACCTTGGTTTGGACCTGTGGACTCAAGACCCGACATGTTATTTCCATTTTCGAAAATCTCTCCTAAAAATTACGTTGTTTTCCACTTTTTCCCTAACAACTTTGGGTATCGAGTCTACTATTGACCCGAAACCGACCAGTTTACAACCCAAACTAGGAGACATCAGTGATTTTCTAAATTTGGAGGGTGGTCTTAATTATTACCAAATCAGTAACCACCTCAACTGCTGGACATTCGGACAACTATGAAAGCGGCTGCACCCAGCCCAATGCACGAGGGCTATCACGCGGACTTTTTCATAATGACTAAAACGGCCCCTAAAGACGACTCCTCTACCCACAATTCATTCCAAAGCCTATGGTTATTTTAGTTCATCTGTCAGGGTATTTTCGGGATTTACTGATTGTGATTTCGTTGTTCTATATGAGTATAAAAAGACCACTATGCCTTTTCTACTCGGGTCGGCTATTCTATGTATATATATTCGGCTCTCGAGTCTCAAACAGCATACATAACAGGAAAACATGGATTCCCAAACTCTCCTCATCTTCCTCCTCTTCTCTCTCCTCTTCTTCACAGAGCAGAAAACACTTTGCAGTGCTGTCAGCCGAAATTCCTTTCCAAGTAACTTCAAGTTTGGTTTCAGCACATCTGCTTTTCAGGTTAGTTATTATAAGGAAATGGAGAATAAAAATCAATTCTTTGACCATATTTGTTATCTTATAGAAATGAGAATTTTCATTTTATTTTCCTTTTTTTTTTTGTAATCTCATCAGGTGGAAGGAGGAGCTCATGAAGATGGGAGAGGATTGAGCATCTGGGATACTTTCTGCTCTATTCCTGGTAAAGACCCAAATTCCACTTTAAATATATTGTAGGATAAGATTATATCTTGTGATTCGTTTTTTTTTTTTTTTTTTGGATTTTGGGGGGTTTTTGTTTGGGTGATTTTGTAAGAGAATTCTCTGTTTTTTCAGGTAAGATCTTGGGTGGAGGGAATGGAGATGTTGCAGCTGATGTCTATCATCGATACAAGGTATATAATCATGATTGTTTAATGGTTAATTGTCCATTCGGATCGATATATAGTTGATCCAACAGTACAATAAATTTGAATCTGATTTAATATTGGTGGGCATGTACAATTCAAGGGTCGTGTGTTTGGTCTAGCTGAATGCCCTGCAAATATTAGCTTATGAAATTTTGTCTTCTATGCTTGAGATTAAGAGAGCTTGCTCTCTATATATATATTTTGTGAAAGTGACCGACCATAGGTGCGCCCACTATTGCAAATTTGACCATAGGATGGTAAGGGCCCATTTTAAAATGCTAATGTAAGAGACAAGTAGTTGTTTTACTTGGACCCACTATGTGTTTCTGGTTGGAGGAATTATGGCATTTATGCCCGTTTTAGCAAGATGATCGCATGGCCCCACTGGGGATGGGCCATGCCTTGAAGTTTAATTTCCAAGGGTTCAGAATAAGCGTAATAGGTACTACAACTACAGTATTTGGGCATCAGAAAATGTACAGTTTCCTAAGTATCATGGTCATGGGCGACTTCAGTGAATCCGGCCAGAAAAATGCAGTGATCGCCCTGGTGGGTCCCATTGCCTTAAATCCTAACCGTTTAAAATCAGGGGATTTTTCAGCCCAGCAAAAACTGGGTCTACGGTCAGATTGTTCGATTGTGATAAGATGGTGGGCCCATCTCCTATTCGAGTAAAATTTATCGAACCTCCATGCAAGGAAAGGGAAGCAATATGACCTGTATGGACAGTTGATTTGAGAAGGGATGGCGTCCGGCCAGTGCCACACAGGTGTGGAAACTCAAACAACTATAAAGATATGGGAATGGGCCACTCATCCTTACCGTCCAGTTGATAGATCATCTCTTCCATACAAAACAATGTTCATGCACCTGACAAGCCTAAGAATATACATGCACCAAACTCCATTCCAGGAATGACAAAAAATAAGTGTTACATATGCAGGAAGATGTCCAGATTCTCAAGAGCTTGGGGACTGATCTGTATAGGTTCTCAATATCTTGGTCAAGGATCTTTCCAGGTTTTTCATGAAATTCTTCTTCATCTTCTTCTTCCTTCTTTTTTTTTTCTTCTTCTTTAATTTTGTCTTCTAGATGTTTTGGTTTTGGTCTCACATGAAATTCATATGCAGGTGGATCAACAAGACATGGGCAAGTGAACCAGAAAGGAGTGGAATATTACAATAATCTCATAAATGAGTTGATAGATAATGGTAATTAACCAGTCACAAGAGGGTGGTATATTGATATGATTACAAAGAAAGCTTGATTTTATTTCACCTAAGGATTATGATGTCCATTTTCTTCTTGGCCCATCAATACTACGTTGCAAGTTAAGGTTGTAAATGGACCAGGTCAACAATCAACATCAATTGGAACTTACCTCAGCCTAGACTCAACCGGTTCTGTCTGGACCAGGGCCCAAGACCCACCAGACACAAATTCTATGATGATGGGTCCATCTCAGACCTGAACAACAACAACAATATCAATAATACTATTGTTTCTGATTTGTAGGTATTGAGCCTATGGCCACTATTTTCCACTGGGACGTGCCACAGTTTCTTGAAGATGAATATGGCGGATTCAGAAGCAAGAAAATTTTGTAAGTCGAAATTACAATATCATCCATAGAAGATTTCATTTTAGCTTGAATAATTTTCTTCATCGAAAACTTTCTATTAAATTCAACTTAAAAGAGTTCCAAGTTTTTCATATTGACAAACTCAATGCCAATTTTGACCAAAATATAAGAAAGGAGAACAATCAAGTACCTGATGTGGACCAATTATCACAATTGGAAGGTGGCTGTGGTGTGTGGTCCACCATATCCACACATACCCTTATTAACTGTATGCATGTCCTGATCAAGAACATCAACCTAGTTTACCAAGAATCAATAGAGCAGAAACTCAGAAGAAGATTCTCTCTAGAAGCAGCCTCATCCAAAATTATAGGACCAAGCATGAATGGATTTGTTTAGAAGATCCTACTGTCCACTTTTTCCTTTAACCAAAAAGCAGCTACATGATGGATAAACATATTGCTTCAGCTGCATTCTGGGGACCATCCAAACTGGCCCAGAGTTTTTTCAACTCCTCAACAATAAAAATTGTGGCAACATCTCTCATGATATATTGTTAATGGATGGTTTCAGGGATGATTATAGCGAATTCGCAGATTTCTGCTTTAAGGAATTTGGAGACAGGGTCAAGAAGTGGGTGACTATTAATGAACCATCAATCTTTGCCACTCATGGCTATCAAAATGGAATTAATGCACCAGGGAGATGCTCACCTCCATTCGGCAACTGCACTGCTGGGGACTCCGCGAGAGAGCCATATATTGTTGCTCACAATCTCCTCCTCGCACACTCGCGTGCAGTTCAAATTTACAGATCCAAGTATCAAGTAGGGATTGAAGTAGTCTTGTTATATTTTTCCCTGTTCTTGTTTTCAATCAATATAGAAGAATAGACATTGATTGAGCTTTCCTTCTTTGTAGCAAACATCTAGTTGATGAATTACTTGATGAAATTGATGTTTAAGTATCTTATTAGATAATTGCGTTCGCTACCTAAATATTTGCTTGTATTTCTCTACAGGACAAGCAAAAAGGGACTATTGGCATCTCCTTACACTCTGATTGGTATATGCCTCTTTCTTCCTCAAAAAAGGACGTGGACGCCACTCAGCGGGTTTTAGACAACACATTAGGCCTGTATGTAACTTTCTCTGTAGCCCTAAGATTATGATTGAATACCTAATGACTGTTTTCTGTATATTCTAGCTTCTGAATCTGATGCCATTAATAACCCTATATAGTCCATACATGTCCTAATGTTTCACTGATTCTGGCCGACTCATATGCACCTTCTTGATAGGCCATGGTTATAATAATTAACAAGAAAAAACTGCAGTAATTCAGCCATTCAGGCTTCTTGATCAGTGGACACTTCTTCCCACCGAATGTGGATAATTGTCAGTGTTCTTTTGACATTATCCCCATCACCAGTTTGATAGGTATGATTGTCCAGTCAATAAATATCTTGTCCTGTGTTAGCTCCATCTGGATTGTCTGAATTTCCAGACAATTGTTTCACTTGTCCTAGTATATTGGAGAACAGGAATAGTAGGTAGTCTACGCCCAGAAATTTAGTTGATTCTATCCAGTTTATACACTCTTCTCTCTTTGTGCTTCTGGGAAAATGAAAACATCAAGAAAGTATGCTCATCTCAAGATAACATCAAGAAAGCATCTATAAGTATCTTAGCCTCCTTGTAATCCCTCAGATTGGTGTACCTGTCTATCATAGTTATTTGCTTTGTTATTCACCATATTACCTTTGATCTTATTGCATTGAGAAAACACAATTTAACCATCCCTTGTCCTATCATTTGTCACTGTGTAACAGGTATTTGGACCCGGTTATATTTGGTGATTACCCATTGTCTGTCAAACAAATGGTGGGAAATAGGCTGCCTATATTTACCAGACAAGAATCTAATGAGATTAGAGGCTCTTTTGACTTCATTGGGATGAATCATTATATAACACTCTATGTCATGGATAATTCCACTTGGATCCCCCCCTCGAAGAGTGAAGAAGAATTGCCTGATAGCCCAGAAGTTCCAGATACCTTTGCTGTGACCACAAGTAATTCTCTTTCTAAACATCGAACATTTGTTATTTGTACTTAAATTTTTTTGATTCTGTTAATGAAGTTTTTATCTTAATGTGCAGCCGAGAAAGATGGCAGTAACATTGGACCAAGTGTAAGTGTGCCAGTTATTATGAGTTCGATGCTTTTTGATGTCCCCCAGATGCCAAGCAGGTGGATAATGAATTTATGATCCATATGCATTTGGGATGGCCTGGGAATCACGTGTTCGAAATGCGGACAGCCTCTCTGCTTGTGGGGGTAAGGCTGCGTACATCTGACCCTACCCAGACCCCACAGTGGCAGGAGCCTCGTGCACTGGGCTGCCCTTATGCATTTGGGACAGCATGGAAAATGGCGACTGCATCACATAGGCCTCCCAAGTTTCCCCCTTTTCTAACCGGAATAATTCATTATATGGAATGTTTCAGGTCAAACCTAAAGCATTCCTTATATCAATTAAAAATGAAAACAATCCCAAATTGTCTGTAAAGATCAGGAATTGCAAATGTGGCCTAAATATTATTAACTCTCTTGTGCTGATTAATTAATACATTAAGCTATAAGCAGGAAGGAGGAGTAGAGTATTGGAGGTCTTATCCGCGTGGAATTAAAATGCTACTGAATTATGTGAAGACTAAATACAATAATCCTCCGGTTTACATCACAGAGATAGGTAAACTACAATCATGCTGCCTTGTTTAGGACTTTTGGTCACAAAACATATCATCCTGTTTTATGGGTTTTGTCTTCATTTCTTTGTTTGAGCTTGTCATGGTCCTTTGTTTCTCATGAAGGAAGTTTATAAATGTTTGTGATCATGTTGTTTTCTTCATGTTATATTACATGTGTGACAAATAGTACCAGCAACTTCTTTCCTTAATTGTTTGATCCAAGAGAGATTTTAAGGATCACTCATCTAGACTTTGGACTAAGCCTTTATGAGCTTCAATGCTAGAGATTTAAAGTATACCATGTGTACTATCAAATTGAACAAATCCAAGATGCATGTTGTAGACAGAGTAGAATTTCTCTTGATTCTTGATTTTAACTTAATGTATAAAAATTTACCATGGTCTTGATAGCCAGAATATTGGTTAAATTTTGTGTTCATTTTCGTCCTATCAGGTTATGTGACTCTTGACAACGGCCAACCAATAGAAGAAATCCTTCAAGACACAGGAAGAATTCAGTATATCAAGGATATAATGGACTACACACTTCAAGCTATTAGGTAATCACTTTCATTGCCATTTAAAACCATCCTCATACACAATTAAGAAATCTCTTCCATTTGAAATGATGAAACACTTGCAATGATTTTGATTTATCTGTTTATTTGTCTATCTGTTTGGCTTTATGTCTGTCTGTTGGCCTGCTTCATACTATAACAAACTTATCCATTTCTTGTTTTCTCTAATTTTCATACAGGGAGGGAGCAGATGTTCGCGGCTTTCTAATGTGGTCATACATTGATAACTTTGAGTGGGATAATGGTTACCCGTTCCGCCTCGGCCTTTACTATGTCAATTACACTAACAACGATATGCGACGGATCCCAAAAGCATCTGCAATTTGGTTCAGCGAAACGATGAATCCAGATTTGACAAGAGTGAGACAACAATTTGGAAAAATATCATACTTGGGCAGGTCATCTTTTTAAACATCATTTCTTATCTAGAAGAGGAGTTGAATACGCTTACAGGGGGCAATGTTTACAACTTCTACTTATGACCACTGGATACCAATTTTTTCTATAATGGAGATGATAAACATGGAATGTAAATGTCTTGAAGGAGAGCTTGAATGAAAAATATCACCATGTGCATGTGACTTTGTAGAGGAAAAGCATGAGATTCTCTCTCTCTCTCTCTCTCTCTCTCTCTCTCTCTCTCTCTACCAAGTTGATGCATGTTGTGACATTAAAGCCTAGCCAGCAGGGATGAAAACAGGTTGGGTTCCGATTGGCTACATCGTGCACCCAGAACTTGATCCAAACCCGAATTCTAGCCAAGTACGGATCCAGGATACAGGACCCATACCCACACCCAAGTATAATTTAAAGGCCTAGATGCAAATTAGGGCCTAAACCCAGGCACAAATTGAGGCCTGGATGTGTATACACATATAATATTAGATATATATTTAATATTCTTATACTTATTAATATGGTTGTGTACAATTTAGGTATTTGGATCTTGGGTATGAACCCCATGGATCCTAATGCAGACTTGAACTTTATTCAGGGCCCATGCAATGCATCAGATCTGTATTCAAATTAAAATTGGGTAACTCCCGAGGGGTAACTCAGTTGGCGTAGGACGACGGTTTGCATTTGGAGGTTGATGGTTTAAAACTGACTACCACACTGGGCCACAGGGGATTTACTTGGCTCCTCTTGGACCCGTAGGGATTATTCTGGCACAAAGGGAAAGGACACCCTTAGTTATAATAAAAAATAAAAATAAAAATAAAATTCGGTCAAAAACTCTGACCCACACCCAATTTTTTGGGTGTGAATCCTGAGAACCATTTTCATCCCTACTTACCACAAGATTCACGTTTGTATAAAAAATGAATATGTTCCTAGTTCAATCTATTACCAGCATGCTGTCCCATATTAGGTATAGGGCTGTCCATGGGCGACCTAGTAAAACTAGAATTTTGACTAGTCCAGAGTAATATGCACGGCCCAATTGGCCCAATTGGGATCCATTCCAAAAGTGTAATTCTACGAGATTGACCTTGGTCACTTTTTATTAATAAAATCAACCCAAAAAGTCTACTTGGACAAGCTTTTTGGATAGAATTTTGGACAAAGCCTATGGTATGGCTTGAATATTCCCTATGATATTCAAGTCATACCATAAGGTTTATCCAAAATTCTATCCAAAAAGTTTGTCCAAGTAGTATTACTCAAATCAACCTGACTGGTCTGATAACTGGATCTGACATAGAACAGTGCAAGTGGTTGGCATTTTTTTGGGCCATAGGCCATCCAATATTGCGTTAAAGCAATTCATGTTTCAGTCTTTGGTCTAAGGAATTTTAGGGTTTTGAGAATCTGTAAAGAGTAGATGGGGGGTCCATGATGATCGTTGACCCTAAGATCGCCCAAGATGGCATTCCTGATCACCTATCTGTCAAAATAGGTCTATGACCATGTATGTAGCTATGGAATATGTGGTCCAGCTGTTGTGGTCCACGGCATGCCTCTTTAAAAAAAATTTTGATTAATTTTTTTCACATTTTTTGTATTAAAATTAAAAATCAAAACACAACTACGGAGAATGACAGATATTTAAGTGGTTTGGTCAAACTCGACGTACTCCACTGAGAAGAGAACCATTTGGATCTTAACTTCTTGAAGGTTTGTAAATATGATTACTTTTAAAACCTTACAATCTTTTTAGAGAATAAAAAAAAAAAGAATAAAAAAAACTTATATATTTACAAATTACAATGATAAAAAAGTAAAAGATCAGATGTGTTGTCCACTAATGTATTATGTTGGATTATTTGAAGGCCCCTCTAATCTTGTCTCTTAATGACTGGATATTTAGCCCTTTAAAAACTTCTTAGAGAGAGTGAAAGAGTTGAATGCTTTGAGAGAGAGTTAAAGAGTGAGAGAATTGTATAAATTGGTAGGAATAGAGAATGGGAGGGTTAGAGTATTTATAGACTTTGTAAAATTGAAAAGGACACAAAATACCCCTTATATGATGGCTGTTTGGGCCAGGTGGGCCGTGCCTGGCAGGCCGACCGTTTAGAATTTATTTGAAAATCTCATTAATGAGATTCCATTGATTGTGGCCAATTAAATGGTAGTTAACCATTATTAATGGAATATCCCACCAATCATAGGATATGATTTAAAGAAAGAGTAAATTAGACATATCAAGTATGAGAATGTGTGAGAGAACCTTTGGCTGCATGAGTTTAGTTTGTAGACTGTTTGCCATAAAGTCATGCGTTGAGGGACTTCCGACCAAATGCCCCTTTTTTTTTTTATCACTCAGGTCGTTGGTGGCTTATGTCCAAAACTTCTCATGCTTGTCTCGTCTTATTACCTATTAATTCTATCCCTAAATGCTCTCGAATGCACTCAATTCTCATTCTATCGTTCCAACTGTTATTACTACACTTCCATCTCAACATTATCATCTTTGTCACACAAATTTTTTACATGTGTTATTTCTTGATCGCACAACATCAGAGGTCATAGCTGGTAAAATGATGCCTTGTACTCTTATTTTATATTCAACGCCCTACTCAATCTCTCCATCCTTACAACTATAGAGCCAAGGTATTAGAGGGGTCTCTTTGTGGTATTTCTTTAGCTTCAATTCTCAAAGGAGTTACATCTCTTTGCACATCTTCACTGAAGTTGAAATTCATATATTCTACCTTTTTCTTTTCTTTTTTTTATATCGGAGGGTGTTCGAACCCTTTGGGCCAAACTAATCCCTCCGGGCCCTAAGGGAGCCTGGTAAATCCTCTGTGGCCCCAGTGTGGTAGTGCAGTTTCTGACCCTCAACCTTCGGGAGGAGACTGTGGTCCTAGGCCAAATGAGCTACCCCTCCGGATTCATATGTTCTACCTTTATACGACTTATTTTAAAACCTTTGGGTCTTAAAGCCCCTCATCATCTCTTAAGTTTTATCACACTATCTCTCAATTCATCCACTATTACTATATCATCCGCATAGAACATATGACAAGGTTCCTCTTTATGAATGTTAGCAATAAACTTGCTCATAATCTATATAAAAATATAATGTCTTAAAGCTAATCTCTAGTGCAAACTTGAAGTCACCTGAAACTCTTCTATTTTTTCGTAGGCAGTTCTCATACTTGTTACCGTTTTCTCATATGTATTTTCAGTGATGTCAATATGTTCTTTTGGGACAATTCTTTTATTTAAAATCTACCAAGTCAATTCTTTAAGTACCCTACCGTAGGATTTTCTACATCAATGAAGGCTATATGTAGATTACTCCTCTTCTCTCAGTAGCTTCCATAGTTAACTTGATATTTTGACCAAATTCTCAAATATATTAATATTTTGTCTAAGTTTCTGCTCCATCAATCTCTTCCATAGCTTTGTAGTGTGACTCATAAGTTAATCCAATAATAATTTGTACAATTTTGTATCTCATTTATTTTTGTACCAACTTCTCTATTTATCTAATATTTTCTTCATCCTTAATTTCTTATTGAAGAGCCCAGTTAACCCAGATCATCTCATTTCATCAAGCATTTTCAAGCCACTATGGGAATAAAATATAGCTCATATTCTTAGTATTTTCTTAGAACTTATATTAGAGTTGTAACAAAATGTCTTATGCTTACTATCAACCTATCTGATGCAACTAGATATGTAAATGGGTTGGTTCCAGTCCATGTCCATGGTGGGCCCGGAACCGAAACCATTAATAAAAAAATGGAATTGAAAACGATTTCTTAGTTTTAAAATTAGAACCATTAATGAGAAGACGAAGTCGGAATTAGAAATGGTTCTGTATATGGGATGGGTCTAGATCCAGGCAAAGAATGATATGGAAAAAAACCTAGTTTTTTGGAAGGATTCTCGAAAATTGAGGTAATATGATGGGTCTTGGATCCTCGGGTTGGACTCGGACCCGTTTACTTATTGGGGCCTAAATAAAGACCCAAATCCGATTTATAATGGGTCGAAACCTCTGAATAATAGGAGAATCGGAGACTCATTTACATCCCTAGATGCAATTCGTTTAGTCACATCAGACTGACAGTTACAATGAACTGCATAAATCTTCTTATGAAAACCTATCTCCATGAATTTACAGTTGTACCAATCAGACATTGAACCAATCAATTAATATACGTTGGATCGAGCCATAGTAAAGATGCACAAAAAAAATCTTGAGGCCTTGAAAAAATCTTGAGGCCTTAAAATAATGAGTTAGGATGATGTATCAAACTAATTAGAGGAACATTTTGACCAACTCTAATCCATAAGATTCCACCTTTCCTCCTAACCCTATAATTGGATGCATTCAGCTTGGCTCCATACGAAGTCACAAACTTCTGGAAAAGCAAACCTAGGGTTTCTAGTTCTGTACTCTTTCTTACCTTGCTTATGAAAATCACATATATACATGATATTAACTTGTTGGATTAAGGGAAATGTTCTTATGTGGCCGTCACCAAAGGCGGTGTTAGATTATATGGTCTCTATCCAGATGGATGATGTAAATGAATTGATTTATTTCTTTAATATAATCATGCTTTTATTTCATGAGATGAATGGTTTATTATTCCTTGCTTGCACATGACCAATACGACATGATATGATGGTTGATAAGTCCTTAAAAATACATAATTTCATCATCATTTTAGAGTAATTAAGAACTTAATCATCAAATCATGCACCATTTTAATAAAAAAAAATTCATGATATTATGTTTGTGGGCTTCAAAGTTTGAATTCGAGTCAAGATTCATCGAAAAATCACATTTTACATAAAATCATGAATTTCTCTATTTCTTGGCTTTGAAAGTCACAAATTTCTTATAAGTTTTTTATTCACACATAAAATGATGAACTTTTTCTACACCATTGATTTAATTAAAGAAGATTAGATAAAATGGTGATATTTTATGCATTTATTTTAGTGTGAATTAGGCCCGCATCTTGCATCATTCATTTCCTTTATGAATAGATTATTCTTTTATGTTTGACTTTATTTCTGTAGGGAATTTAAGAAATTGGGCCCGCGGAAGAGAGTTGATGAAGCAAATGCACTTTGGGGAACCCACCTTCCTTGGGCGTGGATTCCAAGATTAAAGGACAAGAAAGAAGAAAGGGAAGGAAACAAAGAAGAAAAAAATGCCAAGGGAGATGTACATCCAAGATCTTCCATTCAAGAATCACACACCCAAGTGGGGGCCTCATCTCTTACAAGTTTCAAACAAAAATCTGAATTTGAAGGCAAGGTAAACATGGACGTCTATGATATGGGAATTCAAAGCATTGCATATTTTCAAGTGGGCCCATGCAAGTTGATCTCCAAGTCATGAAGAATACTAAAATTAAGAAGACACTTGCTTCGAAACAAATCTAGAACGAAATCTCTAAGATTCAAGCATCAAAGCATCCCGAGATTTTCTCAAATATGAATTTCAAAGCAATAAAGTGTTGCACGTCAACACCCTTCCATTCAAGCATCACAGTCCAAGGATAGATGGGTCCACATACATTCAAAAAAAATTGCACATCAAATCTGATTTGATTTTCAGATTTGAAATTTCTTTGGAAGAGAAGTGGAGGAATTGGAAGGTACTAAGGAGTTCTGGTCTTTTTAGGATAAATTAGCTACAAGTCCCTAAGCACGGTCTTCTAGGGCCTCCAGTCCAACAACTTTTTCTCTAATGTCTATAGTCCATACAGCTAGAGATATTTTGGTGAGAGGTCCCTAATATGCCACATCATATATTTTCATGACTGATTTGCCCCTTTCAACGATTTGAGCATAAAACTCTGAATTTTAAAATTTCAAGTCTTCCATTCTCCCTCATTCCTAGGCCAAGTTCACTCTCATTCTCTGTTGTCCCATAGAGTCCCTTCCATCTTTTTCTCTAGGAACAAGGGACTTCACCAAAGAGCAATGCAGATCGAAGTCGGCCATCTCCGACTACACCAGCCATGATGGCAACGGCCCAATGATGGAAACGTGACCAGTCCAGGCCTTCTCTAGTGATGGGTTCTACGTAACACAATAACCCATTGCTGTCTTTGCCTTTTCTTCCCTTTTTCCGTTTCGTGTAAGTCTATCTCAAATTTTTGTGGGGTTTTTGGAAAATAAGTAGTTTGGAAGGAGATTTTGTTGTTTCGTTTTCTAGGTTGTTTTGTTCTGACCCGTTAGCAGAAGCTTAGCACATAGCAACAATCTTCTTCTTCTGAAAAATCTATCTAAGTTTAGAAAATTTATTAAAGTTTCTAAGAAACTCAAATAAATTTGCCAAGAACTCAGATAAATTTCCCAGAAACTTTGATGAACTGGACAAAAACTCAAATAAATTTGCAATTTATCTTAGTTTTTGGTAAATTTATTTGAGATTTTGGCAAATTTATCTCTATTTGAGTTTCTGAAAAATTTGTCTAAATTCTGGCAAATTTATCTAAGTTTCTGACAAATTTATCTCCATTTTGAAAATTTTAATTGATTTTTTGAACAAATCTTTTTAAGTTGTTTGGCAAATTTCTTTGCGTTTTATGAAATCTATTTGTGTTTTTCAATTTTATTTGTGTATTTTGAAACTTATCTGCGTCTTTTCAAATTTATTTGTGTGTTTTGAAATTTTATTTGCATTTTTTGAAACTAAGTTGCGTTATTTTGAAATTTATTTGCATCTTTTGAATTTTATTTGTGTTTGCTATAAAATTTATTTCAAATCTCATTAATGGGATTTTCATTAATCATGGCCAATTAAATAGTAGCTGGCCAATATTAATGGCATATCCCACTAATCATGGGATATATATTATTTATCTTTAAATGGATAAGAGCTTTTAAAGAAAGAGCAACTTAGACATTTTAGATCTTCAAATTTTGAAAAATGACCTACCACACTATGAAAAGAGACTGTGGATCTAAGGCCATAAAATCAAATGTTCAGGGACTTGTGGTCGAATGCCCCCCTTTTTTTAAGGAATGGTGCACAAAGAGATTTTATGAGAGAATCTAACCCCAAAAAGATAGGCTTCAAGATTTGAACTTTGTAGGTAAGTACTATCCAAAGAAGCACTTCCACGTCCAAGCATCCCCATCCCATATTGCTACACTTCCAAAAAGGGGCTAGCCACATGGTTTCAAAGTTTGAAATAATCTGGAAAAAAAAAAAAAAACCAGATTTGGAAGTTTTTCTTCAAAGTGGGCCCAAGAGAAGAAGTCGCATGAGATATGAAGAATCCTTATTTTATTAGATTATGGGCCAATCCCTAAAGACTCTCTCTCTCAAGACTCTCCTTATCCTAATCCAACTTGGACCCCACACTACTAATCCTTACCGAACCAAAACCTTGCAAGTCAAGTCATCAAAGAAATATAAAAGGAGCCACAAAGGGGCTGGATGGGAATACCATATTCCCCCATTACCTTGGACAACCACCAACAAAAATCTTCCCTTTTTCATCAATTTTCTTCATCTCTCCTCCTTCCATCACAACTTTATCAAAGGCTTTCCCTAAGGGACACCGCCACTTGAATTTTTACGCCGCTACACCGCCGCCGTTGCTACTATCGCTCCATCATCAACTGGCCATCTACTTCTCCCTTGGTGAAGAGTTGAAGACTTGGAGATAAGATTATGCGCAAGTCATATTTTCTTGATGTATTCGATCTAGGGTAAGGAAAGATTTCTTTTTTTAGTTTTGATCAATGTTGTGGAATTACTAATTTATTGGTTCATTTTAATCTAAAAGACGCAATTAGTAAGGTCAATGTGTTTCGCCTTGGATCGACATCCCATGTTCGTGGGTAGTGACAGTACACAAATATATTATATGAATCAGAGCCCACACGTATATTAGATATGATCCATGTGTGTGGATGTGATCCACATACAGAAGACATATTACAAATCCTATACTTGAATCGATTCACAACCAATGATGAGATTGAGCGTCTCACCTAATAAGGTTACGGTATTATAATCACTATGAGATATTGTGATTTGTCTCAATCATCAAAATGTAAGACTCTGGATCATTGTGCTGGTACATCATATGTATTGAAGGACAATGAGTTGCACCTTATGTAAGTCTGTCTTTGATTTAAGAACTGCTCTTATAATTTCCTAGCAATAGGCCCTTAATCGTGAGAGATCAATGAACTCAAGTTTCTATTATTCATTTACTTTGAGTCACCAATGAGTGAGGCCAATTGTAGGTAAACACATTGGTGTCTTGGGTATATGGTAGTGGGACTATGAGAACATATAATTGTCAAGATGGAATCTATCATCTAATAGATATATCCCCTTGTGCTAATCAATGGACTTATCATTGGTAAGTGCGCACCCATCTCAATTAAGAGTTAATTGGATGATATTAATGATCACTGTGATTAATTGGGCCACAAGGATAATAAGATATAGATCTAAATTGGTCGGACGGGTTTAATCCAATTGATCCGTGGATATAATTGATGGAGGGGGCTACTTGTAGTAATAAGGAAGATTATGGTCTTCTTATAATTTATTCCTAAGACTGGAGTTCAATTGCATTTATTTAGTAGAGTTATTTGCAATTAACTGTGAGCCCAGATTGCACATGAGATGTAGGGTCCGGATATCCCAATTGGAGCCAGCTTCTATGGAATCCCTAGTGATCCCCACGCTAGCCCTAATAAAAGATTGTTTCTAATCCTGTTTGGACTCTAAAAGGAAGAAAGAGAATGATACTAATTATAATAAGAGTAAATTAGTGATAGGTCCCCGAAGTGAAACGTTTAGAGGCTTTGGTTCATGCAATTTTTGTTTAAGGGCTCTGGTCCACGCAGCTAGACATTTTGCCCTTTCAACCGTTTTAAGCATAAAAATTTAAAATTTAAAATTTCAAATCTTCCCTCCTCCCTCCTTCCTAGATCCTTTCGATCTTCGCTACCCAAAAGAACCCTTTATCCTTCTTCTTTCAGCATCAAAACTAGAGAAGCAGCCAAAGATCGACGAGACGCCTTGGAAAACCCAAATCTCGGGCATTTCCTGCTGAAGATGGCGCGAGACACAATTGCATCGGGGGAGACTTGAAGGTACCAATTTGCTACTTAAGAATTGTTTTTATTCCAAAGGTTGACGTGTACAAAAGACAAGTATAATTCAAGGTACGAATAGAGTTATTTATGATCCATTAGAATTGGTTTGTCACGAAGATCAGATTCAGTAACTAGCCTCCATATCCTACTAGGAATGAATGAGGGTGAGATTATGAGCTTCTATTGGGTAGAACTAGATTGTAGATGCATCATTGTTAACTAGGGGTGGCAATTGCCGCTTGTTTACCTGATTACCTCAAGGTTCTGATCCAAAATCTCGCGTATAGGCATTGATATTTGGCCCTGTTGTTCTTCTCCGATTAAGATGAACCGGCTGGATCCTTTGTAAACTACACCGACAATTCGAACCCAGGCACAATGCTTCTTTGTTTCGAGTTTTTGCCTGAAACCCGTTCAGTGTGGGCCTTTCCTACTGAAGATGGTGCGAGATACGATTGCGTCAGGGGAGAGTGCGAACAAGGGGTTGGATTTCGCGATTCAGGCGTCGAAGTCGTCTGAGAGGGAAACCAAGTTTGGTGATGTCTGAAATCTTGTAAAGTTTATCTGAGTTTTTATTAAATTTATCTGTCTTATGTCAAAATTCTGTGTTTTTGAAAATTTTATCTGAATTTTTTAGTAAATTTATTTACTTTTTTTGCGTTTTTTAATTTTATTCAAGTCTTTTGAAATTTATTTGCGTCTTTTCAAATTTATTTGCATTTTTTGAAATAAATTTAACTGAGTTTTGGCAAAAATACTTTAGTTTTTGGAAAATCTTTCAGAAATTTAAAATTTTGATTTATCTTAGTTTTGGAAAATGTGTTTGCGTTTTTGAATTTTATTTGCGTCTTTTGAAATTTATTTGCATTTTTTGAATCTTCTTTGGATCTTTTAAGATTTATTTGAGTCTTTTGAGATTTATTAACATTTTTTAAAATTTATTTGGATCTTTTGAAATTTATTTGCATCTTTTTAAATTTATCTGCTTTCTTTTGAAATTTATTGCTTTTTTTTTTAAATTATTGTGTTTTTTGAAATTTATTTTGTGTTTTAAAATTTATTTGAAAATCTCATTAATGGGATTCCATTAATTGTGCCCAATTAAATGGTAGCTGACCATTATTAATAGGATATCTCACCAATCATTGTATATGATTTATAGAAAGGGTAAATTAGACATTTTAAATATTCAAATTTGGAAAAAAGGACCTATGACACTATGAAAAAAGATTGTGGATCTAAGGTCATAAAGTGAAATGTTCAGGGACCCGTCGCCGAATGCCCCTTATAATAAAAGTGATACTTCTAATTATAATAGAAAGAGGAGGTGCTCATATGCTATATAAGGAGAGCAGGGGCCGGACGTCCCATACACTCATCCCATGCCCAAGCCCTTCTCTCCTCTCTTCTCTTTTCTCCTCTAGTTTCCTAATAGAGATTCTAGGGTTCTTCTTTTGGATATCCCACCTTTCTCCTTGAGAAGTAATTTGATAGAGGGTCATAACGTGAAAGACTACAAGGTATTGGAGATCATTTTTGTTCTTGTGAAAGAGTTCTTCAACAAGCCAAGTGATCAACTTCTCCATTAGAGCACAACTGAGCTCCCAAGGTTAGATTTACTTCATCTCTTGTGTAGATTTTCGTAGTTGCTTGCTGCTGCTATTTATCTTCTAAATAATGTTTTTACTGATCTTGATTTATGAGAAAGAGGTTTTGGATCTTGGATTGAGTTTATGGCCCTTATGGATACTTGATCCCTGCATCAAGTGGATCAAAAGTTTTGAAAACCTATCCACGAGGCCCACCTAGTTTCAGCAGGTGTGACCTGGTTGAATTTCATCGATTCCATGTGACGAATGACACTGATGCATAGTGCATAGGCCGACAGAAGAAAACCATGCTTTGGATTAAATCATGCTATCCATTAATAACTTCAAAAACACTTTCTTGCATGATTAAATCCTAGGGGTCAATGTCTTCCAATTTTTTCTACAATCAATCAAGGGGGAGGACGATATTTTTAAATGATTTGTCATCCATATAATGATGGGCCAAATTGCCAACATGAGATCACATGGAGCCTGCTAAATATAATCTCTACTTTAACTGGGCCTCTTTGATCCACAGTAGGTCCCACTGTTTAACAGTTTTGATAAGCTTGATATGGCTCCTAGTCTTGAGTCTTGACCCAATTTTCCTCTAGAATGAGAAGGTGGACCACGTCATAACCGAATAGCGGGTGTCGTTGTCGGTGGACACACAAATTCAAAGGCGTGTCGCAGCATCCACCGTTGTTTTAGACTCTGGTATTCCAATCCTAACTAACACCAAGACAGACTGGAAAAGGTCGAAATCCGCGACATTTCTCCACATCCCAGTCATCAAGGTAAGAAAAGAGTTTCAAACTTTCAAATGCTCCTTCATAAAGAGGTTTGGACATCATAATTAATCATCCATACATTGGACCTATTAAAGGAGCAGGTTAAAGACTTTGTTGAGTGTTCTTTATCAGCATCATCAATTTACAATTACTTGATTAACAATCAATTTCGAGGAGTCCACCAATTTTTAGCTCATCATTAAAACTTTCGTAACATCTGGAAGCCAACATTCGTGGTTGAGTGGTGTTGGCACCACGGTATCACATACATGTTCAAGGGTTGACCCGTCTTTGGATTGACTGACATCACTCTTTATCAACTCTTTATCAGTAGGCCAACTTAATGAAGAAAAAACCTAAAAGGCAACATTGAGGAGGTTCAATCTCTAGATCTTAGCCCAAAGATGTTTCTCCGTTTGTGTGGTGCTAAAATCTCACTTCATGGAGGACAATCGATTTCCATCTTCTTTACTAGGAAAGGATTTTCCATAGAGTTGAAAATGTAATTCAATTTTTCCTCGTTTTATGTGGATCAATGTTGCACAATGAAAAATAAAACTGAGAGGATGTTCTATGCTACAAAGAGATTTCCACATTGCATAGAGGTGCCTTTATTAGATGCAAATCAGTGCTCACATTCATATATGGAGAAAATAATGTGAAGAAGAAAGTGTTTTAAATATAGTTGCTTGGGTGTGCCCCATGTATTGGATGTTTCAGATGCACGGTGGTCATATGCACTGTAGGCAAGTGAATAAATTCCGGCGGGGGCCCATTATTTATCTTAAATTTTAAGATCAATCATTATGATTGAAATCCCAAGCTACGGATCTATCACAACCACATCATGGATCAAGTCTGAATGGTTCCTTATTGAAATAGAATACACAAAAATAATGAAAAGGGCTTGCAAACCAAATTTATGACTAAATGTATGGTTGAGATTTGATACACGTTGACTGCTAGAAATATAATGGTGTGCTAAAATTAATTGAACTCCTAGTAATAGAAATATAAGGAGTAAATTTGAAAATATAATAGGCCATAAATGACACTTTAAAGCCCATGAAAATCTTAATCGTATCTTCTCAAGAGAGAGTTAGTATGAGGCCTTATATTATAGAGAGAAAAAAAAAAGGAATTGCAGTTGGGAAGTTTGTTTTCTTGGAATTTCAAAATATGTCAGCTGCTATTATGTAGCCTATTTTTGGAGCCTTAAATTTTTTGGGGCCTAAAGCAATGACTTTGTTGGCTTTATTGTAAAGCTGGCCCTTATTGGATCAATTGTGTGGAAGATTTCATTACTCAAAGTAGGTAACTTTGATTGGGTCTTGTTTGAAATAATAAGTTCCTTTCCTTTTACATAGGATCGATGTAATGGCAAAAGGAAAAAACAAAAATTAAAATATTTTCCATATATGATTAACCTACTGGTATAAAACACAGGTCAAAGATAATAGTCAACGGTTAAATAAAGGCGGGCATGTAATGTGAACATCAAATCAAGGAAAGGTAAGCCCCTACCCGTCAAACATGCAATGAGAAGAGGTCAAGATGATACACATAGAGGAGATCCTACCATCTTACCAAACTCAAAAATATATATATATAAGGAAAAAGGACTTTTCCAAAGACCAAGATGAACGCCTGCTAGAATGAAACGTTGCCTTTTCTTTTACAATTTGATTATTTTCATTCCATTGACCACGTAATTTGGAAGTTAAAACTGTAATAAACAATCTAATGAAATGTTCCTTTCTCAAATCTCAATTCCATTTATTTGAACAATCTACATCCCACTAACACTGTTGATTTAGCACTTAAATTTACTTCTTTTAATAAATCCATGTAGGGAAAAAAAACATGCCAGGTTGTGAGGTTTTTTTTTTCTTTTTTCCTTTCTAACGGCGGGTTTTCAACCCTTTGAGATAGACTAATCCCTCCAGGCTCAGAGAAAAACAACCCTAAGTGGTAGCACAAGTGAACTCTATCAAGGCCTCTAACTTTAAAAGAAAGAGGAATCATTATCTTCACCACTCAACCAACTCCTTGAATTGTCAGTTTGAGGGTTGGTTATAACAGACAAAAGAAGGTAGGCAAAAGTATGAATGGAGATAGGAGATTGGAGATTGGAGAGGAGTTAGGTGGTAAGATGGGAAAGTGTGAATGTGATGATGTGAACAAGTGACCACGTGTGGCAAATGCTCCTTCACTTACCAGTTACCACCAACCCACTCATGTGGTCCTTAATCACCACAGGCAACTTCTCTAACTTTGCATGACAAGGCAAGTCACCTATCTAGATTAATTTAACCATTGGAGTAGGGTAAACAAAGTATCATCATGAATGAAGAGTGGGGCTCAAGGACGGACCTACATACATGGTTTTGGGCAGATGCCCCAGTTAGACCTAGGTCCCTTTCCAAAACTCACCTCAAAATTCTGATTTGGTTATCAAAACACTCACATGAAAAGTTTTGGGTCCGCTTCCAAAACCCACATAAAAATATTGGATTTGCCCCAAAAGCTCGACTACCTCTTTCGGTTAGCTGTTGGTGGGGCCTATAGGGTGAACAGCATAATGGTGTAAACCACATATTTAAAACTCTAATGTTTGAAGGTTGTCATAAAACACAAGTGAAATTATTAGACTTTGGAGCACTTTGAAGAAATAATTGATACAGACCACAATCTAATCCATGGTGAGACCCTCATAGTTCCCTTCCCACACTGATAAGACATATATTTAAGTGGGCCTCACTTGCAATGTTGGCAAAGTTCTGTGCCGGATTCAACAAAGGTACATGACATTGTCAAGGCTGGCAATGCCAGGCAATGACCGCTAGTAGTCTAGAAAAGCACTAGATTGACCCACCCAAACCCACTAAAATCATCAACTTTTAGTAACTTATCAAAGTGAGTCAATTCAGGCCTTGTTCCAGGTAGACCCGGCCCATGACCAGGCCTATGAGTTCATCCTCAAAATGCCATTTGGCACTGTTTTTTCATAGATCAAACATGGCCCAACTCTAACAGAATGCCACATGGCCCACCTCTAACAGAAGGCATATGGCCCACCACTAACAGACTGCCACTTGGCCCACCACTACCAGATTGCCACATTATAAATTCATGGTCCCAGGGCCTACCAAATACATTTTCCCCAGAACCTCTGTTCACAGAAAAAAACAAGCTACAGTGCTAGAGAGAGAGAGTGAGTGAGAGAGAGAGAGAGTCTGACGGAAAGAAAGCGTAAGCCGCTCGCAATCTGACAAGTGTAGAAGCAACTGTCAGAGACCCCTGGCGTCATGTTCTCACTCAGATTTAACGGAAGCTGTCTTCTTCTGGTAAATAAAGAATACCCAAAAAGCGCAGTAGCTCTGTTTCTTCTTGTTTTTTAATGTATTTGCATTCGATTTGATGAAATGGGTCGTTGTCGTCGTAGTCTTTGACATTGTAAAACCAAAGAATTTCAAAAGATAGAAAGAACTAGGAAAGATTTTTGTTGTTGTTGTTGTTGTTGGTTATTTAAAGGAGGTGGTGGTTTCTCATTTGAAGCAAGAACAAACAAACAGTATTAGTTTAGTTTTGTTGTTGTTGTTGTTGTTGTTGGCAGAATAAGACGAGAGGTGTGATGGAGAGCACGTTGAAGGAGATGAGAGATGAGTCTACTGTTCTTCCTATGAGCCGAAAGTCGACAGTGGGTGGAGGAGTTTGCGACGTGTACGGTGAGGACCGAGCCACGGAGGATCAGCTCGTCACTCCTTGGACAGTCTCGGTTGCCAGGTGAGAGAGAGAGAGAGAGATTGATTTTCTGTAATTGGGTTCTTTTTCTTGTAGTTTATCTCTTTTGTGTTGATGTTTGGGAAATGTGTTTTATGTTTATCGATGATGAGAGAGATTTATCAGGGATTGAGTTCTTTTTCTTTTGGGTTGATGTGAGAAATGGGTTTCATGGTTTGGATCATTAGATGTGATAGAGATTTTCATTAGTCTTTGGTTTTTGTGGGAAATGGATTTTATATTTTGGTAGAGAGAGAGAGAGAGAGAGAGAGAGAGTTTGTAATTGGTTCTTTTTCTTGGATGATGTCAGAAATGGGTTCTTTGTGGATTACTGATAATGCATTTGATAACAGAGTTTTGAATTTTTTTTTGGATATGATAGAAAGATGATAATAGACTTTTCAAGAGATTTTCCTATTTCTAATGTCTGTTTTTTCCAATTCTTACTGAAGATGGAGATGAGTTCCACAAAAATGGGACATACAAAATTATGTCTCCAAGTGAAGGAAAAAAAGGAGATACAATCATATATTAACTTTAATTGAACTTGATGTGTAACTGCTGTTCCATTTCTTCCTATGGTGTATTTTGGACAATTTTTTTTTTTTTTTTTTTAATCTAGAGTAATGATCCATGGTGCTGGGTGGTTATGATGACACCATGGCCCACCTACAGATTCGGTGGATGGTTGGATGGAAAGGATCCTCCTTGGATCCTCAGTCACCTGTCAATCACATGGATCAGATCAACTAAGCTTTCTATCAAGACTTTCTTTGATAGATGGTTAAGATCATTTTTTGAAGGTGCTAGAGAGGAGCCTAGTGAATTCAAGCAATGGCAGACCAGGATTTTCATTTGGGTGGTGCGGGGAATAGTAAAATTAATAAGTCAAATAATAAAATAGAGTTTTTTAAGATATTATTTAAAGAGTTTTTCGAATCTCGCAGGTGTAGTCGCACCCGCGTCTTAACACTTAGATCCGCCCATGCATTCGAGGATGATTTTTCCTATCCAATGACCCTATTCCAAAGAAGGGGTATTCAGTGTCTACTCATCACTACCCAGTCCAGTGTAAAGACTCAGATACCACGATATAGTGTAAAGGTGTTTCTGCAGGTCATTTCTCTTTTTTTTTTTTCTTCAACTAAATCTTCCCATGAATCCTTTCTGCCAAGCCCAAATTGATGGGATGAGGCTAAGTTGATGATGATAATGATGACGATGATTTGGGTAGCATTATTCCACTATTTTTCAATGTCTCTAGAGTCTAGACTTTGGCTTGTAGTGAACCTAGCTTATATCTGGATAACGTATGTTGTATACTTGTATTATTTGCTCAAATTCTCGGAGAAGAATGGTTCGATATAAAACAATCACATGGCATTGTAGAGTTTTGTCAATACAATCACATGGCGTTGTAGAGTTTTGTCAATCATCCATATTCTATTCTCTGAAGGATCTCAATAGTATTACGCGTAGAGATTTATCACGTCCTTCTTTTTTTTTTTTTTTTTTTTTTTTTTCCGTATGCAGATTAGTTACTTTGAGATGATAGTTTCTCTGCTGATATCTTTTCAAAAATAAACAAAGATGCTTAACAGTGTTATTTTCCTTAGATGATCATTCTACTTCTTCTAGTTTATTTGCATGTTGTGTTGGGCAGTTGAAAGATGGATCCAGAGTATACACAAAGCCTCAACCTCATACTTCATTTGAAAATTGTTTTTATATACGATCCACCAATAAATCCAGATAAATTTAGATCTGTTGAACCACTAGGTGTGTAAAACAATAGAATATTATTTGGTTTATAGAAAATTTGGTCTACCATCCATTCCTGAAATGCTACCAACATGTTACATCATCTAGAAATCAGTGATGGATTACTGGATTCCTGAAATTCTTGGTTGTTCTGCAAGTTCTCATTGACTTCTTAATCCAGGAAACATTCTGAAAATTTGCCAACATGTTCTGGTACTTGCAGATTTTTTCTGCCCATGTTGGTATTACCCTCATATGTATATGGATTCTTTTTTTTTTTTGTTCTTTTCCTCTTTTTTTAGAAATTAAAAAAAAAATTGTAATATGACTTGAATCCACAACCTCAAGGTTGCAATAGCGAACACCTTCGACCGAGCCACGGGCTTGTCCCATATATGGATTATGTTGTAGAGTCCTTGTTCTCTTTTCCTTCCTTGACTCTGCTCCTATAGGCGTTTTGCTTGATATATAATCTCACTAGTTTGTTTGGGGTGTGATAAAATTTCACACTGGCTGTCAATCTACCTAGCCCAATTCTACTTTATCTGGGCTTGGGACAAGGCTTTGATGATGGCGATGATGACAATATAACCTTAAACTAAAATGATGAAATTTCCATTCTGATGGCCTTTACATAGCTTCCTTGTATGTTTTGCTCTATCTTTGACCACTTTTTTCTGTATTTCATCATCTTCCTATTGTCCATTGATCTGCAATTCTTTTGTGCTTTAGTGGATATTCTCTACTAAGAGATCCACACCACAACAAAGGGCTTGCCTTCTCTGACAAAGAGAGAGATGCCTACTACTTGAGAGGCCTTCTTCCTCCAGCATGCATGACTCAAGAGCTTCAGGTCTGTGAATGTCTCGCATCGGAGATGTTTATGCGATCTTTTACTGATGCTGAGTAACTTTGGCTAATTTTTCTGTGCTCTCCTCTCCAGGAAAAGAAACTCATGCACAATATACGTCAATATGAAGTTCCACTGCAAAGGTACATGGCCATGATGGATCTTCAGGTATTGATTTTGATGATTTCTGGTGTTTTTAGTTTTGGATATTCAGTTGAGTTGTTTGTTGATATATGATTTGTTCTTTGATGTGAATAGGAAAGGAATGAAAGGTTGTTCTACAAGCTTCTGATTGATAATGTTGAGGAGTTGCTTCCAATTGTATATACACCAACTGTTGGTGAGGCCTGCCAGAAGTACGGGAGCATCTTCACACATCCACAGGGATTATACATTAGTTTAAAAGAAAAGTATGCTCATTCAACAACATTCACTGTCAGTTTTAAAAATTAGAGCTATGTTTGATCTTCTATTATTTTTAATAAGAGATTAGCTATTCATATTTAGATAGTTGGGAATTGGATTGGTTGCTGTTCCAAATTGGTTTCTACCATATTTACCTAGTTAACAGTGCAACTAATTCGTACTGGAGTTTGTATTCGCAATTTGGTCTGTCATTGTTTTATAATTTGTAGAGTGCGTTTGTTTAGTTGGTTTCAGTTTGCTCATAACATAGTTTCATATTATTATATATCTTCAACAAATGTTTTCAATTAGCTCAATATAGTTTCAAATTAACTAATCTGTAGGCACAGTATTAATATGCTAAGTCTCTAATTTATGATAACCCTAATGACCTTGTTGGAGCTTATTTGCTGGTTGATAAAATTAGTACTTATATGATGTCCTGTAATAAAGAATTTAAATATACTCCCCCTTCTAAATTGAGATAAAGAATTCAGAATATACTCACCCTTCTAAATTAAGTCATGTCAAATTATTGCTTGAACAGAACTATGGTGATTCCAAAAGCTATAAACATTTGATATAAATAATGAGCAAAACTTTGATATTCCAATTAGAATTGAACATTCATCCCATCGGATGAGTCTTGATGGTTGTATATGCTGCACTGCTACTGGAAGTTGTGACTGCATCAAAAGAGTGGCCTGTTATATGAGATGACCTCCTTTCATGTTATTCAGAAAGGCTGAGAATTAGCTTGGTTCCACAGGGGAAGGATTCTTGAGGTACTGAGGAACTGGCCTGAAAAGAATGTTCAAGTTATTGTTGTCACTGATGGCGAGCGTATTCTGGGGCTTGGAGATCTAGGGTGCCAGGTACATTATCTTCAAACCTACTGATCCATATTCAACTGTACTAAATTTAGGCAGGGCAGTCAGACTGCTCTCTTAGTTCTTTGGTTTTTGCTGATTTGGAAGATAATATGTTTGCAGGGAATGGGAATACCTGTAGGGAAACTTTCTCTGTACACTGCTCTTGGAGGGCTCCGTCCTTCTGCTGTAAGCATTTCAATAACTGATGATTGGTCATAATAGACTGGACTTCCTCATATTGAGGTTACCATCACATGGCAAGAATTAGAAAAAATAAACAAGGTTTGTTTATCTGTTTTAATGTAGAATTTGATAAAATGGATCCTCTTTTGCAGTGCTTGCCTGTAACAATTGATGTGGGGACAAACAATGAACAGTTGTTGAAGGATGAGTTCTACATTGGGCTAAGGCAAAAGCGGGCAACAGGGCAGGTTACATCAGCATGCTTAACCCCACAAATTGCACAATTAGCATAACAATATATTCTCCACAATGCTAAAAGTAAACTTTTGTTTTGCCAACTACAGGAGTATGCCGACCTTGTACATGAATTCATGTGTGCTGTCAAACAAAACTATAGAGAGAAGGTCCTCATTCAGGTGAGCCATCTATTACCTTCTTTGTTATTTCATTAATTACATTTTTGATTATTTAGTTCAATTTCATCACATCTTTGCAGTTTGAAGATTTTGGGAACCACAATGCCTTTGAGTTGCTTGCAAAATATCGCACAACTCATCTTGTCTTCAATGATGACATTCAGGTAACATGATTATTGCTCTTCTTTTTGCTTACTGCATTGTGTAAGTAAAAAATGATAGCCAACAGAGGGTTTCATTAAAACAGACATGCATTTTTTGCAGACATTTTGCTGATGAATGAACAATTCTTTTCATTGCAGGGGACAGCATCTGTGGTCCTTGCAGGGCTAGTTGCAGCACTGAAGTTAGTAGGCGGAACATTAGCTGAACACACTTTCTTATTCCTTGGTGCCGGCGAGGTGACTTGCTCTTACCTATATCTCCCGTGTTTCGTTTTTCCCCCTTCTTTTGGTTGTGTTTTTTACTGACGCTAAACTAAGATAAATATTAAAGTACAACCAACCTTCTTGTGTGGTGGCCTTATACATCTTGTCTGTTGTTTCTACTATTTACATTTGAAGGGCAGTCAAATCTTATATTCTAACGTCCTTGTTTTGGGACTGTTTGTTTGGATAGATTATGTAGGAATTGAATTCGAAGTAATTCATGGTCAAAATGAGCTCCATCAAAAAATTATTAAAGATGTGAGAGGTGCAAGATGTAAGGCAGCAATGAAGATGGGACCTTGACTTTCCTAGAATTTGAATTACTTGGGTGATAGCTGTGTATTCATTTCTCAACTTCCCTTCATTCAATTTCCATTAAAGGGGAGGTTATTTGATGGTCATTTTTTGGATATTCACTTTTTATTCTTCATTTAACCACTTATACAAAGTCTAGAATTCCTATAAATTCAATTTCATGAAACAAACAGGCCTTAGCATTTTTCTTAACTTTCTATCGTTGATGCTGGTGTTTCTTTATCCCTTCTTTCTCACGTCCTGAATGGCCTCTCCCATTTCATCCAACTAAGTTGGCACGTGTAAATAGATATTCTTGCTTGATAACTTCCTTGATTTATAAGGACTCCCGAATATTTTGAGAAGCACCCATCTGATTTGACAGGAAGACTTCTATTATTGTTGTCCAAGATGCACGTTACATGCAAGTGGACTTGAGCATTACCAAATAATTTAATTTTCATTCCTATGTTCTTTCCTTGTGTATTATGTATGTGGTCCATTGTATCACTACCTAACTACAAATGCTTCCATCCTTT
The DNA here is from genome assembly GCA_003546025.1 of Camphora micrantha. Taxonomy (NCBI): domain Eukaryota; kingdom Viridiplantae; phylum Streptophyta; class Magnoliopsida; order Laurales; family Lauraceae; genus Camphora; species Camphora micrantha. The sequence goes on from QPKB01000001.1 coordinate 53,781,258, forward strand.
TAACTAATATCGTATAATGGCATATGATGGGATGCCACACAAACTAGTTCAGTAGTCATAAACATATCAATGTGGACACATCTGTATCTGTATCCCTAGGTACATGTTTTCCCTCCGCAATTTTATTGTAAGTTGTCATTTATGTTTGCAGGCCGGAACAGGTATAGCAGAACTCATTGCTCTTGAGATGTCAAAACAGGTATTAGAAATTTTTCCAATGCAATCAGAAGTATACTTGCTTCTTCTGTTATTTTTTTCATCTCTGTTTTTCTTGTATGGTTTGTTGTTTAAGCATAAGGTGAGGTTAAGTTGCTTGTGATTCCTTTTACAGACAAAGCAACCACTGGAAGAGGCACGCAAGAAGATTTGGCTTGTGGACTCTAAGGTAGTAGAAATACATGCAATTCATCCCTTCTCAGATTGCTTTCACATAAATTGCATCCATTGGTTCTTGCGGCATTTCATTTTTTCTCTTCCACAGGGTTTGATTGTTAGCTCTCGCAAGGAATCACTCCAACACTTCAAGAAGCCATGGGCTCATGAGCATGAATCCATCAAAGAACTCTTAGATGCTGTGAAGGTATTGAAACCTCTCAAGTAACGGATACAGACACACATTTGCTAGTATCCATACAATTCTGTGTTGGTTTCACGATTCTACTTATCTAAAGTTTTTGTTCTTTACTCTTAATTAGTCAACCAAGATCATTCACTAATCATGACCAAATGGTGTAATTTGCTAACGCTATAGCCAGGTCATGAAATTGAAACTCTATAATGAATATGATGCTTGACCATATCCCCATCTGTTAAGCTCTTATGGCTTTCTCATGCCAACCAAAACTGTCAATGGATTAATCCTTTTGTGCAGCATGCACTGAAGGTCCTTTACATGAAGACCTCTTTTGTAATGAAATCCTTCTTCTGATGTCACTCCTCAGGCGATCAAGCCTACTGTATTAATTGGATCATCTGGAGTTGGAAGAACTTTCACAAAAGAAGTCATTGAGGCCATGGCATCCTTAAATGAGGTAAATTTTATTTTATTGTGGTCCATTTTCTTCACTTTCAGTTGTTGGATTTCAGAAGCTGAGGTTGTTACAAATGACATGCAGAAACCGATTATTCTTGCTCTCTCAAATCCAACCTCACAATCTGAGTGTACAGCTGAAGAAGCATACAAATGGAGTCAGGTGAAAAACTTAAATGTTCTGCTGTCATCTACAAGAATGTTAATATAGTTGATGCTCAAGTAGTATAATGAAGGTATCCGCAATCTCTTTATTTCTCTTATTTGCAGGGTCGTGCAATTTTTGCCAGTGGCAGCCCATTCATTCCGGTTACATATAATGAGAAGACATACATTCCAGGCCAGGTTTAAACTTAGACCTTTTTTGCATTTTTGGCCCATTTTAATGTACTAAAACACAAAGGAAAATCTATGATACAATATCTCAAGGGTGATCTTTTACATATTTTATTCTCATGTGAACTTAGGCAAACAATGCATATATTTTCCCGGGATTCGGTCTTGGTTTGGTGATATCAGGTGCAATCCGTGTTCATGATGACATGCTTCTAGCAGCTTGTAAGTAGATGAATCAAAACAAAAGAAAATCTTTTGAATTGGAACTTGATTATTTTCTTGTTAGAACGCTTGGATTAGCATATTATGATTATTCTAAGTTGCTTGAGGAAATGAAAAATCTGTACTTAATGTCTCGTTTCATCATTATAAGTTTGGTTTGTTTTTAATACCTTAGTCTCTTTCTCTTCGGAAAAACAGCGGAAGCCTTGGCTAGACAGGTTACACAGGAGAACTTTGATAAAGGGCTTATATATCCTCCATTCTCAAATATCAGAAAGATCTCAGCTCATATTGGTGCCAATGTAGCTGCTAAAGCATATGAACTTGGTGAGTTATACTTGAATAATATTTTATTTTTCTGATAATCCTTGTAAACATTAGGATATGGGTTAATGGTTTTATTGATTTTCAGGTTTTGAGTGGATCGGGTTCTTATTTTATTTTTTTTTTTTTTCTAACTTTAATCTACAGGTCTGGCTACACGTCTCCCTCAACCAGAGGATCTGGTCAAGTATGCAGAGAGCTGCATGTTCAGCCCTGTCTACCGAAACTACCGATAAATTTGCAGAAGATAACCTACAGTCTTTTTTTTTTTTTTTTTGTTGGTCGTGTGTCAGTTCTATTTCGTTGCAAATTTTGTAAGGTTTTTTCTTCATCGTTGGATAGGTTTAATTTTGAAATAGTTGAGAAGTTACTTCATTGAATGCTTGGAAAAACTGAAAATATTCACCACGTTAAAGAATTGGAAAATTTAGCAGCCACTGTTTGGGAATCAAGCGATATGTTCCATTTGATTGTGTTAGTTTTCAGTATAATGGGAGTGACCAATGACCAAACCCTCCAACTACTGAGTGCCATGTGCATCTCACAAGTTTATAATTGATTAGTTGCGAAAACATTTGATTTTGTAATGATATACAAGGCAGTTCAATTCTGTTCAGACTTCAGACTGCTGTTCATGTTACAAAGTTAATTGTTCCAGAAACCATGAATATGGGTCTGAAAGCTCACTTTGAAGATGGAATTATAGTAAGAGTTTCCACTCAAGTAACTTCATGGAGACAAGCTAATTGCCTGTAATGCAATCATTGAGTACAATTTTGATAGTTTGATTAAAAGGACATTTCTGTAAGATAGTAGGCCTTTGTCATAATAGAGCTGAACATTGGAAATAATGAGTAAAGCTAAAAGACGGGTCAGAGATGTGCATGATGTGAGGAGTTACAAGAAAGGATAGAAATTAGTGACAGGGATACAAGAGGAAATTTGTGATCTGTTAATAGAAGAGAAAATCAGATTACTTATTATAGTAAATATTAGAAATAACAATAGTACAAATACACTGAAGGGTTCTTGCACATTGAAGAACACAAGTGACAAATAAAGATCTTGAATAATGGCAGTGAAGAACAAGAATAAATTGTAATGGAAAAGTAGAACTCACATAACCATCTTGTCTCTGTTGGGATTTTGACTAGAGTCTCTGGAATGGTAGAAGTAAAATCCAGAAACAGAGAGAGAGAGAGAGAGAGAGAGAGAGAGAGAGAGAGAGAGAGTAACAGCAAACAAGAACATATAAAAAGTTCTGTATTTTGTTTCTCCTTGAAAGAATCAATTACTAATTCAGCATTAGTTTTCATACTCTGGATGTTTTGAAACAGTCCATATATGATGTAGCATGCTTAACCTGCACTCTATGACCAGGTTGATGTGGGTCTAGTTGATTTGGCACTATTAACAGCACGGCAGGAATTACCTGGTTTAGGTCTCTAACCATGTTGGCATATCTAATCCAAAATACCAAAATACAATGTCCACAACAATACTGCCTCTGCAAGTGGGGTACTCATGGAAAGCATTGCTCACCTGCATTTTATTGTAGCATGCTGATGACTACATACACCCATTAAGATGGAACAAAATATTACAGTTCTCATACCTTCAACGCATACAAACAAGATGAGTATTTTTATTGCAAAAAATCAAGCTCCCACAATGAGTGCGACACAGATTCCATAAACTGGAAAATCCACCATAATCGATTGAATTATTGCAAGAACTGCTCAACTAAAACTTCCCATTGTCAGCTGAAAACTACAAGTGACGCTCAAGTTGCTTGTTATTTGTTTAAATCATTACCTACAATTTCAGGAACAACTTAGATTCACAATGTTGCGACTTACCCATGTTTATTTGCTTGGCCTTTTAGGTCTAACCCTCCTCTTAGGTGCCTGTAAGTTCTAGACCACTAAACACTAGCGTGAGGGTAACACTTCAGTGTAGGCATTATAAGAATGTTTAGAGGGATGAGCAATTGATGTGACTTAGGAGTGCCGCGTCACTGCATTTGAGAGCCACACATCTATCTTACTTTACACATACAAAATATATTTTCTACAACCTTATCTCATGGGAACATGATAACATCCGAATGGCTCACAATGCCAAACACATCCTAACATTACTTTGAAGGTTCGATTTTCCTTGATCATTAATATTGTATGCGTCGAAAAATAGCCGCTACGACATCCATAAATTGAGCATCCAAACAAAAGAGGCTTCAGCCATAGTCGAATCCAAAAAATCTTAACCTTGAAACTTTTTTTTTACAGCGGGTCAAACTGTGGTTGGGGTGAAATTTGGAAACATGCACATACACGATGGAACTTGATTATGAGAAATCCAGATTTATGAACGCAGACTCCACACAGAAATCCTGTGGTTAAAAGATGGAAATCCAAAATCCCATTATCAAGCAATGGGCCACCACGTTTGTAACATTTATGAACACCATGCTGCATTGTCTTGTCTGTGCACATATATAAATACTAAAATCATAAAGAGATACCATTTTGATTAAAAATAATGACAGTATCACCAACCAATTAGCCTCTGATAGTCAACTTTGCATTTCCGGAAGCTCTTTCCACCAACGGTAGTGAGGCCAAGACTTCTTCCTCCAACGGCTGAGAAGACATCCTACAGATGGTTAAATGCTTAAGCACCTTAGCCTTAGCTAAAACATACTTGGCAAATTCAATCTCATACTTACTCATCCATTCAATAGTAACTCTCCGGAGTGTATGGTTAAAACAATTGAACTGTTCTTGCTTCTCCCAAAAGTCGAAGCCCGACAATTTACTCTCTCTTCTGCCCTGCATGCATAGTATGGAAGGAAAAACACAATGAAATTTCATTCTTAAATTTATGAAACAAAACATCACAACATGAAGGACCCGGAAATTTCAGATAGGTGATCATCTCAACATTTCTTACTCTTTAAAAACAGTATTGGAAAGAGAGTTGATAAGGACTGCCAAGTAGGGGCATCTCCTCAACATGGAGACTATGTAACAAGATATATCACTACTATTTCATAACTCTCACTAAGCAAAAAGTAAAAAGAGAGAATACCAACCCGAACGATAAGTACTGCCAAGTAGGGGCATCTCCTCAACATGGAGACTAAGAACATCACTCCTCTTTCCTCAGTCCAATCCAGTGATATTATTACTTGCTTCAACTTCATAAATGTTGGAATTTGGAAAGGGCCTGCTGACAAACACTACAATCCCCGAAAAGAAATAAAAATCCAAAGGCCTGTTTGGATGCACAAGAAAATACAAGAAAATAATATTTTATAAAATATAACATTTTATTTTCTAAAGAAGAGAATCTTGTGCGTTTGGTAACCCAAGAAGAATTTGAAGAAAAGATTCTTTTCTTTCAAAAAGCTCAATATTTTTTCCTACAGCTCCCCCCCTGTAGAAAATTTTCTACTAGATAATAATCTTTCAAAATGACAAATACAAAGTGGTAGAGTAAAGTAAAGGCTTCAGTTCACCAAATCCATCATGATGTATTTGTTTATATATATGGTAAAGTAAAGTAAAAGTAAATGTCACGGCACGTTAAAGTTGAGGTAAAGTAAACATGTAATAAAATATTTGGTACAGTACAGTGGGAATGGTAAAGTAGTTTCTTTTTATTCGACTTTACTTTATCACATTTTATCATAGTTTTATATGGTAAATAAAAAGTGACTTATTTACAAGTGTGGTAAAGTAAAACAAAGATTGATGTCATATCATAGTAAAGGTGAGGTAAAGTAAGGTGAGATGAAGTATGTGGTAAAGCAAAGTGGGAGAGAAAGTTGTAAAGTAGTTGTTTTTTGTATTGACTTTACTTCACCATACTTTACAATGGTTTTATGTGATAAAAGAAAAGTAACTTAAGGTAAAAACATGGAAGTTGAACTTTACTTTACCACACTACTTTTTTATCCAGATATGGTAAATTACATATAAATTAAATATTTAATAAAAAATTATTCTAATAATGTAATTTACTTTAATCATAGCACCTTCCAAAGAACTCAGTTCAAAATCTATAAAATTCTTCAAAAATCACCAAACAGTAAAAATATTGTAATATTATAATATTACATTATTCTATTCTATACTACTTTATTCTTGCAATATTTAAATCTGTAAATATTTTATTCTTGCTAGAATCTATCATTGAAAAAGCCATGTAAAAATAAGATTGAAATATTATATATGCAACCATTTAGTATTTATTAATCAAATGCAACACTATTTGTAATAATATTCGAGTTACCTCATTGGAATTAGGGAGGTGGAGTATGATACCCTTCACATGAGCAATGCTATTTAAAATTGCTTCCATCTTAAGAGCTTCATATTTGAGGTTAATCTGCCCATCATAAAAACCCCGCATGAAACCACTGAATATCTCAAGCTCCCGTGCAATTATATGGGACTCTTTAAAATTCAACATCGCCAAATCTAATCTCTTGAGACGTGGCGCATTGATGAGAACTAGTTTCCATGCAATATTTTGACTCAAATCATAAAATCCCGTTATGTGCAAGACTTTGAGATGGGGCGCATTAATGGAAAGAATGGACTCCTTCCTGTCAAATCCACCAAGAGAACATTTTATTACTTCCAATGTCTCAAGGCTACTACATTGATGTAGCAAAGCATGTAAGAACTTCAAACTAATTCGGTTCCAGTCGAGTTTCATCACTCTCAACTTATTACAACCGAAAGACAAATCAGTTTTAGCCCTTAAGAAACAACCTGATAATTCTAAAGAACGTAAACTCTTGCAACTGAAGAGGCAATGGGGCACTCTGTAGGTTCGAAAGGTACTATGCTTCGAAAGATAATGATTGAATTTAAAAGTCAACTCACTAATGGATTTCTCTATTAGTATACTTATCCAACCATCTAAACATCTACGATTTGTATTAGAACCAGAAGGGTCGATGATGCAGCTTTGAATATGTCCAGTATGAGACGTAAAAAATTTTCCAACAACATGTCTCCATTTTTCGCTATCAGTGTTATAATCCCATTTCAGCTGCTCACACATGGTGATGAAGCAGATCTTAAGATGTGGGATTTGCATCCATGCATTCCTCCAAGTTCGCGACAAAATGGAGGTCCTGACGGCTTCATGGACAGGCAAGAGGGACAGAATGGAACTCCATAAATCCTCACCCAAATGAGAGTAGGGATCTCCGTCATCAAGCAACCTTTGTTTATTCATGAAATTATTTTATTTGCCTGCATAAAGAAAAAAAAAAAAAAGAAATGCTCAAAAAACAAAGTAGCGACAACTTGTAAAATGGAGACTATAAAAACTTCTATAGCAAGCAACCAAATTTGTAAATTTAACAGTGTTATTATATTTGGATATAGATTCTCTAGCGCTTAGGTAGTACGTCAGTTTGTAAAACTTCGAACATATGACATGTCAAAGAGTTTACTGGGTCAATTGGCCCTATTAGGCACCGCAACTGTGGACCCAGGATTTTTTATTGAGGGGGGCTGATGATGGTGAATTGAAAAGTCAATCATTATTTCACCGTACGACCTTAACATTAGCAATGGCAAAAAAGAAAATATATTGCATTTACCAAGAAACTAATTACATCAAATAGCATTCTCTCATCAAAAGTCGTATTTACAATTGCTGATTTTCTTTTATGATATTTTTCTATATCTGGTTCAAATGGATAAAGAGAATAACCAATCAATACGTTGGGTAAAATAACGTGCAAATAAGTCAATTGCGTTCCATTTCTACATGATGAGATTTGTCAATCTTATCGAGTGGAACCAAACAAACCCAATTTATCTCACTCGAAATGACCTTAAACAAATCATCATTGAAGTAAAGAAAGCATTGCTTTTGTATCTAATCTAATAAAGAAACTCAAATCTGACATATTTAAGAAATCATCCTGACTCAATGATCTTATAAGTGGAGCTGAAACATCCTAACTAAGATGAAGTATTTTCAATAACCTTTTGGGTATGTCACCATAAGTGCCTATTGTCATCTGAAACATTGTCAGATTTGGTTGTCCGGGCCCCACAAAATATTAATTAAACAAATAAAGGGATCAGACTGATATCACCAAAAAAATCAGAACTTGGCAAACATCTAGTTGATATAAAACGACCAGGGAGAACAATTGCCAAGTTAAGAGAGTACATATAAATGAGTCCTAAATACTAATTATAGTACCATACTATCAATTTCATATTCTCAATTGCCTAGGTTCTATCTTAAAATTCTCAATAAGATAGTAAGGGGTATATAACATCAGCACTTCATGAAAAGGAAATCTTAGTAAATACATAATTCCAAGAACTAATAACCACGTTGAAAGAAACCACCCCATCAATCCGCAGCCAAATCATCTCTCCAGCAAGTACTCCAAAGAAAAAAAATATATATAAAACCATACAGAGGCATTTCAACAAACATGTCAGCATCATGAATTAGACAAAACAAGAGATCCCAAGTGAAAAACCACAACACTACATTCAAACTACAAATATAGACAATCCATATCCAAACCATCTCTCCACCAAGTACTCCAAAGAAAAAAAAAAAAAAAAAAACATATATAAAAACACATGCAGGAGCATTTCAACAAACATGTCAGCATCGTGAATTAAACAAAACAAGAGATACTCAAGTGAAAAACCACAACGCTACTGCTACATTCAAACTACACACATAGATAGATCATAGATAGATTGATCTACAAAACCCTAATAAAAAAACCACAACACTTACATCCAAATTTACATCATGGCACATTACTATCTCAATCGATCAATCCCAATTTGATTTTATTTTATTTCAATAAGATTTTCTATTTTGAAAATAAAAGCAGCATAACGGAAAAAACATGCCCTAGAGGAGAGGGAGAGAGAGGGATGAGAGAAATAGCCGCAGGAGAAGTTGACAGCAGTGAGTTGATGCCTATGCCGATGCCGGAGACTCCGAGATTGATGTAGGGTTCTACCGGAGAAGTGGTGAAAGAGATTTTAACATATACGAAGTCCACGTTTGCTTGATCCTCTAACTCATCTCAAATTCTATTCTACTATATATTAAGCTAAGAGGTTTTTCCGTCCTAATTTGACCGCTCTCTATCGCATTTTGACTAATAAGTCGGGTGGGGAGTTTAACTAGGATTGTTTTCTCACATTAACATCTTTTGTCTCCCATGAATTAGCACCAGCCTAATTCAAACCCATTTAGAATGTATGATGTATCTAATGTTAAAGCAAAATAAAATTGTATAATTAACTACCACATTCTTTGATGCCAATAAATTAATTTTTATAATCAATAGATGATCATAATTTATTGTTCAACCCTTATCCATGATTGACAAATCTCTTGAGAAATCTCACTCATTCGAAGATAAAACAAGAACACAAGATCTAAAAAAAAAACCCCAAAATCAAGTAATGTAATAAAGAGAATGGTATTTGAGTTTTTTTTTTTATTTTTTAGTCGTGCGTATTTAAAACCTAAAGACTTTAGGCCATTTTTATTGTTATTTCTATGTAAGAAAAAATTAATAGACCATGATCAAGAAGGAATTAGGAAGGGCGAATTTGTAATTTTCTACTTTGTATTTAATGTTGTTATCTTGGATTAACCATCTGCTTATTATTTTTTTATGAAAAATATTAAATACTCATGGTCAGTTACTATCAAAGCAGTTTGCTTTGAGAATAGATTAACCAATTACAAAAGCCATTTCATGCTAGGAGACTTATCTGGTTTTGTGTGCACTTGAACATTTCTAAGTCTATTGCGCAGAAATTATATATAATTCAATTTTTATGCAATTCTTCTAAAAGTGAAAGTGCAGATGCATGTGCCCAAGTCTGCAGTGAAGCAAGGCAAAAGACATGATATACATCTAGTGGAGTAAGCAGAAGAAATACCAAATCTTGTAAGTGTCAGAAATACTTAAAAGATAAGTCCAAAACAAAATCAAATTGGAATAATATGGACTAACAATCTAACATGCGAAGCCCTAAAGCAACATAACCCTAACCCTAACCATCAAACATAAATAAAAAAAACTTATGAATGGAATCATTATTCATGGAAGATAGGGAGAGAAGAGAGAGAGGCAACAATGACATAGAAGTGGCATTAAAAAGACTAAAAGAGAGAGAGACGGAGAGTTGACAGAGAAACGCAGAGGGAGAGGGAGGGAGGGAGAGAGAGAAGAAGGCAACAGATTTACCTGAAGCCGAACGATTGTCACAGCCTCACAAGCATCCGACGAGAAGCGATTAGTGCGCTCTAAGGAACCAAGAAGGGGCTGCAGGCTGAGTTCGAAAGGAAGAACAGAAGTAGTTGGGTTTTTTTAGATGGAGCGATGGAATATACAAGTCACATGTGAGGCGTGGGCCTTTTTTATTCATGTGGGGCCCAGAAGTAGTTGGGTTTTTTTAGATGGAGCGATGGAATATACAAGTCACACGTGGGGCGTGGGCCTTTTTTATTCATGTGGCGCGGGGGCCAGTGGCCCAAATCCAATACAACTTTAAGGGGTATTCCGAATTTGATATACCAACAACATGGGTCCGCCCGATCCAAATCTGAAATCACTCAAACCAACTAACCAAGTAGGGCTGGCCTCTATCCTCTAATTTCTCATTTATTTTTGTTCTTCTTTTGCATCTTTGTCTATCACTATTTGTGACCAGGGGCAGAACCAGAAAATGTGGCTTGACAATTTGAAGAAATTTCTACTAACATAAAAGGGGTTTTAGTCCATGTGGATTGGCTTGATAATTTTTTAGTCCAAATTCACTATCTTGTCAAAATAGGGAGATATTGTTTGATCCTATCAACATTCGCCAGCTGTATAAAATCTCATGCCAATTAACGCACCATCTCAATTACTTTCTTAGAATGAAAAATAAAAATAAGAGATTTCATACCGAAGGCAAATATTGATAGGATGAAACAGTATGTCCCTGACTCTTATGTCATAATCAGAAAGTAACTTTCCACTATATATTGTCCTTGTGTTGTAATTTTATTTTATTTTAGATTTTTTTTCTTTATATATTTTTCGTCAGCTTAGTGTAGGCCCTTTGACTAATTAAACTTTTTCATATGTATTCATTTGCTCTATTCTTTTCTCATCACCGTTGTCATTATCACCAGAGCCTTTTCTCACCAATTTGGAGTAAGCTGAGCTATTTCAATTTTTTCATCAATTTTATTTTTTTTCCACTATTGAAACAAATTGCAGAATACTAAGGGTCTGTTTGTTTGCCTGGAATTGAATTCCAAAGATTCATTGTAAAATAGGTGGAATACTAAAGAAGTAAAGGATAAAGGATATAAAGTGCAGATGTAGCAAGAAAGAAACTTGATCTTCTTAGATTTGATTTACTTGGTTGATTAGTGGGTATATGTGTCCCACCAAAAGGTAGGGATTATTTGATAGCAGTTTGTGCATCCTCCCATTTGTTTCTTCAATTTTAGCCACATCTAGAGTTTGTGCATCCCCCAGTGTGTGATACGGATGTATCAACACCAGTCAATCATGAACCTGAGCTTGGAACAGGGTAACCTAAATCGTTAGATCACAATTTTCTCAATCCCATTTCATCTCATGCCAATAATCCTGGTTCTCTAGAGGTGGGATGTGATAAATCGTTTTATTTGTTTATGTTGAAACGGTAACAAAAAAATTTCATTAAAGGAGAAAGAAAACACGAAAAGAGAATAAGATTAATTGTCTAAATAAAGCTTACTCGTTTTAATTTGCAAGTGGAGTCGGCTTTCAGATCTATAGAAGGTTATACTCCATTGACAGAATGGTGGGGAAATGTTGCCCTCAAGCTCAAACATATTAGATCACAATCCAAGAGAGACCGATATTCTAGTCAATAGATTAATCAAATGCTGATCTAAAATCTTGTTTCTCCCTTATTTATGTTCATTTTGATCTCAGTATATGTTCTTGCATGTAGGCCCACTCCCGGATGTATTAGGGTGGACCCCACCGCGTCTGCATTGATGATCAATGTGAAAGACGCGGTGGATGCTGCTAAGCGTGTTCATAGCCGGGCTAAGGCATAATCCAAGTCTGGTCCAACTTTAGAAACACAGTCCTGTATCCGGCCAAGCCCAACATGAACCATAAGTTCCTGGCTTGAGCCCCACTCTCATCAATCGTGTCACGCACGAGCCACCCATTTAGTCAATCGGACCGGGCTTTCTGTCCCTTGTGTAAGTTTCCGGTCACTTGTTTTGGCAAGTAAATCACTAAACTACAAGTCATACTCATTCGGGCTGGACCGAGCCAAACTTCAAGCTTACTATCACTTTATGCAGGCCCAAGTTTTAAATCCATGCCTGGCCTGAACCGAGGCAAAGCAGACTGGGTCGGATGGGTCCTGGGTTGAGCCGACCCATGAACACTCCTGGATGGTGCTGGTGCTCACAGCCACATGTGCCATGTATTGCCAGTCATTTGATGGTCATTTGGCTGTCCAATGTCCATCATCTTGCCATGTGCTAAACAAGCCTCCAATTAGCCAGCTCTCACCTAATGTGATGTCTTTATCTGAAAAGGAAAACAGATAGCTAGAGGTGAAAGCTGAAACACTCTCACTAGTTTGAAGAAAAAAAAAAAAAAAAACATAGCTCAAGTTGGTCCCACTAATAGACCCATTGCAATGAATTCAACCATAGGACCCAACTGTGAAATCCTTACCACATAAAATCACTGCTGCTACCGAACATCATAAATTCGAGCAGCTTCCTTTTATGGGAGTGGGAATGATTTGAACAGCTTGAATTCTTATCCAGTTCCAGACCCTGAAATAAATTCCATATTTCATGGTGGGGGTCACTATTGAAATGAAAAACCACACAAAATCACTGCTGATAGCATCATAAAGGAACAATGGTTGGAATTTCCTTTTCTAGGTCTCCCTCATGAATTATCTTACGATGCTTGGACTATCATCAGATCATGGCCCTATTGAGTTTGATTCTTCATCTGGTAGATTTGGGCGTCATGTTACTTTAGTATCCATGTAACGACCCGAATCACCTAGTATGATATTGTCCTCTTTGGCTGCGGAAGGGCGCACCATTCATGACTCAGGCCTTAAGGTTTTGTTCTCGGAGCCCATTAAACTCAAAAATGCGTCATACCAAGTAAGGACGGCATTGCATATATAAGCCCGAGATCTGGGCAGCCCCATGGACGATGTGGGACGTTACAATCCATTACTTTGAGCATGAGTCAGACTCAAACTCGGATTAGAGCCGTAAAAATTATTGTCAGGCCTTGGGATGGAGCCGGACCACAAAATAACCTGAATGCCCAAAGAACCCAAATTGAAAAAAAAAAAAAAGGCTGAGGGTATGTGGACCCATCCCATTTTCATTTCTAGTCCTGGTTATGGCAAAGAATAATTCGCCTATTGTTGCATTTGCTCACATTGGGCCAAGGCGCTATTGGTATAAAGATGCTGCGGAGAGGGCTATTCTCTTTTGAGTTTTAGGAAGTCTGTAGCAGAGTTTTCTCTAAGATTGTGCGCATTAAAGGGAAATCAGAGTGGGCCATCAAATCTGTTTTGTTTTTTAACACTAATCTTTTATGTGGTGCCTTTTCTTTTGTTGAGTTAGGTAGCTCATGTTTTTGCCAAGTATTGTTCTCTCCTTGGCAAAAGCCTTTATTTAGTTGGTTCTTTTGGTTTTGCTTTTCTTTTGTTGTGTTGAATGAAAATGGCAAGAAAATGCAGGCATTCTGACAGGCCTTGTAATGATGATCGGCCTAAGATGGGTTGACCATTTGGTATAGAACTTTGTAAGGACCCAAATAAGAAGAAAGATAATAATCCGCTTACCGTGCCATTAGTGGCTTCAATCTGGTGGGATCTATCTCAAACCAGGATGAGATGGAAATATTTAAAAAAAAAAAAGGGAACCTATAGGAAAAATCCCCATAGAACGCCATTGGTAAGATGAGGACCCACTAGGACTTTAGAGATAGGAGGGGTCCTCTTGCTGCTTTCCAGTCTTCATTTTATTTTATTTTATTTATTTTTTTTTTTTTTTTGCGATATGCTCGATATTGACCGGGATTGGTCGATATCGACCATTATGCAAAAATGCTTTATACATCACCCCAAGCCTGTATTTCTTTATCGTCCTTTTTTATCGACTGCAACATATGCTCTGCCGATTTCTCCTTTTAAAAAACACCAAAAAGGCCCATCATAGTGGTGGTTGGACTCTATTAAGAGATTAGTACACACAATGAAAACCTTCTTATATTGCATTATCTATCCTAAAATGTCATCAGCTTGATTCCTTTTCAATACTGACTTGTTAGAAACCTTAAACCTCCTCTAGAAGACACCCTTGGTATGCCTTAGGATATTGTACCAGTTGTCCAATGTGAAGGCATTTCTATGTCTAGCTTCGCATATAAACGGTGGATATGCTCTTAAGGACCACCATTGGTTGTAGTTAGTATCATTTTCATTTTTAGTTTTAGGGTTTTAAAAGGGCATTGTTTCTCTAGGGCATTCTTGTTAAGGAGAATGGGTCAAGATGAAATCTCAACCGCTACCAAACCTTATCTTATCCTAACTATTTGCATTCCAGTTCGTATCCTCTGTAACTAATATGTTGTGAAACCACTCTATAAATGATCTCTTTCATTATATAATGCAAGCACTCTCACAGTCGGTAGTAGGTGAGAACAATTTATAGAAACTCAATTATCTTAAGTTGGTATCAGAGCACAGTAAAAACATCCATTCAACAAAATGGCAAGCACAGCCACACCAGTTTCTGATTAGACATCCTCAACCTCCACTTTTCCCACATTTGCCCCAAATGTCTCTCATGTGCTTCTTGTCAAACTTGACAGAAATAATTTCCTGCTCTGGCGTTCTCAATTCTTACCCATACTAAGTTTTCACAACAGCTACCCTCCACAATTTGTCATGGATAAAAATGGAAGTCTCACTGAACCTGTGCTTGCTCACTGAACCTGTGCTTGCTCAGTTGGTTCATCTCTAAGCTGGTTCATCTCCTCTCTCACTGAATCTGTGCTTGCTCAGTTGGTCGGTTTGTCCACTGCCAAAGATGTTTGGCAGTCTCTCGAAATGACATATTTGGCTCAGTCCAGAACCAAGATCATGACTCTAAAGTATTAGTTGCATACTGTCAAAAAAGGATCATTTTCTATGTCAGAATGTGTGCAAAAGAAGAAGTCAATTGCTGATAATCTGGCTGCTGTTGCTCAACCAGTTTTTGATTTCGATCTCGTGTCTAGCCTACTCAGTGGCCTAAGCTCAGAATATGAGGCTTTTATCACCTCGATGACTACTCGTATTGAACCTTTTTCTCTTGATGAATTAATTGGATTTCTTCTGTCACAGGAGGCTCGTCTCGAGGAATCATCTGTTCCTATTGATTTGCCTCCAGCTAACTTGGCAACCCATTCAGCAGGTTCATTCCGAGGCAGAGGGAGTAGTTCTCAACCCAATGGAAACTGTGGCCGCGGGCGGAACAGTGGTCGTGGTCGGCACACGGGTGGTTTTCGGCAATCTGGATGAGGTCATACTGTTTGCCAAGTGTGCAACAAACCGGGTCATACAGCAGCTTAGTATGAACCTGATTTTCAAAGTAACATCCCATCTCCTGCGGCAATGATGGCTGGTTCATCTATTGGTGACACTGCTTGGTATTCCGACTTTGGTGCTACAAACCATCTCACTGCCAATTTGTCAAACTTATCCACCCATTCAGACTACCATGGTCCTGATCAAATTCAAGTTGGAAATGGTACTGCTCTTCCAATCACTTATATTGGCTCTTATGTTCTTCAATCTTCTACTCAATCTTTTCATTTAAAAAATTTGTTACAAGTTCCGAATATTGCTAAGAATTTACTCTCTATTCGTCAGTTTACTAAGGACAATAATGTTATTTTTGAATTTTATCCTTTTTGTTGTTATGTCAAGGACCAAGCGACCGGCCACATTCTTCTTCAAGGGACAATTAGGAATGGTCTCTATGTTTTGGATCATGTGGAATCTGTTTCTCCGCTTACACTAGTAGGAGAACACACTTCTGCAGACATCTGGCATGCTCGTTTAGGTCATCCATCAAATAAGATTCTGGCCATTGTTCGGCTCAATATCAGTTGCCTTTTTCTTCTACTGTTTCTTCTTTTTGTGATGCATGCCATTGTAATAAAAGTAAAAGTTTGCCTTTTAGTTCTTCTTCTTTCAAATGTTGTCGCCCACTTGAATTGATCTATTTGGATCTTTGGGGCCCTGCCCCAATTACTGGAAATGGCGGGTATTGTTACTATATTCATTTCACCGATCATTTTAGTCACTTTGTTTGGATATTTCCTCCACATAAAAAATTGGATGCACTATCTATGTTTATTTTATTCAAACTGCATATTGAAAAAATACTTGGGTTATAAATTAAGCAATTGCAATCTGATGGTGGTGGTGAGTACAAGAAATTTAAAGCTTTTCTTACTTCAAATGGTATTACACATAGCTTCTCGTGTCCTCATACCCCTGCCCAAAATGGGCTTGCATTCTATTACACATAGCTTCTCATGTCCTCATACCCCTGCCCAAAATGGGCTTGCAGAATGCAAGCATCGTCACTTAGTTGAAATCTTAGCTCGTGCCTTTGGTCCATTGTTCTATTGGGTAGCTGCTTTTACCACTACGGCTTACTTAATCAATCGTATGCCCACACCTATCATATCAAATGCTTCCCCATATGAAAAACTATTTTTCCAAAAATCCAGATTATTCTCTTTTACGTGTGTTTGGGTGCGCCTGTTTTCCAAATCTCAGGCCCTATAATAAAAACAAACTCCAACCTAGGTCCACTCATTGTGTTTTTCTTGGCTACTCTGATGTTCACAAAGGCTACAAATGCCTTCATGTATCCTGAGGGCGTCTATACATTTCAAGACATGTTGTGTTTAATGAATCTATTTTCCCATTTTCTCAGCCTGTTGTGTAATCACCATTAACCACATCGCCATCTTCACCTTTGACTGTTTCTAACTTTTCAACTCCATCGATGCCTACAACTAATGGGGTCTTACATTCTACTATCGTTGCCTCTTCTTTACAATTATCTATTCCTCCATCACAATCTCTTGATGAGACTAGCCAACTAACCCAATCTTCTGTTGCTACAACACCCTGACTCTTCACCAAGTCCATCCACTTCTACCCAACCTTCACCTCATCACATGGTTACTGGAAACAAGAATCATACCAGGCGCCCAAAGGAGTATCCAGATTATGTTACTACCAGGTACCCATTGCCTCGAGGTTTGGTTGCCCAGTGTGCTATGACTGATGTTGCGCCAACAAGCTTTACACAAGCTAGTAAAGACCCCAAATGGCGGGCTGCCATGGACGACAAATTTAATGCTCTCATTCGAAACGGAACATGGTCTCTTGTTCCACACAATTCACACATGAACCTCATCGGTTGTAAATGGGTGCACCGTATCAAACGAAATGCCGACGGATCTATTGATCGGTATAAGGCTCGATTGGTAGCTAAGGGTTTTCACCAGCAACCAGGCATTGACTTTAAAGGAATCTTCAGTCCAGTTGTTAAGCCCACTACTATTCGTCTTGTTTTAAGTCTTTCTCTTACATATAAATGGCCTTTATGCCAACTTTGATGTTCAGAATGCATTATTAGATGGGTTTCTCAATGAAGATGTGTATATGGTGCAACCATCTAGATTCACGGATAGCCTGTTTCTTTATCATGTATGCAAGTTGCGCAAGGCTCTCTATGGTCTTAAGCAGGCCCCTCGAGCGTGGTATCATCGTCTGAGTTCTTTTCTTTTCACTATTGGATTTCTAAAATTCTCGTTCCGATACATCATTATTTTTAAAAGGACAGGGCATTCCATTATTATTATCTTGATCTATGTTGATGATATTATTATCACTTGTAGTGATGTGCATCAAGTAAATGGGCTTCTTCAAATGTTGGGTTCTGAGTTTGCTATTAAGGATCTCGAGGCTCTTCATTTCTTCCTTGGCATTGAAATTGTTCCAGATCGTACAGGTTTGTTGTTGTATCAAAGCAAGTATATTCGTGATCTGCTTCTAAAAAATTAAGATGGACGGTGTGAAACCAGTAACCACACCTATGGCTGCTAGTAGCCATCTAAGTAGGTCATCTGGTTCTACACCTTTTTCCGATCCTTACTTGTATCGGAGCACAGTGGGAGCCTTACAATATCTTACTATCACTTGTCCAGATCTTGCTTATTCTGTCAACAAGGTATCTCAGTTCATGCAATCACTCAATGAGGAACATTGGACTGCTGTGAAATGTATTTTGCGCTATCTGAATCATACTATTAGCTATGGCCTTCTTTTGCAACCCATCAATCGTATGCTTCTTCATGGTTTCATTGATGCTGATTGGGCGGGGTGCCTGAATGAACAAAAATCCACAAGTGGGTATGGCGTTATCCTTGGTCCTAATCTGATTAGTCGGAGTTCTAAGAAACAAGCAAATGTGGCCCGGTCCAGCACAGTGGCCGAGTACCGTGGCGTGGCTATAGCAAACTTGGTATAACATTGCATTCCAGTTCTTACTTGTGATCAGTCCCTATTCCATGATGAGACAAATCACATAGATAATGAAAATAATAGGTAGACCCGAACTGTGGAAACATAGACTTTATCCTTTGATCGAGCATGATATAGCTTCAGGTTTAAAGGAAACAACTATAAACCTAACAGAGCATTGTGTGACCGTTGGAAGAAACTATAAATCACACATATGTATACACATTTAAAACAAAAAGTACAAAAAAGTACACCTTTCATCCTTTGTATCTATGAAGCCAGTAGCTTAACTTTATTATTTCATCCAGGTAATTACAAAATCATCATTAGAATTCAGTAAACAAGCAAAAGATGGAATAATCTCGTACACAAACAACAACAAAGGATGGACTAAGCTCCAAAATCTCTCTTTGCTGCAGCCCGACAAACAACATAAGCGGCATAAATCAGAGCATTGCATGACCGTAGGAAGAAACTAAACAGAGAGCTCAAATTTTTCCTTCTTTGATGTGGAAGCAATCATAACACTCATCTCGTCCTCAAAAGGAGAATCATGGGTTGATGAGATCTCAATGTGATTCTCAACTTGACCGTCTATGTTAAATACTTTCAAGAGTTCTTTTGAATGAGCATCCCTGTGAAATAACACCATATGTAAAGCAAAGCAATGGCAAGGAATAAATATTTATATAATTATGTGATCTTTTTTCTAGTTTTTTGAAATGTTAGGAATAAATATAATCTCTTAGGACGGTTCAAAAATATGACAATTACAAGGTTAGGAACCATCCAAAAGGGCAAATCTATTTAAGGAATATTAGTTGACCATGCTACAGCAAGAAACTAAAACAGCATTCATAATTTGTTCTACCAACTCATATGCATATGTTTCAGCAATGCAGAATTCTCTAAGACAAGAAGCAACTATTTAGAATTTGTGTGCAATGCATGCATGAAATCAGCTTCTTGAATAACCACTGAGTGAAATTAAGAATTATGAGAAGAGGACGACGACAAAAAAGAACTCACTAAGAGACTTCAATCTCTAGAGGAATCAATCTTAATAAACTAACCTTAGCATGGTGATTCTTAATAAACCAACCTTTACAACAAATTTATCTAATGGTATGTTAAAAGATAGTTCAATATAGCGGGGAAACTTGAATCATAGCATAGTTACAATTATCAAGGTTCCCTAAATAGTTCAAGCATAGATGAGATTATACTAGGAAAAAAATGATGATGAGTTCATGCCTACAAAGAAAAAATGTCACCAGCATCCCTAGAGCTATAGAAAAAGCCATCATTTTCTGATAAGTGCATCAAAGGCATAATATTAAAAAACTATCCTGGATTTCAGAAGAGCATCAAGCAACTGAAACTGGTGTTGCATCCTCAGCTGATTCACCACAGATGGCATGCCTTAAACTATACATGGCTACCATCAACTGATGGCACCCAGCCATTACCGGAATTGGTTGCCCTACTCAGATGGAGCCCAAGAAGGTCACATCATATCTTATTTAGTTATTTTAATTAATTATCTCCACATTGGCCGAATTATATAATTTAATTAATTGATTTAATTGCTATTAATCATGCACAAATCATGTTTTAATTTTCCCTAATTGTGCCCTAATTCCCAAAGTGGCCGAATTCCACATCTTGAATTAAATTCATTATTTAATTCTCTATAATACAAGAAATATTATTAAGGTGGCACTAAGGAACTCATTTTTTAAATCATCTCAACCTGTAGTCTCTCATACCAAGAACATCCCCATACCAACCCCCCCAAAACCTCCCAACCAGATTTGGTAACAGTCACTTCTCTCTCTCAAAACCTCCCAACCAGATTTGGTAATAGTCACTTTTGAGATTGCTGGAAAATTATGTCTTTAAGGAAGGAAAAGAAAAGTAAATCTTTTCTTTTTCATTAGTCCTCAAGTTTTTCCTTCTAAGCTATTTGAATGAGTTAGAAAGTTATTTGTGAATTCTTCTTGTAATATTCAGGAATAATGGGATAAAAGATGAATAATTCTGAAATAGTTGAGAAATTACTTCATTGGATATTTGGTAAGACTGAAAATAATTCACTGCTTTAAAGAACTGGAGAATTTAGCAACCACTGTTAGGGAACCAACTGAACTTCCATATTATTTTGTCAGTTTTCAGTATATCAAACCCTCCAACTACTGAGTACCATGTGCATCTCTTAAGATTGTAACTGATTAGGTGCCAAAACACTTGATTTTGTAACCATATACAAAACAGTTTAAATATGTTGAGGCTGCAGCTCATGTTACCAAGTTAATTGCTCCAGAAACAATGAATTTAAGCCTCGAAGCTCATTTTGGAGATGGGATTATAATAAAAGCTTCCACGACTTCATAGAGACAAGCTAGTTGCTTGTTTTGAAATCATTGAGTGTAATTTTGATGGTTTGATTAAAAGGGAAATTTCTGTAAAATAAATTTTAGACCTTCCCATGTAGAGTTGAACGTTCAAAATCAGAAGCTCAAAGATGTGGCAGAGATGAGCATGAAGTGGCAAGTTACAAGAGAGGATAGAAATTAAGAACAAGGATATGAGTAGAAACTTCTGATTGGTTAATAGAAGAGAAAATCAAATTATTTTGGTTACACTAAAGTTTAGAAATAATAATCATATAACACAATGAAGGGTTGGTTACACATTGAAGATCATAGAAGACAAATAAAGATCTTGAATAAAGCAGTGAAGAACTATAATAAAAGGTATGATTGAATGGAAAAGTAGAACTCACAGACCCATTTCTTCTCTGTTCGGCTTCTGGCTTGAATCTCTGGAATGATAGAAGTAAAATCTAGAAACAAAAAGATCACCAAAAAATAACACACAAAGTACTGTGCATTTTGTTTCCCCTTGAAAGAATCAATTACAAAATTGAGCATTGTTCTTCATAATTCTGGATGTTTTAAAACAGTTCATACACAGTGCAGCATGCTTAACCTGCACTCCATGACCAGGTTAATGTGGGTTTAGCAAACAAATAAATGGCAGAAAATTGGGTTACCATTTCATAATCTCTAAGCAGTCTATTTGCACAGTGGTTCCTGGGAACTGCGCTGCACGATTTACCTGGCTCAGGTCTAATTAGCTGGGCTTATCTAATTCAAAACAGCAAACCACAATGTCTACAAAAATACTGCTTATGCAATTTGGGGTTTTATAAAATTCTGACACTTGAGAACAAGTTATAGAGCTGAAATGCATTTGAATGTAGCATACTGATGGCGACAATTATCCATTAGAGGAAACAAAATATAACAGTGCTCATGCCTTCCACACAGACAAACAAAATTACAATTTTCATGTTAAAAGATCAAGCTCCCACAATGAGTATGACACATTATATAAACTGGAAAACCCACCAATATCAATTGAATTACTGCAACTACTGCTCAACTAAAAACCTGTCATTTCATCTAACAACTACAATTGATGCTCAAGTTGCTTATTTTCTTTTATATAAAAAAACTATAATTTTGCCAACAACTTACATTTATGATGTTGCAACCCTGAATACAACAAAGGGTGCCTACAAGTTAGCACTGTAGCTACATATATAAAAAAGAAACCCTTCTCTCTTTCGTCATCAATGATATTGCCTATTAAAATATTGTAAAGAACAATTGACGTATATTTATTCCCTGCATGCTGTTTTAGCCCATTGTGAAGAGAATTAAGGCATAGTCCCCATCTAATCATGATGTTTTCGGTATGCGCTCAGGTCCGTGTGAGTATCATTGTATCGCTGGCTCAGGTAAGTTGCACACTTCACAGGAGGAAACCTGATAAACATTTCCAGGAATTAGATCATATCCATACAAGTTCTCTTCACGATTTTATATACTACTGGAGTAGAAGAGCCTACTTGGGAGGATTTGTATCTGACTTGCAAGAAGGCAAGCACTCCACAAGACACTCATGGCTAGGTTCCACAAAGTATGCAATCTACGAAAGAGAAAAAGAAAGTGAGACAATTGAACATGGTTAAAAGAATGAATTCACACTTCCTACTTCCAAATCCTAGTATCTCTGTTGTCTGATCAAGCCAGCAATTTTAAATGTGAACAAGATCAGAAGTAGGGGCAAAAAGAAGGTACTTTGGAGATATCCAAATATATATGACGACCGACATTCATACTCGACACAAAATCTAAGAGATAAAAGTTTGGTTGAACAGAGAGATCTGGACTTGTTACCAACTTTAAGACTGGTATTAGAAGGGGAGAATTGGACAAAGCCGAGGTTCTTTATTCGTTTCACTTGCAAACAGTGTTCTATCAGATTTGAGTCTCTCTCTCTCTCTCTCTAATCTAAAACTAGCTAAGTCATTTAAAAATAAAACGTTCTTAAGCAACAACAAGTTGAAGGCTTAGGTTTTTCTTTTTCCAGCTATGGGGTTGGGTAGGGTCATTGCTTTGGTGCAATGGTAAAAATCTCGGGTGCCATGTGTGATAACACAGGTTCGAGACTTGCGAGCAGCCACTTTGTGCAAAATTATCAAAGGTTATGTCTATCTCTAGTCTGGACCTCCTAGGACCCTACTTTGGTGGGACCTGCACTAGGTAATGACCCTTTTCAAGGGGCTGGGTCCCTGAGAGAATTGCACATGCGAGGTAATGGGAACTTGCACATGCAATGTCGGACAACTTGCACATGTGAGGTAATATGCACTCATACATGCAAGGATGACTAACTCGCAAATGCGAGGTAATAGGGGTTCGCACATGCAAAGGAGAGGCCTGGTCACCCCAGTGAGAACTGCTGCATTTGAAATAGGGTCAAAGGCTTGGTAAAAAAATGAAAATGAAGACTGCTTAGATATAACACCTAATAAGAGTTTGGATTTGTTACTAACACATGAGTAGATAGCCTGGATTTGGATCTTGTGATTTATCAGGCCCTTGATTATTTGGATCGATTTCACCGATCATATGGCCATTGATCCATCTCAATCGGATCCCAATGAAGCAGAGGGCTTAAATCTAACTTTGGATAGCCAAGATACACTTGAGATAGGGTTCCAAATTTGAAATTAAGTACGATGAATTTTACGGGGATTTAAATCAGTCTTAATTGGGTCTGATTGGACTTCTAATCCAGCCCATAAGGATCCAATGGTGCCAAACAGTCCATATATCTGAGGCCCACTTGAACCAGGCCCAAAATCGACTTAAATCTGGCTCAAACGAGGCCCAAGCTTGTCAACCAAGTCTGGTCAACCAGATCAATCATGTGGGATGGTCTAGGTCCACATATGGGGACCCACAGTTCTAATTAAGTGGGACAACCAGTTTTTGTTAAGAAACAAGGGGTTTCTAATTTGGACCGGATAAAAACTCCTTAGTGGAAGGATTTGATTTAAGAAAGATCTACAAGTAGCATGATTCAAATACAAAAGCAAGCGGAGTCATATCCCTAAAAAGATGGGGCGTCCAAGTTGGAGGAGGTTTTCAACGAAATTCAATTCTTTAAGTTTGAGTTCTATACTTCCTAATTTGTGGATATTAGGACTCTTACAGTTTATCATTTGATATGTTTAGGAGTCGTTTGTTTTATGTTTAGAAGTCATTTGTTTTACTTATTTGCATAAGTCAATGATGCACATGCGTAATGGTTATGAATCATCACATTTATTTGCACTTTGGTCTGAAAATCTATTATTAATGAGGGAAAAACAAATAATAATAAAGTGCTAGACTCTAAAAGGTCAAACAAGTAAAATATAGTAAGAAAAAGTCTCCCAAAAAGAAGAAGAAATCCCTAATCTTCCTCCCTTGACTCAAAGAATGAAAGAATTGTTGAAAGAAGTTGAAAATTTGAACATACAATTCAAAAGACAAAAGGATGAAGAGAATAAAAGAATTAAGAAAGGTAAAGCAAAAGTTATCTCAAAAACACCTAAGAAATCACCACACAAACCAAAGACCAAAATGGGTTTTATGAAATTTCGCATGATGAGAAGGTAGGTTTATATGTTGGCCAAACCCCGTACTTGGGGAAATTAGGCCTGGCCAAACCAATGCTTGGGATTTTTGGTCTTGATGTTTAATGGGAGTCATAATACTTATTGTTGTAGATTCATAACTTGGAATATATTGCATCATTGTTGTAGTTCCTTGAATTGAAGGTAGATTCATAAGGAGTGCAATGATGGATCATAATGAATGAGTTAGAGATGGATTTTTAATTCATACATAAGATAATCTAAAATAATGGGAATTATTAAGGTTGGCAGAACTTGTAACCAAGCTTTTAGGGCATCCATCAACCCATGTAGATGGGGTTTGGATTCCATGGTCAAGCCTATATAGGGACTTGAGACTAGCATGCTTACTTCCGCATCCATATTGTTGAAGTTTCTATGTTGTGTTGGATTGTGTGATATGAGTAATTAGGTTAGGATCCTAAAAATAAAAAAAGTAATTAGGATCCTTCTTGATTTTCCTCTATTTATAATTATGTCGAAGACTTCAGCTTCATTGGGTTCACACACTTAATATAATTATGTGAATAGAATCTGAATGTTATCATCATACTGCTGAATTTATGGATTTAACTATGATACTAGTGGATTGTGTTTATATAATAGTCTCATACTCAGTGGGGTTAGTTATGTAATTTCTCTTGCACGATCAGGTACCAGTTATGGAACCGAATGTGCATATGAAACCCGGAACTCGTGTAAGGGGCTGATTTCAAGCTACCCTGTTATAAGTGTTTAGAATGACAAGGAAAAATATGGTCCAAGCTGAATTACATTATGTGATTTTTCATA
Organism: Camphora micrantha; assembly: GCA_003546025.1. Taxonomy (NCBI): domain Eukaryota; kingdom Viridiplantae; phylum Streptophyta; class Magnoliopsida; order Laurales; family Lauraceae; genus Camphora; species Camphora micrantha. The sequence goes on from QPKB01000001.1 coordinate 53,806,654, forward strand.
CTGAGAAACAATGGTATAAACTGAATAGTGGGACCAACCTGTTGGACACCCATAGATCACCAGCAAGGTTTGATGTTGACATCCTCGCACCAGAGTCGAGAATTCTATGTTAAATCTGGCTTTTAGGTCAGAGATGATTAAAACTGGCTTCTAGGCCAGAGATGCTTACACTGGTCATCAGGCTAGGCACTTTTCACTGACTACAGGTCAAGTCTCTATTATTTTGAGGCACCCATGAGATGCAAGAAACATGGGCCAGTGCACTCAGGTGATTAAGCGGTCGTCCAGAGGATAGCTCTAGAGCCCTCTCTCAATCTCTAACTGCAAATTTCTATTATTTTTTATTAATTCCATATTAATTTGTTCTCTACAATGTTGTGCACACACATGGTGTTAAAATTCTACTCAGGTGTTGCTAATATGTGAATTTCTGCCCCAATTCCAGGTAATCAGAATGTAGAAAGACAGGAGGATCCCAACAAGAAGAGATAGGATTCAATATCTGCAGCTGAGCGTCAACGAGACTCAATGCTTAATTAGAGGCTTTATTTAGATGGATTAGTTTAATTCATTTTGCACAGCAAAGACTGTCTCATATGGATTTTGTATGGTTTTATTTACCATTGTGGATTATTCTTTAACATTGAGAATTTGGACTTATCACTTTGAATTAAAGGTTGGATTAATTATGTAAATGCCTGATCCATTATGCATATGATGATTTGACTTTTGATGGTATTATTGATGCTTACTGCACACAACACGGAATTCAAAGGACCCTGGATTCCGGGTTGTGACAACAGTCAGCATAAAACTTTTGTCACAAATCCCAACATGAATTCTGAGAAAACAACATTCCTTAGGAAGAGGGATAGGCTGAAGAGGACATTGATGGAACTAGTAAAAATAGATCTGAAGAAAGTGCAACTATCTAAAGATCCCAAGATAAAATGGATTGGAGAAATAGAACTCAAATAGTTGACCCCAACATATTTGGGACAAGGCTTTGATGATGATGATGAAAACTATGGTTGAGTTTAAAATAAAAAGCTCAAGAAAAAGATATGCAATTACAATTATCTCAAAATTTAGTGAGTCGCTACTTTGGGGTGGGAACAAAAACTAGCAAATACTGAAATCTATTGAAAACCAGCTATCATTTTTGTTTTTGCTAGATTGGGTCAGTGGTTCATCGTCGTGGGATAACCTACCAGCCCAAGGATCAATCCTCGGTGGTTGTGCGAGATGAGACACCCTTACCGCTGGGGTGTAAGGATGCAAACGAGTATCCGAGCAAACGAGTATCCGAGTCTCCGATCATCTAGAGATTATGACCCGTAAAAAGCTAGGTTTGGAACCACTTTAGGTTCCGATTCATAAACGGGTTCAGGTCCGGAACCCAATTTATGCTCCGATTGATAAATAGGTCCGGTTTTGGGTCCATACAGGTTCCGATGGACCTAGGACCAGGCATACGGGTCTTTAATGTAGTAAACTATACCTCATAATCAGCTTTTGTTGGACATTTTTAAGTTTAGTCTTAAAGGTAGTAGACTTAATGCACCGTTATAAGTTGAATGATATCCTTATTTTAAGAAAAAAAATAAAAAAAATAAAAAAATTAAAAGAAGTTAAAAACCGATTTTGGAACTAGATTACGGTCCTTCGGTTGGACCTAGTTCGGAACCAGAACCGGATCCGGGTCCTCCTATCGGAACCGGGTCTAGAACCAACAAAACAAGTTCTGAGTTAGAACCAGACCTAGAACTGGAGCCGTTATTTAGAAACGGGCCTGGGTCCGGGTCAAGTACGTAGTTCCAACCAGGAACCGTTCCATTTGCAACACTACTGGGGTGTCTCATGTTTCTCTGAAAACCAGATTAGTTGATCATTTGACTAGATCGACTTTCTATGAAATCCTTTAGCTCTATAGGAATTGAGCCAACTCATTAGGAAAAAGAGGGCCAAACTCCAGTTTGAGTGCAAGCTTTCAATTTTTTATTCAATATTAAAAGAAATCCACAGTTATGGGTCTTACAGAATAGCGCTCTTCTCCATTCACTATGACTCGGTGCAAAGTGGATCTGCAAAGAAATGAGCAGAACAGAGTACTAAGTTCCAAGAAGTTTTTTACCAATCAATATTTATTGCAACCAAAGTCACCGTATCTCACAAGCACTTGCTCATTAACAACATGATGAAAATTGCACAAGTGGAAAGTACAATAAGCCTGCTACTTTAACATCTAAAATGAGACAAATGATACTGTAATTAGCTTTCTCTTATAAAAATTACTATGATCCTCCATGATTCCATCTCCATGGATCGTCATGACTTGTGAGTCGTGACACACTGCTAGGTAACCATCGAAATACAAAATGATGCTGTCAGAACTCATAGCTATGGATTGACCATAGATCAAATAACAATTCAATCTGATCCAATAAACCACACCAATAAAACATTTGAACATGGAATATAGATGGCTGTTTATCTCTTACGCCATTAATCAGATTATTAGGTTTTTTTTTCTTCAGGGAGAATTTCGGGCATACTCAATATCCATATTGCTGATAAGGCCATGGCTACTTCTGGCATGATTCAGACAAATCTATAACCCTAAGGATTGAGCCCACGCCGGAGTTTTCACTCCCAACAAATAATTGCAGAGTTCACGCTTATGCCATCAAAATACCTGATAGCCTGGGCAAACCCAGTTATCTAACTTAGTGAAAGACAGGCTCACAGGGCAGAACAGAGTCCAAGTTTTCATCTGGATAAGCAGTTAGCGGAGGCCTTGCCTAGATGAGACTCCATAATGAATGTTTGGAATAATATTGGAGTCATGTGAGCCTGCCCAAAGATGGGATTATGACATGAATTATGAGAATCTATAAATAATATCATTTCATTAAGAGCAGTAGTAAGGATCACGTTGACACCCTGTGAGTGGGCCCACTCATGGGATGATCATAAAAGCTTTTTATGAGACGATTCCAGAAAGAGGTCTATGAATTTAGCAGTGAACACAACTCTAAAGGCTATGAAGCATGACTTATAGATACAGATGTAAATCAAAACCCTATAATGTGAAGGTGTAGAAGTTGATTCGAACAAATCAAGTAAACCGGCTATTTACTTAATTAAATCGTTGATTATTAACTAATCATGTCCTTCCATGTGGAATTTCAATATTATCCAGGAAATTTAACCAGCTAAAGTTTCTTCCAAAAAATTTGGCGAAAGCACTTGCGAAAAATCCAGTCTCTTGTAAAGTCCTCAGGTTTAGAACAATCACAGCAGCTCTAAAATGGGATATAACAGCAATTGCAGGAAGACATACCACAAAGAGGTAAACATACCTGAAAATACCATTGCTCCAACGCTCAAGCATGTCACCAAGATTTACAACAAACGCTCTGCAAGATGAAGTTCTAACAATGTTAGAGAAAAAGCAGTGCTAAAAGAAAAAAATAATTTTACTGATATCCGACAGAACATTCTTCGGAGAAATGTAAATCTTAAACAGAACATAAGAGATTAGCAGTTAGAAATCTTAAGTAAAACTAATATCATATGCTACCAGTAGTTAATCAACAAGTTTCTCTGGAGACACAATGTATCTACAATTTTTCAGTATGAGGCCTAACTGCCAGCCAATCTGAGGATTGGGTTGTCCTTTCCTCTAAAGCAGAGTCACTCATTTTATTCAAGTAAATTTTTATTTAACTGTAACTAATGCACACCATTGTTCCCTCCAAAATCAATTTTTTGTGTAAAACTATTATTGCAAGACTTGGATAACAAAATTATCATTCAAAATAAAACAGTTGGATAAGAAGTGCTGAAGAGGTGTGAAATTCAAGAATGTTGAAATCAACTCGTTTCATTTGAGGAAAAGACTTGGATAAAAAGTGCCAAAGAGATAACAAATTTTAGATTGTTGAAATCAACTGGTTTCATTAGAGGAAAAGTCTTGGATAAAATGTGCCGAAGAGATGCAAAATCTTAGAATGTTGAAATCAACTGGTTTCGTTTGAGGAAAATACAGATCCAATTCCACTATCAAATTTGTATACATATTTTGTCATTTCTTCTATTCATCCAAGACACTTTCCTTTCTTAATTTCTAATAACCCCTCTCTTTTCTTGATTGATGATACTTTCTTTTATTTGGCTTTTACATGACTTCTTTTGGATTCATATTTCTCCCTTAAGAGTAATGAGTCTCCCGGTATATTGATCAAGAACCTACACAGAACTGAAACATTTAACAGCTGAGTTCTGAAGTAAAATAAATATTTGTAGATTTGGCACATATTTGAACTAACATAAGAAAATACTAATTTCCATTTTTAAATTTAATACAATAAAATTTCTACTAATAAGAACTTAAAAAAGAAGTGCACAAATCTTACTCTAAACAATTAAATCATCACCATCAATCATCAAAGCATTGTCCTCAATGATCAAAAGTAAAAATTTTCATATTTTACTTAATTTCAAATATAGTGATGAATATCATTTTGGGGACATTTCGCTGTTTCAGTTTTCGCCTCTAGAGTGTAGAATGAACCGTTTTGGAATTTCAGCCATTCTAGTGGTTTATGGTGACATTTCGGCATTTTAGAATGTTTTTGCCTTTTGGGTGGAAGAGTAGTATGGGAATTTTCTTTTCGAAGAAATATGATGGACAGTGAGGTTTCTGATTTCGCTTTGATGCTAGGTATGCTTGAGAAGGTCTACTTTTCTCCTGGAAAATCAGATGTCAGATTATGGAAACCTGATATCAAAGGTTAATTTTCTGTCAAATCCTTTTATAATGTGTTAGTAGACAACACTGCAAGGGTGGGAGGTTGGAATAACTTTTGGATCAGCTCCATTCCACCAAGAGTTCTTGTTTTTTGTTGGATTGCTAGAAATCATAAAATCCTTACTATCGATCAGTTGAGGAAAAGGAACAATATTATTGTTAATGTTTTTTTTTTATTTTTGTGCTTGATTGATGAAATCCTTACTATCAACCAGGTGCTAGAAATCATAAAATCCTTACTATCGACCAATTGGTGCATCATTTGTTGATTCAATGTCCATTTGCTCATGGTGTTTGGTCTACTATCATTAACATGTTTGATATAAATTGGGCTATGCCTGGAACCGTTGAAGATCTTTTCATTTGGTGGCGGTTTGGATGTAAGTTCTTTTCCAGAAGGATTTTATGGATCGCATCTTTGTATGGTATCATTTGGAAGCTTTGGTGGGAAAGAAATAATAGAGTTTTTCAAAATAATTGTAAATCCGTAAAAGAGGTGGTTGAATCGAATATTTGGTCTTGTCTCAGAATGGGTGGTGAAGCGGGGGGAGTTTTTAGGAGTCTATTTGGAAGATCTTACTAGATCTTGGTCAGTTTTTCTCCAAGGGGGTCGCCGTGTTAAATTTGTACAAAAAACTCCCTGGACAACTCATTTAAAATTAAATTTTGATGATAGTTTTCTTCATTCTTCTCAACGAGGTAGTATTGGAGGCGTTATCAGGGATTGCAAAAGGTAATGTGTTAAGAAACTTCTCGGGGCCTGTGGATTCTCTGAGTGCTAATGAAGCATAAGTTTATGCTCTTCTTATTGGTTGTTGTGAGTTGTAAACTTTGGAAAGCATCAATGTTGTTATTGAAGGGGATTCTTACTTGGCTATTCAATGGGGTTCTGGGGAAGCTTCTATTCCATGGAGATTGCTACATTGGGTGGAGGAGAAGAGATGCAAGATATCTCAAGACGATTGGGTGCTTCTTTTCACCATATCTTTCTAGAGGCTAATGTCATGGCGGATGCTCTTACAAAAAGAGGGAGTTTTCCATACTTCTATTCTTTTTGATGTTTAGTTGATTTTTCCTTTTGGTTTGTTGGGGGTTTCTCGTTGTATTCTTTAGTTCTTTCTCCTTTGGAGCAATAAAATTTACCATTATCCAAAAAAAAAAAAAAATGTTAGAGGAAAAAGAAATAAGACAATGTATGCCTTAACTGGCTGAAAGCTAGATAAAGACACCATTCTATGAAACATATATAAAGCAATATGTTGTTTTATACTATAGATGCCATGAAATTTATTAGTCATGATAATGCAATATGTTCCTGCTAAAAAAAGGTACAAAATTGGCTAAAGAAAAATGAATAACTATAACCTTTTTCTCGAAAGCGCTTGCTGTTTTTCTCTCTTAAAAGCGATTACAAGGGAAGTCCAAGGGGGCAAAGAGAGCAATTGTAGAAGTTTTTAAAAAGTTGCTGTAGACAATAGGAGATTTGGGATTGGGATTTCTTCCCACATTAAAAAGTTCTTCTGTCAATTAGAAAGGTTAAAATATTTCTTCCCTATTCTTAGGGTTCTACAGGAGCTAATTTTGTGCATAGAGAAAAAAAGGGGAAAGCACCATAAGCTGAAACTGGGTTCTTTCCATGTCAAATGAGGTTTTGGCTAAAATGGACAAAATTGTCCAAAATTCAGACCAAGAAGTGGTACTTCAACTTCATTTTGGCCAAACATCTGAAACCATCTGAAGTAAAACATTTCAATCATTACAGCCAAAATGATACAAAATTGACTGACATGTTTCAAGAGGAGAAAAAAATAATATATATAATAATAATATTTTTTTTTGTGAAATACGAAATAATGTTTAAATTAATACTAGAAGAGCCCAGCTATATGTCACTAAGCGATAGCTGCTCCTTGGAATCAGTGTAACATAGTTTATTGGGTATAGCTCGAGTCTCAGGTTATTAGTGTAACCATCCCTGTGCACATAAAAGGATACAGTGACAACCACATTTCCTAGCATGATTGTTTTGCCGTGGTAGTAAAAATCTATTTAAGGGTAAAGTTGGTTGTAAGATATCTCTTGATTCATGAATGATAAATTCTCTAGGGGAAAAGGATCTATGTGGCAACTAGCAGCCCTTGTGCAGGCTCTGGTTAGGGTCCCATCCAGCATTTCCTCCTCTTGTGAGTTTCTTTAGGACTAGCAGGGAATGATGTCATCCTAGTGCCACACTATGTAGCTAAGAGCAAAACTTTAGTGCCATGCAGCAATGATCATGTCAGCATGTCTGCAAAGCAAAATAAAAGGCAAAAGTAAATCCTGCAAAATAGCAAAAAACGTTGCTGACTGGACTTACCCTTTTAATGGTGCAACGTATTCCCATATCTGAGGTTTAGCATCCTTATCCCTGCATATCTGTGGATTGTAGAAATAATCAGATGTTCTACTACAATCCATGAAAATCTTAAAGGATATTTCTAAAGAACTCCAGATTAATTCATGCTTGAATATCTACACATCTGTAGCCAAAAGAGTAAGCAAGGAATAGAAGCAGCTCATCTATTGCGCCAGATTGATCAGGCCCAATCCTTTATGGGCAACCCCCACAATCCATAAGGTCATACATAACTTCACACATGGGTCTTAGTGTGCATATGTACAATTACTATAATTAGTGGATTATGATTAGCCTTTTTTAGGTAGCAAATTTGTTTTATTCACTGTAATCTGCCTTGATTGTAGCCATAGAATGGCATTTTGTGCATTATAAATATACAGTCGAATCCCAAAGGGACAATGACCATTCCATCACAATTTTCCTAATACTCTTCCTCTGATTACATGGTATCAGAGTAGGGGTCATGCTCAGTATAGGGTTTCCAGATATCTATTTTTTTTTTTTTTTTTTCCCTCTGTCGATCTTTTACAGATTCGGATTCTGAGAGTTCGGCTAGACCTTGGCTTCATCAACTGGATCTTGCCAAGTCTTCAAAGATATCTTCTGTCAATCATCTTCTGAGAAGTCGGCAGACCATTGTCAAATCTTCAGCGATATCGTCTTTGCAAAGCAACCTGCAGTCAGCATTCATCTGTCAATCCTTGTCTTGATTGAAATTTTACTAGTGTTCTAATCCTAATCATCTATTAATACTCTCTTCCAAGCCATCAGAGGAATTTTAAGGAGCAATGGATCAATGGAATTGTGCAACTGTGCACACTGAGGAATTGCTGGACTGGTCCTTTCATGCAATCATCAAGTGGGCCCCACCTCTGCTTATCCAATCAAGACAAGATTTCAACCTCGAGGTCACCGGATTATTCAAGGATTTTCTGCTATTTTTTCTAGGATTTTTGAAGCATAAAAGGTTGGTTATCTCTGCAGCTCTCCTAGTTGAAACTTTCTTGGGACTATTTTCTTCACATCATTAGATCTCTTGATCTATTGGTTGGATCTGATTGATTTTTCAAGTACAAGAACACATACTATTATAACCTGGCAGTTGGGTTAGTGATCAAAAGTCTTTTAAGGTGAATTTTTCTCTTTCCATAGCTGAGGTAGAGTCATTGAAGCCTATTTTTTCTTGAAATATTTGCTGTTGTCGTTTTTTCTTTAAATTATTTGCTATGGATTAGAGCAAACTAATTCCTAATTGTCTCAAGGGTGGTAAAAATTATGTTGGGTGGTCATTCCACCTCAAACATTTTGTTCAAGCCCAAGGGTTGGCTGGTTTTTTGGATGGAACCTCGATTGAACCAATAGATGACAAAACTAAAACCACTTGGATACAAATAACTCAAAGGTGGTGACTTGGATCTTAAACTCTGTTGATCCATCTATGACATTGTCCCTCCAGTCCTTCAACAAGGCCTTGAGATGTGGAAACGTCTGAAGAAACTGTATCATCAAACCATCAAATCCTGAAAATACTATATTGACACGGAATTGCCAAAATACAGTCAAGGTGAAAAAACAATACAAGAATACTATAATGGATTCCTTACATTGTGGCATGAAAAGGATTCTATGATCCTTGACACTGGACACTGCCACACATTCTCAAGTAATGAAATTGCAGGAGGAATCCCATATCAGCCAATTCCTGATGAACCTTCATCCTGAATTTGAGTCTGTTCAAGCAACCCTCATGAATAGGGAGACCTGCCTCAACCTAGACACTTGTGTCCAAAAAGTTCTTCGAGAAGAACTCTGGCTTTTAGTCTCAAGACGTTTTTGCCAAAGAGCCAAAGGCTTCCATGCCTCGTCATCATTTGAAATAGCTCTTCTATTTGCCAAGGGCAAACCGATAAAATGTTTTGAATGCGGAGTTCAGTCATGTTGCATAAAATTGCAAAAAGAAAAACTTAAGAGGAGAGGCCACAGTATTTCAGAGCGCACCATATGTCCACCACGAAAAATGAGCCTCCACAAAGGTGTCAAAACCCAAATACAGTAGTGAGTAGTCTTCCAAGCCTAGCCCAATCCTGCTAATAAAGAATCTACCTCTCTGGCTATTCTCCTCACACCATATCAAATTCAAGAAATCATCCAACCATATGTCATCTGCGGAACATTATCTTTTCTCATCCAAACCTTATACTGGAACCGAACAAATTATTATTGCCAATGGTCAGAATTTGTCCATCCCCGGTAGTGGTTCCACCACCTTTTCTACCCTACAGAACCAACTATTACTTTGTCCCCTGTTTTCTTTGTTCCTAATTTATTGACTAATTTACTTTTTGTTGATCAATTAGTTAATAATGGTCCATCCAGTTCATTTTACATCCTCTAGCTGTGTGATACACTACCAACAAACTAGGAAGGTGATTGGGACAGGGAGTAGCCATAGGCAAACCCTCTTGCTGGACATCAGACGAGGAGCATTGTTTTTATCTTCTGCTAACTCTCAGAAAATTTGTGGACCATTTGGCATTGTCTCCTTGGTCACTTACACAATGATAGACTTCTTTTCTTATTTAAGAATTGAATTCCTCAGTGAATTAAAGAGTTTAATTCTTTGTTAAAGTTTCAGTGCATTTCATGTTGTTTAAGAGTCATGCTTTACCATTTCCGGTTCACTTTGCACAGGCGAAAGGCCCCTTTGATATTATTCACAATGATGTTTGGGGCATTGCACCTCGATTTGTAGGCTCAGTTATTGATACCATGTCACATTTATTGATGATCATTCATGTTTTCATGTTTCACTTGGATTTATTTCTTCACAATAAAGCTGCGGTTTTGCCTACTTTTAAAGGACATTATTCATTAAAAAAAAAAAAAAAATTCCTTTCCCTTGTACTCCTTAGTAGAATGGGGTTGCCAAACACAGGCATCGGCACATTCTTGAGACAACTAGGGCCATGCTTTTTAAATTTAAAGTCCTCTCCATCTTCTAGTGCGAACCAGTTCATACTACTATTTATTTTATCAATAGACTCCCAATACATGTATTGAATAACATTTCCCCGTTTCGATCCCTCTTTCATTCACCCCTTAAATGTACACATTTACATATTTTTGGTTCTCTCCTTTTCATTCATCTTCCCTCTTTAGAAAGAAAAAAATTGTCTCACCAAGTGGCCAAATGTGTTTTCCTAGGCTTTAGTGATGAACATAAAAGGGTTCCTATGCTACGATTCAAAGGCTAGGCGCACCACCATATCTTTTAATGTTGTCTTCCTTGACCATGTTCCATTTTATTCTCTTCAAAATAATATTTGTTAGAAGTTTCATATCTTCCTCAGTTCTTTGGTTCCATTTCTACACCTACTTCTAAAAAAGAATTGCAGGTCTATAGTTGACTGCTGCGACCTCCTTCCACTGCACCTACTCCTAATCGCCCATCTATGTTGGATCCGCAATCACAAGTATCATCCCTCCTGACCCACCGCCTCTACGGCATTCCACTCTATCATAAAACCCTTGCCCATTCTAGTTTTTCTGCATTTTTACCTCTACACCCTATCTCTGTCCCTTCTTAATCCCCAGCCAAAGATATTTCTTGTTCCATTTCTCAGATCACGGATGCTATAACAGAGGAGTTAATTGATCTCAAATCAAATCTGACTCGGGATCTAGTTCCCTAACCTTTTAGAGTCCAGTAATAAGTAGTAAGTGGGTGTATTGCTTGAAGTTGTAATAAGAATGATAAAAGGCTCGTCTCATTGCACAAAGATATAAGCAGGAATATGGCATTAATTATGAGGAGACCTTTCCCCCTATTTTGAAGATAACCACCATTTGCACCTTACTTGCAGTTGCAATTCGTCGTTGGCATCTTTGGAAAATAGACGTAAAAAATGCATTTTTGCATGATGACCTCCAAGAGACTGTCTTCATGAAGCCACCACCAGGGTATGTTTGTACTCCGAATCATATCTATCGCCTACCTAAATTTTTCTATTGTCAGAAGCAGGCTTCGAGGACATGATTTGAAAATTTTTGAGGTGCCATTCTTCAAGTCGAGTTCTACAAAAAGTAACCATGACAACTCCCTATTTATTAAGCGCACTCACCGTGGTTGCACTCTGTTGCTTCTATATGTGGGCCATATGATCATTAGTGGAAATTATGATTCAGGTATTGCTGCTCTTAAATTAGAGTTGATGAGAATTTTTAAAATGAAGGATCTTGGCCCTATCACCTACTTCCTTGGACTCGAGATTACTCACTCAAAAGATGGTATCCAGATCCGACAAAAGAAGTATGCTGAAGATTTACTCTCCCTTGCTCATCTGACAGACTCCAAAGAATCTGATACTCCACTCGAGTTAAATGCTAAACTTAGCAAGAATTGACGATGGTTCTCCTCTTCCCGATCCAATTATATCCCATCGAGAAAGGCCACTTATCTCCTGGTAAGTGGCGAAAGTTCTCACCTGGCTGCACAGGGTTCGAACCCTAGGTACGCCACCCCTTTCCACTTGTGTGGGCTTTCTTCCCACTCGTGCGGGTTGTCTTCCCACTTGTGTGGTCCTTCTTCCTGCTTGTGCGGGCTGTCTTCCTGCGTGTGTGCATGCTCTCTCTTGGGTCCCAAAAATATAAATCAGGGGGACTCTTGGTCGGGGCTATTTTACTCTTCTACTTCCCCCATGGATCTTTGAGGTTATGTTGATAACGACTGGACATGATGCCTTGTATACTGGCTGGTGTATGTTCCTCAGCACTTCTCTCATCTCTTAGAAGTGAAAAAAGGAACCGTCTCTAAATTCTCTGGTGAAGCCGAGTATAGATCGATGTCGTCAACAACAGTGAAGTGATTTGACTTTTTGCCTTCTCTGGGAACTTAGTGTACCTGTTCTTGGCCATACTCCTCTCAATGCTGACAATTGCAATGCCATTCAGATCGCCAACAATCCCGTATTTCATGAACGCATCAAGTATATTGAAGTTGACTGTCATTTCATTAGACAACATGTTCGCTCAGGTCTCATAAAGCTTCTTCATGTCTCTTCTCCAAATCAACTTGCAGATTTACTCACCAAATTTCTTCACCATCTACGTCATGATTTTCTCACTGACAAATTCGTGCTTGTTTCAATAACACATCGATTTGAGAAGAGGCAGAAAGAGGAGGGGGATTCGGGTTTGTATAAGTGGCTCATCTATTGCGCCCAATTGATCAGGCCCAATCCTCGACGAACCAACCCACGATCAAAAAAGTCATACATATCTTCACATATGGGTCTTAGTCAACATATGTACAATTACTATAATTAGTGGATTATGATTAGCCTTTTTAGGTAGCAAATGTATTTTATGCATTGTAATCTGTGTTGATTGTAGCCATTGAATGGAATTTTTTGCATTATAAATATACAATCGAATTTGAAAGGGACAATGACTATCCCATCATAATTTTCCTTTACTCTTCCTCTGATTACAGTCGCATGCTTTACCAAAACTGCTGATTATCTAAAGGATAACAATGATTAAAATAAAAAATAAAAAAAAGGTCTAGTCATACTTGAAGTCCCATAACATCATCTGACGCCAATAGAGTAATCAAACCATAGTCAGAATGTGCTCCAGCTCCAAATATTCCCTTAGTGGGATCAGAAATTCCACCTAAAAATACATCAAAACACCATCATGATAATAATTTTATAGAGTGCAAATGACACAGTGCTATAATAAAAAGACATAACCTGTAATTTGTCTTGCACCTTCATAATGAAGCAAGCGCAAAATTGCAATAGGTTCATCAAGCATTTCTGGCTTATCGAAGAAATCACCATCTAGGTCAAGTGCAAGAGCTATGATCCTAGCAACTGATTTTGCCACTCCACTGCATGTAAGTAAATATAAAAAAAAATAAAGTGAGAAGACATACAATCTATCCATGTATTCGTTCCTTTTTAATAAAATTTTCTGTTACTGATAAAAAAAAATCTATCGATGAGTAATTACACCCATAATCACTACAATTGGCACTTTATGCATGTCAGACATTCCAAGCAAGCGTACATGAGATTATGAATGCACCAGTACAACTGAATCGGAAGTGCAGTAAAAACAAATGGATCGTTAAAGGGATTAGTAGCATGATGAGAAATGAGTGGCACACCTCAACTAAAATTCTAACTTGCAAAGCAAGGGAAAACCTTAGATCAATCAATCCTCACATACAAAGGAAATGAGCTGGCTCACAAAAGACAAGACATCAACTAGACAATGACCCTTGGAGTTTGCATCAGTTCTTCCCATTATCAAACACATCAAGAAGCTTCCAACTGCTCATTATAAAACACCAATCTTAGTGAAGTTTTCGAGAAAGGAAAAAGTAGAGCTGAGAGGATAATCCTCGAGGAATGAAAAAAGTCAACAAGATGGAATGAGCACATGAGAGCAGGACCAGCAGCCTTTACCCGTCCCCAGTTATTGGTAGTTGAAGTCCAGGGACAAAACCAATTGTTAGTTTGTTACCAGTAGTTACAAAAAGTTTTCCTTGAAAACTAAATTGCAGTGTCAGATATCATTAGCCTCGTCACTGCTTTTGGAGCCCATCATCGAATTCATTTTGAAAGGGAGAAATGGGCTGGCTTGTTTCAAAATGTTAAGGTGATGGGCACAGCTCTAGTATGTAGGAATCCTCAGTAGACCAGATGCAACCTCCTAAAGAGAGGTAATCTATAGTTCTATACTACTGCTGGTTAAAAAGTGCAAGCATTAATGCAGAGTAGTATCAATTAAAAGTTGTACACTGAAACATTAGAATGTACTGCAGAATAAGCATCACATTTAACCTGTTCAGGATATATCTTGATTCGCACATTCTAAGGGTCAACAAAAGATGACAGCTGGTTGTGAGTTTTGTTGTAAGATACTATCGCACAGTGCTACTAAAATTTTGGAACAAAAACATTCCGGTGCAGCTTTGAAATCGTTCTATTGCCTGGATTTAACACACCAAACCATTCTTTTGTACTTTTTCACCAGATTAACATTTTTCTTTAAATGTCATCATTTGACTGGCTTTAAAAAATGTCACTGAAAATTTGAAGAAATGTTCATAAGAAAACATGTCCATGTCAAAATAACCAAATAAGTCCTTGTAAAAATTTTATTTAGCTTTAGAACATAAATGTAGTTTTTGGTATTATGTTAACGTGCTAATTTGTTTAGTTTGTTTCTCAGATTTCAAACCTTTTGGTGCTAAATTATATTGCTGACATTATTGACCGACCATCATTGCCACCAAAGAGAAGTTTTTGGCTCCATCACTGGTGGAGTGTATCCTTCGCGGTGAATAATTTAAGGGCATTACTGATGCAAGAAAGGCAATTTTTAGGCATGTGCTGGGGGCTATTAATGGGGAGGCAGATACCCTTGCCAAGGCAGGATGACAACTGACAATAGACTCAACTTGTAAATGGGTCCATAATCTCTATGGATCAAGGCTCCTTTCCATGTGTTTCCATTTCTTGCACTTCATTTTTCTCATCGTGAATGAAGTTTTTTGGTTTACTTTCAAAAGAGATTTTCGTTTCAAAATTGAAAGGATGCATAATCTTTGTACTAGGACTGGGAGAGACTAAATATTTAAAGATGAACACTGAGGAATAAGAACAGCCCAAAGAATAACTTACAGTGCTTCTTGGTGATACTTCTCCATAGTCAGCCTCCATCCAGGTAACAGATCTTTAAGGAAAAGTTTAGACATCATGAGTAACGTTTTCACAACAATCTAGAAACATTTGTTAGTATGCATGTTTGTTTTGTTTCTTGCTTGAATAGCTCAAAAGTATCTCTTATCGAAATAAGTAGGCAGAAATATAAAGGTAAAACATGCCACAAGCCAACAACCTCCCAATAGCTGATATTCCTAATG
The DNA here is from genome assembly GCA_003546025.1 of Camphora micrantha. NCBI lineage: Eukaryota > Viridiplantae > Streptophyta > Magnoliopsida > Laurales > Lauraceae > Camphora > Camphora micrantha. The sequence continues at coordinate 53,821,801 of QPKB01000001.1, forward strand.
TTCTAATTATTCAAAATCAGCATCAACGAACATGGTGTAGGTGGATAGTCAAATCATTGTTGAATAAAAAAATCACAAAGTAAAAGGGCTCCGATCCAATCCTAGCCATCCATTTTGTTTAGCAAACATTTTACATCATTGAGTATGCTGAAGAACAATTTCGCAGCTACAATTGCTGTTAAATGAATGATCATTGTGTGTTCATGGCAAAACATGGTTTTAAAATTCAAAGACCAGATGGGAATTTCACTGAGTGAGCTTGAAGACTCGGGACTTGGTGAAGAGACATATATATGAAATCAATATAAAAATAATATTAAAAAAATAAGCTTCAACTGTAGATCTAGTCTCATTTTCTTAAAAAAGAAAAAAATATCTAGTCTAGCCAGCTAAATTGCATGAGTACATGAACTTGTAAGTTGTAACAAAATTCCTACCAATATGAGGTGTCTGATTGGGCAAATCAGAAAGCATAGGATCTGTACATTCAGAATAATATTTAAATAAATTTGAAAGGAAATACTAATCTTTATCCAATGTCTCTGAAGAGACAGGAAGTAAAAATTTCAAATAGAAACAATATGAAAATATGGAATCAGTATAGATAACATAGAATTTTTACTCATGCAAATGATATCAGTATCACTTAGATTTCAAAGGAAAAATTACCAATTGAAAATAATTTTTTAAATTAGCACTATAAAAATCCTGGAAGAATTTTGAAATTTTGTCATGTTCGATGTATCCAACACAAAGAATCCATGCAACTTAGCTTGCAGTTTTGACCGACTTAAATCTCCAACTTTTGACCGAGTCACAAGGAACCTAATCATGTCCGCTCAACTTAGATGAGCCAAGTCAAGTTTCTTCAAGTTTTTACACAATGCAGAATGGATTGGCTAGGCTAAAATTATGCCTTCATTGTTGATGAAAAAAGTTTTCTCATCTCGATGAGTGATTCCTCTGTTCGATTCTATATGTGTATGTGTGTGTGTGATGTTAACTTTATACAAGGTATGAACTGAAATCTGCAACCTAGTCATACAATTATTTTCTTTGCTGGAGGATTCTTTAATCACTGAATTTGGCATCGAAGCTGGGATCAAGTTGAGAATCATGATTCAATGATCATCACTCAGATCAGATGATGTGCTTTTTGTTGAGAAATTCCTTCATTGAATGTTTTCAGTGGAATAAACTTATTTCAGTAGTCTCTTCTGTATTTCCCATTGAAAGATAGCAAACAGTTTTCGTAATAAGGAATGGTTTCTTTTCGTTTCTCTTATATATGCATCTTACAAGAATTTTTTGCCTAGATATTAGAGAGATAAAACTTCAAAACAACTATTGATGGCATTGCTCTTTCACAAGAGCTTTCAGCCCTTCATATGATCCATTCCACTAATTCCGTGAACAGAGATCTAAAGTGGCAACAAAAAACTGCACAATTTAGTTTCAATGATAGATAAGAATTACTTTCACCAAAAAAAAAAAAAAAAACACACATATACCTTCAGAAGGCCACAAATTCGGTCCATAAAATGGTTTTTCTGCTTGTGAATAATCTTCTGACACTTCAACACCAATATAATACCCCTCCTTGTAATCTCCTGTAATAAGATGCTTGCTTAGGCCAATGTAAAAGCCATGTTCTCAACACATTTGTTTAGGATATTAAGAACTTCAACAATGGCTAGCATCTGAAACCGAGAAAAGTATGAATGGGAAAAAAATCATAAAACCAACCATGCACTTGATTATCAGGATCCAGAAGTTCATCTAAAACAGGTGTGTATCCCCTATGCTTTTCATTCCTCAGTACCTTCATTTTCTCCTCTTTCGGAATATCAAAAAACCTCTTACTTTGTGAGAAGACCTCATCCATAAACTCCTGGCTGATTCCATGATTAACTACATAGAAAAATCCACAATCCAGGCAAGCCTGATGCAAATATCAACATGAAGGCAACTCAGACATGATAAGTTAACAAAATACAGTCAAAATATAAAGGAAAAATACGAGAAGAAATAAAGTGAACACACATTTTGGTAAACTATGCAATCCTCTGTATTTTTCAAACAATTGAGAGGTACCCCACAAAATTCTGAACTCAAACAAAATAACACTTGATAAAAGAGGGGAAAGTCTGTTTCCTTTCTTTCTAAGAGAATACAAATTTAGTTGACTAGATGTATCCCAGTTTGTGATATCTATTCAGGGCCTATTAGTTTGCATGCAATTGAATTGCAAGGATTCTAAGGAATGAATGAATGGCTAAAAGTGGCCAAAATTGAAGAAACAAAGATGAAGATTCCCATGTAATTTCTCCTTTAATGAATAATGAATTTGAGGGGAGATGGAAAATGAATACCAAGCTTACCATGAATTCCTAAGAATCCAGTTTCATGAAAACAAAGGGGCTCTTACTTACACCAAAAAAGATGGATTCAAATGTAGAGACACCACTCTACATTCCCCAAAATCCTTGTAAAATCGTGGGGCCGTCTGTTTATGTCTCTACCTAGGAATTCATGGTCAAATTAGCTTCATCAAAGGATTAGGTGAGGGGGTGAAAGATATAAGGCGGAGATGTAGATGAGACCTTGACTTTCCTAGTATCTGAATTACTACTGTGATGGTCAGGTACTCATTTCCCATCCTCCCTTGATTCAATTTCTATTCAAGGGGGTGTTATTTGATGGTTATTATTCTTGGATATTCACCTTTCATTCTTCAGTTCTAGGAAATACGAAACAAACAGGCCCTATATATGATCACCCATCATATGGAAATGTCTTGAATTAAATGACCCACTAATTATTATTTCATTGAGGATCATCTAGACTGAAGAAGCTAACCGTCATTGCTACTGGAAAGGTACTGGAGGACTATGGTGATGTATGTATACAAAGAACCAAGACCAAACAAAACCCAATATTTAGGAACATGTTACTCGCTAATTACCAACATATAGCTTCCTTTACAACTCCATACAAAGATTCAACCCCATTTCATTCCTGGTTTCCGATGGCCAGATTTCGGCCCCAACAGGAAAAATAGTGCCAAAAGATACAATTTTTTGCAAACTCGCCTTTTCAATTCAGGTGTTAATTTGCCCGCTGTAGTACTGTGATTAACAAAGATGGTTAGTTTTAAGTAGATCAAAACAGCTGATATGTTCGAATTAGCATCAAGAACTGCATGGACTTTTACATTGAAATCCAAAACTGAGAAGAAGGGTTGTCATATGAAGGTGCTTGATTTCAGTTTATCTATTCATTGTCGCCGTAACAACCATGGGCTAAAAAAAGCGTTCTAAATCAATGTAGACACTACCATTAACACTGATTTGAAGAGGAGAAACTTGCAGATCAGAAGAAACGATATTTCCTACGATTCGTACCTGTTTGAGAAGAGTAACGGACTTATGAACGTCTGGATCGGAGAGATCGATGCAATTGAGGGCCGAGATTTTGGAAACGGACGAATCTCGGAATCCGTTCTGCTCCATTTTTCACGTAATTCTGGTTTTTTCGATTGAGAGTGGGGATGTGGTTAGAGAGAAGAAGAAGAAGAAACGAAGAAGAAGACGAGCGTAGCCGTAGATTCGAACGAGTCCTTTTGGTTCACGGAAAATCAGTTGGTGTATTTATCTCATTCCGAGAATCTCAACTGGAACCAAACTAAAATTTGGTATTCCGAGGGGGCATTGATTTAGTTGTGCTCCTCGGTTTGTGGGTCATGGACCCCACCTCTTGGGTGAGGTTTTTTTCTTTTTTAGTTCTTTTATTTTATTAGTTTTATTTTTTTCATGTAATTTCCCGCACATTGCCATCAACAAACACTCACCGAAATCTCTCACCATTAAGAGCCACAGCAATCCCTAATCAATTATGTGGAAGGAAAACCTAGTTGTTTATGTGTAAGTAAGGAGGCTCGCAAATTTGAGTTGCTAGTGGATTGACTATGCCTTATAAATAGGGATGTAAATGGGTTCTCGATTCTCCGATTACCTGAAGGTTCCGACCCGTTAAAAATCGAATCTGGGTCCTTATTTAGGCCTCGATAAGTAAATGGGTCCGGGTCCGATTCCACCTTGGTTCGGACCATAGATCCGAGACCTGATATATTACCTTAATTTTCGAAAATTTCTCTTCAAAATCATATTTTTTTAATATCATCCTCTACTTAGACTCGGACCCGTATCCAGACCCGTCCCATATATGGTTCCGGTTCTGAAGTCAAGAAATCGGTTTCAAAATGGTTCTGGATCCAGATCCAGTTCCACCTTATTCTTAACGGTTCCGATTTAGGGTCCACTATGGACCCGAACCGAAACCAACTCATTTACAACCCTACTTACAAATATAAGGACCGTGTCCACGTTTTGCACTATGTGGTCCAACTGATTTGGATTGTCCCAAAGGCAAGACCCCTAAATTTCACTGCCACACCTATGATGATAGGTGGGTGGATTGTAGAGCACATTAAAGCAGGAGAACATTTTTTGTCACCCTTATCATAGGGCCTATTTGATTAAAGGCATTTGCATTGCAAATACTCTATTTGATGCAACAATTCAAAATTTCAGACCGCATTAAAAGCCACTTTTAGCTTTAAAAGATTCCAACATTCCAAATGGTAGAAGAGGGTGGAGGCTTTTGACTTCTACTTGGGGCAGTATTTGGAATTACCAAAATTCTCTGGGAGAAGAATTCTCATAACTCTTTCAAACAAACAAGCCCAATGTGTGGAATTTTGTGTCTTTGCCGTTAACCAGGGGATCTAGATCTCTTACAAAACAATGGGATTGAAAATCTTGCCTCGGTCCAGGGGATTGGTGCTACTCATCACGGATGATGGTAAATTCAAGGGAGTGTTCCACCTTTGGGAGGGTCCAAAATTCTATAAAAAAACATGAATAAAATATTATAACAAGGAGGTTAACACGTTTTATATTGATAAATATGACGGTAGCTCCAGCTTCTATGATAGAGTTGGTGGAGTTGCATAAGCAAGGGCGGATCCAGGAAATTAAACATGGGAGCTCCAAGGAAAAGAAATATTAGAGGGAGGGAAAGAACAAATGCGAAAAAAAAAAGAGGAGATTCTTGAAAATTTTGAACTTCTTTCACGAATGGGTGGGGGGTTTCATCCCCATGCCCTTATATCTGAGTATGCACCTAGGTATAAGACATGTATTTGTGTGGGTTTATAGTGGATGCCGTGTGAGGGACGTCAGGGAACCACATAAATTTCTCATGAAGAGGGCAGCCTTTCATGTCCAGATGGCCCTAATTGATGCACCTGCGGTGCACCATCAGAGACTAGCAATGCTGTAGCTCGGTGCAGAATGCAGAAGTGCTGCGTGGACGTGCAGCTGCAGGGAAAGTTCCAGCGATTAGAGGCGTGGAGGCAACGCCTCGGATGAGAGGGTCCCAGGCGCTCGCCTTTTTTGACCCACGAAGCTTTTTGTGCAAAATTCGTTGCCATTTGTCAAAACCCGCAGTGCATTTTCCATGTGGAGCAGACCAAACGTCAAGACCACTCCCTTCATAAACGAGATCTTTGAAAAAACAATCACAATGTGGGGACGAGGACGATTGTAGCTGAGCTGATGTTTCTATTACGATTTAGGATTCTTATGCAAGGGATTTTTCAGAGCTTCCCAACTCATGAACGGCCCATTTTAATTTTCATTGTTTGTACAGTGTTGTAGAAATTTTTTCGAGCATTTCATGGAAAACTCCTTCAAAGTACAAATCCGAATCCTCATGTTGTTTCGTCCAATTCATATTCAAATAACTATGTAAACTCGCTTCCTTGATACTTTCATTTCAAAAAAGCAACTGAAAGGGTATATTATCTTGTGCAAAAGATTTTAATAAAACATAATATTCCCGATCACTAAAAGTACTCATTTGTCCAACTGTATTTTCGCTTCGCGTAGACATTCATTGATGGAGTCTAGATTTCATGTTTCATAAAAATAGAGAGATACTGTTTCATCCAATCCTAAATCACCAACCGTGTAAAATCTCTTCCTTGAATTTTCTAATTTCAAGAAAGCAATTGAAAGGGTACATTAGCTGGCATAAGATTTTACACAATTGGCAATTTAGGATTGTATAAAACAGTATCTCCTTGTTTAATCTTTTAATTTTTTAGGAATGAGAATTCATTAAAAGTGATAAAAAATCAACAAGGTACATAAAAGAACAGCCAAAAGTGTTTCACAGAGGAATCATTTACTGGTGAGGATCCACTTAAAATGAAATGATGTTTCCGCTTCCATGATACATTTTCTGCACAATGATGGTAAAGTTGATTCGGGCATTCCGCTCAAAATGAAATGCTATTTCCGCTCCCATGACACATTTTTCATGCATTCATGCGAACATTAATTTATTTATCTGTTTTTCCTAACTAAAAACATCATCACCAAGCATGGAATTTTTAGCACTATGGAAAATTGTTTTTACTTTTCACGCTTTTTTTATTTTTTTGGCAAAAAACCAACCATACAAACATGCCCTTAGGATATCAAAGAGTTGTTATTTGTTGCTCCTTGCCTTCCTTTTCGATTAAGAACGTAAGGCCACCACAAGATTCGAATCTTAATCTGTCGGTTGCAATTGAGCCCGAGTGATCTCGGCCTAACTCTGACACTATTTGTTGCAAAAGTGGCATGGCAGAAAATACTAGCGATTGATAATCAGCCATGAAGCACAAACACACAATATTAAACCTTATCCACAGGAAAGAGAAACTTTCCACTCTCTCATTCTCTCTTAGGTCTAGTGTTAAAGACATGGTTTCAGAAAAAAGTCGGTAATGGCTTGTACAGTTACGTTATTTAACATATAACAGTCATAACGATCAAGGTATAAAAAATAATATAAGAAAAAGGGTTCATAACGGTCATAATGATCAATATAATGGTCCATAACGGCTGATATTTTGAAAATAACGGTGAAGATATTGGCAGGTGCTGATTTTTTTTTTTTTTTTTTTAAACTTTCCTCCCCCTACTGTTTTTTTCAATTTTTTTTCCTAAATCATTAGTAGAGCTTTTTAAGGTTGTGCTAGAGCTTCCCAAGCATTTTTTTTTTCACCCAAACTGATCATGTGATTTACAATATTCTTTTAGATTCTCATATGATGGCTTCTTCTCTCTTCAACCATAATACCTCTATGTTCATACTTTGCGGCTTTATTTAATTAATTAAGCTTGAAGTAGTAGTAAATACTACTTGAAAGTTGAAAGTCGCTCTCAATTTAATTACTTGGTGATTGAGTAATTGAGTGCTGTATATCTGTATTATTAGCACTAGTTTCTGAACTTGAAATGTTTAATACTAATTGTTAGTTAAGAATTATGTTTGCATTGCATATTGTGAAATTTCAACTTATTTTAATATATACATATAAATCTATTTAATTCGGAATAGACTTTACAAGTTTTAAATAAGATAGTAATACATAATGTTTGACTTAGGGGGACTGATGTTTTGCTTTAGAGTGTTTAATAATGAAAAATAATATTATTTTCTAGCATTTTATAATATTTTAGATTTTTTTGGATAATTTTCAATTTTTTTGGTAAAATAAAAATTCACACTGCGATGGACCATGATGACCGCGACGCGACACAATGCCTGTGATGGCGACCATAACTGCAGTTCTAAACCATGGTTACATAGTACATCATATATATATATATATATATATATATATATAATCTCTTTCTTGGCCTACAAGAAAAAGAGCTTCTAAATTCACACCACATTTTTCTTTCCACACTCACAATTTCTATTTTTTTTTATTGCCAATATATACCTTAGGGAAAATCATCAAACTACATTTCTCCCTCTCCAGGCCCTTCGTTGCCTCCGCCTCCCTATGTCCCTCTCCCTACCCTCCCCCACCTCCCTCTCTCTCCGTCTCTCTCCCTCCGGTGGTGGGGTTGTGTAGGGAAATGTCCGAAATCCCACACCTCAATGGTAGGTGTAGAGAGAAAGAGTATGTGGAAAGAAAAATATGGTGCACATTTAGAAGTTCTCCTAAGAAAATTGTAGTATACAATTACCAAAATACCCCTTACTTTGAAACTCCCTAGCTAACCCCATCAGTATCTCAGGTGATAGCTACTGCAAAATTATATATGTATATATACGGAAAGGTGGGCACTAATTTGATGCTTAAGAATCTCCATTCAAATCATTCATTCGTGCATTCCCCTTATGGTCAAAGATGGCGACTGAAATCGTGTGCGTATTCAAATGGAGTGTGCAATCCAACCCATTGCACCGAATTATTCCTCATCATTATTGAATCAGATTATTTTATTCTATTTGTTCCTTGTTATTAAATTAGACAACCATAGGCAACCACTAAAAAGGTGCAATTGATGTGGAACGCCTTGGACGAGATAGTGTGGATGGAAGTTCTCGAGCTAAAATCTCTTTCACAAATGTGATGCACTCATGCATAGCCTCTAAAATGGATGATGAGAATAAAGTAATTGTTGAGATTCGAGGAAGATTTATTGTTGTTTTTTGTTGCTCCCTTTGTCTTGTCTTTTGTATAGGAAAGAAAAGGGGGAGGAAAGTTGTCTAGGTTGCTTTCTTAAGTCGCTTGTGTAGTTTCCATAAACTAAAATAGTGAATATATATATATATATATATTTATAGGTGAGAACTAGTTCTCACATATTATATTAGAATTTTTTTGTAGGGCCCATAGGGATAGGACGGGGGAGCGGGGGGACGAAAGATCCATGTGAGATCACTCAAAGTATGAAGTTTGACTAGTTCCAAACCCATGCTTCTCCCTTCATCCGCAGCCCACAAGTTTAATTACTTTATATTAAATATATATATATATATATTCAACCCTTGATCTATCGGTTCAGTCCATTCGAATGTGTGTCAATCCTTGAGATTAGTGACTATCAGGGGTTTCCTTATATATAGGACAGCTCTCCTAAGCTGAAGCTTTGTTTATCCTAAGTTGAAACAGTTTTAGTCCTACAGATCAAAGTCGATTATCGTTTATTTTCGTATGATGATCGTCTTCAAAATTAAGATAAATCCAATCAAAATTGGATTTTTCAGTCCCATCATGCAAAAAATAGATATAGTCAATTTTGATTCGTGGGACCGGCACTATTGCAGTTTTAGATATGCTAAGCTTCAGCTCTCTCTATATATATAAATATATATATGAAAATTGAGTAAAGAGCATACCGTCGATCGATCCAACTTAATTGACCTTTAAAAAAATAACATGGATTTTTAGAGAGAGAACAACGACTAGCTTTTTTTCCTCTGGTAAATACTCACCAATGCACACACACTATCACCATCAGCAATATTATCAGACAGTGATGATACCAAGTTGTTGGTGAAACTGTAGTCTAAGGAGATTTGGTGTTGTTTGTCATCATTCCACAGGATGAAAAATAAGTGAATACATTTGTTGTAATATTTTTACTATTTCCAATATATATATCGTACCTTCTTCCTTCTTTTTTCTTTTTCTTTTTCCTTTATTATTGTTCTACCATTCAAAGAGATTGGTTTCTGATAATAGAAATATAGGAAAAGGGGAGATTATTATTTTTAACTTATACCCGATCATAGCAATGTAATTGGCTCTTTTAAGTTGTAAGATATGAATTTCTTCTCATTTCAAACTCTTTACCACATTACTAATTAAATGTATTAAAATAAAGTAGGTTTACCAATGTTGATTCATGAGCGAGTAGGCAACTTTCAAAGCAACGAACTAAGAGCCTGTTTCTTTGCTGAAAGTCCAAGAATTTTCAGACAAAGTGATATTCCTGGATACCCCTTTGGGCTGAATATCTAGGAATTCCACCAAAATGAATAGGGAATGAAATTCCTGGATTTCCAAAGATCAAAAGAGACTTTTCATTTGGTTGGAATCTAGAAATGCTAGTAAAAAAATATGGAATTCAGAAATTTCAGGGTACAATCTATCACATTATGTCCAGAAATTTTTGGATGAAGAGAATTCTTGGTAAAAATTCCACTAAATAAATAGGGCCTAAGTGGGGAACTACTATAGAGTACCAAGGGAATTTTAATTCCGTCTTTTTTTTTTGGAAGCAAAGATTTCAATTTAAACAGAAAGGAAATAAGCAAAGACAACAAAAGTGAGTAGATGACCACACCAACTGAAACCTCATACTTCCTCATCCCAAACCAAATCATGGAGCTCCCAGGCTCTCCCATTTTAGCTAATTCATGAGCAACTCTATTAAACTGTACTAGTAACAAAGCAATAAAATTAAAAAAAAAAAAAAAAAAAAAAACCCCATAGCATGAACATCCAAAGTTATTAATTCATTACTCCAACTTTTCACTCTCTTGATGGCTTTGATAACCTCAGCACATCAAGGCAAACCAGGATTCTGGTCTACATCCGAAAAAGGTTGTTTCGTTGTCAGTATTTCCCAAAGCGTGTTTTCTCCCTTGTTTTCAGTCACAAGAGGAATGATTAAGGTCTACATCTTGTCACCAGGTGGAATGTGGGCCCTCCAGTTCCCTCTGCCTTACAAAATGCCAAGTAGGCCCCAGTTCTCACCACACTCTCTCTTTCCGGCCTATGGCTATAGTCTATTCCCACTGGGATGTAAAGTAGTTAGCTTAACGCCACGGGATCTAAATTAGTAATAAGGACCTATGACCCATTAAAGCCAAGGAATTTTTGTAGGGGTGTAAAAAAAAAAAATCGAAAAACCGTCTAATCGAACTGAACCGAATCGAATCGCGGTTAATAACCGTATTTCACGGTTCGGTTACGGTTACCGTTAATAAAATCTAAAAATCGCATGGTTTGGTTCGGTTACGGTTTTCCGTAATAATTCACGGTTATTAACCGAACTGAACCGTATGATAGGTTCGGTTAACCGTATGCGGCTAACCGTACCGTTTACAAGTAAAAGAAAAAAATAAGGGGGTTGAATGAAATATTTTTTACCTTATTTAATTGCTCCTTATTTGTCATTTTACTTCATTCATTCACATTTATCTCCTAATGTGACTTATGTGAGGAAGGCATTCTACGGTTATTAACCGTAACCGAACCATTTAATACGGTTAACCGCGGTTTTGATTTTCCACAAAAACAGAAAACCGCGGTTACGGTTCGGTTAACGGTTTTCCCATATTGACCGGTTAACCGAACTGTTACACCCCTAGATTTTTGTAAGAGGCTTCGCACTGGACTTTTGTCTCACCACACCGTATTAAAATTTTCTTTTCTTTTTCTTAAACTGCCCGTCTCCCTCTCCCTCCACTCTCTTCCCTCCCTTCACCCTACCTATTGCAACCTTGCCGCCCGATCTCCCTCCCCGTTGGTGGCTGGGGGTGGGGACAGAGAGAAGAAGAGGAACCGATGACATACATAAGACGGCTTTTCGCACTCATAGTGGCCATTATGAGTATCTTGTGATGTCATTTGGGCTTTGTAATGCTCCTTCAACTTTTCAAGCTGCAATTAACTCTATATTTCAGCCCTATTTACGGAAATTTTTATTGGTGTTCTTTGATGATATATTAATTAATAGTAAAGTGTGGGACGAGCATGTTGGCCATATTAAGCAGGTTTTCAAGATTTTGTCTACCCATCGGTTTTTTGTTAAACCCTCAAAATGGGTTTTTGGGGCAAGGGAAGTTGACTATTTGGGCCATATCATTTCTTCGGAGGGGGTTCGTGTTGATATTCGAAAGATTGAGGCTATGCAAAGTTGGCCTAAACCAAAGAATACTACAGAGTTAAGGGGATTTTTGGGCCTCACGGGCTATTATTGCAAGTTTGTGCGGAATTGTGGACTTATAGCGGCCCCTTTAACCAACCTCTTAAAAAAGGGAAATTTTTTTTTTGGACCCCTTTGGCGGATCACTCATTTGATGAATTGAAGCAGGCTATGGTGACAACGCCAGTTTTAGCTCTTCCAAAATTTTCCGAACAATTTGTGGTGGAAACGGATGCATCAAACCGAGGTATTGGTGCAGCGTTGGGTAAGAACGGCCGACCCATTGCTTTTTTGAGTAAGGCCCTTGGACCCTCCCAACGGGCTTGGTCAGTTTATGCCGATGAAATGTTAGCAATTTTGGAGGCAATTAAATTGTGGCGGCCTTATTTGCTGGGTCAAAAATTTCAGATTTTGACCGATCAAAAGAGCCTAAAGTTCCTCTTCGAGCAACGGATTGTGACCAATGACCAGCAAAAATGGGTCTCCAAATTATTGGGCTTTGAGTATGAAATAGCCTATAGACCCGGCAAAGCAAATGCAGCGGCTGATTCACTTTCTCGACGGCCTCACAACCCAGCACTTCAGGTCATATGTGAGACTTCTATGTCAGGTATCACGGGCCCACAGTTTAGCATCTGGAATGAACTCAAACAGGCTAACAAATCTGACCCATATCTATTGGGACTTCATGATAATTTGCAAACTAATCCCAATCTTGTGCAGCGCTACCAAGTTCGCGAAGGGATCTTATTCTTCAAAAACAGGGCGGTCATCCCTCCATCATCTGATCTGAAATCCATACTTCTCAAAGAATTTCACGGTACCAAAATTGCTGGCCATTCGGGTACCCTCCACACACTCAAAACGAATATCCCAAAATTTCTATTGGGTAGCCATGAAACGTGATGTCCAGGAACATGTGGCGGCTTGTGATATTTGCCAGAGGAACAAGAGCGATTCTCGTTCACCAGCGGGACTACTACAGCCATTACCAATTCCAACGAAGGTATGGGAAGATATATCTTTAGATTTCATTGATGGGTTGCCCATTTCTGCAGGAAAAGATTCCATTCTAGTGGTGGTTGATCGCTTAACAAAATACGCTCATTTCGTTGCCTTGCGCCATCCCTACTCCGCCAAGCAGATTGCAACAGTTTTTGTCACTGAGATCATGTGGTTGCATGGCACTCCTCGGTCCATTGTCAGTGATCGTGACCCAATCTTCATGAGCACTTTCTGGCGTGAGTTCTTCAAACTTCAAGGGACAGAATTGCGGACCAGCTCGGCGTACCACCCACAGACGGATGGACAAACGGAGGTCATCAATTGCTGCTTAGAGCAATACCTACAGTGTTTCACTAGCCAACACCCGAAGCAATGGGAGCAATTCTTGGCTTGGGCTGAGTATTGGTACAATACGACGTATCATCAATCCACGGGTACTACCCCTTTTGAAGCACTGTATGGTCGCCCTCCTCCTTGGTTGATTAGTTACTTTTCGGCCAATTCCCCTGTCAGTGAGGTAGACAAAACCTTACGTAACAGAGATGAGGTTCTGCAAGCGCATCTGCACATGGCCAATAACCGCATGAAACAATATGCAGATGCCCATCGTCGTGAAGAACATTTTCAAGCGGGAGATTGGGTTTACTTAAAACTCCAACCCTATCGTCAGAGTAGTGTGTTTCGAAGGCCCCATCAGAAACTTGCTAATCGTTATTTTGGACCATTTCAAATCATCGCATTAGTGGGGGCGGTGGCTTACAAACTCAGCCTGCTAGATCACTCTCGGGTCCACCCAGTGTTCCACGTGTCACTACTAAAACGAAAGATTGGTGACATGAGCAAGGTTTCTCATACCTTGCCACCTTTCTCTAAAGAACAAACTCCAGTAATTCAGCCAATGCATGTTCTTGAGTTTAGATGGGTCAAAAAAGGGGAAAAGCTAGTTGCAGAGGCCTTGGTGCAATGGACTAAATAAAACATGTTAAATGATATGTCTCATTATAATTTTTAGGTTTGAATTATGTGGGTCCATCAAGTCTTGGTCCCTAGACCAGGCAGGACCTTAGCCATTGGATCTAAAAATGGAGAAAGTAAAGGTATTTTTAGGGTTGAGTCAAGTCAGGTTTTGGGTCACACTAGACCCACCTATACCATTCGGTATACCTATGGTAGTCGGTAGATCAAGGTTATGGCCCACATGTACTAGTTACTAGTTCTCATTTTAAGAATCTGGACATGAATTCAGGACTTTTGCTACGTAAAGAACTTAAATTCATGCACTCTAACGACAGAACATTGGCTCCGTCTGTCCTCATTTTTATTTTATTTTATTTTTACTTTCCTTTTTCTACTTAGTGATAGTGAAACCTGGTTGAGAAAAAATACTAGTCATATAAAGACCAAAATCCAAAAGCTTAACAAGGTGAGAAAAAAACAAGAGAACTGGATCCATTGGATTGTATAACTTCTGTTGGCATTCAGATAAAATATAATGAGGATGATCAATCCAATGGATTCCTCTGTAAGCTAGTTGAGGATTCAATTAGTTCCCACCGTTGAAATCTTGCTTGACTGTACTACAAGTAGGGATGTAAATGGGTCCCCCGATTATCTGGAGGTTCCGACCCGTTAAAAATTGGGTCTGGATCCTGATAAGTAAATGGGTCTAGGTCCAGGTCCACCTTGGTTCGGACCCGTGGATCCGAAACCCGACATATTACCTAAATTTTAAGAAAATCTCTCCTAAAAGCCATATTGTTTTAATATCATTTTCTATCTAGATTCGGACCTGGATCCGGACCCGTCTTATATATGGTTCTAGTTCCGGTTCTGGAGCCAAGAAACCGGTTTCGAAACGGTTCTAGGTCCGGATCCGGTTTCACCTTTTTCTTAATGGTTCCAGTTCTGGGTCCACCATGGACCCGGACCGGAACCGACCCGTTTACAACCCTACCTGCAACACAACCTCCCTTTATTACAATGGGAGATAGTTTCACCCTTTAGAAGCGCATGGAAACAACTTTGTCCAGAGGCTCAAATACCTGATACTTTTGAGAAGATTTTGAACAGCTGGGCAGAAATTCAGGACCATTGGCCCAGTTTCACCAATCCGGTTTTTCATATCTAAATGTTAGACCTGGCCCACCAATCCTGTTCACCAAGCAGACAAAAGATTTAGAACATGGTGTGACCCACCTGGCTCTTTGCAGGCCCATACCCGCCCAGTTTTTTTTTTTTTTAAACCCACCCAGTTGTGGGTGTGGCCCCACACGCCATGTCAACCCTATGGAGATGGGGTTCGTGGATCATACATGCATCTCCAAAAGTCACACTGTATGTAGACCACTGCTTGACATCTAGGGATATTGAGCCTGGGCCTACCTGAGCCTGGGCCATATTGGCTGAGCTCTGCCTGTTGAAGCCAATGTGGGTTGGATCCAAGTGTGACATCCTGGGCGAAGATTCAAATAGTTTGGGCAAATGACTGACCATCCATTAGGCCCGACTGTTGATTCAGTCTGCCCAGACATTTAAAATGAAAACCAAATATACTTAATGAATGATCGAGCTAGCCTGGGCCTAACTTTCCTCCCCACGAGGTGGACCTTGGTTTTAGTACTAGGCTCAATAACTAAACGAGCTACGTGTGGACAATTTTGGCCCAGTCTCACCTGCCCTATGAAAAGCCCTATCCATATCATCTATTTGCCTGGCTGTGATAAATTAGGCAAAATCTAATAAATCTAAAAAGAAAAGAAATTCCCTAATAGCAATGTTTTTTAAAGTAATTGCCATAATAGTTTAATCCAATATATAGGGATGTAAATGGCCGGTTCCGGACCGGGCCCATGGTGGACCCGGAACCTTTAATGAAACGACGGACTCGGACCGGCTTTAGAACCAGTTTCTTATTTCCGGAACCGGAACCGTTAATGAAAAAACGGACCCAGACCTGCTTCGGAACTAGTTTCTTGGTTTCATTAAAATGGAATAGGATTTGGAACCAGTTCTGTATATGGGACGGGTCCGTATAACCTATGCTTATACAGGCCCAGGCTCTTATCTGGGATCATCCACTGACAAATGGCTTACTTCTCCTGGTTGGTCCAAGCTCAATTTTGATGGGGCCTTTAATTATCACACAGATGCGGCGGAGATTGGAGGTATTGTCAGGGATTGCCAAGGCAAACTCCTCTCTTCATATGCAGGAAAAGTTGTTGCATCTAATCCCCTAGAGGCTGAACTTCGAGCTCTCCAAAAGGGCCTAGAGGTCTGCAAAGGTTTGGAAATTTCGTTTCTCCAAATTGAAGGTGATAGCCTGGTTCTGGTTGCTTCCTTTCAAGAGGAGGCTAATTTAGCTTGGGACCTCATGCCATTGTGGAGAAACATCATGGAGTTGCTCATGGTTTGATGTTTGACCAACATATTGTCCAAAACTATGTTTTTAAGTATGACTGACACCGGTAAGCAAGCATACGGATGAATTCCTGGGTCCTCAGGTTGAAGTATATATCACTCCCAGCCGCTCAACAAAGCCAAACGATTGTAACCTAGTTTGAAATACATGGTCAAAATTAGAGATGTCAAATGGGCCGTGCTTGCACGGCACGAGACGCCGGGGCTGGCCCAGCATGGCCCGTGGACACGGCACGGCCTGGGTCATGCCGTACCTCTTTGCCTATCGTGCCTTGGCCTGTCATCTCGGTTGGTCTTAAACTAAAAAAAAAAAAAAAAGATACTTTGGTCTTTTACTAAAACAGACACCGAGAATAGTATGACATATAAATTTAAGTGGTTTGGTCAAACTAGACCTACTCCACTGAGAAGAGAACCATTTGGATCTTTTCTACTCAAAGGATTTTCAATAGGATCATGTTCAAAACCTTTACAATCTTTTTAGAGAATAAAGATATAAAAAATAAAAGACTTTTCTATTTACAAATTACAATCAAGAAAAGGAAAAAAATTAGACTTGTAGCCCGGTAATGTCTTCAGTTGGATTATAACATTCAGTTTCTACCAACTCCTGCCTTCTTTTGTTAGCCAAATACTAGTCCCATAGGCAAATACAACACCATGCTAAAATGTCTAAACTATAAAATGTCTAACCTAGATGCATCATGCATATCTAATACACCGGGGTCAAGATACCATGATAACTCCATAACAACTTCACTTAAGCTGGAGGCTCCGCCCAGTCTGCTATAAAGGAGATCTCACCCAATTCCACTTGATTGCTGAACGTGTTAAGGGACCATATTAGCCCCTATTGTACCCATTTGGTCACAATAAACATGAAAAATATTTGTAATTTTGTCCTTAAAATTGAAAAAGTATCTAAATCTTTGTTTTTCATATTATTATTTATTTCTTCAAGAAAAAGTTTTATACTAGTTAATTTTAACCTAGGATCTAATGCAGCAGCCAAACAAAATGTCATTGGAGCATTTTCCAATATTTATTAAATTTCTCTTTCATTTTCTCACAAATGTCGTTAAGTAGATCATGATCCCTACATTTTTAAAATTGTTTACCAATTTCAAAAAGAGAATGTAGAGCTCCATTAGAGGTGGGATAATACACTCCGAAGAAAAATAATGTTGCAGTAAAAAAGACTTGTAATAAATCTCTTATACGAGCACACAACTCCCAATGTGCCAGAGTCATCAACAATGCCAGTACATGAAAGCACACCATTCATTCAATTTTTTTTCTCTCAATAGCATTATTTAACAAATCATGTATAGAATTTCATCTATATTCAATATTTGGATTTATTTTTAAAGCTGACACATTATGCCTCGCACATATTGTGGAATATAATTGTCTTCTTTGTGCAGAAGAGAAAATAAATTTAGCAACTCTTAAAATTTTTTCTATTGTCATTGCAATATTCTTTAAACCAACTTGTGCAATGAGATTTAAGATGTGACATACACATCTATTTTTTAAAATAGAATCCTCTATCAAATTTATATGCAATCTCATTAGCTTAATAGTCACTGTATTTTTTTTTTATTGCATTATCTAAAGTTACAGGTACAACTTTATCTGTAATATTATATTCTTCTTGTTTCTCCAAAATAGGGGACCCTATACTTTGGCCAGTGTGTGGCCATTCAAGTTTAGAAAAACTAGTTATTCGTTTATTAATAACCCATTTTGCATCCATGTTATGGGCAATAATGCAAAAAAAACCTATCATCGCTTCAAGATTTTCATATATCTATAGTTATAGCTATTTTACCAGAAATGCCTACAAATTAATTTTTAATATTTTCCTTCTCACTTTGACAAAGCCTAATAGCATCATTTCTAGTAGTATTTCTAGAAATCTTATTGAATTGTGGGCACAAATTATTTTCAACACATTAAACTCACTTTTAGCAAAAATAAATGGTAATTCAGCTACGACAATAATTTTAACAGGTGATTGTCTTACAATAACAACATTATAAGAAAAAAACACCAAAGTACTACACTAGTAGTAGAAATTTAGGTTTGTATCATTGACCCCCATTCCCCTTGAATCCCCGCAATATGTCTGGGTTCACATTTTTTCCTATGCCTTATCAAATGGCCGGTACCCCCAGCTATTTTGGAAACATAAATCTTACCACAGCATTTACATTTGACCAATAACTATAATAATTAATTTCATATGCTTGTCAAATAACATAAGTTCTAGCTCTCTTAGATGTTCCAAGGAAACTAGTAGGTTGTACTGTGACTTGTTCTCTTATTTCTCCCCCTTCCATTTAGACAAAATCGTCTTCTTCCCCTACATTAAAAAAAGACATACGATTGTATGCGAATTCTTCTACAAGTTCGTCCAGCCATATTCCAAAAATGAAATTTGAAACCAAAAGTTATCTAACAGTAGTAATAGAGATTTTTGTGATAATTAATATAATAAAGGGGAGAAGATGAGAGTTAATATAATATCTAATAGACTGTATATAAATATGAAATCTCAAATTTAAATGTTATAAACACCTCAAAATTCCTGAAGGCCTCTTTAATCTTGTCTCTCGATGACTTGTTCTTTTGCCGCATAAAAACTTTTTAGAGAGTGTAAGAGAGCTGAATGCTTTGAGAGAGTTAGAGAGTGAGATAGTTAGATGATTTTGGTGAGAAATGAGAATAGAAGGGCTAAGATTATTTATAAACTTTGAAAAGTTCGAAAGGACTAAAAATAACTCTAATATGACCGTTTTATGACTGTTGGGAGGGGGCAAAATGGGCTTTTTAGTACATATAGCCGTTTTATAGTCCTTGGGGCATTAGGTGTACTGTGCCTAACGGATCAGGCTGTGCCCATTCATGCCAGTCATGCCTGGCACCTCGGCCGAAAATGGCCTGTGCCGTGGGCTATGCCGTTGATCGGACTGAGCGAGCCACTGCACATTGGTTGCCATGCCATATTGGCCGGGTCCATTTGACATATCTAATCCAAATAATGATCGGAGTGATAACAAGGGGTGTGCCAAATATCGTTCTCCACAATTATCATCTTGAAAAAAAAAATATGGATATCCTAGAATTTGGGCTTTTATGGGTATTATTAGGAAAATAAAAAACTTAAGAATGAAAAAAAATGACTGAAGCTATATTAAAAAACATGTTTACATGGTTTCCCCAATTCTCCAGTAGTATTTGTATTTATATGATTTTATCAATATTTTTATTCATTCAATATCTTGAAAATAGCACAACATTATTGAGCTTTATCATTTGAAATAAATCTTGAAGTATTCTTGCAATATTTGTAAACTAATATTCGTGACACTGGTAATTCAATAATGCGTCATGGATTTTTCATATAATTTGCTAAAAGACTTTATACCTTAATTTTCTATTTTAAAATGTCTAGAAATTCAATAAGTCATAAGAGATTTGCAAATAAGTCAACTTTTTCTCACAATGGTATACACCTGTCGAAATAACAATATCTTGTTCTTTCAATCCAATGTCCTTGTACAAATCAACTACAAACAAAACATGTCAAGAGCTGTTCAGAAAAGATAAGAGACTAAAAATGAAAGTCAACTTGGGAAATTACTTCTTTCCAACTTAACCAAAATGGTACCAAACCCATAGGTCAAAGCATCAAGAACTTTTTCTTTTTTTTTTTTTTTTTTTTTTAAATCCAATTGCATTATAATTTATAGTGAGGACGACCGGTGATCAACTTCATACCAGCACATACATACATACATGCATTTGAGGATTTCGAGGAAACGTATCCCTTTTCATTGGCATGAGGCTAAAATAGAGGTGGGTATATACAAGACTAAATGGGACAAGAAATGTATTACATATATAAAGCATTTAAATGCTTTACTTTTCCTCTATTTTAAAAAAAAAAGAGCTATATTTAAAGTATTGATGTAAATAAAACACACACAGGTTTATCGCGCCCACTTTTACCAAATGTGGATTTTATTTTTCAAAAATCAATATATAGTGAAAGATAAAACTCATTTTTCTTGCTATGCTAAGCAATTATTTTTCCAAAATAAAATATTGGAAAAGAATCCCATGATATCATGGATTTTGGACAAATTTGTTAAAATCCTTTTCCTTTTTTTTTTTTTTTTTAAAAAAAAAAAAGTCAAGCTACTCAGTTATCTTTTTGAGGTCTTTTGTCATTATCTCTCGGGATCCGACTTTAAGAGTGGTTAAATTGTAAAAACTTCTTTCCCCAATAAATTTTCTTCTGGAGAAGAATGTGCTAACATAATGTACTTTTCTGCTTTTACAGATAAATATTTCATTTGATTTGAGCGACAACAATCCACCATTACACTGAAAAAAAAATTATTTGCTAGCTTTGTGATTGGCATGCATTCAAGCGCGTCTAATAGAGAGTGTGAGGGATGCAGAAAACTTTTTCCAACAAACCAAATCAAAGTTGAATTCTTCTTCAATGAATCTAGACATGCTTAAATAACACACTTTGATGAAACTGCTCACTAGAGAGGGAAACTCAGACTTTCCTTCCCATCCCGACCTTTATACTTTTAGAACGTGATCGGATGGCGGCAGAGGGGGCACGAGCGATCTTGCGCAAGCCACGTCAATATGCACGTGTCGTGGTACACGTGGCAGCAGGGCATTCGCTTGGCGCCTCTCCCGGCTCCGAACTTCTCCATGCAGACCGTACAGATTCCGGCAGCGCTTGGAACCCATGGCATGCCGGACACGTAAGAATCCGGCGAAGGTACCCCTTCGCCGACATTCTCTTCTGATGTGAGGGAGACGTCGAGGTCAAATAACAGATCGACCGGACACGTGGATGGCACGTAAGACTCCGGCGAGGTCGCTGCCATTTTTTGAGGTGGTAAGGTAGGTGTTGGGGGTGGGAGGAAGAACGTGGAGGAGATGCAAGAGGTTCTTATAGGGAGGGACTGAGGGAGAGGAGGGACTGAGGGAGAGGAATTTGTAATTGGATCAAGTTCTCCGAAATTACAAATCTGCCCCTGTTTGTTGGATGTATTGAAGGGACGCCTTTAATTGGCTCACCAAGTCAAAATATTCTTTTGCTTGGATTTTGACTTGGGGGCTAACAAGAGCACGTCTTAAGATAATAATAGTGTCGTTGGAGAAGCAAGGTAGGGATTTCATTTTACACAAAATATACCTGCTTGTGTACGTGCTTGTGTCGGTGAAATTG
The DNA here is from genome assembly GCA_003546025.1 of Camphora micrantha. Taxonomy (NCBI): domain Eukaryota; kingdom Viridiplantae; phylum Streptophyta; class Magnoliopsida; order Laurales; family Lauraceae; genus Camphora; species Camphora micrantha. Next base: position 53,843,269 of record QPKB01000001.1, read on the forward strand.
AACTTTGGGCAATTCCTGGTGAAGTTGTTTACAACAGAGAATTGTTAAAAGAGTTGAATGGTGAAATGTATAAGCTTCTTAGGATTAATTGATTTACGGGGTATTTGTTTTCACCCGGGAGAGAGATTATTTTATGGCAATTTCAACCATTTTATGTAATTTTAATCACTTTGATGAATACAATTCTTAGATTTTTAAAGTAGTTTAGTTCTAGAAAACAAAAGGGCTCAAAAACATATTCCAATTTTGTTAATCTTCTCATAGCTAGTCTTGGATGCTACGACAATTAGGAGATTCCGCTATAAAGAAAGATCAAACTCCATCTTTGCCGCGTTTAAACTCGCATTTCTAGATTGTAATATGCGATTTATGACATAATGGGTTTGGTTTTTTTCTCTGGGTGTGACAGGTAAGGGCGTTGAGACTCATTGAACCCATGCTGGTGCGAGAAGCCCTTGAGTGACGGAACATGACCTCGGGTGAGATAAAAGGAGCCTTCAGAATGAGACCTCAAGTGAGGTGATCAGAGTGCCCTTGGGCGAGGGAAGGTGGATTGCCTAGGGGTTGATCCCCACATAACAAGTCTCACCACTGGGTTAAGACGCCTTTCTCAAGTCATGGTTAAGTTTCTGTGAATCATCCCGATTTTAACTAGTAGGAAGAGAAATTTCGTAACTTTGTACTGCTAGCGAAGATAGAAATTATGTTGTTATTAATTTTAGAGCAAATTAAGACTTTGAATTTATGATTTCATGCTAGATACGAAATGGTGATGTGGGCAGAACCATGGTGGATCCCAACTTCTAATCAATTTTTATAGATCCAGATCCGGGTTTGATCCAGATTCAATTAGTACTAATGTGTTTTATTTAGGTCTACCATTGACTTTTAAAACATCGGATTCAGATATGAAATTAGATGCCGATTGTATAAGTATAATTCGATAAAAAACTATAAAAGAAAAAAAAAAGAACTTAAAGAATTATACAAGTGGGAATATTAAATGGCATATGATTTCTTTTGGCAGTTTGCTCACATTAATGTCAACAACTACTTTTAATGGCTAGACCACATGAAGTTTTTCACTAATGTCTTGATCTTTTTGTTAGTACTCAATTGGAATGGGTAGAATAACAGCTATGCGTATAGGATTGCTGGAGAGCACATGCCTTAATTTATTAAAATGAGGCGACCTGCATGATTCAAACAACATTAACCCACTAAGCATCAATGTTGAATTGAATTCAAAGTCAATAAAAAAAGTTTGTTAATGAAAGAATGATGCTTGCAGATGTAAATATAAGCATCATTTATGATTACAACATTTATAAAACCAGCTTAATTACACTGCATCTTTTCCATCAAAAAACACCAAACTCAAAACAGAACCAACACAACCCAGATCCGCACTGTAAGGTTTTTTTAAGTTGGCTAATTCATTGGGTATTGGACAAAACAGGGATTTTTTAAACTTGTATTTTGTTTAGAAAAGAACTGCCTATCTTCGTAGAAATTCGTTGCAAGGAGAAGTTCTCAAAATTCTGGAAATAACAGAGGTCGCTTGAGCAAACCTCCATTCGCGCGAGCGAACCTTTCACAGAAGTGTCTTCACTCGACCAATCCATCAGTCCGCTCGAGCTATCAAGCTTATGGATTGCAAACCTGAAGACAGAGAGCAGTTCGCTCTAGCGAACCTAATAACCGCTCGAGTGAACCTCTCACAGAGAGTAGATCGCTCGACCGCCCTTTTATATCGCTCAACCCATGTAATTTCTGCCCTGAACGACTGCAAACAGAGAGCAGTTCGCTCGAGCGAACTTGGGCGCAAAATTAGAAACCTGCCCGGATCTTACTTCTATTTTGTCTCAGGATACAATTACCAATTGTAATCATCTTGCAACCCTTGAGGCACGACTTGAGATCTATATAATGTCTTTATCTCTCTATTCAAATTCACCTCTCCTATTAAGAAATTTCTAAGAGAGAACTTGAGAGATCCATCCTCCTCCAAGGCTATCATCTGATATGCTGAAGATTTTGAAGCTTTGGATTCATGCTTCAATCAACTCTTCTGGTATAGAGATATCTCGAAGATGCTTTTAAGGTAGTTGCAAACACGGTGAAGGTGAACGGCGTGTAGTCAGCAAGATCGCGCAGTCCTTAGGTTGAGTCAACAACTGAGAAAGGGTTGTGAGTATATATTGTAACTTTTATTTAAATAGTGCTTGGTTGTCTATTGGTCTAGACGATAAGGCTCGTGGTTTTTTCCGAACAGGGTTTTCCACGTAAAAATCCTACATCTTTCTCTCTTTGTGGTTGATTGCTTTCAATTTGGATGAGGGTTAATTATTAGTTTAATCACTTGTGGATTGATATTCGATAAAGATCAGATTATTGAGACATCTGTCTGTGTTAAGGTAGAAATCTAAGTTTTTTCACGCACGGTAGTGCACACACATAGCCCATATAGCAACTTCAACCCATCTTTTCAAAAACAGTTCATTCACCTAAGAAACAGTTCATTCAAACTTGTAACCAAACACATTCAAAAGAAGGGAAGTACGTATTTACACTAGAAACCAAAATCAAAGCATAAATTGAAATATATGTAATAATTCTACGTGGTTTAGGTTGGCGGATGATTAATAACACAAAACCCTCCATGACCTTCAACGTGTGTGTCACAAAGAGGAAGAACAAGAAAAGTAAGGATGACAACACATGCTTGGGAGGAATAAAAAAGGAGGAAAAAGGACAAAAACGATAGTGTCTTTGATAAGCTAGGGAAACACCGTAAGCGAAGAAGAGCATTGTAGTCGATGGGGGAAGAAGAGATGAGGAAGGGGAAGAAAAGGGGGAAAGTCGTATATAGTGTAGATGGGCGGCGATATCGCTATCGAGTAAAAAGTAAATAAAATAAAATACCGAAAAGGATCTCTGAGACCATTCCGGGCCATGTAAATCTTTTGGATCCCTTTTGGTCTTCCATGGGTCAAAAGAGATTTTTCTGATAAAATCCCCTACGAAGAATGTATGCTTTAAGTTTTCCAGGAAGGGATATTGCTTATAGAAGTCGAGTTAATGTTTGATAGAATAGTCATTTGGAAATAGTGGAATGTGAAGAGTATTGTTGTACTTGTCTTAAAAGTTTATTGGGAAAAAGTGTGTAGAATCTAAAATGACTCTAAAGGCATGTCTGGTAAACATGCACGACACGGATTTATCACGCTTTTCCTTGCTTGCGCGGATTTTTCACATTTGGTGCACAGAAGAAAATGGAATGATGGATTTTGCATTTATGTGCTTTTGAATATCTTGGGGATGAGACATCTTCTCGTTGGAAGTCGTTAATCCACGCGTACTCAGGAAAGTGCAGCTATAGTGTTTCACTACGTATTTTTGAACTTACATTTTTTGTGATGTTTCTCATTTTATAAGTCCCGAAATTGCAACGTGAACGGTTAATTGTGTTTAAAAAGTCCATAACAGCTATTATATAAAAAATCATTCGTTGATTCATCATATATTTTACGGTATTTGTAAAAGAAAAATTCTAGACTGCTGGATTGTGATTATGGACTTCTATGGGTCCCATTTGCGAAATCTGAATCGTTAAGTCTTTTCATAAGGCCTTAAACGGCTATGGGGTCAAATTCCGTAATGTGGTTCATCATAGATCATGTGAAAATTAGAAAGAAGAAAAAAAAAAAAAAACACGAAAACAGTCATTGAAGATACTTTCAATTGAGCTAAGGGTGAAGACTATGCAACATACCATTGCAGTACTTAAGCCGTTAACTTTTGGATTATCTTTTTGGCATTGGAAACCTACTGTATGCGTCTCACAATGAAGACTTAAACCATTAATCATAACTATAAGGCTCAAAACGACTATTGTGTCAGATATTAGCTGTTGATCCGTCGTGAATGTTGAGATAGTTGCGAATAAGTCCAGACTTTAAAATACTAATTTTTTATTCTTTCGAGCCCCACTTGAAAGATCAGAAACCATTCGAGTTCTCTAAAGTGCCGAGGACGACTGTGGGCTGAATATCCGACCCTTGATTTTTTCATGCGTTTTGAAAAAATTACAAAAAACCTATAACCATTGGATTACACATCTACAGATGGTAGAAATCCATTTTTAGGATATGTTGGATCCAAAGAAACGTGGGAGTGATTCCTCTTTATTTACCAAACGTACCCTAAAGCTATCAATTAAAACAAAATGCTGTTTATGTAAAAGTTGAAATTGTGCTACCTTAAAAGAAAGGCCATTAAAGATACTAGGTCAAGTTATTGACAACGTACAATTAAGGATTTGCCCAGAAAACAACAAAGGATTGCTTTTTTACTTTTTGGTAAAAGGGCCGGTTAGAAATTGATCTCTAGATATGCCACTCTTTGTACATCCGTTGGCTCCCATTTCCACTTACGTGTACTTCTCTTCTTGCTTACGTGGACTCTAATGGTTCCTCCCCCACAGGCTGCCGCAAGAAAAGAAAAAAATAAACACCCTGCTCTGCTCTATCTTTGCATTTGGTCATGATTGACATGTGCGCTTCATACCTCGCTGGACTGCATTGGGTGTCTAAGAAAAAACAAAAAAGCCGAACTCTTCTTCGCTTGCTCTAATCGAATCCTCTCATGGTTGACATGTGCTCATGCGGGCTTCATGAATTGTTTCTTATTTTAAAATTGGCCCTCACCATTTGCAGCAATAATAATAATAATAATAAAAAAAGAAGCATAAAAGTGAGGTCCCTCTCTTTCTCTCTCTAACCAAAACAATTCTTTCTCTCTCTAACCAAAACAATTCCTACATTTTCTTGAAGCAAATCTAATATTTGAACAGGCGAAAGGATGAAGAGATCCCCAGACAATAGCATCCAAATCAAAATTTCCAAAATGGCAGACTCGGCCACCAGCCCACTCTTTCATCTCGTTGCATATTAATAAGATAAAGGAAATGAAGACTAAAAGAAGATTTTTCCAAATCAAACAAATCTCTTTTCATGACTAAAATTAACTCAGGGTCCACAGGTCAATTTATCCACTGTAATTGTATTAAGACCAGGTTCCACAAATTCCACCCACCTAGCTCGTCCTCATTGCCATCTTCCTCTCCTACTACTACAAATTTTGAATGATGTGAGAACAAACCTTTATCAAATTTTGCCTAACATCATATATTTTTGCACTACATAAATCGCCATCTCGATACATGATGGGTCATGCTCTGATGATTTTGGTTAAGGAAGATGTACACTTTCTAAGGGCTCTTTTGGATCTCATGATTGCAAGTACGTTGAGTTATGCATTAATTCTTGGATCCCCACATGACCACAACTCCTTTTGGTTTTTTTTTTACGAAACGGTACTCTCTCTCTTTAGATTTCATTTATGGCTAATAAAGGGTATTTACATGTTTCCATTAAATGTTAATTTAAAGCAAGAATTAAAGAATTATTCCTCTTCTTGGTGGAAGGGGAGATTTAGGGCCTATAAAAGGCAAACAAGGTAATTCTTTTGGCTACGATAATTTCTCTGCAACCATCATTTACCGGAGAAGAAAAGACAAAGTACAAGAGAGTTGTGATTCCCCATTGAAGACCAGCCTTCTGTTAGATCAGAGTTTCAAGATGGCACAATTAGGTACCATTTAACTACTCTATTGGTTTAGATTAAATGTTTACAGTATTGTTGGATTGATTCCAGAGAAGGTTTAAAAACTCAAGGTTTTCTAACATTTGGTATCAGAGCTGGTGTCCATAATATGTAATCCTGAGATAAAATCACACATCCATAGAGCATCACATGTGGCTTCAAAGCATTTCACGTATTCAGCATCAAATGTGGATAGAGTCACTAAAGTTTGTTTAGCACTTCTCCATGAAACTGCCTCGCCAACTATTGGGAAGATGTATTGGCCTAAAATCGACTTTCTTGTATCGAGGCAACTAGCGAAGTCAGCATCTGAATAACTGACCACTTCTAAGTGATCGGACTTTCTATAAGAGAACATGTGATTTCTTGTGCCACTAACGTATCATAAAACTTTCTTAACTCCTACCCAATGTGCCATTCCCCAATCACTTTGATATCTACTAAACATGCCAAATGGAAAACTGATATCGGGTCTAGTGCATGTTTGTGCATATATTAAACATCTGATTGTAGCTGCATAAGGACAAGTTTTCATCTGTTACCTTTCAATTTCATTTCTTGGACATTGTTCTTTATTAAACCTGTCACCTTTTGTCATATGTACATTTTGTGCTTTACACCCTTCCATACAAAATTTTTTAAGTATATTTTTAATATAGGTTTCCTGTGATAACCCAAGTAATCATCGAAATCTATCTCAATAAATCTCAATTCCTATTGCAAAGGCATTGGCGCCAAAGGACTACAAAGAGCATGTTAGAAATATGGGCCTGATTGAACTGCATTGTTAAAGATATGTAAAGACACTGTCATATTTTTCACTGAAATAAGATTTCGTATTTTCTTGCGTTATTGAAATTATTGTCACATGTGCTTGAAGTATATAAAGTGAGAAAATTAAAAAAAAATGGCATTATTGTACCCAATAAAAAGGATTGCCATGAAAATCATCCTATTTTACCCTTATTAAGGATTGTGTTAAGTAATAATGCTAATGTAGTAATTATGGAAGGAAACGCATCGTTAAAGGCATGTAACCGACATAGTTCACATTATTAGACTTACTTAGTCATAAATTAAAGACTTAGCATAAAAGTTATGATGGCAAGTGTTTTCCAAAATGGTGATCACCGGTCAAGGCTGTTTTTCTAAATTTGTTTTTCCAAAATCTTTTGTTTGTTTTGTTTTGTGGTCATATGGACCATGTGGGAAAATGTTGGATTGTTTTGTGACGGGGTGCACCACATGACCACAACTTCTTTTGATATGAAACGGTCATCTCCCTCTTTAGATTCCATTTATGGTCAATAAAGGGTATTTACATGTTTCCATTAAATGCTAACTTAAAGGGACAATTAGAGAATTATTTCTTTTCTTGATGGAATGAGAGATTTAGGGCCTATAAAAAGCAACCAGGGTAATTCTCTTGGCTATGATAGTTTCTCTGCAACCATCACTTACCGGAGAAGAAAAGACAAAGCACAAGAGAGTTGTGATTCCCCATTGAAGACCAACCTTCTATTGGATCAGAGTTTCAAAATGGCACAATTAGGTACCATTTAACTACTCTATTAGTTTAGATTAAATGTTTACATTATTATTTGATTGATTTCAGAGAGGATTTAAAAACTCAAGCTTTTCTAACATTAATGAGACTTACTTAGCCTTTAAATAGCCCTTTTCCACTTTTCCTACGTTAGTTTTAAGTTCTCACTTATGGAGCCCACCTATGATCAATTTGATCATTCATGTAAATGACCACATTCAATTGGTAATAATTATATATTTTTTAGGGGCGTTTGGTCGAAGGTCTCTCAAAGTATGACTTTGTTACAAACAGTCCATTTTCCACTTTTCCTATGTTAGTTTTAAGTTCTCACATATGGAGCCCACCTATGATCAATTCGAACATTCATGTAAATGACCTCATTCAATTGGTAATAATTACATATTTTTTAGGGGCGTTTGGTCGAAGGTCCTTTGCAAACAGTCTACAAAAAAAAGTCACGCAGCCAAAAGTCTTCTAACACATTCTCATACCTGATATGTCTAATTTACCATTTCTTTAAATCAAATCCCATGATTGGTGGGATATGCCATTAACAATGGTCAACTACCATTTAATTGACCACGATTAAAGAAATCCCATTACTGAGATTTTCAAATAAAATTTAAAAAACGCAAATAAATTTCAAAAAAACACAAATAACTTTCAAAAACGCAATAATTTCAAAAAACGCAATAAATTTCAAACGAACGCAAATAAATTTAAAAAGATGAAAATAAATCTCAAAAGATCCAAATAAATTTCAAAAAATGTAAATAAATTTCAAAAACACAAAAAAATTTCAAAAGATCCAAATAAAATTCAAAAAATATAAATAAATTTGAAAAGACTCAAATAAATCTCAAAAGATGTAAATAAAATCTCAAAAAAAGGTAATAATTTCAAAAAATACAATAAATTTCAAAAGAACAAAAATAAAATTAAAAAGACGCAAACAAATCTCAAAAGATCCAAATAAATTAAAAAAATGGAAATGAATTTCAAAAGGCATAAATAAATTTCAAAAGATCAAAATAAAATTTAAAAAATGTAAATAAATTTCAAAAGACGCACATAAATTTCAAAAGATATAAATAAAATGAAAAAAATAAAAATAATTTAAAAAAGCGCAAATATATTTGCCCAAACTACGAAAAACCAATTTTCCAAAATTTGAAAAATTTTACGAAAAACTCAAGTATTTTTTCCAAGACTATAAATATAAAACAACACAAATAAACTTCAAAAGACACAAATAAATTTAAAAAATGCAAATAGATTTCAAGAAATGTAAATAAATTTTCCAAAAAACTCAAATAGATTTTCCATAAATTCAGATAAATTTGTAAAAAAACCTTAGATAAATTTGCCAAAAACAAAAAAAAAAAAAGATTTGCCAGTTTTCAGTTAAATTTGTTAGAAACTTAGAAATGTTTACCAAAAAATCAGATAAATTTTTCAAAAACTTTGTTAAATTTATCAAATATTCAGATAAATTTTCAAAAATCAACCTCCGACGATGGGAACAGTGAATGTCCAGCAATGAACGGGGACAAATAGCAGTGGGAGCCGCTGCAAATAAAAACCCCAATGAATCCCGCCTCCACGCCCACCACAACAAATTCACGAAAACCAATGAAGAAGTAGACAAATAAATTTGCAGAAAACCCCAGCTTTCATCTTCTTCCTCCTAAAAGCAGAAGAAGGAAAAAAAGATGAAGAAGACAAAGAGAAGTGCAGAGAGAGAGAGCTGGGTAGTGGTGGAAAATCCAGGTGAGATCTCTTTTCCCCGCCCCCCAACATACACACACACACACACACACAAAAAGCCCCCTTCGAATTCCCGATTCAAATATCTTCCCCTTTGAATCTGCCTTGTGTGACAGAAAAAGCGGAGGTGCAGCCCAGTCACCCTCTTCGCGGTGGTCTTCTTCAACGACGCTGGGTGGACGGCCAGACTGGCGAGGCGGTGACAGCGATCTTTGCAATCTCCGGCGACGACTTCGGGTTTCTTCTCCAGGATCATGCGATACCAAGAACCCTGGATTGTCTGTTTTTATACAGTTGAAAGACGAAGACAACGAGAGCCTCTCGGTCTCGATTTACAAAAGAAATTGCAGGAAAACTGTTGCAAGTCTGTTCCCAGATTCCAGAGGATCCGAATTCACCCGTCACCGGAGAAGATTCGAACTGCTCTGCCCGTTGCTGGAGCCAAGGTAGCAATTCCATTTTAACTGGGTTCCAAGATGGAACTTAAAATGACCTCTCGCCGCTCAGATGGTGCAATGGTAGCCCATGATCCTTCTGTAACTTCAGATGGTGCAGCGGTAAATGATGATTGACTATCTTCTTCTTCCAATAGATTTTTTCGGGACGATAGAAAATGAGAGAGAACGAACGAGGGAGAATGGAAGATTTGAATTTTTAAAATTCAAAATTTCATGCCTACACAGTTGAAAATTCTCATGCCTAAACAATTGAATGGGCAAATCAGTCATGAAAATGTATGAGGTGGCTTATCTATGGACCTCTCGCCATGAGGTGGTGTATCTAGGGACCTCTTGCCAAAATATGTCCAAGCTGCATGGACTACAGACCTTAGAGGAAAAGTTGATAGACTAGAGGCCTTACAAGACCTGTATGAGGGACCTTTCGCTAATATTCATTGTTGAGTTTTATTACAGTAAATTGGTAGGGTGTATATATATAGCTATTAAACTTGAGTGATTTAAAACTAATGGTTAGTATTATTTGAACAGCTTGTTATCTCATAATCTCCGCATCCAAACCTTTCTACTACGGTACTTTTTCTAGTTGTCACGCATCAATTTGAGAACAAATGAAAGTGGGTGTTCCCTCTAATTAAGAGTTAACATATAAATAGTGTGTTGGAACTTCAAGCCCAAAATAAATAATAATAATAAAAGCCTAATTATGATTGCATTGATTTTCATGCAGCCAATTAAAGACATATGGGCCCGGGCTTGGCCTGTCCCAAACTGCATCCCAATTGCTAATGATCCAAGTGGGACATCACGAGAAAGGTCCAAAAGGGTAGGCCTCCCATATATTATATTGAGAGCAAAAGTTTCCATGTTTCACACCACACCTTCACACCTGGTTTTATCCATCACTAGCAAGCAAGGATTGGATCGTCTTAAAGTCAGACCGCGTACCTTTTTCTTCAAAGCCCACAGATTTGTTGGTCGCTCTAATCTTCCAAGTGAAATCCCACATGTACAATGGATGAGGTGCCACGAAACAGTGAGTTGTGAAAGACTGGAACCCTATCCACAAATGGATGGTAACCTACTTTCTGAATACAGTCAAGATATGTGCCCTTTGTGATTGAGATGGAAAGAGACTGCAAGAGATGGAAAGGGGCATGCAAAATTCTATCTCCATCACAAACAAGTCTCCGCATCTGAAAAATAATGAGATTAATTAATTGCTGGTAGGTTGAATGAGATTAATTAATTGCTGGTCGGTCCACTGATATCTCTGATCTCTCTCTCCTGCTGGGTTGTGCTATTGGCCATGAGTTAAAATTTAAGTTGAAGCCCCAGGATCGATCTTGGGCTTGTCTGCGACACTCTGAAGTGCCAACACCACTCAACTATGAGTATATTGTTTAAAACCTAACAATCTTATTTACAATTTTAATATTTGACATAGCCCTCATTGTTCGGCGATGGAGAGTTAGCCTAGTGGAGCCTACCCGGAGATTGAGGTTAGTGGCAATAGCTTGTTTAAATAAGAGGTCATCAATTTTTAGATCCAACTAGTAAATCATAATTGAGGTATGCTGTCGCTAAAACCATTGATTAACAAGTCTTTAAACTTTACTTCCTTGGATGGAATCAAATTAGACTCTTTTTTTTTAAAAAACACCCCCCACCCCCGGGTATACGATCATCTAGAGAATTCTTTTCTTTTGTTTTTCCTCTGTCTTTTTTTTCCTAATATGCGCATGGAAATCAAACTCATGGACTCCCACACACTTACCCATACCCCTAACCAATTTAGCTATAACTAGAAACAACTCCTAAAATCCTCTTTAATCCACATTATTATAAATCATCACCATCATTATCTACTTAACCAATTAAATCGAGGGTGGAATGAGAGGCATAGATAGCCATAACCCTCCCAAAAAAATTATTTGTATTATATATGGCACTAAAAAGTATATTTGTAGAATGTCTCCTCAAGGAAAAATTCTCAGGTGAACCAATGCCACCAATACTTTCATAGCATAAAAAACCCAACGGGTCATTCGTTTACACTCATTTACTTTTTAAGAAATAATAATACTTTAAAAATTACGTATGTAAATGTTGGAAGTGCTTAACATTTACCACGATCACGTTTCTTTGCCCTATGTATGCATCAAATATCTAAATAATAAGGTGTAAAAATGGTGTGTAAATGCGGCTATTTTTAGCTCCAAGTTTATACAATTGATGAGTTGGTAAATCATTACACACATCCATGTGAAAAAGAGGTAGTACAAAACCCTCCTTTTTTTTTTTTTTTTTTTTTTTTTGCAGAATAGGTCATTGATTCAAATCACATCAATCACAGCTCTTTTATTTATTTATTTATAGTCATGTGGGCCTCAAATTCATAATCCAAATTGTTCATCCTTTTTTTTAAAGTAATAAATCACAAGATGTTTAATTCCATAGCTTAAATCTTTATAGATCTTGAGAAATATTTTAAACACACTAAAAATCGTTCAACCTATATGTAGATCTAATTATTTCTGCACTTTTGTGGGTAACCCAGTTCATGATCCATTCAATATTAGAAACATTCGAGATCGTTAGAGAGGCAGGGCCACCGCTAAATATGTGTGACAATTTGGATGCACGATGCATAAGTCCAGTGTGCAGGAGAATATTTCACTCTCATACACATGACACACATCTAGAACCCTTCAATATGCTCATTTACTTGGTGTGAAAATGGTGTTTCCAAACAAACATGATATGTATAATTGATACATGAACTATTGACATATGTAAAACCGATTGGGTTTGTTGTACCACCATTAGTAATGAATAACCACGCCTTGTGATGATAGTTGAGAAAATTATCCAAACGTTCTCTGCACAATTTTTTTAGCAATATCACATAAAATCTCCTTGAAATACACTTTTTTAAAAGTTAGTTTTATGCAGTATTGCATAATCCAATTAGAATTTTGCGATATTTCAAAAAAGGTGTAAGTACTGAGAACACCCGAGTAGTTTTTTCAACTTTCGTCACAAGACAAAATTATAAATGACTAATGGTGGCCGTACATGAAAAATCCCAAATCGATTTCATATCATAAGAAAGAAAGCAACCCCCAAAGGAAATGGTGGCCGGCCAGGAAAAATCCTAAACCGATTTCATATCAGTAGAAAGAAAGCAACCCCCAAAGCACTCTCTTCATTTGTGCTTAGAAAATTACTCAAACTGGTTTTCATGCAAGTGACCATCAACCAACGTTAATTATTGCATTTATGATTTTATAATAGATGGTTTTCATTGTCTTCATTGTTTTAATTCAAACGTCTAGATACCTACACAGCTCGGTCCGTTGACAAAACTACCAATTCTCTTATAAATGGCTCCTGTGCCTTCCTGTTGCGGTGGTTTTCTTGATTAAGCATCAATGATTATGCAGAGCCCCCATTAAGCAGTGGAAGCAATTTGACCCCCAGCTGTAAGGGTGGGTTCTTTAGTTTCTTTCATTTTTTCTTCCAAAAAAACAAATGCTTTCATTCACCCCTTAATCTCATTGCCTTAGATCTTACAGCTAATAATGTTTAAAGGGATAGCTTGTGTCTTTTTCATAATATACAGAAGTTTGTGTAATTATATATTCTGTCTCACCTTCGTTATCTGTATTTTTAAATGAGTTTTTCATAAATTAAAAAAAGCCTCCTTAAATGCATGACAATCTAGGGCAGTTGGGGATAGATAGAGGAGGGCATAAACTAGGGGTTTGCATATCTTATAAATTTACGGGATAATTAGCCAAAAGTCTCTCCACATGGTCTTGTAAGGCCTTCAATCCAATAACTTTTTCTCTAAGGCCAAGAGATCCCTAGATACGCGACATCGTATATTTTCATGACTGATTTATTCTCTCAACTGTTTATGCATAATATTTTGAAATTTAAGAGTTAAAATCTTCCAAGCTCCCTCTTCTTTTCCAACCCGGACACGGACACGGACAAAACCTGGCCCAGAGCCCTTTTTTTCTTCTTCAAGTTAAAGGTTCTTTAACAGAACCTCTTCTTCGTCAGTTCTGGTTTTCGTAACCAAAATCGAGAACTGCTGCTTTCTCTTTCCTCAAGTCTGGCAATGGCGCAACAACAACAGGATGGCGGCGGTAGGTGACCCCTTCTTCGGCAACACACAGTGAACGACGACCTTGTCTTGTCGTCTTCTTCGGTAACAGAAACCCCACAAATTGGGCAAAACAAAGTCCCATGTCTTCAATTCCTGTTTGCAATCCGGAATCACTGAAGCCAACAGCACTGGCCCTGCTGTTCCGCATGTTGCAACCAGGGTTCTTCCTCTTCTTCGATGTTCAAGAACAGCACAGCAATCTGCAAATTCCTCTTCTACATACGAGATCTCGTAGCAAACCCCGTTCAGCGTGGTTTCAACAGAGATCGGAATCGATCACTGCCCCTTTCCTGCAACGAAAAACAACCTGCAGAAATCTGGATCAATTCCTTGATCTGATCCATCGATCGCAACATAGCACAATCCAAGCGCTAGAATACCCTAGGCATACAACTGTTTAGGCAGCTGTCCTCCGGTACCCGTGTAGTGGAAAAACGCGCCTGAATTCGGCCGGTTGAAGAATTTCAAGAAATTCTAGATTAGAAACTCAAATATGATAGGTGAAATTCCTTTATCTCTCACGAACCAGACCGATCTCGAGCAGCTCTATCTCTCAGGAAGCCAACTGAGCGGCGAGATTCCGAGAGATTTGTTCAAATTGAAGAATTTGAAGGAAGTTTCTCTCCTATACTATAGTAGGTCCGGTGACATCCGGCCCGGGAATTTTGGTAGCATAGTCCAACTAGAACAGAAAGGAAGAAGAAACCCTGTTCGGTCGGTTCTCATGCTCCAGTTCAGTCTCAGGTAAGTCTTGGCCTATTAGACCCCGTCCCGAGTTAATCGAGACTAACTCTAATTGATTGGAAATTAAGTTAATTAAATATGTTTAACTAAGCTAAGGATGATTTATGGCCAAATGGAATTGAATTAGCCTAAAATGAATGATTTTGGCTTAATGAAATGATAATGAAGGACATTGAATGAATAGAATGGATTTTAGACTTAAACAATGAGAACTAAGGATTTTTTCGTAAATATGAATTTTCGCGTATTTTGTCGAATAAGGAAACTCTTCATACTAACGTACGTATCTCGAAGAGTATGATAACTTTCGTAATAAACTCGAAGTCGTTTGACAGGAATTGGATCAAATGACTCTTCATTTGACTCAAATTTAAATAAGTTGGGCCTAATTGCAATTTGGGAACTTATATAGATAAGATTAACTCATTTGAGTTCATTAATCTCAAATAAAAACCCTAGACTCTTTTCTTCTTCTTCTTTCTTCTTCCATTCTTCTTCATCAAGAGTGAGGCTTGAGTGATTCTGGAGGTTTTAGAAGAGGTTTCATCTTCTTCATCTTCTCCTTCAACTTGTTTTCTACTTTGGAGTATTAAAGCTTGAGAGGAAGCTCTAGGATTCTCTTCAAGAGACTCCAAGTGAGTATTTTTAGTCCTTCATAGAACTTTCAAGTTCTAGTAAGTGCTTAGGCGTGGTTTATAGCACAAATAACTCGTGGAAGCTTTATTTGTGAATTGATAAATGGTTTAGGTTGAAAAGAAGCTTCAAGTTGAGAAGTTTCCATCTCAATCAAGCTAAACAAGGGGGCTTTTGTCAATTAGTCTTCAAATAAAGGCAAGTATATGCACCTCTTATGATTTGGTTTGTTATTGAAGTAATTTGAACTCAAGAAGTTCAGATTCAGAGTTTTAACTTCAGAAAATCTAAAGTTCTGGCTGCTCATTGACCCAGCTTAGAGACTTTCTCAGAAAATGTCAACCTCTGAAAAGTTGACCGTGAGCTGACCGTCAGATTTCGGTTAGCCGAATTTATGAATTCGACTAGCCGCAAGGTGACCGCAAGTTGACCGAGAGTGATTTCCATCAGAAGATAAGCTTCTGGAAAGCTAACCGCTGGGTAGTCGAAATGGATTCAGCTAGCCGAGTTTGAAAATGCAGCTAGCCGAGTAGGTAACCGCATTGAAAAACTGTATCAGAGATTGCAAGGTTCTGGAAAGTTAACCGAATGTAATTCGGTTAGCCGCCTTCCAGAATGCGGTTAACCGCCAAGGTAACCGAACTTGAGGAAAATTTCAGATTGAAGTTTGATTTTTCTGAATTGAAAGTCTAATCACTAAGACTAGTGTTAATTGCATCTAAACCTTCATAAGTGTTAGCTAAGGTTATCTTAATGTACAAATTCAATTAAAGTGATGTCATCGACAATAACACGTACATTGATAATGAATGTTTCACTCAATTGATTGGTTTAGATAATTGAATAGAATTGGATTAGACTTGAATAGAAGTACTAATTTGATTTGATACATGAGTCTGGCACTACATAGTAGTTTCTCAAGCTCGTTATTGAGCTGAATTGAATACTAAATGAATTACTGAATAATAAACAAGTTACCAATGTAGCGATGAATTAATGAATAATCCTACTGCAGTAGATGGATGGGGTGTTCCGGAACTCCATGGTGATGCCAGTTATCTCTGATCAAGACACTGGTAGATCTCACACTTTATTGAATGAAAAGCCACAATATAGACTGAAAAGTCATTGAATTGATAAGTCATCTAATTGAAAAACGCATATTATGAACTAAAAAAGTCTCATTTGATAAGCCACATAATATGTACTCAATGTAATCAATGAACTGAATGTGAACAAATGAAAGAATGAACACGAATGACTGCTTCCTTATGGAAGGACTAAACTGAATTGAAATAAATGCTATTGTAGTTGCCAATCTAGTATTTGATATCACTTGATATTAATGATTCACATTCATAGGTATCGTTGTTGAAGTGAATTGTCTAGAATTCATAACTGTTATAGAACTGGATAATTGTTAAATTGAACAGATTATCGTAAAAGATAGCATATAATATCATGGATCTGTGTATACATTGTTGAACCGTCGTGTTCACGGTGTTATTGATGGCATTGCAAGCCCAGTTGCCCGTGCCGATCATACAAAGGCCATGCCGATAGAGGAGGAGGCCAATCTGATTCCTTTAGGAGGATTGATCGAATGGACTTGAACCGGAGTGCTAATGGATAGGATATTTTGGAAATATTTTGATAAACATATTTGTATATTCATTTTGAATAGTAGTCAGATGTCACCTGCATTGTATTTGAATATGTAGTTGTTGACTTTGATAAGAAATGAAATGTGTATATTGAACTTTACTTCTAATGTAAAGAACTAGTATATATTCCACAATCGTCAATGTATATATTTATTCCGCAAAAATGTACATTTGATAGGTACGTATGATTGTTATCCCTTGTGGATTTCGTCTTAACTTTAGTTAATTCGAAGTTTATGGGAGTAAGTATGATGCACTCGTGACCCGTGATTAGCCCTGAGCAATCCGATCTCGGGCTCAGGTCGTGACATGGCCCGACCCAGTTCAGAAGCCCAACAGTAGAAGCCAAGGCTAAAGTTAGTCGGCATCAGCAATACGGTTAGATTTTTGTCAAATTTATCTGAGTTTTCGAAAAATATTTATCTAATTTTTGGCAAATTTATTTGAGCTTTCGATAAATTTAACTGAGTTTTTTGAAAATTTAATTGAGTTTTTTCACAAATCTATATGATTTTTTCGCAAATTTATCTGAGTTTTTGGCAAATATATCTGAGTTTATGATAAATTATATGAGTTTTTGAAAAAAATTTACTGAGTTTTTTAACAAATCTTTCTATGTTTTTGGCAAATTTATCTGAGTGCTTTAGCAAATTTATTTGCGCTTTTTGAAATCTATTTGTGTTTTTAAATTTTATTTGTGTCTTTTGAAATTTATTTACGTCTTTTGAAACTTATTTCATTCTTTTAAATAAATTTAATTGAGTTTTGGAAAAATTATTTGAGTTTTTAGGAAATTTTTTTGAAATTTGAAAATTTGGTTTATCTCAGTTTGGCAAATGTATTTTCTTTTTTTGAAATTTATTTTCATTTTTGAGTTTTATTGATGTATTTTCAAATTTATCTACGTCTTAAAAAAATTTATTTATATTTTTAAAAAATTATTTGTATTTTTTTAAATTTTATTTGTATTTTTTGAAATTTATTTGTATCCTTTTAAATTTATCTGCGTTCTTTTAAAATTTATTTGTGTTTTTTTAAATATATTTGTATTATTTCTAAATTTATTTGTGTTTTTTAAAATTTATTTGAAAATCTCATTAATAGGATTTTCATTAACCGTGGTTAATCAAATGGTAGTTGACCATTATTAATTGCATATCCCACTAACCATGGGATATGATTTATCTTAAATAAAGAAGATCACTTTTAAAGAAATTGTAACTTGGACATTTTAGGTCTTCAAATTTGAAAAATGACCTACCATACAATGGAAAAAGATTGTGGATTTAAAGTTAGAAAGTGAATGGTTCATGGACCTAGTTATTGCCTATTGCCTAATGCCCCTAAATTTATTATCATATAACTGACTAATGATTAATGTCAGAGGACCGTGTAAAATTAGGAGAAACGCCAATAAAAAAAGGTAGATGTAGACATCTTTAAATCCATTGAATGGATCATCACAGGGCAGCACTAGATCCAAAAACAAAAAAAGGGAATTACTAAAAAGGGCGTGTATGCATCAATTTAGCACCACAATCATTTCCATTTAGCCCATTGGCTTTTCGCAAGCCTCGGGTCCAATAACGCTGGATCAAAGAAAGGGAGACATCTCATGCCTTGAACCATCCATCCAAGCCACAAACTCAGCTACATTTCCAATCTGACAAATAGACAGTTCTAGTTTGAGAAGTGCCCTAGATCACATTGGCAAAGAGCCATCTCACTTTACTAGCCGTCTAGTGATCAATCACTGGCGGACAGGCCTCATGGTAGTCTTTTCACCATTACTCCATACTAGTGGACTAAAAAGGAAAGAAAAAGAAGATTGTTGTTGTCCAGTCTGACTTCATGTACTTAAAGTAATGGACTGTTAAATCTAACCTCACTCACAAATCTGACTTGTATTTGGCATGCATTTCACTCATGGATTAAAATATCGGCCGATACATATCGGTATCGGCCATGACCGATCCGAGTTTTTGTTGCTTATCGGTAACCAGTTCGTATCATCAAAATATCGCCAAAAAATCGTTTAATATCGGCCGATATCTTGAAATATCGGTCTCAACCGATATATCCGCCGATATTTTGAAAAGATCGGCTGAAGATGAAAAGAAAATAATAATAAAGAAACCCTACATTTACACCACCGTTGTTTCAGGAAGAAACAATGAGAGAAGACACGGAGATTAAAGAAGATTCAAGAATTCATACAACAAGTCCATGTTGGCATGTTGCAGAAGGTAGAAAAAGGAAAAAAAAAACAAATAGAGAGAAAGGTATTGAAGAAATGGAATTACAAATAGAGATCAGAGGAGCGTACATGGACTTGAAGGCTGTTGTTCTGTCACCCCTTGTTGCTGAATCACCATATTCTTTTTCATCTCCTCCCTTTCGGTTTTCTCTTCCTCTGCAATCTCCCTTTGCAGCATCAGCCATGAAGTGAAAGGGGCCAATGCCCTTTTCCACTTTTGAAACTATTTCAAGTCCGGACTGTCTTTTCTTTTCATCATAAATCAAAAGACTCATGGTGAGGGCCCACATGTCAACAATCCAAGCCAACATATCAACAATCCAAGCCGTTCTAAATGAATGATCCATTAATATATGAGCCCTTGTAAAACTTCACACTAATAGCAAATAGGCCATTGTCAGATTCATTGGATTTCTGATTAATCTATTGCTATTAATTAATTTGATAATGGGTCCATCCGAAGTAGAGTAAAATTATAGTAAGCCCTTAAAAAATAGTGGAGCATTTTATTTAATGACATAGATTGTCAATTGGTTAACTCCACTCTGGTACCTATCAATTTCTAAAATACTTAGATAAAACAACGGGTTTGCACTAAGAGATTAGAGAAAACAACAGTTTGCACTAAGAGATGTATAATAAGGTTAAAGTGGCAGATTTTAATGTAATTCTTATTGATGATGCTAATGGGACCTTTTAATACGTACACATAACTTTATTTAATTTTGAATATATTTTAGATAGTTTCATACAAAATTGCGATACAAGATGTCATGACTTAGGGGGGCCGATATTTTGTTTTATTGTTATTAGTAATGGGGAAAAATATTATTTTCTAGCATTTTATAATATTTTGGATTTTTTGGACATTTTTGAAAATTTTTTTACGGTAAATAAAATATTCATACCGCGACGGCCGCGACGGACCGATAACCGCGACCGATACCGATATCATATCGGTTTTTTGGGTCGGCCGATACCGCGACCGATACCGCGATTTTAAACCATGATTTCACCCATCTACTGTATCTAATTCAACTTGGTAATGGCTGAGGTAAACCTGACTTGCAGCAAAACGGTTTGGATAAGGGTTGACCTCCATAACCTGTCTGACTTGAGCTAAATTCCAAAAACCCAACCCTACCTTTAATCTATGTTTCCCGTTCTCCATTTCTCTTTTTCTTCAAACCCCTCTCTTCCATCCTAATTCTAGCTTCTTGATCTTTGGTCGGCCTGAAATATGAGGGGGCTTCAATCAGGTTTACCTTTTCTTCTTTTGACAAAAAGGCCTCTATATTTTCACAAAAATCTCAAAAAGGCCCCTATAGTTTGACTGGCATTCAAGATGTACAAAAAGTAATTACTCTTCATTTTAAATGGATCATTTCTTACTTTAAGAAATAAAATCATAGTTTTTCCCATAGGGGTTTTAGTATAAAAAACTATAGGAGTCTTTTTGAGATTCTCTAAAAATATAGGGGTCTTTTTGTGAAATCATCTTTTTTTCAGAAAAGGTTTACGAACATTTAAGTGTAATAGAAGTTTCCAAATCTGCTTTAAAAATGGGTTGTATCTATAGACATCCTATGTCAACGCGGACCAACTCTTTTGCCATGCTCCAAACTATCAACTCTACTCTAACTTGACCCATGAATTTAATATTTGGGTTGACATTTCCAACCCCCGAGCCATCTGATGGGTCAGACCCAAATGACTCAGTCCACAACGACGGGTCAGGCCCAAACCATGATGACGGATCAAGTCCAAGAGATCCAGTTCACGATGTTGGGTCAGGTCTGAATGACCCGGGTCCGTGTCGAGCCCAGGTCCAGATCCACTCGTCATGGGTAGATCCGGGTCCGAATCCACGAAGTACGAAGTCAGAGCGTCGTTACCTCTAACCTGCTTTTACCAAGTCTTGCGGAGGATATCTTATCTGCCTCGTCACTTGAGGGCGGTTCGGAGACTCCGCCAAAAGGTAGCGTCCGCTGCTGAAGAGTCTCCCCATCTGTTAGGGGACGACTATAAAATACAGAGCCCCTCTAGCATTGAGGGGCAAGCAAGCTATTGCAATCAACCTTTATTATCATCTTCCTGTATTCTCTGTAATCACCACACATTTGAGAAGTAAAATCACCATCTTAAAGTGGACGTAGGTCACACTGACCGAACCACTATAAACGCCCTCTCTCTCATTCTATTTCTCTATTTTTCGCATTAATTACTCAATACTTGACCGGTGGTGCCCGAAGTCCATTTTTGGCATCATCAGTTTGGTGCCGTCTGTGGGAAACGTCAAAACTCTCACTTCATACCACTTCATTTTCAAAATCATGGTGACCACCACCAGATCGACGAGGCGACAAGAAAATAATTCCAGGCGAGAGGGAGAGGACAATCATCCACCGAATAATCCTCCCCCAGTTGCAGCCGCTCCAGATCCCACTCCCCAACAGATGTTGGCAACAATGCAGCAGCTGGTTGCCCAAAACCAGCAGATCCTGCAACTCATGCTTGCAGGCCAAGGAGGAGTACAAGCGGGAGGAGCAACACAAGGAGGGCCTCGCCAAGGAGCTCCTCGCAGGGGAGCGCTCCGCCCGGGCGACCATCAGCATGGCGCCCAGGGCCTGGGCGCCCACCCCCATGGCGCCCAAGGCCTGGGCGCCCATGGTGTCCAAGGCCTAGGCGCCCAAGGCCTGGGCGCCCATGGTGTCCAAGGCCTGGGCGCCCAAGGTCTGGGCGCCCATCACTATGGCACCCAAGACCTAGGCGCCCATCCACCAGGCACTGACGCCCAGGGAGTTCCTCCTAACCCCCCTCTCGGAGTGTTATTTGTTGACCCTCAAGGTCGTACCCACCACGGAGTCCCTCTACCCCAAGGTAGAGCCCATGTTGGAGGACCCCCACCTCCAAGAGGAGCAAATCATAGCGGTCTTCCACCTCCTCTCTCTGTTTCTAATAGGGAGGAGCCTCATTTCCAAGAGCAGGAAGACGAAAATCAAAGCATGGAAGTAGGGAGTCACTTCTATGATCGATCCAGGGAGCTGGGCAATCAATGGGAGGAAAAGATTAAAGAAATGCAGAATCAAATTGGCAATGTCTTCAACGCCATGAAGGCACAGGCACCAGAAACAGTAGATTACCTAGTAGGGCGAACGGATACACCGTTCAAGCTCGACGTGGTGAACTACCCGCTCCCCCGGAAGTTCAAGATGCCATCCATGGAGACCTTCGATGGAAGGAAAGATCCATTGGACCACCTTGAGACATATAAAACAAAAATGCAATTGCATAATGTTCCGGACGAGATAATGTGCAGAGCGTTCCCGACTACGTTGAAGAGCGTTCCCGACTACGTTGAAGGGTTCTGCTCGGCAATGGTTTGCCAATCTCGCCCCATCCTCCATCTCCACCTTTGCAGAGCTAAGCAGATCGTTCATCTCACACTTTATAGGAGGACGCCGCCACCAGAAGCCCGCCACACACCTGCTTAGCATAAAGCAGGACAAAAATGAAAGTCTCAGGAGTTACCTCACTCGTTTTAACGAGGAGGTACTCCAAGTTGAAGAGCCTGATGACAAGGTCTCCATGATAGCTTTCCTTGGAGGCCTTCGCTCGTCGAGCTTCCTGTTTTCGGTAATGAAGCGCCCGCCAAAGAGCTTTCCGGAGCTGCTGGCGAAAGCCCAGAAGTACATGAATGCTGAAGACATCACCAGGGCGAGGCGAGGAGAGTCCTCCAGACCAGAGGGCAAGGGGAAGGAGCGAGAAAGAGACGACAGGAAGGAGAACAGCAATAAGCGAAGCAGGACAGAGAGGGTACCTGTCAGAGAAAGGCTCGGTCCAGCTCCTCAGAGAGATAGACAAGTCTTCACCCCTCTCAATGCCTCAGTGGGACACATCTTATTCCAAATACAGGATGACCCCGCTGTAAAATGGCCAGAAAAGATGAAGTCTCCCCCAAACCGCAGAAATCCAAACAAATACTGTCGCTTTCATCGCGACCATGGCTATGACACCGACGACTGCTTTGAACTCAAGAAGCAGATCGAAGATCTCATTCATCGTGGCCACCTGCGCCAGTATGTTGCCGGTAGGGGGCAAGCACTGCCACCACCCCCACCTCGCAATCTGGAGGACCAGCAACCGATTGGGGAGATTCGGACCATTTCAGGAGGAATGGCAGAATCGCTCTCAACCATGAAGGCCCACATCAGAAAAGCAAGGCATCCTGATGAGGCACGCCCGTCCAAGGCGCCTAGGCTGAGCGCTAACGAAGTCATCTCCTTCTCAGATAAGGACTTAGAAGAAATCCAGCACCCCCATGATGATCCTCTGGTGCTCACAATGACCGTCGCCAATTTTCAGGTACACAGAATCTTGGTAGACAGTGGTAGCTCTGCAGATATCCTATTTGCAGAAGCTTATGATAAGCTGAAATTGGGGCGGGAAAGGTTGCAACCTGTCAAATCCCCCCTCATCGGCTTTTCAGGAGAAAAAGTGTATCCCTTAGGGGCAATCACACTTCCAATCACTGCCGGAGCAGCACCTCGAAGTTCCACTACCATGGTCAACTTCCTGGTGATTGATTGCCCCTCGGCATATAACATCATACTGGGACGGCCCACTCTTAATGCATTAAGAGCCGTCCTCTCCACTTACCATCTCATCCTCCGGTTCCCAACCCCGAATGGAATCAGGGAAGTAAGGGGGAACCAGGTAGCAGCAAGAGAATGCTACGTCTCCTCAATGAGAACCAAGAAAACGCAGGAGGCGTTGCAGGTTGAAGTCTTGGACCCGAGAGACGAGACTGCTACAGAAAGGGAAGAACCAGTTGAAGCACTCACTCCTGTGGTCTTAAATGAAGACCTCCCTGATAGAAGAGTCTACATCGGCTCATCTCTTCCTGAAGATCTGGTCCGCCACTTGACCAACTTTCTGAAGAATAATGCGGACATCTTCGCATGGTCACATGCGGATCTTGAAGGGATTGATCCTGAAGTCGCCACTCACCGCCTCAATGTCGACCCTCGCCACAAGCCTATCCGACAGAAGCTAAGGGGCGCCTCCACTGAAAGGGCCCAAGCAATGGACAAGGAGGTCGGGAAACTAATAGAGAATGGAGTTGTCAGGGAGGTGGCGTACCCTGAATGGCTCTCCAACGTCGTGATGGTGACAAAGGCGAACGGGAAATGGCGCCTATGCGTCGACTTCACTGATCTTAACAAAGCATGCCCAAAAGATTGTTTCCCGTTGCCTAGGATTGATCTCCTCATCGACGCCACAGCAGGACATGAACTCCTCTCCTTCCTGAATGCTTATTCTGGATACAATCAGATCAGCATGCACCCTCCAGATCAAGAGAAGACGTCGTTCATCACTCCGAAGGGAACCTATTGCTACAGGGTCATGCCTTTCGGGTTGAAAAATGCGGGTGCGACCTACCAACGCCTAGTGAACAAAATGTTTCACTCACAGATCGGGCGGACCATGGAGGTTTATGTGGACGACATGTTAGTGAAGAGCCTCGCTGCTGAAGATCACATCGACCATCTCCAAGAAACTTTCAGTGTTCTCAGGCTCTACCGCATGAAGTTGAATCCTGAGAAATGTGCCTTCGGTGTGGGGTCCGGGAAATTCTTGGGCTTCATGGTCGACCAGAGGGGAATAGAGGCAAACCCCGACAAAATCAAGGCTATACTAGATATGAGGTCGCCTACTTCTACCAAAGAGCTGCAGCGCCTCAACGGAAGGGTCGCAGCACTTAGCAGATTTGTTTCTAAGTCTGCAGATAAGTGCATCCCTTTCTTCAAAATCCTCAGGAAAACCTTCGAGTGGGGACCCAAAGCTGAGGAGGCATTCCAGAAGCTTAAAGCATACTTGGCCGCTCCCCCTCTTCTTTCACATGCTGTACCTAGCGAGGTATTGTATTTGTATCTCTCTGCTTCTCCCTCAGCAGTCAGTTCTGTACTCATCAAAAATCATGATGGAGTGCAAAAGCCCATCTATTATGTAAGTAGAGCATACCGAGGGGCAGAGTCCAGATATTCAGATTTGGAAAAACTGGCGCTCGCCCTCATATCAGCAGCAAGACGGCTGCGACATTATTTTCAAAGCCATACAATTGTTGTAGTTACTGATCAGCCTCTGAAGAGAGTACTCGGAAAGCCAGATGTATCCAGGAGACTTGTCAAATGGGCAATTGAACTAGGTGAGTTCGACGTCCAGTACCAGCCAAGGGCCGCCATCAAAGCACAAGCTTTGGCCGATTTTGTGGCTGAATTTACACGTGATGAAGGAGAGCCAAATCCGTCCATCGAAGACATCCAGATAGGCGTCCAGGCCTCTCCTCCAGGCGCCCAAGTTCTCCCGGGTGCCCAAGTTTCTCCTCCAGGCACAGAAGCCCCCCTGGGCGCCCAGGACCAAGTTTCTCCCCTAGGCGCCCAGGACCAAGTCTCACCCCTGGGCGCCCAGGACTCTCCCATGGGCGCCCAGGGCAGTCTGGGCGCCCAGACCTCTCCCTTAGGCGCCCAGGCCATTCCACTGGGCGCCCAGTCCTCTTCCTCGGGCACACAAGAATCTCTTCCAGGCTCCCAGCCTTTTCTAGGCACCCAGATTCCAACACTGCCAGTATGAAAACTCTATGTTGATGGCTCTGCGACCCGTGATGGAGGTGGAGCGGGCCTCGTCTTGATTAGCCCTGATGGCACACCCCTCAAATATGCGGTAAAGTTCCACTTCACTGCCTCTAACAATGAAACAGAGTATGAGGCTCTCCTTTCTGGCCTAAATTTGGCGCTCGAAATGAACGCCCAGTGCCTCATCGCCCACAGTGACTCTCAGCTGATAGTTAATCAAATAAGGGGCGAGTTCGAGGCAAAGGAAACAAGAATGCAGGGCTATCTCAGCATAGTGAAGAAACTGATCCCGAGGTTCCAGCACTTCCAAATATGTCATATCCCTCGGGAGAATAAAATTGCTGCCGACGCACTTGCCAGGCTCGCCTCATCCCTAGAGGCCCCATCCAGCGAACCAGCATTCCTTGGGCACCAGTTCAAACCAAGCCAGTTGAATGAGAACACTGCAAATATCAACTGTGTCACAGCTGAAACGAACTGGATGACCCCAATAAGGGCATATCTTCAAGAGGGTACACTGCCAGAGGATCCCCTTGAGGCCAAAAAGCTAAGGATGAGAGCTTCCAAGTTCACTCTCCTGCAAGACATCCTGTACAAGAAAGGCTACTCTTTACCATTGCTGAGGTGCCTCTCTCCTGAAGAAGCTGATTACGCCCTGAGGGAAATCCATGAAGGAATTTGTGGAAATCACTCAGGCGGACGCTCCCTTGCCCACAAAACACTTAGGCAGGGTTTCTTTTGGCCCAGCATGTTGGCAGACGCCAAGGAATTTACTAGAAAGTGTGACAAGTGCCAGCGCTTCGCCATTGTACCAAGGCAGCCCCCGGAGGAACTCACCACTATCATGAGCCCATGACCTTTCTCCAAATGGGGAATTGACATCCTGGGCCCCCTTCCCCTGGGTAAAGGACAATGCAAGTTCGTAGTGGTCGCCATCGACTACTTTACGAAATGGGCAGAGGCAGAACCTTTGGCGAGGATCACAGACTCCAAAGTGCAAGACTTTGTCTGGAAAAACATTGTCTGCCGCTTTGGGATCCCTCACGCCATTGTCAGTGACAATGGGAAGCAATTCGACAATAAACTTTTCAATACATTCTGTTCCAACCTTCAGATAAAGCAGCCTCACTCTAGCCCGGCTCATCCACAGGCAAATGGGCAAGCAGAGGTTATGGTGAGAACCGTCCTTCGAAATATAAAGACAAGGCTCGAAAGAGCGAACGGTCTTTGGGTTGACGAGCTTCCAGGAGTATTGTGGGCCTATCGGACTACGCCAAGAGCTCCTACAGGGGAAACCCCCTTCTCCCTCGCTTTTGGAACCGAGGCAGTCATCCCTGTTGAGATAGGGGTCCAATCTCTCAGGGTCCAGCACCACGACCCCAGCATCAATGAAGAAGGGCTTCGCATCAATCTCGATCTGATGGAAGAAACAAGGGAGCTCGCCAACGTCCGCAATGCAGAATACAAGCGGAGGATGGCGCAATACTATAATTCAAAAGTGAAGCCCCGTTCCTTCCAACCAGGAGATTTGGTCCTTAAGAAGGTAATCCTCGCCACGAAGGATTCTCGCGAGGGCAAACTGGGACCGAATTGGGAAGGTCCGTACCTCATTACAGAGGTGGTAAGACCAAGTACTTACAAACTCCAGAATTCTGAGGGGAAGGCCCTACCTCATCCGTGGAATGCGGAACACCTGAAGAGGTACTACCAGTAATATGAGAAGGGGAAATAAGCAGTGAGAAAGGAATTTTTAAATGTTGAGCATTTTTGCAAAATGTTATGTGATAATGAGCATCCAATAAATAAAGACTTCATTTTATTTATTCCAAAAGTTAGGCCAAAACATTACCTTCTCAAAAAAAAAAAAAAAAAGAAGGAGAAAAATCTGTGTAATGAAGCATACAGAAGTCTCCTCTATCCTACTCACTCTCACTACTTCCCTCCTCGTCCTCTCCATCCTCATCATCCTCATCATCCTCATCACCGTCCTCTGCATCATCAGAACCTCCATCATCCCCATCAGGCGCCTCGGTTGGCACAAAGCCTGAAAGGTCGAGGTCAGGGAAAGCAGCAGAAATCTTCCCTCTGAGCTCCTCGTAGCCATCAATGAAGGCATCAGCAAGGCCATCCGATAGCTCATTCTCAGCCCGAGAAGCTCTGTCATGCACTGCCTGTATCTCTACCGCCAAAACACTCTCCCTGAGCGACGCCCTCTCGCGGGTCTGTCCAAGCTCAGCCTCACTGAGCGAAGCCCTCTCGCGGGCCTTCTCAAGCTCAGCCTCACTAAGCGAAGCCCTCTCGCGGGCTTTCTCCATCTCAGCCTCTGCCCGGGTCGCCCTCTCGCGGGCCGCCAAAAGCTCAGCCTCTGCCCGGGTCGCCCTCTCACGGGTCGACAAAAGCTCAGCCTCTGCCCCAGTCGCCCTCTCGCGGAATGCCACGAGGTCAGTCTCAAGCCCAATGACCCTCTCACGGGCCGCCACGAGGTCAGTCTCGGAGACTCCTCTAGCGGCTTCAAGAGCCGCTATCTTCCTTCAGGCAGCAGAAAGCTCCTGTTGCATGCTGTCATTCTCCTCCCTCAGTTGAATATTGTGATGGGCCCTCGACATCAAACAAATGGATGATGTAGAAGCCTAGAGCAGTAAGAGACACAAAATGAGAATACATAAAAAATATATATATATAATGAAAGTATGGAGATATGGTAAACATTTACCTGAGCCAAAGCCTCCAAGAATGTATCGATGACTTTCTGGGTACCCAAAGCGTTGATCTGTGTGACCTCAGGAGGAAACACAAACCGCCCAAGTTTCTCTCGAATCACCTGAGGATTGCCCAGCATAGGGCCAGCCCTAGTCGGTATCCCTGCAGAAGCTCCCGAGCGTGGGGGACACGACTGAGCGGGAGAAGGTACTGCCAAAGAAAGAGGCTCCGAAGCAGCAATTGTGGTAGAAGAGCTTGCTGGCGGATGAGATGCTACAGGAGAGGCCACCCGATGGGATGACTGTACCTCCGCTGGAGGGGTGGATGCGAGAGAGCTCGCCCTGAATGTCACCAATGGAGAGCTCTCCCCTCCAGTACTCTCTACCCTCGCTGCCTTGGAGGGAGGGGTACTCCTACCAGAAGAGCCTGAAGGAGGGGTACTCCTGCTAGAAAGATGAGCCCCGATAGCCCTCCTATCTGCTGCTGCAGAAGAAAACTGTTATTTAGACATAAAAAAAAAAAAAAGGAAATGAGAGAAAGCAAAAGTCAAAGTACCTTTTCTCTTTAGAGGAGACTGTGAAGAGGAGCCACCAGCTCCACTGCCCTCTTTGGGTAAGAGGACCCCCAAATCTTTGTCACTATCAGGACAAGCCCTCACAGCCTGTAGCTGCAGCTGCTGACTCATCGAAAGTACTGGCGCCTCTGCAAAAGAGCATTGGGTAAGCATATAAAAAATTAGTAATAAAGACAAAGAGCAGCAAATTAACGACTTACCTAGTCTCCATCGGGTTGGCACCGAGGCTCGGTCTGTCTCAGAAGCCCACTCTCCACCAACAAAGAAGAAGTGAGATTTCCAACTATGACAGTTGGAACGAAGACCAGTGAGCAGCTTGCCTCCCCTGGGAGCAAGATAATACCATCCCCTATTGGGGGCTGGAGACTCAGTCAAGCTATAGGCGGCATGGAACTCCACAGGTAAGGCGTCCTCATTGTGAACCCTCCTCCACAGCGCCAGAAAACCAAGCAGAACCCTCCAGCCATTCGGTGCTAGGCGCCCTGGAGTCAATGAAAAATACCGGAGTATGCTGCAAATGGGGGAAGGTATGGGGAACCTCAACCCAGCTTCGAGCATCTCCTCATAGATGACAAGGTCGCCCGAGGAGTCATCGCAAGCGGGCTCGTCCGGTTCAGCCCGCCGGCACAACACAGTAGGAGGAATGTTATAAGAAGAAACCATCTTCAAGATATCAGTGTTAGAGTTAAACACACTGAAAATGGTGCTCACCTTTGAGGAGTCGTCGCCGACAACCACTTTTCCTCGATATTTTTTGCGACGAGACCGAACAGCGACAGCACTATTTCCCTCGCTACCCGCAACACCATCGCCCGTAGCAACGGCGTCCGAGGGGACATCTAAGGGGCCGCCTTGGGCTGTAATTCCCGCGCCAGTAGCAGCCAAACCAGGGGCGCCCCCCTCTTCCTCTACATCAGCAGGAGCGCAAGAGGGCCCCGCCCCCGCAGCGGGCGGGCAGGGGGGCCTCGCCCCCGCTGCAGCAGGGCGCCCTGCTGCAAACGCACAGGGGCGCCCGTGAGCACCCCGCCTCTCCTCTCCTCTTGACGCAGTAGCAGCAGGGGCGCCCCTGCCTGGGGCGCCCCGTCCTTCTTCCCCAGCATCAGCGGCGGGGGCGCCATGGGCGCCCCGCCCATCTTCCACGCCCAAAACGGTGCTACTGTTTTCTCCGGCAGCAGCTCCCAGCGCCACGGGGGCGCGGCCACCGTCTTCCACATCGTCGCTCCCCTTTTCTACTCGAGTCAGATTCTCCATGATTTTTTCTTGACACAAGAAGAAAGAAGAAAAACAAGAAGAAGAGTGGCTGCCCTCTTTCTTTCCTTTCCTTGAACAAGAAAGAGATGAAGACATCCCAAGTGAAAAACAAAGGAGCAAAAACTCTCTTTTATAGCCCTCATTCTAGGGTTTTAAAAGTGGAGAGGAGATTCTTAAGCTACAAAGACTCTGCTGTACAAATCAAGAGGGGAAAGAGTCTGAGCATAAAGCAACGGATAGAGTTCGAGAACGCCAGGACAGATACAGAAGGCAAACAAAAATGAAATCTAATCCTTACAAAACCATAGGTCAAAATTTGGTCCGGGGGCGCTGCCCCCGAGCCCCTGCCAGGGGCGCTGCCCCCGAACCCTCGCCGGGGGCGCTGCCCCCTGGGCCCCCGCGAGCTGACCGGTCAGCTCGACCACCGCCGGGGGACACCCCCAGACCCCCTCTGCGAAGAGCATATTATTTCGAAGTGGCAGCATGTTTTTGTGAGTTGTATGAGATACTAACTTGCAGGTAATAATGTC
This sequence comes from Camphora micrantha, assembly GCA_003546025.1. Taxonomy (NCBI): domain Eukaryota; kingdom Viridiplantae; phylum Streptophyta; class Magnoliopsida; order Laurales; family Lauraceae; genus Camphora; species Camphora micrantha. Next base: position 53,873,875 of record QPKB01000001.1, read on the forward strand.
CTCTCCATAGCCAGGACTCCTCTAAAAAAAAAAAAAAAAAAAAACTTGATACAAAAATGTCTCGCTTTCAAAACTTCCTTTGGCGCGAGACATTGAGGGGCAAATGATGGGTCAGACCCAAATGACTCAGTCCACAACGACGGGTCAGGCCCAAACCATGATGACGAGTCAAGTCCAAGAGATCCAGTTCACAATGTTGGGTCAGGTCTGAATGACCCGGGTCCGTGTCGAGCCCAGGTCCAGATCCACTCGTCATGGGTAGATCCGGGTCCGAATCCACGAAGTACGAAGTCAGAGCGTCGTTACCTCTAACCTGCTTTTACCAAGTCTTGCGGAGGATATCTTATCTGCCTCGTCACTTGAGGGCAGTTCGGAGACTCCGCCAAAAGGTAGCGTCCGCTGCTGAAGAGTCTCCCCATCTGTTAGGGAACGACTATAAAATACAGAGCCCCTCTAGCATTGAGGGGCAAGCAAGCTATTGCAATCAACCTTTATTATCATCTTCCTGTATTCTCTGTAATCACCACACATTTGAGAAGTAAAATCACCATCTTAAAGTGGACGTAGGTCACACTGACCGAACCACTATAAACGCCCTCTCTCTCATTCTATTTCTCTATTTTTCGCATTAATTACTCAATACTTGACCGGTGGTGCCCGAAGTCCATTTTTGGCATCATCACCATCCATTGCCATTTTATGAAGTTAATTAAAAATAGGGCACATGCTCCTTCTATTGGAACTAGAGGCTTTGTGTACTACTATAATCCAATACCTTCCAACCCCCGAGCCATCCATTTTGCCATTTTATGAAGTTAATTAAAACTAGGGCACATGCTCCTTCCATTGGAACTAGAGGCTTTGTGCACTACTATAATCCAATACCCACCAAAAAAAACTGAATACCCATTTGTAGCACTAATTGCCATCACTAAGATAAATCTTAGAATGAAAGTATTCCTAAAAGGGATGTGCCATACTAAAAAGCTGAAACTAAGGTTAACAACAAGCTATAAAGCTGGCGACAACATGGATATGGCATTGACACACCATAAACATGGCAGGGATGTGGGTTTTACATATAAAAATTAAAGTATCGGATTTGATACGACTCGATACGTTATTCATTTTGAAGTATCCCTGCATCATAGTCAACGGAAGACCAATGAGACCCCATGCATGATTAGATATAAATTTAGGAGTTTGGACATTGTTGCCGAGTAATAAGACCCATAGATCCAAGAGTTTGGAAGCAACAGTAGTCTTGAGTCCAAACTAGTTTGGTGCATGTCATTTCTTTGATTGGGCCACATCTACATCTTATTGGGATCCATCTTGTAATCCAATATTATATTATATTATAAATGAAAGAGACTAATTTCAATTGAGAAATCAGTCGTGCTTTGATTTTGACTTTTCTAATTTACCTTGACCCCTTCCAATCCCCCAAGCCCTCATCAAAGCAAACGATTGTCCTTCCCCTATCTAACTCCTTTGTAACCATTATGAAGGTAAAAACAACAATTAGAAAATTTATGGAGATGGGAAATACCTACAGTAATATATAGTAGTGTTACAATCAATGGATAAGATACAGCCTCTAAAAGGGTTACATATTCGATGATCCTGACAAAGCTCTTCTAATCTAAGAATTTTGTGGCATCCCTCATTTACAATGACTCACAACCAGTCATTGGTCTATCTCTAAACATGGACCCATTTATATACAGGATGAATGGGTCCAAATACTTTAGTCATTGTAAGCCATCACAGTATCCTCATCTTTTCTCTCTCATTGCCATTTACAACTCATCATCAGACAATTTTCATGCAGCATGCATTCTTCAAAAACTAGATGGGAAGATGCCCGGCCAACAATGTTGCCAAGATGAATAACAAGTGAATGGTATCAAAGCTTCTTGAGCATGATGCATTCCTGTAATTTGTAACATGTTTTGAAGGTCTTATTGGTTTTCTTATAATAAAGTGTAACTGATCTCTGGAAATAAAACAAAACTAGGCAATATATATATATATATATATGAGGCAATACCCAAAAATTAAAATTAAAAATAAAAGCAAAACCAAGAAGAAAAAGAAAAAGGAAACCAATTGATCGCGGGAAAAGATTTTTAAGTGTTGATCTCTAGATACATTCTTAGCTGACCTCATCAATAATTAAAAACCAAAAATGAATAAATAAATCAATAAGCAAGTAAATAAATAAAGAGGACCAACTTATCTCTAGGCAATATGAGATGTTGGATCACCAGATGCATTCTTGCCCAACCTCATTGACAAAAAATAAATAAATAAATAAATAGAGCTGATCTCTAGACAATATGAAGTGCTAAAAATAATAATAAAACCATTGACTAAATCTCGTATTTGTATCGTTGACCTGCCTCTATCTTTTATATATCGCATTATAGATAATATTGTCCTACTGAAAATATCTTGGTTGGCAAGTTGTATACAACTATTTATTTTGCTTCATGAAGTCATCTCTCTCTCTCTCTCTCTCTCTCTCTCAAATCATTTCAAATTTTTTATATTTTTTATTCATTTCAATAACATTTATATCTTTTAATTCATATTACTGTTTCTTAATTCTCTTTTAATTAATAGGTTTCCATCCCGTCACTATGAATGGAAAAGGTTAACAATGATAGATAGGATTTTGATGTTAATAAAAGATATGTATTTATATAAGAGCCCGGGCTGAGCAGGGGCTACTTACTACTGAAATAGGGTCGCATTCGGTTCTATAATCTATATTGGGAAAGCCAAAATATTCCAACCTTGACCTGCGTACGGCTATAGATCATGATGACCAATTCTCGAAAACACTTATATCTTATCCAAGTCCCTACAGGTAACTAGCACTGGTCCCTGGTTCCACACTGATCTAATCATTGTGCACATCACAATAACATGCACTTAAGAGACTCCATTTAACTAAATGTCAACTAATATTTTGTTTGGTTTTTGACATAATAGTGCTAGTTAAATATGATTTTCTAATTTTATGACCGAAATTCTAATAATGTCACTAAAGTTACTAGGGTCAAGCGACTCTTGTTAATACTTTCTATCAACTTTTTTGTGCAATACCATATGATATCATGGGAAAGTCTAATCTTACTTGGTAAGAGTGTAAAAAAAATCCGAAAATCACCTAATCAACCAACCCAAACCGACGATTGAGAACCGTGTTTTACCTTTCGGTTATTAAAATTGAAAAACCGTGCTTCACGGTTTTCAGTCTCGACTCACAGTTATTAACCGAACCATTACACCAATAATAATAATAAAAAAAAAAAAAAAAACTAAAGAGCCTAAATATTTTGTAGTATCATTTTAGAATTCTAGTTGTGTTTATTTTCGTGAAAAAGAAAATGGTAGCCTTATTTTGTTTGGTATGAGAAAAATGATACTGTTGTTTTGCATGCAGAGTCAAAGGTCAAAGATAGAATTTTTTTTAAGTGACAATTAACCGTAACTCAATCGTCTAAATATGATTAACATCAGTACGATTTTTAATGGATTTTTAGGATACGGTCACGGTTTCTAAATACAGAAAACCATAAAATAAGGTTCGCTTAATGGTTTTTTCAAAACAAACGGTTAACCGAACCGTTACACCCCTAATTTATTTGGGATTTATCAATTTTTGTATAATACACTTTCTACAACTAGCAAGCAGATTTATCTTTTATAGAACCCAAAAATTGACATTTTGTGAAAAAATACATGCGCATCTAACCACCATTTCACATTTTTTATAATTCATAAATTTTTTCTCTAGCTTGCTACATAAAAGCATGATACATGGTATAATCCTTTTATATCATGGGATTGGAGACCAAAAAAAAATACATTCACCAAAGTCTATCACTCTAATGATCACATTCTGTTTAATGTCGGTCATAAAACTGTAAAAGCTAGATTTATGAAGGACTAAAATGTCATGGGATATCGCGCAACATGGGATATATTATGTGAAAACATTCTAGATTAATCTGGATGATTTATGGGATATTATGTTGCACAAAATTCTTGATAATTATGTTGCCCAAACTGGATTAGTCCAATAGTCATGGATTATATGAAAACATTAATATTGCACAGACAATTATGTGAACTTGTTTGATTTGGCTGGTTTTGGTGGCAACCAATTTCATGACTAATCCTGAAAGAGAGAGAAAGAGAGAGAACACAAACAAGCAAAGAAAATCGCAAACGGTGCTCTATTTCATAATCTTCATAAAATAACACAAATATCTAAAACAAAGATGGAAACTCGATTCCATCTATGATCCGGATGATCACCACGTGGTCACTTGTGGGCCTTCAAAGGGCATCGACAGGTGGGGCAGGAGCGATCCCGAGCGAGCCACGTGGATATGCACGTGTCGTGGAACAGGTGGCCGCAGGGCATGCGCTTGGCGCCCTTGCCCGCCTCAAAGGGCTCCAGGCAGACCGTGCAGACACCGGCAGCCAAAACCGTCGGAAGAGACGGCTCCGGTGGGGTGGCGACGGGCGTATCCGGCATCGTCAGCGCCTCGTCGAGGTCGAAGCAGAGGTCGTTAGAACAGGCCTGCTTTTGCTTCGCCATTTCTTCTTAACTAGGGAGAGAGGAAGAGAGAAGCAGCTGCGGAATCAGATAAGTGTATGTGCAAGACAAGAGAGAGAGAGAGAGAGAGAGAGAGAGAGCGCTATGAATATGAAGACAAGATACTGAATGAATATGAAGACGAGATACTGATAGTTGACAAGGGACATGGGAATTTATAGAAGCCACTTGGAACAAAACAAGCCTGCATGTCTCTGTATAATATAATCAAATACAGCAAAAAGCAAACCTGGATGTTCACCAAATATAGCCAACCGAAATCTAGATTGAATCTAAGCAGCCCACCTAGACTGTGTTATAAGTTGGCTTATAAGCTTAGTGCAGCATCTCATGTATATGTGGCACCCACTTTCCATGGGCTATGTCATCGAAGTAACTGAGGTGGACAAGTTATGAATTTATTAAAAATTATTCTTGCCTTTTTGTTCAAGACTTAACCGTCTCACATTGTAAGGTGATAGAACTTTGCACCTTTTATTTTTATGCACGTTTCATTGATGCACCTACTTGGATTTTAAAGGCTGCAAATGGAAGAGGACCGATCAGTCTGAGAAGAGTTGGATTGATGATCAGTTCAAAAAGAGTAGAAAGATTATTTGAGTGGTTCGGATGTTTCCATGATGGCCACCAACTAGCATAACGGAACTATGTTGTGTATGTAGTACAGCTTCTCACCCTAATCGTAAGAGTCAGTTTTTACTTGCCTTTTCTGAATTCAAATTTAGGTAGGTACCTTTTCTCATTTGAGGCTGTGATACATTACCAAAGGTCTATTTGATTCCCTCACCAAAGGTGGCCTTCCACCCAACTTCACCCAATTAAGGTTTACTCCGCTCACCCGAGGGCCCCCTCTCCAAAGGGTTAGGGCCCAGCCCCACTAAGTTGGGATTAAATAAAAAAAAAAGAAATTATGGCGTACGAGTAGAGTGCTGCCCAAAGATTTTCTAACTGATCAATCTTCGTAGCCAGACCTGGGGCGAGTTTGTGCAGCGAGATATCCAAAGAAAAAAATGTGGATTAGGATACAGTTTTCTGCACTGGCATTTTGGGAGGCCTTTGGTGTACCTCAAGTCTCCACGGAAATGCTATTATTTAGACACTATTTTTTATGCAAGATAGGATTTTCAAATCCTTCACGTCGTTTGGACTTCCCTTTCCATGGAATTAGACAAGATATGGTTTTCTCTTCCTCCGGATTATACAAACAAGTTGTTAGAGAACTTTTGAATTTAAGGAGTGGAAGCCACAGGGGAGACCACCCATTGAAGATTTAAGCTGCTCCAAAATGAATGCCCTCTATAAAATTTTCCTACAATAAGAGTGGGCTCCACCATAAATTTGATAATTTGATGAATAACCTGATTAACACAATCTTATTCATAATTAATCATATTTATGATCACTTTATTCATAATATGACAACCCTAAATTTGGTTACACCTTGTACATGAATGGAAAGTTATTTATAGTGAATTTGATTTTTAATATGTGGGCTCCACTTCCACTGATACAACAGTAGAGTTCTCCAAGTCAAACTCAAATGAACGGTATCCAAGTTTGTGCCCTTTATTTTACTAATTATTATTCTTTATAGTGGGCCCACTTAATCAAATTAACCAATCAACATATTCTACTATTTTACTACGTGACGCTAAGCAAGCAATAATACGTATTCATGAATTGTAAAGTGAAGCATACTCTCCTGTCTCTATGAATCCCAGATGATGATTAGATAAAAATTCTATAGAAATTTAAGGGAGAAGTCACCGTAGAATCCCATACGTTTTATCAGGTCCCCATATCATATTGGAAATGGGAGGGGTCCTCATGTGGCCTTTTTATTTTTATTTTTTTCATTTAGCGATATGGTCGATATTGACCATTGTGCGGTGGTTGCTTTCGATTTGCAAAACCCAAATAGTTCTTGGATTTTTTTCTCTCTTGGTTGTTGTTGCTCCTCCAAAGCGGTGGATGAGATTAGGGGAGGCAGGGAAAGAGAGGATATAAAGGAATGGAGGGCGGCGAGCATTGAGTCACCTTCGTCGAAGGAGGAGGGAGGAGTGGAGGGGAGGAGGAGGAGGCGAGGTTGTAGGCAGAAATGAGGAAGAGGGCTGGGCTTGTAGGTAGTGGGAGAGGGAGGGGATGGGGGCCAAGGACCTGTAGACCCAAGAGGAGTGAGAGGAGGGGAGGGCGGAGGATCTGCAAGTGGACCTACAGATTCATCTTATTTCTTATTATTTCGCAATATAATCGATATTGACTATCCTGTTGTGTTCAGCAAATAAGACAATTACATATTGTAGTAAATTTGACTAACAAGATGGTTGATATCGACTATCAAAATGTTCGATATCGACTATATCACAAAACGACAAAAAAAAAAAAAAAAAAAAAAATACAAGGGCCACATGACGACTCCTCCCGTGTCCAACATAATATAGGGACCTGATAAGACGTATGGGGTCCTACGGGGACTACTCCAGGAAATTCCTCAAAATTTTAAAATATCGCATGTGTTTAAGCGGTTAAAAACTTTTGACTTGGCAAAAGGAAATACAAAAATCATGATCTGACCCGTTCGATGGTTGACTTAATTATCCTAATTCACAAGCGGACATTTCCATATAACATCAGAGCCATGCTTTGAGGTGGGCCCACCAGAGCTTTATTATTTTTTGATAGTGAGGCCCACCCCACTTATCAATTCAACCAAATAACACTCATGCACATGCTACTATTTTACAACGTGACACTACGCAAAACAACACGTCATCCTCAACTGCCAGGTGCGACTGCCATACTGGCCGTCTGCATCAAAACCGACCCTGAATTCGTAAAATGAAAAACTAAAATCATATGATTCGTTCAATAGTTGACTTAGTCCTAACTGACAAGTGGACCATTTCATATAATATTCCCTCCATGCGTTGAAGTGGCCCACTAGAGCCTTTTTTCTTTAGGCCCGTTTGGTAATTTTACTAATATAGTCAAGTGTAGTAAAGTCAAGTTAAATATCCCATCAAAAGTACTTTTCCAAAAGATTCTCTCCATCTTTTTCAAAAAAAGTAAAAAGGCAACTACATTTACTCACTAAAAGACAAAAAAACTCCATTTCCCCATACAAAAAGTCAAAAATATTCCATCCCAAACAACAAAAAATAAAATACCATCATAACTCACTTATATTTTATTCATTCTTTTCATTTCACTTCACTCCACTTTATTTTAAAAGTAAATTACCAAACAGGCCCGGCCCGTTTGATAATTTTACTAATATAGTCAAGTGAAGTGAAGTCAAGTTAAACATCCCATCAAAAGCACTTTTTCAAAAAATTCCCTCCATCTTTTCCAAAAAAAGTCAAAAAAACAACCACATTTACTCACTAAAAGACAAAAAAACTCCATTTCCTCATGCAAAAAGTCAAAAATATTCCATCCCAAACAACTAAAAATAAAATACCATCATAACTCACTTATATTTTATTCATTCTTTTTAATTCACTTCACTCCACTTTATTTTAAAAGTAAATTACCAAACGGGCCCTAAGTGAACAAAAAGTGAATGGTGCCACCAATTTTTGATGGCCCATGTATCCTTTTTTTTTTTTTCTCTCTCTCTCTTTTTTTTCAAAGACATGGACAATGCGTGTTTTTTCATTTCTTAGTTAACCCAACTTATGGGTTGGGAGTAGGGACTCAAGAGAGCTCAAAAAAAGCGGAAGAGGAAGCATATAAGTGGGAAGAAAAGCCTAAAAAAAGGGAACAATCAAGAGTAAGATGCGGAGTTGTCAACCAACTAAGTTACCCCTCGTCCATAACTAGTGTGTTTTGAAGCATTGAACTTGTAAGTGGGTATTTTGGTCGTTTAAAGGGTAGTGTTACGCTTTTTCAAAGCATATTTAGTAATAGGTAAGGAATCCATAGATCTTATGATTCTTCACTACCAATGGAACAAGGATACCTCGTTGGGGATTTATATAGTTGAGGATTTCACATTGATATTAGTGTGTATTGATGAACATAGCTAAGAAAAATTGGGTTTAGTGTGCGAATCCACTTAAGTGGGGACTTTCTAATTTTATGGGGGATGGTTGGATCTGGAAATCCTATCAAATGAAGATTTCCATTTGTCCAAATCCTCAGTAATTTATAATTGTAAAACGTGGATTTACTGCAATTTTAGGGAAATAGAAAATATTTTCCCTAAAGATTTGATTGCCAAACGTAACATAAAGAAAAGGAGATGAGAGATTTACAATTTTTTTTTCTCTCTGAATGTTGGAGTTCTTCTACTTGGATGACTGCTTTCTGAGCTTGTATCTTTTCACGGATATAAATGACATTGGTTATTGGAGGAAGTCGAAACTGGAAGGTTGTGATATAACAGGTGGACTTGACCAGTCAATGTATCAGCAACCCTATTTTCTAATTGTAAGAGAATATCACACGAGAGTTGATATAATTGATTCCTCTAGATGATTTCTTTGAGGAATGTCTTCTGAATTTATAATTAATACAAAGGATTTACAACAGATACAATCGTGATCCTTGAAGGATTTGCAGGAGCTCTGTACAATAATAATGAGCTCTAAACAATGGCATACAGAGGATCTGATCGTCCAAGATATTAGGAGTGGTTGAGGTCTCTTGATGCACTTGTTATTTGAAGCCTCCATTATCCTTATTGCCATGGGCAGACTCACATATATGGGTGTGGGGGCCACCAACCTAAAAAAAAGCCCAAGGGCTATAAGGTTGATTTGGGCCAGCCCCCACGTAAAAAAAAGCCCTTAGTTAGTCCCCCCTTCTTCCATTGCAAAAGAACTCTTGTATTGGTCTCTCACTCCCTCTCTCAATTCTCTACTCAAACAATCCTCTATACATATTATTCTCTTTTATTGAGGAGTGGGCTCCACCCGATGAGAATATTGAAAAGTATTTCTGAAGCCTCTACTAAAGACTCGAGGTTTTTGTATAAATGGCTATATAAAGAAATTCAAGATAATATCAAAGTCAATTGGTCACGAATTCGAATATCAAGAGAAACGACTCGGCGCTGGAAAAAAAAAAAAACGTGTAGCGAAAAGTGCGTCAAACTCGCGACCCGTTGTTTCTGATACCATAATAAGTTTCTTTAGCTAGTCATTCATACCAAAACCTCCCGCAGAAATACTTTTCAATAATCCCCCTTGAGTGAAGCCCACTCCTCAATAACATTTTAGATTCTTCTCCACTATTATCAAGTTTAGAAAAGACTCTTATTTTAAATTGAAATGTTTGATTTTCAATTTGTGGGTTTCCTTTGTAAAATGCATCTTTTAAAATTTATCTTTTTATTCTTTTATGTATTTCATGTCTCTATATTAAAGTTTAGTTTGTACGTTTTCTCTGCTTTAAATGACCATCAATTACATGTTTCTTAGGTGTTTAATTTTTTATTGACATTTTCCTTCTTTGGGTGGGTTGTTAAGATAACCTTGAAGACCCTTTTCAATCAACCATTGGCAGCCCCCCTCGAATGAAAATCCTGGGTCCCCCCCCACCCCCCAACAAAAAAAAAAAAAAAAAACCTTGGCAGTGCTAGAAAAACAGTAAGTTCGGAAAGAGAAGTTGAAACCGGTTTAAGAAATCCTTCTGCTCAAATATCTGCCAGCTGATCCTTTGTGGGTATAAACTGAACTTGAAGATCTCATTTAACAACTTTGAGACGAACAAAATGAAAACGACCTCTACATATTTTGTACATGCATGAAAGATAGGAGTTGCTGCATGAATTGAGAGGCTTTGTTGACCGCAAACGAGATGTCAAACCAGGCTATAGTAGCATATTGAAGTGCCCCTACTATTTGTCTATATAAAGTAGGATCATCCATAAAAGTGCCACTATGAAGTAATAATACAGTGATGTCAAATTCTTCTATTGCAAATTTTTGGCCAAGTCGAGCAAGAAGTATAGAGAGTGAATGGAGCTAATTTCCGATAATAATAATTATATCATCGACAATTACTAATAAATAGATTACCACTCTTTAGCTTTCGAAAATAAAGATAGTTGTATTTGTTTTTGTAAGCAACAAAATCGAGTTCCATAATGAAAAAGCTTATCCGATGTAACCACTCTCTTGGAGCTTGTTTGAGGCCGTAGATGGATACTTTAACTAAGGGAAACAAATATGGATGACGTTCATCAATGAATCTCGAAGGTTCTGACATATAAAATTTTTCTCGAAGATGTTGATGTAGAAAAACATTTTGAACATCTAATTTTGAAACCACAACAGATATAACCGTGCAAATTATGGTTGGTTTTACAAAGGGCAGAAAGTATTCATGTAGTCAAATCCTTTGTGTTAACTATAGCCCTTTGTCACAAATCTGACTTTATGGATGGCACTCTACACTGCCATCAGCATGGCATTTGATTTTAAATGTCAATTTGAAGCTAACAACTGTCCTATTGGAAGGAAGAAGGTGTAAGAACCATGGTGTCAATTTCAATAGATTTTGATCTCCCATGCTTCCGAAAGTTGCATGTACATCGATTGATTATTGACTTTTGACATAACGTGCAACAATATGGGCGGCGGTGCTGAAAATATATGGGTGGATAATGTTGTTAGAATCTTCTTATTCATACCTAACGAAGAGGAAAGGAGAACTTTCAGAGACTTGTCTGTAAGTAGAACTCTTTTAAATGAAAGAAGGTTTTGTAAGAAAATGCCTACTACTTCTAGCGACCCACACACACCTGATTTTCTATTTGATAAATTGTGTGATACTGATGGATCAACTTTAACTGGAAAACCTATTTTTATTTTGTCAAATATTGGACCTGCCTGTGATTCGACTGCCATCTTCTAGTGGCACCTCTGCCAAAGACAATTCGAAGCACTGTTGCCAGCATTTATCAATTCACTCACTTCACAGAGTCACCATACTCATGATCCGGTATCAAGCCACATTTGACACTCTTTGACCTTTATGTGCGATTATTTTTTATTTTTTTATTTTGGTAATACCCAGCTTAAAGTGCTAGGACCTCAGCCTCTGGTGAGAGAAGTGGACCTCAAGTGATGTAAGAGAGCCCACGGATGAGGTAGGACGTGCTTCGGGTGAGGGAAGGTGATTGCTTAGATTTGAACCCGGGGCAGGTAGCTAGTAAGAACAACCGACTTTTGCCACTGCGATGAGAGGAGTTTCTTTACATGCGATTAGTTTGAATCCTAAAATCAACTATGTTTATAAGATCTGCAAATTTTATTCCTCATGTGTTTGCATTTAGATGAATGTCTATGGTCAAATGAGAAGGATTACGAAAGAGGCTAGGTAGAGATGTAAGACGAATATTCTCTTATAAGCAACAATATTAGTATATGCAGTCAAGTTGTGTGGGGGCCAACTTGCCTCTCCTTTGATCTCTCTAGGCCCTTTCATATTCTCATCTCTCTCGTACTATGTCACCTTGTTACACCCCTACCCGAACTAATCGCGATTAAGGCTAATTAATCGTGATTAATGCTAATTAAGCATAGATAATTGAATTAACTAAGGTTAATGACCAAAGAGGGACAAATCAGTCTCTAATGACACATTAAGCCTAATGAAATGGAATTGAGTTGATTAGAGTGAATTTAGACTCAAACAAGATGTGTTAAGGACTTTTTCGTAAATACAGATTTTCGCGTATTTCGTCAAATACGAAAATTCTTGATGCCAACGTGTGTATCTCGAAGAGTACGTCAACTTTCATAATAAACGCGATTCCATTTGACATCAAATGGGCCAAGTGAGGAGTCATTTGACTCAAAATGAAAATAAAAGAAATGAGAGGGGGTTTTGTTGTGAAGACTCTTATATTAGAATCAAATGAGTGGAGAGGAGTTCATTTCTCCTTCATTTCCAAGCAACAAGCCCTAGAGCTCTCCATTTTCTCCCTTCCTCTTCCATTTTCTCTCCATTGAGTGTGAGGCTAGGAGCGATTGAAGTGGGTTTTGAGGAGTCCCTCTTCATCTTCATCTTCTCCATCAAGCAATCCACCATTGTTGAGGAGTATAGAGCTTGAGAACCATTCCTTTTGAACTACAAGTAAGTAAATGACCTTCCTTTGTGATTTCCCAAGTCCATTAGTGATTAAGTAGTGATTTCTAGCACCAATGACTCATGGGAGTTCATTTGGGTGTTTTTCTTGATTAGGGTTTGAAAAGGGGATTTTAATCTCAAGCCAAACCAAGTCAAGAGAGGGTTTTTGAGTTAATAGCTTCCAAAGGCAAGTATAAACCTTGCTTGTAATCCATATTGACCATTGTAATTGTTTATAGAAATGTATGATAGATTTGCCATGGAATATATGCATTTTTACATGGATTTTGGGTTTATTAAGAATGCTTAATGATGTGATTAATGGATGTTTAGAAGTGTTAAGAAGTATTATTGTGAATGAATGATGTATGAGGGAAGGAACAGGAGGTTCCATTTACATTGCAGGTTGTAGAAATGTGGTTAAGAAAGGAGAGTAGAAGAAGAGTGAACTGCACAGAATTTCGGAGTGAAATTCTGCACGGTTCGCTCGAGCGAACTGGGGGTTCGCTCGAGCGAGCAAGGCTCTGTTTGGGGCGAAATGGGTTTTTGCACAGTTCGCTCGAGCGAACATTTTGTTCGCTCGAGCGAACAGGTTTCTGTGGGAGTTCGCTCGAGCGAACAATGAGTTGGCTCGAGCGAACGGGGTTCTGCCTGAGGTCCGCTCGAGCGAACAGTGGGTCCGCTCGAGCCAACCTGTTTCTGGCCCAGTGACATTATTTAGTGAAAATTTTGGCTAATCAATCGGACCTAACGGTCTGACCGATTAGAGGACTCTGTTAGAGTCCGGTGAGTTTCGGGTTTTGGATTTTTACGAGAAATTGGACTGTGACTCTTAAGTATAAATACGTTCCCGATTAGTTTTGAGACTAATCATGGGTTAATCAAATTATGAGGAATTAATGGTGTTTCTAAAGAGAAGAAAAAGGGGTTCCTTGGGTGAACCATACAATTGGAAAGGCCTAAGCCCCATGGGTGTTAATTAAGGGGACTTGAAATGCACACACTAAAAATACAAATGTGATGTCCATCAAGAATAACACGTGCATTTGGAAACCAACGGTTACACCCGAATGGTTGTTAAGGATTGAAATAGGATTGGAATAGGATTGAGTAAAGCCATGTGTGGTGAGTATTACTCTCGTTGTGTCATTGTGATCAATCTAATGAGATTGACATTATTGTCATTCCTTTCTTTTGTCATGAAAGGAATCATTGCACTGAATTGGATCCATAAGTGGATTCCTTACTGACTGTTATTGATCATTGAGTCTGGCACTACCTAGCGATTGTATTAGAACTCCAAGTGAGTTCAATGAATAATGAATGACTAATCCTGCTGCAGCAGATGGTATTGGGGGTGTTCCGGAGCTCCGTGGTGATGCTAGTGTCCCTGGCCCGGACACTGGTAAGTCCCACTTATATATATATATCCGATCATACCTTCGGGTAGTGATTGAAGCCTCCCTTTGAGGGGAGATGGTAAATGAATAAATCCCGATCATATCTTAGGATATTGATTGAAGCCTTCCTTTTAGGGAAGATGGTAATGAATTGAATGAAATACAATTTAAGAATGCTATGGTAGTTGCCAATTGGTACACGTATACTGACTGTCACTGTCTATTACTGTCATTGTCTATTATTGTCATTGTAGAATTGTCTAGATTACTCTAGCATTGAAATTGTCATTATTGCAATATGGATGTATTGATATACTTTATTGCAAGAATTGTTTATACATTGTTGAACCGTCGTGTTCATTAGTGTTATTGATGGCATTACAGGCCAGGTTGCCCCTGCCGGCATCGCAGCGCCCCCGGCGCCAGCGGAGGAGACCGCTCCGGTTCCTCCGGGAGGTCTGATGGAATGGAATCGGCGGAATACCATCTGATGTGGTATCCGAGTGCGATCGAGCTTTTGATAAATGTTTTGGGATAATGTTTTGAGAAAATGTTCATAGATTCATTTTGGAGATGTAATTAATGATTTGGAAATGTAATCAATGGTTGGCTGCATAGTATTTTGTATATGCAGCATTTGTTAAATGTATATGGAAAACGATACATGTATAAGGACTTTCTTTTGATACATGTAAATGTTAAGTTATTATTGTCAAATATATATTGTTTCCGCAAAAGTTTTATATTTGGCAGGTTCTTGTGATTGATATCCCTTGTGGATCTCGTTTTAACTTCGGTTAATTCGGGGTTTACGGGAGTAAGTATGGGTTTCACGGCTCGGCTCGGGCCCGGGTCGTAACACACCTAGCCCAATTTCACTCTCATCAAACGTTTATTCACCTTTGGATTAAATCTCAAAGAAGTTTATGTTAAAAGACCACTCAACTTTATGGCTATTAACTCCTAGGCTAGGATCGATGACCAGATAGGGCTTTTTCTTCTTTTTTCCACCCTCATTCCTGATGAGCCCGTTCCATGTAACTCACCCCCACTAATAGCTTGGCATCAAAGTGGACCTCACAAGTTTAACTACATACGAGAAGTTTACATTCTACTCATAGGAGAACATTACATGACAAGTAGATGTGATGAATACTTTTTTCGGATTTGAATTATTAGAATGATAGTTGCGTATTCATTTTTCATCTCTCCTTCATTTATTCTTTATTGAAAGGGGCATCATTCAATAATCTTTTTTAATATGTACAACCATTCATTCATTTTAACCACTTTTAGAAACAGAAGTTCCAAAAATTTTGAGAAATTGATTACCTTAATTACATGAAACAAATGGACCATCAGGCTATCAAATTGAGGGTTGAGATAACTTTCGCCAAACCCTTTCACACAAATCTTTCCATCCTCTCTGACTGACCCACATAGCTAGGAACAATATGCAATGTTTTTTATAGGTAAAAGCTATATCTGAATGCATCCACTGGGTCCACACAAACTAAGGTTTACTTTTAGAAATAAATCCCGGTGCTTCATAACATTTACACAGACATCTTCCACCAAAAAAAATAAAAGCACATTTTTAGATAAACAACAATATCATAATAAAAGTTCAATCTGCCTTTCGGTTTGACCTCCATTCAATTAAAGGCAACAATTTTTAATTTTTAACTGCTATTTATGTTAGCTTAGAGCACTCATTCTCTATGCTGAGATTGCCATCAGTCTCATACGTGTAGAATCAGCAGGCGAATAGAACAAGTACCACATCCACATGCCCCAAGCTCTTGCCACCGTAAAATGAAATGTCTTCGAGCTCTCCTTCCAACAGTTTCAAGCAGTCGATGGACTCTTTCTCAACTGCCACTTGAGCATCTCCCTTGCTTTTCCATATCCGCGACCCACACTCATATATATGTGTATAAAAAATAGTAACATAGAATTCTAATTCATTTTGGTACAGAAAACCAGCAATCGCAAATGATGAAGGTCGGAGAACATGCAGATTTGACAAATTAGAGACGACGTCGTCGCTAACTCTCTATATTAAGTGACGACGTCGTCGCTTGTTGAAAAAAGGAAAAAAAAAAGAATAATCTGGGGGGAACACCGGTTCTATTGCATAAAAATTATAGGTACCTTTTTTGGTTAGTGGCTATCTGAAATCCTTTTTTTTTTTTTTTTGTAGTTTTTTCGTATCTTTAATAAATAACAGTATTTTGTTCTTTCAATGCATGTCTCCGTACATATATCAACTACAAACCAAACATGTCATGAGCTGCTAAGAAAAGATGAGAGAGTGTACAAACGAAAGTCAACTTGGGGAATTACTTCATTCCAACTTGGCCAAAACAGTGATAATAACAGCCTCTTACCCTACTAGTAAAGATGTGACCTCTTACCTGTCTGGTTCCGAGTTCGAGCCTAGATAGGCGCATTCCCTTATCCAAGAGTCGTGGTATCTCATCCGAGATCTTCTTTCCTCACTAGAGGACTCTCTCATCTTACCCAAGATCTACTCCCTCACCAAAGGGCTTGAGTCTAGCCCCTTAATCAGGGTACCAAAAAACATAGCCAAAATAGTACAAAACCCATGGCTCAAAGTAACACGAACTCAAAATAAAAGTATCTATTGTTTTTTCTAAATATCCAATTGCATTATAATTTATCAGTTAGGCCCACCAGTGATGAATTCATACCAGCACTTACATACATAGGCTTCATTTTCGATGAAACAAATCCCTTTCATTGGTATGAATTGCTAATATACATTTTCAAACATAATATACGCTTTCATTCCACCAACTTATTTCCATTCTTCCGAGCTAGAAAATTAGAGACATAGAGGTGGGTACAAGAGTACTGAGGGACAACGTATGTATTCTACATAAAACTAAAAGCGTCCAAATGCTTTGTTTTCCAAGATTTTTTCTTACCCAACTGGTAAGAGATAGGAGTGTGAAAAAAATTGAAAAATCCTCTAACCGAATGAACCGAACCGAATCGACGGTTAATAACCGTGTGTAGTTTTGGTTTCGATTACAGTTATTAAATCGAATAACCGTGTTTCACAGTTTAGTTTCGGTTTTCAATCTCAACTCACGGTTATTAATTGAACCGAACTGTAAAATACGATTTTATTAACCATTTTTCCAAAACATACAGTTAATCAAACATTACACCCCAAGTTAAAAGAAAAAATAAGAAGAAAAGGGTATTGTGTAACTATATAACTTAAATAACCCCTTTTAAATTTTGAGCCCTAATCATTGGAACAAAAAATGAAAGAGGAAAAACTAAAGGATCAAAGATGTGGAAAAATTCACTTTATTATTTCTTTTGCATGGGCGGAACCAGGATCCCGGCTATTGCGGGGTGGGTGGGTGGGTGGGGGCGCGGGGCATTGTGAAAAAAAATATTCTTGGGAGGGGGCCATGTGTAAAAACTGCTTGAAATTCTAAAAAAAAATAAGGGGCCTTATTGTAATTTCGGGGGGGGGGGGGGGGGGGGGTGGGGGGGTGGGCGCATGCTCCCCAGTCTATGTAAACATTTTAACGCTACTTTAGTATTTCGAATTATATAATTTATTATCTAAGATATTTGATTTTAACTTTTGAATATATATTTTACATTTTGACAAAAAAATATATATTTGAATATTTTTTAGGGTACAGTTACGGTTATAGTTTTTAAAAACTGAAAACCATAAAATACGATTCGGTTAATGGTTTTTCCTAAAAGACACGTTTAACTGAACGGTTACACCCCGAGTAAGAAATGTGAGTTCTTAACTACCTGTCCTGGATTCGAACCTGGATAGATAACTTCCCCTACCTGAGGGCTGTGCTACCTCAGTCCCAACCCCACATGCCGGGTACCAAAATAAAAAATGCTTTGTTTTCCATTTTTTCCTTTAAAAATAGTATATCTATGTAAACATGAAGTTAGCCTAACGCACTCCCAGTGGGGAGATTTGGTAGAAACTGAGTGGTATCATTACGGTCATCAGTTTGCCCAGAACCATTAAAAACATTTGTCGTTATTTTGTTATTTTATTTGTATATAAAACTTTTTTTCTCTATAGTGGACCACTCGGATGGAGTGATAATTTATAGTTGAAGGCAAAGGGACCCAAGAATCACTTTGTGTGCATGTTTGAAACAAAATATCAACACCATCCAATCATGAGTGTGTTGGCCAAATAAAATAATTAGAATATGTAGATTTGCATCTATTTATTTTTGAGGACTGCTCTTCTCAGCTGCAGCCCTCCTTAATATCAGTTGCAGGCATGTGAGGAGAGCAGCTGCAGCCCTCCTCACATGCCTGCAGCTGATATTAGAGGGAGGCTGCAGCTGAGGAGAGCAACGGCCTTTATTTTTATCAATAATTTTCAAAACTTGTTCTTCAAGCCAAAATGAAAAATAAAAAAAATACTTAAGGCATACAAAAGGTGCTTTTACAGATTAATCATTTCATTTCATTCCCTTCAACTTTCTGATTATAACATGCATTCAGGTAGGGCCCACATGGAGTGATCAAATTCGTTTTTAGAAAAGGACAAGGAGAGAGTCCATGCTTCATGTCCCCCCACTAGGCAGAGTTGTTGCTTATCCACGGCCAGTTTTGCTACTATTATACAATGTGCAAGCTAGCTATAAATTAATATTTAAAGAACTCACTACACAATGTGCAAGCTAGCTATAAATTAATATTTAAAGAACTCACTACACAATGTACAAGCTATGATGACCAGGTCCTACTGAATGGGACCAGCACCAGATGGATAAAGCTTCAGAAACTATGTGTATCACACTTCGTCCTCACTTTAATGACAAGAGATTCCTTCAATTCCATTTCTTCTCCCTTTCATACTCATCCAAACAGCCCGTTTCACAATGAGAAAAGATATGAAAAAGTGTGAGAGAGAGAGAGAGAGAGAGAAGACGTTCCTTGGGGTGACGACCTTAGAACGTGATGGGGAGGCGGCAGAGAGGGCACGAGCGATCGATCACTAGCCACGTGGATATGCACGTGTCATGGTACACGTGGCAGCAGGGCATTCTCTTGGCGCCTCTCCCAGCTCCGAACTCCTCCATGCAGACCGTACAGATTCCGGCTGCGCTGAGATCCCAGGGCATGCCGGACACGTAAGAATCCGGCGAAGGGTTCCCGCTGGCGGGCTTCTCCTCCGTCGTGAGGGCGAGGTCGAGGTCGAAGAACAGATCGACCGGACACGTGGACGGGGCGTAAGATTCCGGCGAGGTGGTCGCTGCCATTTTTGGAGGGAGTGAGATGGATGGTGAGGATAGAATGTGAGAAGGAATGGGGTTGTGGGAAGAAGAGAGGAGATGTAAGGGCTTTTTATAGAGGGAAGTTTGTAATTAGATTGTGTTGTGTTTTCCAAAATTGCAGATTTGACCCAGTTTGTTGGATGTAGTCAAGGGACGGCTTTGGTTCAGTTAAAAACATTCTATTTGACTTGGTGTGTGCGTGTTAAGATCACTAAATCACTATAATTTTTTAACTTACTTGCATAATTACCCATCCTAAGTATATAAATGTGTCTAGGCGCTCCACCTAACTAATTTAATATTGTGTTGAGAAGAAATTGATAAACATGTAGTGTGGTGTAGTGTTAGATCAAGTATTTTAAAAGCAAAGAGGTTGCCGGGTCAAATCTCAAACAATGTTAACTATAAAACAATAAAAAATAGAAAACATAAAGAACTTTGGTATTATCTTATAAAAATGAGGATTTTACGGAAAATATTCCGTTTGTTGGCTTATTGTACGAAAAATGACCTCATAGTTCGGAACACACAACAGGCTCCATCAGACCCATTCGATTTTATTTGTTTAAGTACAAGGGGAGCAGTGTTGGAATTGTTCGTATCACTCTTTGTAATTTTCTTTAAAATCTAGAACTCTCTTCGATCATTTAATCTTAGTCAAAAATAAAATACTATCTTAAACAAATATTAACCAAACCGACCCTCAAAATTCGATCGGACCAAAGACAGAGAAAAGATCGATTCAACAGAAAAGCTTGCATGGCTGGAAGGAATACGAATCGGTGGAGAAACTCAACAAAAGGTAAAGCAGAAAATATCATCATTCCTTTTTGAATGACTTTAAAATACATATACCCTTTAGTCCTACATTTCAGTCACCTATGTGATCCCAACTGTAGTTTTGGATGACTTTTGAGGCAACATGTGGACTCATAAGGACAAAGCTCGGATGAACACGTAACTTGAGTTGGGAGAGTCCCATCCATGCAACTTTTTATCATTGGCAAGAGTAATGCTACTTGGACAGAATTTTGGACAAACTCTATGGTATGGCTTGAATATCACCTATGATATTCAAGACATACTATAGGATTTATCCAAAATTCTGTCCAAAAAATTTGTCCAAATAGACTTTTTGCATTGACAAATAGCAGACACAGCACGTAAGTACAAGTGCTTCTTCCCCTTTGCCAAAGAAATGAACCTCAAGGCGATAGCCTGTTTCCGTAAGATTCTCTACCAGAAATTAATGTCCCATGGCGACGATAGTGTACCCAGTCGCCCAATCCAAATAGGGGTGCATAAAAAAATCCGTCGTTCGTAAATTAGATTCGATCCGATCCGATCCAAGCCGTGAATTTTTATCTGATCCGAAGGTAAACAATTTAGTGACGAATTGAAAATTTTGTAATCTGTTAGCAACGGATCGGTGGCGGATTTCACCCTCAATCCGCGGATTCAATCACATCTGATCCGTTGACGTTAAATATAAATAAAAAAAAATATAAGGGGTCTAAATATAAATGAAGATGTCTAAATTTAAAATAAGAAAAAAAAAATTAAGGGGTCAAAATTTAATTTTTTTACATGTTTTATATTTTTCTTTTAACGTTAGATTGAACGGCTTAATCCGATCCGATTAAATCAGATCGGATTTTAACAGTCACAAATTGGTGACGGATTTCAAATCCGTCCATCCGTAGGTAACGGATTGGTGACGGATTTGGCCCAATCCGCATCAATCCGATCCGTGTACACACTTAAATCAAAACTATCAAGAACAATAAAAAAAAAAATTGGTGGGAGGATCAAAATTGTGTAGGCTGAACTACTGGGTCCTTTTCGAAACAATGACCATCTACTAAATTTTTTTCTGTAAAATCTACTAAAAAATTGTGCAGAACTTTTGTCTCCATTCACCATTTTCTCCATAAGAATTTGTGATAAATGCGACGTTGATTTTAGTTATAGGTGTAACGCCCCACCCCTACACACATGCATGATTTTGTCCGCTTTGGCCCATGGACCTCACGGTTTTGTTTTTAATGAGCCTCAACTTATTGAACAAATCGTCAGAAATTAATCCAAGATCCTCCTCTCGAAAATCATTTGATTGCATTGAACCAGAAACCCAACCAGAAACGAGTGATGGTGGACTTGGACAAGGAAGAGATGAGGAGTAATGCTAGCTTTGCTTCTCTGTAAGCTCTGGAAAAAAAATGGAAAATTGGATGATGGACCCCATTTGTGAGGCCGCAACTACGGAGTCCTTTTTCGTGCAACGGCCATCTACCTGGAATTTCTCTGTAAAATCCTAAAAAAATTATACTGAAGTTAAATATCCAAAATAATGGGATTGATTGCCCAACCCATTTGCCCATTGATGGTATCTACTACTTCCTTAGCATTTGAAAAAAGTGTCACCTTGGAGAAGCATCTAGGCAAAGCTTTCTTTAGTACAAAGAGAATGTCCCTTCCCTCTGCTTGTTTAGAGGAAGTGAGCCTTGGCCCATAGTGAGCATGTGCACAAATGGGAGCATTATTCATCAGAAGAAGAAGCCCAAAAGATGATTTACCATATTTATGGTGATTAGCAACATAGAAAAGTTTTGAAAAGTTTTACAACTTGAATCTAGCTAGATGCTTACAAACCAACCATATGAATCGATCATGTCACATGGGCCTCGCTCAAAATTGCAGCCCCTAGAGTACTGTCCAGGTAGTCATTAGCTCTGAAGTTTTTTGGATTTCTACATTGGTCAACTCAACAACTCAACCACTGTGTGCAAAAAGAATATGACACGCAGCGGAAATAAAAATCAACAAGCATACACCACAATAAACACTAAATATAATATGGAAATCCCAAATTGGGTGAAAAACCATGGATCCAAACTGAACCAATAATCAAGCACTATGAATCTCGCAGTTATAAAACACTGAGATTGCTCCTCAGATAATCACTACCTAAGGATGGTGGTTACTTCTTATGTAGCTCCACGCCTCAACTACTTCATACCGTTGGCCACAACATATTCAGCCTTGCTTGACTCCTCAGATCTTTTGTGAAAGAAAATGATCTTCTACAAGAAATGTAGAAACAGCATCTCTCTAGATGAACTCTAGAGCACTTACACTGCAATGGAAGCTCTAGAGATGAAGAGTTCTCTCGAATAGATTTTCTTAATCAGAACATTAACGAGAGAGAGCTAGTTTAGGGTAGCATTAGAGTCCTTTAAATAGGCTTAGGGACGTGCTTAGGGTTTCCTAAAATGATTAGGACTCAAACAAGCAGGTTGAAAGAAAATAGGAAAAGAAGTCCAATTCGCGCAGAACTCTATCCTAATGCTCACCTTTGAGTTTTCTACATCGGGATGATGGAAAAAATAGTTAAATATTTCATCCAATAGTCGTTTTTTAAAAATAATGGAATATGAAAAGTCTTTGTTGTGTCCTAACTGGTTGTTGAGAAAAAGTATGTAGCATTTAAAGTTATTATAAAGCTGTCAATTAAAATTATAATTGTGTGGGCTTAGCA
This sequence comes from Camphora micrantha, assembly GCA_003546025.1. Taxonomy (NCBI): domain Eukaryota; kingdom Viridiplantae; phylum Streptophyta; class Magnoliopsida; order Laurales; family Lauraceae; genus Camphora; species Camphora micrantha. The sequence continues at coordinate 53,896,837 of QPKB01000001.1, forward strand.
AAAACGTTATCCAGGAGAATAGTCATATTGGGTCAACTACCTTAGAGATATCCACTTCATAAAAAATTATCTATCAATTAACAAAATGAAATTTATGTAAAAGATGAAATTACAAGACCCTTAAATGAAGATCTTCAAAGAACTTTCCGAGACTCATATTGGGCAAATTATTGATCCACAAGTAGCCCTACTTGTCTTCCCATCCTCTCATGGTTGACATGTACTCATGTGGGCCTCTCTCTCTTCTTCTTTTTTTTTCACTTTTTTATTCGCTTGAAGGGTCATACTCATATGTATTAAAGAGAAAAAAGATTAAAACGGCTTGAGCCGCCCTGAAAAAGAATAGAGTACAAGTACAAGATATAAGAAGACCTCAAATTGGCTTCAAAGAGGCTGAAAGAGAACCACTAAAACAAAACCATCTACAGCTGTACAACACGAGGAGGCATTACCATTTTATATCAATAAAAACGCATGAAAGTGAGGTTCCTCCCTCTCTCTCTCCACCTAAACAATTCCTACATTTCTTGAAGCATCTCTAATAATATTTGAACCGGCCTTAGGATGAAGAGAAAGCGATGACGGTACCATCCAAAAAATTCCAAAATGACAGACTTGGTCACCAACCCACTCTTTCATTTCGTCATACATTAATGGGATTAGAAAAAGAAGACTCTGAAGATCTTCCAAGTCAAGCAATCTCTTTTCATGACTAATATTAACTTGGGGTCCTCAGTTCACTTTACACAGTACTAGAATTGTATTTACTATCAAGACCATGTTCCTCAAATTCCCCCACCTTATCCTCATCTCCATCTTCCTCCCTTGCTACTACTGCCATATTTTCATTAAGACCGTTATATATCTAACTAACCTTTGTCGTGGTTTGAGCCTGTACCGAGGTAAAAAAACATAAATCGAGATCGAAGTGTCATAGATATGATCAATTTTGCCAAACATCATATATTTTTGCACTACATAATCTGCCATCTCCATCCATGATGGGTCGCACTCTGATGATTTTGATAAGGAAGATGCAATTACAATTTTTAAGGGCTCATTTGGATATCACGATTGCAAGTATGTTAGTTTATGCATTAATAAGATTTGTTTTGCCTTTGGATAACCCCTTTCGGTCTCTTTTTAAGTTTGTATATATGGAACCCACCTATGATAAATTCAGTCCTTTTATACAATACAAATGGCCCAATTGAATTGGTACTAATTATATTTTCTACACTGTTTCAGATTTTAGTCATTGTTGAATCTTATTAAAAATAATTTGCACGTTGTATGGCTAGCTATTAAATCTTGACTGATTAAAACTAGTGGTTAGTATTATTTGATCAACTTGTTATCTCATATTCTTCTCATTTACGTCCAAAGTTTTTGCTGTGTGAGCTCAAATGAAAGTGGGCGTTGTTTCTAATGAAGAGTTTAGCATATAAATAGTGTAAGTTGGAACTTCAAGCCCAAACCACAAAAAAAAAAAAAAAAAAGGACTAATCTTGATTGCATTGAATTTCATGCAGGCAAAGATTTACCATATGGAATGGGGCTTGGCCTTTCTCAAATTACATCCCCAATGCCAATGATTTAAGTGGAGCATCAAGAGAAAGGTACAAAAGGGTAGGCAGTATGTATTATATTGAGACTGGTTGGTGGTGATAGGTCACCAAACTAATGGGACATCCATCCAGAGGCGGCTCCAGGAATTCGAATTAATGGGGTCAATAAAAGACATATCTTCCGCAAATCAAATAAATTTATTTTCTCCTTTATCAACATCTGTTATCTACTTTCGATAATTCGACAAACATAATATAAAATTCTCAAACAATCTATTTTCGAGAATCCGACAAAGATAATATTGAATTCTCAAACAAAAATAAATAGAAGTTTTAATACACTATTACTAATAGTTTTTAATCCAAAAAGAAAACTCAAATACAAGAACTCCTCTAGCTGCCCTAGACGGGTTTTCATGTATTAAAATCGTTGCATAATAAATTCATTATTAACACCAACAAACACATCATTTTCAATATATATGACAAAATAGTCATTCATCTATTATGGTTCAGCAATAGAAATCTTCTTCCACTTCTGCTTTTTCTTCATTTTTTATTTCCAAAGGCTGAATGGCTAAGATAAAGGCTAAGAGTAATTAGGGCTTTATTTGTGGGAATAGCTTTTTTTGGGGGTATTGATTGTAACACATTTATCATTTAAAAATGAATTTTTTTTCTAAAATTAACCAAGTGCTAGAGTGGAGTCAAACTTCTAAATTGAATGGGATTAAAAAAAAAAAATTTAATATTGTTTCATGTCTCAATTGATCTCACTTTGAACCAAGTAGCGCCGCCGCCCTTTCATCCATCGTCACAACGTTCACATGTTTCACACTTGGTTATACCAAGAAAGAGTTCGGCATGTTTCAAAGTTCAAACCACACAATCACAATCGTTTTTTAAATCACTAGCAAGCAAGGATTGGTCGGGACGGTTGTGTTGAATTCAGACCGCGTACCTTCTTCAAAGCTCATTATCTTCCAAGTGAAACCCACATGTACGATAGACGACGAGGTGCCACGAAACTGTTAGTAGTGAAAGACAGAAACCCTATCCACGATGCCTTTTCAACAAACCAGACAGGGAAAGATGGATGATTAAGTACCTACTCTTAGAATAATCAGTTAAGATGGGGTGGGGGCCTTTGTGATTGTGATGGAAAAGGAAAGGAAGAAAGAAGTAAATGGGAATGGTAGATCGATTTCTCTCTCCCTTGCCAACAATTTTCCACATCTGTGGAATAATGAGATTAATTGCTTGGTCAACGATTTGTATGTGTTGCAACTCACCCACACCGACAGTAGGGACTCAGACACTTTAGCCTTCTCCTGTACAAATTTCATGTAATATTTGGCATAGCCTTCTGATGTTGGGCTATGGTGGGGATAGCATAGTGGAGCCTACATGGGAATTGAGATTGGAGGCAGTACATTACTAGGAGCTTGTTTAAATAGTAGTTCAATTTTCAGGTCCAGCCAATATGTCATCATTGAAATATGTTGTCATTAGAAAGTATCTAAACTTCAGTACCTATGAGGAAATCAAATTGGGACTGAGTGGTGGGTATTAATTTTTTTATTTCCCTCCCTACAGGAATGTGGGACATGCACACTCTTACACACATTCATATCCTTAACCAACTGCATGAGATGTCCTCTTTAATCTAGAATATTTATATCATCGTCATTATCATTGCCTCAACCCAAAGAGGGGGTAGAGGTGGGCATAGCCCTCTTAAAGTTTTTTATGTGTATTACAATGGTACTAAAAAAAATATTTCATAAATAATACACATGACATCAATATATGCCCACCAATGACATCAATATATGCAAAAGTGTAAAACACCTAAGTTATATATGTTTCCACTCATTTACAACATGAACATATATTTATGCTTGTTTGAGCTCATTTATGAATGTACATATTTAATGAGATGTGAAAACTTTGTGTAAGTGGGACTATTTTCAGCCAAATTTACACATAGAAAGAGGTGGTAAATTATTACATAACTCCATGTGAAAAAAAGCAAGGGCTCAAATCCCATCAACTACCATTCATTTTCTTGAACTCCAATGAGCTACAAATTCACAATCCAAATTGATCATCTAGTTTCTTATCTTAAACCTTTATAGATTTTGAGAAATACGTGAAATATGCTTTAAAAAAATTGCCAAAGCGTTATCAAGGGAGAGTGGAGAGGAAAAGGGCCCTTGCTAATTAAATATAGAACCAAAGGGAGCTTTTCTTCTTCTTGTATGGGTTCAGTCAAGCTTATCCGCATTGGATCATGCGGCTGTGACTGCTTAACCTGCTTTAGAGATGGGTCATATATGTGGACACGGTAAGCAAGCTTGAATTATCTCGTTTGCCACCTCTAACTTAAAACCCCCCAACCCCACACACACACTTTAAAAGAAAGAAAAATGTCAAACCCTCAACTCTACTATGATAATTATCAGGATGTCATTTAACCCCCAAGGCATGAAAAGATCCAGCCTTATAATTAGTGGGACATGGGAACCGCTTTAATAAGATTCATGGATCCAATTAGCAGTTCGCCTGGTGGAAGCAACAAGTAGTTATAAAGTCCAGACTTGTTAGGCGTCTGCCATTTCTCTAATTAAGGCACATCTACTTTGGTATCATCTTGGTGCGCATGTACATCTAATACAAATCCATCTTGGGATACATTGTTTGTTTACACTAAAATGCATAGGAATTGAATACATAAAGTAGTTAATAGTAAAGATTGATAGTTTATTTGCAAAATTAAGCATGAAATAGCATGTTCTCTTGATTCTATTTATAAGTCTATGACGCTACTACTGTGTAATCGACTCACACTCGGGTATGAACAAGAGAAGATCTGACCTCAACCTGCTTATGCCGTTAGTTGAGCACCGATTTTCCATAACACCCACCTTATAGGTTTAATTAAACGGGGCACCACCCCGACTCACTCTTATTGTGGGCGGATTTGGTGGTAGTTTCTTGAAATGGGGTAGGTTTGGGTTTTTTCTATCTAACCCACCCCACCCATATATATAATATATACTTTTTAATCATTATATGTATAAATAAAATTTATATGGTACAAGTGGTGTTGGGACACTCGCATATGTGGAGATAAAGGATGGAAGTTTGAATTACTTTACCACATCTATTCTCACACACTTAAAACATTTTAAAAATTTCCTTAACCAAACCGAGACCCAAACCCAAATCCAAACCCGCTCCGTTGCTATCTCTATCCTTATCGAACCCCTCCTGCTTACATAGAAGGGGCCCACTATGATCAATCAAATTGCTTCAAATATATATGCACCCAATTCGATGCGGATCCGCAGTAGAATTAATCACAATTAAAAATATTCACTTTAGAGAGTCATTAAACTTTGAGGCCATTCAGTTAAGGGTCATGCATTAACAACATTTGATAGCTAGGACACTTATTTGTTATCAACCATCCAAGTGGAGCCCAAATCATCTTCCCAAAAATAACAAACATGTATTGTGAATATTCAATTCAATCTTTTCAAAATGAAAAAGAAAAAGAAAAGAAAAATCTCAAAAACAAAGATGAGAAGCTAGCTCGTTTTCATCTATGGTCTGGATGATATCCACGTGATCACTTGTGGGCCTTCAAAGGGCATCGGCAGGTGGGGCAGGAGCGATCGCGAGCGAGCCACGTGGATATACACGTGTCATGGAACAAGTGGCCGCAAGGCATGCGCTTTCCGCCCTTGCCGGCCTCAAAGGCCTCCAGGCAGACCGTACAGACTCCGGCAGCGAAAACCGTCGGCAGAGACGGCGCCGGTAGCGTGGCGACGGGCGTCTCTGGCATCGTCAGCGCCTCGTCGAGGTCGAAGCAGAGGTCGTAAGAACAGGCCTGTGTTCGCTTTGCCATTTTTTTTTTTTTTTTTTGTCAACAGAGAGAGAAGGAGATGTGGAATCAGAGAAGCGTATGAGTAAAGACAACAGAGAGAGAGCTATGAATTATGATGAATATGAAGAAAACCGAAGACGTGGTGATAGTTATTGATAGATTGAGAAAGGGGCAAGGGAATTTATAGAGAGAGCGATGGAGAGAGAGTCTCTGTCTGTGGGCAGCCTGCAAAAGAGAATGATGTGGGAGAATATCACGGAAGCATACGCTGTTTGACTGATTCAACTGAATTTACCAAAATAACTATCACCCAGCTTGGACAAAGCCCGCATGTCTCAGTGAGCCAAAATTTGCAAATTGGGCTCGACCTTGAAAACTAGTCTGAGCTTGGGTACTTTACTCGAATGTAGGATTGTAAATGAGTCGGTTTCGGTCTGGGTCCATGGTGGACCCAGAACCGAAACCGTTAAGGAGAAGGTGAAAATAGAACCGTTTCGGAACTGGTTTATTGGCTCCGGAACCGAAACCAAAACCATGTATGGGACGAATCTAGATCCTGGTTCGGGTTTAAGTAGAGAATGATATTAAAAAAATATGATTTTTAGAGGAGATTTTCGAAAATAGAGGTCATATATCGAGTCTCGAGTCCACGGGTCCGAACCAAGGTAGCACCGGACCCAGACCCATTTACTTATCGGAGCCTAACTAAGAATGCAAACTTGGTTTTTAATAGGTCAAAACCTCGGATAATCGGAAAATGGGTATCCATTTACATCCCTACTCAAATGGTGCCAAGTGTTGAATTACGCATACAGACACAGCTTGATTTTTACCAAGTATGAATGGTTTGGACCCCGAGCCGAAGTATAGCCAACCCATACTTGGGCTGAATCTAAATGCCCCACAGTCCCACCCACCAGAGTATAATTTGGACTCAAGTTAGGTTAGAAGCTTAATGTAGCACGTATAGGTGAGACCCCACTATCTAGTTAATCCTTAATTTTATATGAGAAATGATTAGATAAGGTCGACGGTTGGTTGGTTCAAATTATTATACCAATGGCTCACACCTGATTTGAATCAGGCTTTGACTGTGGATTTGATGGTCTATCATTGAGAAAAATGAATAGATTATTTATATATCATCTAAGTTTAAACATGATTAATCTGATGGGACAGCCAGCTTTGAGGAGAGTTGGACTGATCAGTATATAAAGAATTTGAAGTTATATGGGCATTTTGGATTTTGCCAAGATGGCCGGCCCCCTCTAATTGATCTTGCTGCACTTTGCCAAAAACAAAAACAATAAAAACAAGGTGAAATTAGATGTGTGAACAGTGGAAATCCACCTTCCAAAGTTTTTCTAGTGCCAATCCTCTGAGCCTCTGAGTTAGAGGATTCTAGAGTTGAGTTCAAGGAGTGGATCCAACTGTAGGGCACGCCTAATGAAAACATGAGCCTATTAAAATGAATGCCCTAATTATCTTGTGCAGGATGAGGATGTCCCAAAGTTTTAGTTATTGCAACCATAATAAGATTGACTATATGATGAATAACTTGATTAGTACAAGCTTGTCCATTATTCATCACATGGTCTATCTTAATGGGATCTCGTTCTATTAGAATGAAATTTGATTACATCCCATCCATGCACGATGATTAGAAGAATGGGTTAATTTTTCAGTGCTGAGTGCCACTAGTTCAACTCTGGAATTCCCGAGTCAAAAATCGAGGCTCAAGGTTTTTGCATGGGTCCCACTCATCAATTCAATCAAAGAAGACATGCTTCTCTTTTTAATTATGACGTGACACTTGATGATTGAAATTTGGAACCGATCCATCGTAGATGATGATTAGATAAAAATTAAAAATATTGCTTGCCTTTAAGCTGTTAAAAAGCTTTTGAATCCCCTTTTTTTTTCTTTGCTTTCTATTATGGGAGGGATTCCAATTTTTTGAGCTGGACTAATTCTAGTGGACCCAAAGGAAAGCCAGGTAAATACTCCTTGGGTAGCACTAGTAGACTCAATTTTCGATTTTTAAAGAAAGGGAAACGAGGGGTCGATACCAAGACCTCTAGCTCCGAAAGAGAGACCGTAGTCCTGACCACTCGGCCAACTCCTAAATCATCTTATCCATTCATAGTTGACTTTGTCCTAATCCAGAAGTGGACCTTTTTCATATAATAAATATTTGTGCCATGAATTGGAGTGAGCCCACCACCTAGATGATTTTTTTATTTTTTATTTTTTTAATTTTATGTGGCCGATGGATCATGAAATCATGCACTGAACCTTGTTCGGGGGGTAGCAAATTTTGGTCGTTTATTAAAAAAGGGTGTCACACTTTTTCAACAGATAAAAGATTAAAAATGAAAAGAGGAACCATTTGACTTTCGACAAAAAACATGCAATGACATGCCAGTGATCTAACTGCCTTCTTGTATTGGCTGAAACACTGGTCGGACCCAATGGGCCAAATTGATCAATGCACTCACTTCACACTTACTAATGGCCAATTCCTTTACCAGAATTCCAAGAATAGAATTTATAAAGTCTCCAACTATTGTACTTGAGTGGGATTTTTAAAACCTCCTCCACCCCCACCAAAACATCCAGAAATGCTAACGAAGTTGAAGAAGTTCTGAAAATTCCAAATGCTTGGCTGAAATTCAGAATTCCAACAAGAGAAAACACCATCCAGAAACTTAGGCGTGTTTTTAGAAATAAACCCTGATGCTTCATAACATTTACATAAACATAGATGCTAACACAAGTAATAATTCTGCTTAGGATGTTCATGGGCCTGTTTGGTCTCGCCTTCGGTAAATAATAACGGGCCCATTTAGTAACTGGGCCGGCCTTGGATTAAGTGAGACAGAGCCCAAAGCCTAGTCCAACTAATGAGTGCTTGTAACTAAGTGTATTTTATCCAAACATTGGTAGAAAGCCCAGCCCAGCCCAGCCCAATTGACTAAAGCCTATGTTTCTAAAGTGTTTCTAAAGTTGGTCTTGGCCTGGATATGTGCCCATGAACACCCCTAATTCTGCTTTTTGGTTCAATCAAGTAAAGACAATAATATTATCGGTCATTGCTCACGTAAGGCTTTTATATATATACATACAACTAATCTATCAAGACCTTTTTTTTTTCTCTGTGGTGGGCCTGTGGACACATACCACAATTTAGGCGGCCAGATACTGGATATACCTCCAGATCCAAACGCCGAACCGTGTGGATTGTGATTTGTGATTGCTTTTCTAATTGCGAAAAGGAACGTGACACTGAGATAAAGCCTACCCACTAGCCAACCATTCTCTTTGACCAAAAGTGGAGGGTGGAACTATGGTATAATATACATATATATCCGCGTTGTTCTGTGTGTTCTCGCAGAGTCACCTTGAGAATTTTTTATAGAGTTCAACTGTATATTCCATCTACGATGGGAACGGGGGTTGGAAATATATGTGGAACCACTTTAAATTTCAAGTTTTCACTCTAAAATTTTATGTTCCTAATTCCTTCGTTCGTACCCGACAATTTAACGATTTCACATTAAAAGGTATTCAACACTGTATCGAACGGGCTAATTCATTCAGATTTTACATCCATTTTGAATGGAATGGACCGTTGGATCAACTGCACATCCATCCGAATGCACAGTACATCGTTAAACTTGTAGGACTCGGATGGAGATGATAGGTTTACTATTGGAGCCGGGTTTTTTCTTTTTTCCTTTTTTTTTCTTTTTGTGCACAGATGAAGGAAGGAGGGAGATCTTTCAATCCCCCAAGTCCCAATCCAGGTGGAGCTCCATGTGGGCCCCACATTGAGGTGCACACATTGATCAAGTGCTATATATATATACACATCATCCCATGTGATTCTATGAATGGGGCCCGCCCATCACATATGTATTGACCAAAAAATTTATACTTAATTAACTCCATTTACCTGGAACTCATTACATCTAGCATCGTGAAGTATGAACGGTTGAGATTGCTTTGAGAACTAATGATGATATCAACAAAGAAGGGGTAGCTAGGTATGCTTTATTGGTTGGCAACTCCACTTCTCTCATCTCACTGTGCATGGGCTCTTTTAGGTCTCAACCCCATTAGATAGGGTTTGAGATGTCTAGATTTTGAGAGGGTAGAGCCCATTGGCTAGTTCAGCAGGAAATTTCTCTAGGGCTTGTTTGCTTGTGTTTAAATACATAGGACTTTATTAAATAGAAGTTTATGGTGAGATAAAACTCTACCAAAGGTTTAATAAAGAGGTAAAGAGTGATGGGAATTTGGTGAGGGATGAGTATCTAAGGTGGAGGTAGAGAGACCTTTTACTTTCATATGGACTAGCAAAACATGCCCTGTGCTGAACACGGGCAATATAATTTATTATATAAGAAACATATATTAATATTATATGATTTATAAAAAATTTAAAATATGACATTTCTTTCTACATATAGAGTTTTTTTTTTTAAATACAATAAATTGAAATATTGAAGCAATCTTTAATCCATCTAAATATAGATATAAAAACCCTAAACCCATCTTTCATCTAATAAAAATTAGAAATATACCAACAATATTCAAATAAGAGCATAATCCAACCGTATTTCCATTCTTACTAACCTGAAGGCAGATCTCACAAGTGGTTTTCTGCTTCTAGTCACACCACCTTTGCATACATGGTTAGTTTACTAACATGAGTGAGAAAGAGAATAAAATCAGTTATACTGGTAGGAAAGAAGAAGATGAATAGTCATATGGTTTGTAATATAGGGAAGAAGAAAGTAGTGGAGTAGTGAAAGACATGGATATAAAATGTAGAGATTTAAAATCATTTAGTAATTGCCTAATCAATAGAGATTTTCTTTTTTGGACAAACCAGTCAATAGAGACTTAAAATCATTTAGTACCTACGAAACTAATTAAAAAATAATTAAATGCATAGAGATTACAACCATTTATTAACTGCCCATTCAGTTAAATGGTAATCATATGCCTGATTTCAATTGAAATCAGTTTCAAAAATTGAAAGTTGATAAAATCATTTATTAACTACCCATTCAGTTAAATGGTAATCAAATGCCTGATTTCAATTGAAATCAGTTTCGAAAATTAAAAGTTGAGTGGTCAAAATCAATTGTATAGTCAAAATCAATTGGCGATTAAAAATAGTCCCTTTCAAATATATAAACTAGCAAAATATTAGCGCGGGCCAAAAATAAAAATATTTTTAATTTGGGACGATTTTTGAAATATTAATCAATGATAATAAAAAAGAAGTCTAAACCAAAAAATACCATTATTAATTTTAAATATTAATATTTAAAATATTTTAAAAGTTGAGTTACTTTTGGATGTAAGATCAGATAAGGTTTAAGTGAGAGAATAAAAAAGAGATCTTTGTTAGAGAAATTTTAGGAAAAATATTAATATAACCATAAAAAAATCCCTGAAATTTCTCTATGAACTCAAAATCGATTAAATTAAAATTAAAATTGAAACTAAGCTCCAATTTCATAATCAACTACAAAATCACGGCCGTCAATTGAATCTTATCCCTTTCGTGGTGAGGGGATGCTAGAACATAATCATAGCCCATAGCAAAACATGCTCGTACTTAGCACAAGCAATATAACTTATATACTAAAAGATTATAAGAAGTTTATAATAATAATAAAAATTATCTATATTATATTGAGATGGAAAAATGCAATCAAAATCACTCCTTATAATGATAACAAAAAAGTTATATAAAATTGGTTAATTTTAAAAAGGAGAAATTCAATTTGTTCAACTTTAGTTGCAAATTCACTTTAACTTACTTTTGAAAAAGTAAACTAAAATATAATAAAATAGGATAACTTTTAGAGGGCAAATTCAAGCATTTTGTTTTGAAACTAAATCAATCATATAAGAGATAAGGATGGAGTATTTAAATTTAAATTTTTAAAAGAGTCCAAGTCTATGAGACTTTGCATGGATGAATTAAGATAGAATTACATTCTTATGAAAGAAGGGGAGTGTTCATGTGCATCTATCCCTCACCATAGGGTGAGGGGCACTTCTATAAATGAGATTTTCAAGTACAAAAAGTAAGTTTTCAAGTACATAGGTGAGGTACACTCATTTGTCTTCATGTGCAAAAAGGGGGAAGTGTCCCTTACCCTATGGTGAGGGATGGATGCACATGAACATTTCCCATGAAAGAAAGCTTACTTTTTGGCAAAAAAAAAATTAGGAGAAACGGTTATGGCAAGCCTTCTAACATTGAGAGATTGGTCAATGGGCACACACCATTGTGGCAATTCAAATAGGTCATATTAATTGTAACGGCGATAGAGTCCTAAAGATGTGAGGTCATAAGAACCAATGTACTATAATCGTTTCTCAATAGATGATACATAGCTGCCAAGATTTAAAACCATGGATCAAAATAGAAGCTTCAAAAGAATAAAACGGGGTCCATATCAGATGCACAATTGGTGTGGATCTCTTCTACATAAATAACCTACAAAGATGTATTGTTTTATTTATTTCCCCCCACAAGAATTTTATGCATCGGATGATATAGGGATCAAAATTAATTGAAATTGGTTGCAAAAAGACTCGCATTATAGTCAGTCTTTTTTTTTTAATGACTTTTGAATGGATAAAAAATTATATGGAGATAGCAATCGACTGATAAAATAAGATCAAAGAATCGGGAAAAAAAAAAAGCAAAAAACTATTGAAAAGGAGAAAATAATACAAATATAGACTCACATACCTGTGAAACAATGGTTTGGCCTGAGAGAGGGGAAGGAAGTGAGAATAGAAGAAATGGAAAGAGAGAAGATCGTGGAGAAGATATGATGAATAAAAAATATTGGCATTGATGATTTAAGTTAATTAGAGAAACCGTGGGAAGGGGATTTACCTTCCCTAATTTATAGGAGTTTATGATTTAAGTTAATGAAAGGAAAGGTGTGAAGTGATTTAAGTTAATGAAAGAAAACCGTAAGAGGGGCAATTATATTCCTTAATTTACAAGAGTTTTATGATTTAATTGGAAAGAACCTCCACAAGTGGAAACAATATGTTTGCTATTAATAGCTGATAGATAATATTAGTAGGCCTAGTATTAATAGGAGATATGAGTAGAGGATCAATGACTAAAATTAGTAGGAGGTCAATGTTAGAAAAGGGTCAAAATCAAAATTAAAATTGAAGGTGAAATTGGGAATCGGATCCACTTCGCTTCATTATATATAATTGAACTACTATGGTGATGGTGAGCATATTCATTTCTCATCTCTTTTTTTTTTTTAATTCAATTTCCCTAGGGAACATTTGGTTACAGCCATGGAATCCATGAGGTGTCATGCCCCCAATTCCAAGTGCCCCAAAAACCACGCAAAACTACTAGATTTGGGGACGCGGATAGCCAGGATTTGAGTCCGCATAAGGTCCAATTTGAAACCTTTTAACACATTCAAATACGAACATTTAAGCATAAGCATATATAGAGACAAGTTCGGGAAATTACTTACGAAGAACGTGCAATCGGACAATCAAATAAACAATTAGTATAAATAATTAGTGAATAAAAGTTAATGTGAGAAATGAGTACGTAAAAGAAAAATGGGCAAGGCACACTAATTAAGATGTTTTTTTTTTTAAACAGTAGTTTCCCACTTGTAGATGGTTTTGATAAGATTATGTCCCCAAGATATAATGCTCAACTCTGATTCAAAGTCTGCACACTAGAATCAAAAACATGGAATTGCCCTTAAAATCAAAGTAAAAATAAAAGATAAGAAACTTCTCTTAGATAATGTGCTTATGAAAATTCTTCATTCTACTCATGTTTTGAATGCTATATAAACTTCAATTTACCTTAATTTATAGAGTTGAAAGTTAATCTTGGAAATAGGGTCACATCCATTCAAATGGGTCCGAGAGACACATCTCATCCAATAAGAGACAAAGCACTTAATTTTAAATAGACACAAATTTCAAAATATTTGAAAAGACACATCTAATCTCAATTACCTCTTGAGATTTATTTTTAGTTAGGGGTTTTTAGATAATACCCAACAAAAGGTTCAACAAAAGCAATAGACATCATCAGCAGAAGCAATCTATCATAGATCCAAATAAATGTATCAACAACATATATCAAATCAAGGTGCAAGTCCAACTATCAAATTAGTTCAACACAAAGTTATCATGTTATATAATTCAACAAAAACACTATAAACCCACAACTAAATAACATCTAGAAACAGCCTCTTAGATGATTAGCTACATCGCATGCCACTCAAAGGCCATTGCTGCCCGCGTCTCATAGATCGCCTCACCCTGCGAGACATCAGCAAAGGGCTCACCTACAACACGAAGGTTAAATAGAATGAGATCTGTAAGATCCAAAATATCAATATATAAAACATAGTATGAATGCATCAAAATATAACAATTTGGTCATCATGATCAATATAGTAATAACGGAAAGATAGCTAGGTAGATTATGCAATAGAAATTGACCTCATCATGAATCAAGAGGTAAATATCCTATAATCTAACCATTTATCTAATCAAATAGGCACACCCACACTAGTACCTACCACTGGAAGTTATGACGTCGCCCTCCAGTGTTGCACATGAGTTATGGTGGGAAAATACGCGTGATCATAGCTAGGCCAAAATAAAATTACGTACCGGAGGCTGCCTGCAGCCAGATTTTGGTACCATGTAAAGTGCGAGTGTCTATATGTCGAAGTATGCTACCCAATGACGTACGTCCACCTCAAAGAATCTAATCATGATGGAAAAGCAATGTTAGCTCTTATCATACGTGATCAGCCCATGACGAAGCTTCTTCAACCAAGTGGATATTCGTGTCCGATTCAAAGGAATACAAATACAAAATTCAGTGTCTAGCTAGACTGCCTTTATGCGAGCAAAGTCTACAAATCCTAACAATAGTATATGTTCATTTAAACCATCACCATCAATCATGCCATGATATTGGACTCATTACAACATCTATTCCACCCCAAAATATAGCATTCCATCCATAATCTAGACAGCCCATTATCACTTGGTTCTGCCAACAATCCAAGGAAGTCATGACAAAAATTACTTGGACCTGGTGGTATATTTGGAAAGCCCGTAATGCCATCCTCTTTCAATCCCTTCCTTTCCAACCATCTTCTATTGCGAGGAAGGTCTGTCACGCCCTGCACGAATGGAACGTTGCGCGTCTTCTTCTATACAACGACCTCAACAAAACCATGTCCCCGGAGTCTTGGACCCCTCCCCCCCAACACCACTATAAGTTGAATGTAGATGGATCATTTCATTATTCTAGTGGCAATGCCGGTATTGGTGGAATTATCCGTGACAGTGGTGGACGTCTCCTTATAGCTTTTGCTTCTGCCACCACTGCAACTTCAGCTATTGAGGCTGAAATGATGGCCCTCCTTAGAGGGGCTCAGCTCTGTGTTCAACATGGTCTTATAGATATCACTGTGGAAGGAGACTCTTTTCTCATCTGGAACTCCCTGACCTCCATGATGGGGGTCCCTTGGGGTCTAATGCAAGCCTGGCGCAAAATCCTGAAAACGTTAGACAATATTCCAAGATGGAGGGCGGAGGTCGTCCGCAGGACAGCCAATAAAGTGGCTGATTCTCTCTCCAAGCTAGGGCCACCATTGGAAATGTTATTTACATCTACTTTACCTATTCACATCACAGATCTTTACTCTCATGAGCTTTGTGTGCAGCAAACAACGCAGGAGGCTTTTGATGCTCACCTTCCGGCGAACCACGTTTTGGAACAGCAGAAGGAATGATTATCTCAGCTTTTTGGATGCTAAGTCTTTTGGATTCAACTCTTTTGGAATCAATTAATCATGTAACTTGGTCTAAGGATAGTCTGTCTCTGAGGTCTCAAAGTTTAATGCTGTACCCTTTTGTAATCAAGTCCCTTCCTCTTCAATGAATTCTCCTTTCCAGCAAAAAAAAAAAAATAATAACCAGCGAAGCACAATCATCCATTTCCATTGTCCATATCATGTCGGGACTCCATCTCAAAGGCATCCCGATCCAACTGGCCATCGAATGGCATGTCAACTTCAGACATTGGTAAACTATCCTCCATCCATACACAAGGTCCCCTCTAGGTAAACCCTAGGTCAAAGGCCTCGTCATTTTCAGTATCCATCCATAGGTACACCATTCACGTCCATATACAAGAATAGAGATCAATTGAAATTATGGAAGCAATGTAAAAGGATTCATCCATAATATCCATCAAAGAATAAAATATACCTAACCAACCTAGGTTAATCATCACTCCTTTGGGAATGGCTATTGAATCATCCAACAAAGTGGCTAGATTGAGTTTCGGATGTAATATATTACACTTGGTGCTCCGATGGTAGTTGACATCCAAAGGCACTACCTTGACCACCCACATGGCCAAGCTCCATTTCTCATACCCTATTTTGAGTAACCGGTGAGTGGATATATATGCTAAGCTCCACCAACCACCCACTCCAAAGCCTCCATTGTCAAGCCATTATATAAACTAAAGGGACCCAAAAGTGATAGGAATGAAAATATGCACAGTTGATACAGGGGTTCCTTAGTCGACCGTGGAACCATTCACGGTCTACTATGGATATACTACGCTAAGCTTAACAGCTCACCGTGTGATAACTCTCAGCTAACCGTGAGGTAACCGACGTATAATTTGGCGGATTTTCAACTTCCTGAAAAAGCTAGTTGTAGTACATCTACGGTGAGTCTTCTAAGTATTAGGCCAACTACGGATGAGTTGGATCATACCGTGCATCCTACTCATGCAAGATTAGGGTTACTGACCATTCTTAATCAGATCCTATTCTTTTGGATCTTGTACCCATGACTGCTACAATTTTGGGTTTTATTGCAGCAACACTTTTCCTTCTTGTATAGCAATTGTATCTATAAATATAATATACAAACATAAATATAATGTACAAACACACACAATATTCAAGAAAGAAAAGAAGGAAACAAATATTTTTCTATTGTCATTATTCTCGAGCCTGGTTTGAAAGGTTTACCTCACATCTTCAATCTCTTGGCTTAATTACATCATCTGCAGACCCTTCATTATTTGTCTGGCATTATGGCAATAATTTCATCATTTTGCTACCTGTGTGTTGATGATATAATTATCTCCGGTAATAATACTACTGCAGTTCATTCCTTCATTCAGCAATTGGCCTAAGGCCTTTGCAATGAAAGATCTTTGCCCACTTCACTACTTTTTAGGCCTTGAGGTCTCTTATTCAAAAAACTGTCTTTTCCTTTCACAGACAAAATATGCGGTGGACCTATTAAAAAAATATAAAATGGATGGTGCCAAACCATTATCATCTCTCGTTACAAAAGGCGTCCAGCTCAATCTATTAGATGGAGACCCCTTACCAAATCCCTCAGAGTATTGTAGTGCAGTTGGAGCTCTGCAATATCTCACATGGACAAGGACATTGCCTTCGCTATCAATCAGGTTTGCCAATTTATGCATAGTCCTTCCACTGCTCACTGGACAACCGTCAACCGAATTTTTCAATACATTAAAGGATCCATCACTCATGGGCTAGATTTCAACCGATCATCCAATTTAGCATTGACATGCTACTCTGACGCGAACTGGGCAGGGAATCCCGATGATCGCCGATCAACTTCCAGACTATGTATGTTCCTTGGAAACCATTTAATTTCATGGAGTGCAAAGAAACAACCTACAGTTGCTAAATCTAGCACCGAGTCTAAGTATCGGTCTCTTGCACACTCGGCAGCTGAGTTATCATGGATTCTATACCTCCAGAAAGATCTCCTTATTCTCATCTACCACACTCCAATTCTTTGGTGTGATAATGTAGGTGCCATTTCTTTATCCTCCAATCCTATTTTCCATGCTAGGACCAAGCACATAGAGGTTGACTACCATTACATCCAGGAAAAAGTGATGCGCAAAGAACTAATTATTCGCTTCATCTCAACCATTGGTCAGTTGGCCGATATTTTCACAAAAGGGTTGACTTCATCCACGATTCTCTCTACTTAAAGACAAGCTTATGGTTCGTGGACCTCCCATCAGCTTGCAGGGGCATATTAGGCCAACTAAGGATGAGTTGGATCATACTTACTCATGCAAATTAAGGGTTGCTGACCATTCTTCAATTAGATCATATTCTTTTGGATCTTGTACCCATGACTGCTACAATTTTGGGTTTCAATTCAGTAACACTTTCCCTTCTTGTATAACAATTGTATCTATAAATATAATATACAAACACACATAATATTCAAGAAAGAAAAGAAGGAAACAAATACTTTTCTATTGTCATTATTCTCTCTTATCATTTTACTAAGACTCCACGGTTGACCGTGAGACCTGTCAAGGTCAACCGTGAACTACCAGAATTCAACCCTACTTTTCAAAAATCACTCCAAATCACTTCAAATCCATCCCAATTCAATCCAAACACCTGAGATACATTTGTCTACTCCCATTACACCATTTTTTTCCATATTTAATTACATTAATTAAGGGCTTTTCTTCATCATTTTGCGATTTTCACATGCCAAAAGGTCTCAAACATAGAAAAGAGCTTAGAACATGTAATCTTCTATAGAAATCAATGCATTTCACTGTAATTTGACATTAGAATCAATGGAAACATACATGCATGCCATGAATCACATATATTACACTTGCCTTACATCAGAGCTAGAGAAATTTACTCCAAAATTGTCTTGTGAGAGGCCCACATTTACTTCATCGAAGCTATCCATATCATATGGACAAATTTAGTCAAAGGGGGTGAATCAAAGCTAGGGATGAACCTATTAACCGACCCCACTTCGGACAGGGACGATGGAAGTTCCAGCAGATATATAGTCTAAAGGGCAAGTGTAGGCTGCAGAAAAACACTACTTTCAAGAAAAACACCTTTAAAAAAAAAAAAAACGCCTTTAAAAAAATATATTTCAAAAAAAGAAAATCTTCTTGTCTCACAAAAACACCGTACCGTACATTAATGGCACATGTTAAAGAAGTTAGACGTTTTCAATAATAAAAAAAAATTAAAAAAAAAAAAAAACAATTTTTTCACAAGTGATAATTTGATTCTTGATGCAAAAGTTAAAAGGAAAAAAGAAAGTTCCAGCAAAATTCTTGATTGTAAGGATTTTGAAGTTCAAAAGAGGGGGCCGGTCTGGCTTTTGATCTTTTCCGCAGAGGATGCCCAATTTCTCTATACCAGGACCTGGACCCAAATTACTAAGTACGGACATGTACGCAAACCAGGGCCTGAATCAGATCCACATTACAAGACCCATACCCATGTCCAAATTTAAAATAAAGACCCAAACCCAAAACCTAGGCTCAAACAAACGGTCTAGATATACCCAATTGAGCCCCAATTATATGCATACCAATATAACATACATATATACTCAGTATGCTTGAAATATATCCACACATATCTATACGACAGCAGGTATTCAGGCCTATACCCTAATTAAAATGGAACGAACAAAACATTGGACCAAACCCTTGTTTTTTGAGTTTGAGAACATTGGAAACTAGGGCATTTGGGTAGGGGTGTTCATGGGCTGGGCTGGGCTGGGCTGGGCTAAGGAACATCCAGGCCTTGACCAGCTTCTAAACTGTAGGCCCAAGGCCCGGCTAAAACTGAGTTGGGCCATAAGAAACTGGCCCAAGCCAACATGCCTAAATAATAGTAAGCCAGAGCTCAACCCGAGGGAGATATATAATTGAAAAATGATTTTGCTTACAGTGTCTATAGTTTTGCTCAATTGGTTTGGTCTTGTATGCGTGAGGGTACTAGTGTTTGAATCCTTGTTATATATTTACCTATTATTATGTTTTTTTTACAATCGGACTGGGCCATTCTTTCTGCTCTCTATAACTGAATCCAAGCCCGCCCAGACCATCTATTAAACGGGCCCAAAATAAATATCTAAACCCATCCCGAGTACTAAAACCTACAGCCCAATCACCGCCAAAATCAGGCTGGGGCGGGCCCGAGTCGGAGTCGGGCTCGGGCTGGCCCAGTCCACGAGCACCTTTACTGGTAGGAATGTAAATGGGTACCCGATTTTCCGATTACCCGAAGGTTCCAACCCGTTAAAAACCGAATCTGGGTCCTTATTTAGGCCCCGATAAGTAAATGGGTCCGGATCCGATTCCACCTTAGTTCGGACCCGTGGACCCGAGACCCAACATATTACCTCAATTTTTTAAAATCTTCCATAAAAATCATGTTTTTTTTAATATCATTTTCTACCTAGACTCGGACCCGGATCCAGACCTGACCCATATATGGTTCTGGTTCCGGTTCCGGAGCCAAGAAATCGGTTCCGAAACGGTTCCGGGTCCACCATGGACCCAGACCGGAACCGACCCGTTTACAACCCTATCTACTGGGGACCCAACTTCAGCTCTGTTAGGGAGCAACCTGGGTAGGGAAAATCCCGAACCTACATGCCCTGCTGCATGCTACTCAAATTATGGCTGCACATATGCAAGGGCTCAGCCTAATTTTTTAAGCCTTTGTAAAATTCTGGACTAGCCCAATCTTAGGCAAGTACCTAAATTACAAATATTTGTTGCATTGGAGACTCAAACATGCAATGGCACAACAAGCTGAACTAAAGCTTGGGACAAATAACAAATATATCTAATACATACATATATGTATTTGAATAAACCAAAAATATTCAGATGAGAACTGCCAAACGTTCTTATGTGTGATCTGGCCCAATTTTCATGCATCCCCAAATGCCATGACCCAAATATGAAACTTGTCCAGCAGTTTCAATTGGAATGCGATCCAACAATATGAAGCCTTTTAAACACCAATAAAGTTGAGGGACATTGATCGTCTCTAACAATAAAATTAGAATGAAACTCGAGGAATATTGATCAATGGTTTAGAACCGATTATCTAATGGGTGACATTGACAATGATGATGACAACTATGGCAGTTGAAATGATGAGTTATTTTTCAATTTTGAAAAGGGCCAACTACTATAGATGACATTATTGTTGCTATACTCACTTGTGATCAGTAAAAAAGAGATTACAAGTGTCATGAGTTCATCAAACGAATGATGAGTTCTTGTTGAACTCATCTTGTTTGTCCTGCAGCCGGTAACTTGGATTAGGAGAGAAGAACAAAAACACTGTTAATTTCTTTTTCTTTACCTCCTACCCCATGCATCTGCAATTTGAGAATACCGAATCCCAAAAAAGGATTTTGGCTGCAACTTCTTGGTGGCAGTAAAAAACCAACCCATGCTTGACTCACATTTAACACAGGCAGCAGTTGTCCATGCATATCTGGAAAAATAAAAGAAAGGCAGGTTGTTAGCATTTCCCTAATCTAGAAAAGTAGCCCTCTGTAAAAATCCTAAACCACCACAGTTTAGGAGAGAGAATATAAGCTAACTGAATCAAGAAGAGTTTATTCAAGTAAGCATTTTAACAAACTCCACAGATTATTATTTTCAACACATAATGGTCATAAGTGCACACAACTGATCAAGAAGCATGTGCAAGTGCAACTACCTATTTGACAGATGACGGCAGTACAACTTCTGCACAAAGGCAGGGTGGTTAGAGTCACCATCAGATGTTTTAAATTAGAGAAGCCCCATAGATCAAAATTTGGAAAATTGAACTTCTTTAAGAAATCTCCTACAGCTACAACTGGAACCTAATAGATCCAGATGGGATCATGATTGCAAAGTAAAAAAGGTGTTGAGCACTTCCTTGCCTGTATATATGGCCTCTTACACAGCTAAGTTGTTAAAAATGAGAAATGGCATGACAAATATATGGAGCACTTGATTGTAGAAGTGTCGGTCTTTTGAGAGATAAAAGCTCTTTCTAAGCAAATGGCAATTGGAAAGTGCTGAAAACAACCTCTGGTTCATTCACTTTTGGGAGCCTGCATCCAACCCAATGCAGGAGGCTACTAAACAGCCAACCCAACATAAGCTAAGCTAAGCAAGATCCTTTGGGAACAGGATGATTTTAAATCCATCTGGAAGCTAAATCAAAAGAATGACAATTGTCCAAAAGTAGATTACAAAAGGAAACTAATTGAATATGGGAATGGTAGAGAAAGGTTTTAATTAAAGGCTCCTAAGGGTAGTTAAGCTAGTGTGATTGATTTCCTAAAGTTTTCAGGGTCACTGTATCAACTGTTGCGTGCATGCATTAGCCATATGCCTGGATCGCATTAGTCCAAAGGCAGAACGACATGAAATAGAATCTAGGGTCCAGGTGTTTTCTTCTAGGGTTATTATTCCCAAATTATTTATTCATAAGCCAGTCATTGAAATTTCAGTCCCGCTTCTCACCCAGAACAAGTCTTATTGAAAACTGAAAAGATGTGCTATTTTTTAGTGAGGAACCAATTGAACAATTTTATAGTCATAACTCCGTGTAAAACCAATTAAAGGTTGAGGTCGTACCCTGGGAACCAATTATCTTTTTCAACAGGAGATCCAATCAGTGTTAACCCATTTGCAATCTGTAGAATCATGATCTCATGCACATAATCATGCAGCTGCGCATATGCACCTAGAGGTCCATCATGCTTGTCCATCATATCAGCTCTCTTTGCAAATACAGCCTACAAAACAAACAATTTTATAGATTCACCAAGAAAAGAGTAAGCAGGTCATATTAAATGGTCAATTCTTGGAAAGCAACAAAAAACCATTAAAAATTCACTTGGTTCAAAAGATTTTTAAGTTCTAATTTGTGACCAAAGACTGAAACAAGAAGAAATTCTTTAATAATTTTGGTGTAGTCCAGAAATGGAGGATCCTGAAACCTAACATGTTGAAGAGATGAAAATAGATAAACAAAGGTAACAGCATAGTTTTATGACTCTGCAGGCATGTATCAGAAGACATGCATGTTAGGTATGATTTTCAGAAGAAGATGTGGAACTATTCATGTTTTTATATTAAAAAGAATGAAGTTGAAGAGACAAATTTGGTCAAAATGATGTGTAACCTTTTGCATTTGTAAGCAACAAAGTGTTTTTGGACTAGAATGAAGTGATGACCCATTAACCACAAAAAAAATTAATATTAATAATAATTATTATTAGATATTGGGTAGTGATGAGATTTTGGGACACTTTAGTTTTTAATAGTCAATGGGAATGACAAGAACTAGTATGTATGACTGAAGCAATTGTTGTGATTACATATCGTCTTACTAATCCAGATGAGATAATATTGAGAATAATTCAGCTACTTATAGAGTACAATGAAGATAACCTGATATCATAAATCTAATCTACCTAATCACATCACAACTAAAACTATTCAAATCACAAATATCATAATCACAACATAACTCTAATTTAACATAATCCTAATCACATTATTAATCAAATCGGATCTAATCTAAAACTAAGATAAATTCATCCTTGTCATAACATGTCCAACTTTTTAATGTTCTCTATTGCTTAAGACTGAAATTTATTCAACATATAGAGGAGAAAAGATGAGTTTTTCATATTATTCCTAGAACCCGGGGAAAGATTGTGTCCTCTTTCTCTTAGTTCACACGCTATGCAACAAATTTGCAGGTGTTTTTTTCCTGCAGAACAGATGAAAGAACCAAGGTCCCTTGTAGGATCAACTTTTCAGGATGTCAAGTCAGTTGCAATTTTAGAAATATGGACCTAAAATCTAACCCAGATGTTCTAAAGGACACATGCTTTTTTTTCATCCAGCTTGTGTTCATTTTTTTTAGTTCAATGAAAAGAGGACATAAAAGATGCCTTAATGCCTAAAAATGGAACTATTTTAAGTTCAAAAATAAGAAAGAAATATTACCAGACAGGTTTTACACCGAATGAGATTGTATTGCTCTAGTAACTCAATTTCCCTGCGTAATCTATTAGTAACTCCAACAATCTCTAGCAGCTCCTGCTTGTAAAATACTGGTAAAGGAATTTGACGAGCAATCTGAAATGACAAAATATCTGGCGTGTTTACAACACCATATATGTCTATCTCCTCCCTAAACATATCGCTCCACATGTCTGCCAAATAGTTATGTCACAATCATTACCATTGTTAACTGACAAATGACAATGAATACAATAGCAACCCAAAAAACTAAAGGTCCTTACTGCTCGATCAAAACCCAAATCCTTGCATGGATATTGCCACAAAGCTCATGGTGTGTTTTTTTTTTTTTTTCAATGCTAACAGTAAAACTTGATGCTACACATAAATTATATGATGATATAATTTTTCAAACAATGAATGTTCTTCGAGTTCGAGAGATCACACCTAATTTTATTTCCAGGATGGACAGATATTGGTTGAGGGATGCTTGATGGAGAAATAACTTATGGCATGAGAAATTTTTAAAGATCCAGGATTATAGAGAAAACATGAACCTAATACACCTAATGTATGAGGATTTAGGACATTCTTTAAACTGTACATTGTAGAGGTATCCAGTCACATCAGGCAAAAGTTTGAAAATAAGGACCAAGGAAAACTGTATTTATAATCATCTTACAATTGTACTATAGTACTATTATCTCACATGCCCATAGATATACTAGCTCCTTTATAACTGCTGCTTTTCTCGCATTCCATTTGAATTAAGAAAGTATTTCCGTAAATAACATCTTATTTTGGATCGCAACTAAACCATCTTGGTTCATGAAGAGAAACACACATTGCAACAAATGTTAAGTTTCATTCTATGATGAGGTTTTTTTCATAAAGGGAAAAGAATTTCCTTGAAAGGAGGGGGAGAAGGGATGGATTAAATGAACTCAGGAGGAATTAATCTCCCAAAAGTAGATAAAATAGATCAAAATAATAATAAAAAAAAAAAACCCTGATATACAAGTATTAAATACACGAGCCGGCAGCCAGCCTAATCACTGACGGTGCAGTGCCAAGGCATCTTATCATCACACTACTGACCAGGGATAGATCCCTGGTTCTCATGTTGGAAGTCGCCACTCTAGACCAGTTATCCAATCTAGAGAGGGAAAAAAGAGGCAGAACCCAAACAAAAGAGAAAAACTGTCCAGATCCCTCATAAAAATGCTGGGAATTAGGGAAGGTGGTTTGGTAGGTTAAGTATTCTCTATGTTCAAGATTTAGGGTTTTCCAAAATCTTAAAAGTACCCATGCAGAATCCTCTATATGCACCTCTCACAACTAGCCCTACTGCAAACTTGCAGACAGGCATTAACACATATCACACCATTAACTTCTACAGTAGACAGTTGAGACTTGAGAATTGCTGCAATAAATTTCCATAGTCCACCTACAGTCACATGTCAAAAGGTCACAATAAGGGACTTTGAGTGACTACCGTCTATTAGAAGGTATGAAATTCTCCACCTTTGATTAAAAAAAGTGAAAATTCATGAATTCCCATGTGTCGTATTCGATTCAATAATCAATATCCAGAACTCAGCAAAACTTGTTCGACTAGATGAATTTTCAAAACAATTTGTGAATTTCAACAACTGAACACAATATTATGCAACAAACGAGAAAATGAAGACCCTTTACCTGCTAATCTCCAAGAAAGGAAATAAGAATCATACATTCGATAGACCCAATGAGGCCAGAAGGATCTTGGAGCTCTATGCAACCACTTTGACCCAACTGCAGCTACCTTCTTCCATTCTCTGATAGCTTCTCTTCCTTGAACTGACTCCTTTGCACTTTCGAGGCCACTGCCATCATCACTTTCACTTGTTGTATCATGTATATGAGGTTGACATTCGCTTTCTGAGTTACAAGGATGAGATCTTTCTGACATATGCCCCAAGACACAATTTTGCTCATTATCACTACTCATGGACTCATCGGTATTTCCATAACAGTCACAGAAATCAAGTGGACACCTCTGCATTTTCATGTCAGTAATTGGATGATCACTGTCAGTGCTTGTACTGGAGCAATACTCCCACATAAAGTCATCATCCTTGCTTCTCTGACTTTTAGCAAGAGCAGCAGCAGAGAGAACTGCATGTGAGTATCCACAGTTTCGGATATTGCTGACTGAAGCCAATTGTCCAAATGCTTCTTTTGGCATTCGAAGAGGCCTATCTTCCTGGACTATCTGGACCTCGGCCCATGGCTGACAAAAGAGGTGATGAACTCCATCAGTCTCACACATATCAAATGGGGAAATAAGGACAAAATGTACAAGAAAATCAAACAAAAAAAGTAATCTAACCACTCCTTCCCCATCTACCCAAAGGCGTCGCAAACGAAAGCGTTGTTGACCATAAATAGCAACATATACCGAACCATCCTCCATCTGTTGGTATTGCCGGATCTAAAGGAGTACAATAGGAGAAGCACATCAAAATGCAACAGTGAGTTTTCTCAGAATCTCATTGTGAGAGTATATGCAAAAGCAAAACCTATATATAATCTATGCATCTTAGGAATGGATGATGCAGTTGATCTAGAGGGTAGCTGCTGGTTGCTGTATTAACGGACAGAAGCTCCAGACCAAATCCAACACAACCAAGTAATGTGATCTTCTAAGAAAAGATGCTACCATCAGCATAAAACAATAAAACCAGATTAGTAAACACTAAACAGAAGCATTCTGCATCTTTTTTTTTACCACCAATATCCTGTAATCATACCAGAGTTCTGCTTTTCTTCCCTGGAACGAGAATCAAAGGAAACATTTGTTGTTGATGATTTACCCTTCTATTTTTATCTTGAGGGGAGCTCTCCTAAGCTCCAGCTTATGTTATCCTAAGCTGAAATCGTCAGCAAAATCATCTCCATCGTAAACTGCCTCAAATCATCGTCTCCAAAATCTCTCCAAAATCAAGATAAATCCAAGCAAAGCCGGATTTTCCAGTTCCATCATGCCAAAAACAAAGATAGTCGACTTTGATTTGTGGGACCAGCACTGTTTCAGCTTTCGGATAACAAAAACTGTAGCTTAGGAGAGCCCTGCTCTTTTATCTGTTCAGTAAAGTAGTTAATTGGCATATTTATCACAGAATGAACATAAACATTAGATGCTATGTCCCAGAATTATATCTAAATCTTTGAAACCTTGTTCTGAATGATACCTTGAAATAGGAAGGTCCAAAAATACCAGAGTGCATACCTCTGCAGTTGTGCCCATTGTTGCAAGACGGAAGGCCGTATCACTTGGACGCTTATAAACACAAACCTGTACCAAGTTATCAAATGGAATTTGAATTTGGAGAGAAGGAATCCAGATATTAAGATCAAGGTAGGTGATAAGTTGCAACAGGGATATATCATACCACGCCAACTGTGCAAACATAATCAACCTGTTTCATTGCTTTTTTGGCAGCAGCAATAAATCTAGGTTGAAGAACTGTAAGAGGAATTATGCCTTCAGGGAATAAAACAATTCCTGAAAAACATTAAATAGCTAATATGAAGTGTACTCCATTTGAAACAGCAAAAACTTTTTAGTTCAGAAAAACTAAATTGCATGCCATATAATTAACCACACTAGGTAAATGATAATTTCATACATCGTTGTGATTTTACACCCAAAAGATAGTTATTATAACAAATACTTTATTAGAACTTCGAATTTTGGTTCAATAGTACAGGACTAGAACAAAATTATGCAATTATCCATAGATTATATTGGATGGATGAATAACCTTGAAGGTAGAACATGGGCAAGCTCAAAATGGTGCCACCACCATCTGAAGAAGGAAGTCCATCACGAGTAACTCTAATCCCTGTTACAAAGAATTGATAGAAGAATTTTAGTTATCCATAGAAGACTCTAGAACCAAAACTAAATAAATAAATAAACATCAGATATATGCCTACCACAGCTATCTGCAAGCAATGAATCCAAATACGTAATGTAGGTGAATCCACCATCATCTCTGCTCTCACTTCAATGGAAAAAGAACATGATTATCAATTTATCATAATACAAGATGGATTATTTAAAATGAAGAAAATCTGACCAGAAAAACGCATGAATATATTTCATGAATCTCAAATCTTAGGACGACCAAAGTGGGCAAGATAGAGCAATGCTATATGAGTGTAGAGCGCTGCTTTGAGCAAAGGGCTACTTTTATAGGAAGGCAATTAGACCTTCTCTGCTGTATGGAGCTGAATGTTGCCTTTGATACACTAACTAAATGTTGATCGACCCATGAACCTGATCCATGTAGTGGGGATACACATCCAACATAGATCAGACCTAGGATAAGTTTTCCTAACCCACACTTACGTAGGTCAAAATTGAGGTGCACCTGGAGACCCAATGGGTGACAGATGTGTTTTATGATATTTCTTTTGCCAGGTAATCAAATAAGAGAGGTGCTGCCCTTCCCTAGACACCTCCCTCTCATTCACTGCTTCAAAATATCTTCAGCAAAAGAAAAAAAAACAAAAGAAAGAGAAATCAAATTACTCTCTCTCTCTCCCTCTCTCTCACATCCAACATGGATCAGACATAGGTTAAGTTTTCCTAACCCACACTTATGTGTAAGCAGCCATGTACCAACCCAAAAGCTTAAGCTCATAGGTGGAAGACCTAAACATGTATATATGAAGCCTTGCCAAAGGCATTACTTAGGCGATGTGGGATATAGGCTTTACTTTACCAACACTCCCCCTCACGTGCAGGCCCAACAAATTTCATGGACGGGCCTACCACGTGGGCTACACAAGAAAAATGGGATCGAAACCCGCTCTGATACCATGTAAGCAGCCATGTACCGACCCAAATACCAACCCAAAAGCTTAAGCTCATAGGTTAATAGGTGGAAGGCCCATACAGGTATATTAAGACATGTCAAGTCTATTACTTAGGCGATGTGGGATGTGGGACTCCCCAACACTCTCCCTCACGTGCAGGCTCAACAGATTTCATGGACGAGCCTATCACGTGGGCTATACAAGAACGACGGCCACATGGGCTTCATAAGAACAACGGGATCGGAACCTGCTCTGATATCGTGTAATAAACCATATACCAACCCAAGAACTTAAGCTAATAGGTGGAAGGCCCATACAAGTATATTAAGACATGTCAAGCCTATTACTTAGGCGATGTGGGATGTGGGACTTCCCAACATTATGTAGGTCAAAATTGAGGTGCACCTGCAAACACAATGGGTAACAGTGTATTTTATGATAGTGCTTTTGCCTGGTAATCAAAAAAGAGAGGTGCTGCCCTTCCCTAGACACCTCTCTCTCTCATTCACTTCTTCAAAATATCTTCAACAAAAGCAAAAAAAAAAAAAAGAATCTCTCATTCACTTCTTCAAAATATCTTCAGCAAAAGAAAAAAAAGAAAGAGAAATAAAATTACTCTCTCTCTCCATTAAACATTTCACAAATTTGTAAGAAGTCTAGCTAATCAATAGAAAACCTCACAAAAATAGAAATACTAAAAAAATATTAAAAAAGTAAAAATTTTCTAATAATAGCCATTTGGTCCCGGCCGTTCCCACCCAAATGAATTGCATGTATCATAAGATTTGATGTAGGCATATAGCACGTATCAAATTGCAAGATTCAAACTTCAATCCTAAGATTCACCTATGAATGAAATTCATTGTATAGATACGATTTTTTTTTTAGGGCTCAATGAAATAGGATTCCCAATACAAATCCTGGGATTTTAACAACAATGCTATCAACCATTTATAGATCTGTCAAGATAGCCCATGATTTGGGGATGGGCAGAATTTAGTAACTCCTACACTACTTATGCAGGTTTGACCGAGTTAAGGTTTAGAGTTTTAGCCCATCTAATAAATGCTTCAAGTTCAGCCCCAAGCTCTAACATCTCATGCCTATGTCTCAAATCCAACCCCACCCATCACCACAGCTAGTTAGATGGGAATGAGGTAAAGTATGTGTAGTAGAGATGTGAATGATGAGATGCATTTGAGTTACAAGAAAGGAAAAAATTAGGAACAACGACAACTGAGGAAACATGTGGATAGCTTCAATAATATTAAAAAGAAAAAAAAAAGAAATAATCTTTGACATGGCTTTGGCTTGTGCATAAGGTCTGAATCAGCGCACCCAATATCTCGAAATGTTAGTTGTGATGAGAACTTGAGTTATGTCTGGATGGGATCCACCCTAAAGCCACCTTGTGAAGAAGCCAAAAGGGGGGGCTTGCACTACTCCATTCTTATGCAAGTATCCTCCTGTCAATTTGCTAAAAGATAGAAAATAAAGGATTTTGGTTACTTGTTTTATTAAAACTTACCTCTTAAAGATTCGTTGTTTGTTAAGGTACTTAATTTCATTCAAAGATGAGATATGATTTGCCTTATATTTTCAATTTAATGAAGAGTGCAATAAAAGCCCTTGTAGGCCAGTCAGATAGGGTCATGTTTTGGAAATATTGGAAAATCATTAGTTTCAACAAAAATGGTATATGTGAAAACAAGTTCTCTATGATTTCTTGTGAATCTCCGGCATGAGGCCTGTTTCACTTCATGTTGTGTACTTCCATAATCTCCTTTGGCATCTCCAAACTTTCTTTTATATTTTTTTTTTATATTACTACCGCTGAAACATTGTTGCTGCTGTTACTGGTCATTCATGCTTAAAAAGTTGTGGCTGATTCAAGCTATTCCAATAGGCTGCTTCGGCCCCTAACTAAATCTTGCAAGTGCAGATTCACAACAATAATTGTAGTCCTGTAAGCACATAGATTGCTTCTGTTTGATTTCTGTCAAATTGGACGGTGGTTGCACAACCTTTTTTATTTCGTCTCCTAGGAATTGATTTATAGGTTGTTTTGGTGAGAAATTCTTGTTGCACTGAACATTGGGGGCTTAAGATAATAATTCATGGTTCAAAATCGTGCCACAGTTGCCATCGTGGTCAACCCTGAAAAACAAACAAACCGTCACGGCCTATCACAGTTTGAATTTCCGATTCAAAAAATCTAGAAAATCGGTAAACGCTAAAAAAAACTTTTTTGTCATTTGTAAACATTATAAACCAAAATATAGGTCTCCCTAAGTCATAACATCTTATATCGTTGTTTAATCTTTGACGGTTAAATATGTTAAGTTTTGGTGTTTAATGTTTAGCTATATCTTTATAATTTAGAAATCCATCAATGTTGCCCGTATTTAAATTCCAAACACTCAAAAATTACTATCAACCTTTATATTAGCTTTTTCAAAATTTCATTTAAATCAAAGTCGACCCCGGCATCAATTAACCATTGGAATCATTGACCTATTAAATACACAATGCTACTATCTGTTTAATGACTTTAGATGGACCATTGGCAAGATCCAACATTACGACCAATGATTGACCACTATAACCCAAGGTTTAAAAAACCAGACTCGGGACCCGACTCGTTCGTGGCTGAGTCCGAGTCGACTCGCCGAGTCCCATGGGACTTAACCGAGTCGCATAAGGACTCAGCCGAGTCACATGAGACTCGGCTGAGTCACATGATTCGAGTCCGAGTCCCATGCAACCCGACTCGGTATGTGCCGAGTCCGAGTTGACTTAGACTCGGCCGATTTTTTAAACCATGCTATAACCATAGTTGTCAATTATGTTCCAGTCCCCATTCTGTTTTGGCCTTGTAGTGGAACATTCCAGCATTCCAATCAATTCTGGTGTTTTGTTCTAGAAAAAATGCGTGAAAAACAAAAAACTAAAAGAACGCCTAAATTGCAAAACAAAAAAGTAAAATGCTAAATAATACTTAAAATGCGTACCTACATCATTTAAATTAAACTGCACTCTACAATTGACTATTTTTTAGTTTTCACTTTGTATGACTAACAGTATGAAACATGTGAATTTATTAAAACTACTTAATAAACATCACAAAATGAGACTTTAGGGGGCATTCCATTTTGTTTGGAATGGAATGAGATTGGGCTAAAATTGGGGCTGGTGTTGAGCCCGAAATGATTAGATGGCTAGAAGTGGACCAAGAATCTTTCAAGGGGCATTCCATTCTGTCCTAGTCCAATTCTGGAACGTCTTAGCTAATTCCAGATGGAATGGAACATAATTGACAACTATGCTATAAACTACTTGAATTGTCCTTATATTTTAATAATCACCCACTTGAGTTTTCCTAATAAACACAGCAAGTCAAAGCCCTTTTTATTGTTGCCATTTTCTGTTGTTTAGCCATTTGGAAAAGCGAGAAGGGGCAATAAAGAGGGGAAGAAGGATTTTTTTTGCTTTCAGGCTGTTATTTTCAGATATCTGCCAAGACCAATGTTTTGCTAACATTTTGAAAGTATTGACCGAGATGATCGATATTTTGGAGAATTTTTGGCTATAAGATACCAAGACCAGTAAGTTGTCGAATGTTGGATCGGAGTCAACCATGATTGGATCTTAAATTAAATTTAGTTATTTTTCTAATTACATCAATTGGCATCAAGCAAGTTCGAGACCCTTATGCTCGATATCAGTTCTATATTATTACTATTACAATGTCTTCTCCAATGGTAACTCAAGGTCGCATCTGCGATCACCAAACAATTTTTATGGGTTACCATAAACTTAGCACCCAAATAGACACTCAAATCTGTCAATGAATGTCACATATATGAATCCACGAGTTAACCAAGATTAATTTCATCATCAATGATAACATATGGCAATCTAGGGGAATCCCAATTCAATTGGAATATATGTTAAATCTGATGTTCAGATGGTGTAAGCAACTAGATCCAACTGCTCATCATCAGTCATAACACAATCCTACCATCAGATGGAAGATCTTATCCCTACCCATGTTTGATGCAGAAGAGTTGTAAGTAGAAGTAGCCGTAACATCATGTTATTCTCCTGCTAGTATTTGATCCTCATGGATTGTTATCGAACTTGAGGTCGAGTTTCTTCGAACCCAGGGAGATTGATAAGAACTTAAGAGGGGTCCATGTGGGATCCACCTAAAGGCACCTTGTGAAGAAGCCAAAAGGGGGGCTGACACAAGTCCATTTTTCTGCATGTCTCCTCCTCCCATCAGTTCCTTAAAGGTTAGGAGGTAACAGGATTTTAGTTACTCATTTTATTAAAACTGTTAGCTATTATTTTCCTTTTAAAGAGTCCTTGTTTATTGAGTTACTTAATTTTCATTTAAGAGACAATACAGGATTAGCCTTTTAATTTCAATTGACGAGATTAGATTTTGGTTTTATGCCATTAAGGTATAATAAAAGCCCATGTAGTCCATTTGGAAATATTGAAAATTTATTGGTTTCAATAACGTTTTGTGTGAAAACATATTCTCTATGAATACTGGGCATGAGGCTTATTTCACTTCTTGCTATGTATTTCCATAATCTCTTTTGCCATCTTCACACTTTCTTTTATATTACTAGTTGCGACATTCTGGATGTCGTTATTGGTTCTTCATGCTTAAAAAGTTACATCTTATTCATGCTATTCCAATGGTTGCTTCTGTTGCTAACTGACTCATGTAAGTGCAGATTTATCCTATGTGGATTGCATGTAGATGCAGGAACAATTGTACTCCTGTATTCACATGATTGTTCAAAGATTATAGTCATGATGGGTGTCATGATTGACACAGAAAACTGATACAATGCAGCAACACATTGGGGCCCATGGTTGTCACACCCTATTACAGCATGGATTTCATCCCAAAAAAACTGAAAAAAGAAATTATCAAAAAAAAAAATCATAATAGTGAAAACTGCTATAATTTAATGTTTTTTCTCATCAGAGCATATTATAAAGAAAAATATCTATCCACCAAGGTCATTAAAATCTTGTATCACTGTTTTGCCAGAAACTGTTTAGTTGTTCAAATTTAATGATAGAGTGAAATGTATTTGTTAAAGCTGTAGAATATTATATAAAAATCATAAATTATGTTACTAAAGTAAATATCTTTAACCAATAACCAGTTAATCATTCAAAAAACAAGTATGTATGTGACAGTTAAAGTGTATAATCACTTTGTTCTTTAAGTACCTTGAGAGAAAACAAAAAAAATTTCAAAAAAGTCACAGTTTCTCTTAAGCAATAGATGTAAAACATTAATAAGCTCAAAATCACTATATCTAAGGAAAACCAACAACCTAGAGACAAATGTAAGCATGGTTTAAAATAATGGCCGTTATGAAATGGTAACAGCCTCTGCCGTTATGCTATTTTCAATATAACTGTGACGGTCTTAAAAAAACAGAGAAAATAACGGTCCATAAGGGTTATAACAGCCGTTATTTTGAAAATAACGGTCAAAATAACAGCTGACAATGATTTTTTTTATATAAATATTTTATTTTCCCTTCTTTCTTTCAATTCTTTCTTTTCCATACCATTTTTATGGAGCTTCCTCAGATTCTGCTAGATCTTTCCAAGCCTCTTTTTTAACCAAAACTCAAGTGATTTGCAAGATTTTGGAGGATTGTCATATGAAGGCTTCTTCCCTTCTCAACCACAATATCCCTATATCCATAATTTGTTGTTTTAATTAATTTATTTATCTTGATGTAGTAGTAAATGTTACTTGAAAGTTGAAATTCACTCTCAACTCACTTGGTAATTGAGTACTGCACTACTAGTAGTAGTTTCTTGACTTTTAGGTGTTTAACACTAATGGTTATTTCAAAATTATAGTTGCAATGCATAATATAAAATTTGTGATATTTCAAATTTATTTTAATATATACATGTAAATCTATTTAATCCAAAACAGACTTTACAGCGCTACAAGATGTTAAGACTTAGGGGCGCCGATATTTTGCTTTAAAGTGCTTACTAATGGGGAAAAACATTATTTTCTAACATTTTATAATATTATGGATTTTTTAGATATTTTTTCATATTTTTTTAGGTAAAGTAAAAATTCGCACCACGATGGACCGCAATGACCGTGAACTGTGATGCGATAACGCATCATAATTTGTTGTTTTAATTTATTTATTTATCTTGATGTAGTAGTAAATGTTACTTGAAAGTTGAAATTCACTCTCAACTCACTTGGTAATTGAGTATTGCACTACTAATAGTAGTTTCTTGACTTTTAGGTGTTTAACACTAATGGTTGTTTCAAAATTATAGTTGCAATGCATATTATAAAATTTGTGATATTTCAAATTTATTTTAATATATACATGTAAATCTATTTAATCCAAAACAGAATTTACAGCGCTGGGGGGCCAATATTTTGCTTTAAAGTGCTTACTAAGGGGGGAAAACATTAGTTTCTAACATTTTATAATATTCTGGATTTTTTAGATATTTTTTCGGATTTTTTTAGGTAAAGTAAAATTTTGCACTATGATGGACCACAATGACCGTGAACCGTGATGCAATAACGCATCATAACAGTTTCCAATGTCTTCCGCGATGGCAACTGTAACCACGATTTTAAACCATGTAAGCCCCTCGAAAATATTATATGCAGGTGTTTTAGGCATTTTAAAAAAGAACAAAAAAATTTCATAAATTCTAGCTAACACATGAAATTTTTTATAAAAAAATTTAATAACAAATTAAATCTTTATAGATTTCATTTCAAGTCATCAAATCTCTCCGCTCTAAATAATCTCTACAAGAAAAACTCAAAACATGATCATATATACATAAATCTTTGTGAAGCTTCCACAAGCCAAAGCCCCCATAACAGAGTCAATCTGCTGGTAATTTTTTCACAAATTGAAGCTTTGAGAAGATAAAAATCACCTTACTCTTCAATTTCTCTGAAGTCATGATGCCTAAATACACATGGATATGACAAGAACATGCATCAGACCCGATACAACACAATGCATTGTCCTATCCGTGCATCATAACTTTCAGCCCTAAAAAGGGTAATGAAGAGGAAATCAGACCTGAAATAAGCTTGTAAGCTGAGATTTTGAATTTCTTCATCATATAGGCTAATACTTTGGCTGATATGGAAGATACGATATCCTAGTTTAAACAATGGTACCACATTAATATCAATTTATTGCGTTAGTTCATATTGATATGCCGCTCATATTGGCCGATACATTGCACATCGGCCAATGCTTTGAACCACAACTCGCATAGGTTGGGTTTATTTGATTTCTCTCAACTTAGCAATGGGCTGCACAACCTCTACTTGATTCTTGTTCTATGTGAAACCAGTGCATCTTGGGAACTGATTTATAGGTTGTTTTGGTGGGATTTTTTCAGTTGAACTAAATATCAGGAATTGAAGATAATAATAAGGTCTTGAATTAAATTCGGTTAATTTTTGGTTTACAACAAGCTTGAGGGCCTAGGAGAAGCAGGAGACCTAATAAGAACTTGGTGAAGCAATGAGGAAAGACATGTAAACTATGGAGCTACTTTCTTTGGACAAGGACTCAAAAGCAAAACTCACAAACATGAACATAGATAGTTGGGATAGGGTCACGTTGATGGTGATGCTGATGGCTGTAGACTCATACTGACCATGTTTCTTTTCACACTCATCCATGCGCACTCACAACATGCTCTTGAGAAAGAGAGAGAGAGAGAGAGCGTGCTATATTGTAGAGCTATTTTAGAAAGACATGTTTTTGTTATCTTAACTTGTCTTTTGATTCGAAAAATTAAGCCGACCCCAAAACAATAGGATAAGGCTTAAAAGAGTAGGAGGAGGAGGATGTAAACATTAATCACAATCAGTAGAGTAATTAACTATGCACATGAGAGAGAGAAAGAGAGAGAGAGAGAGGAGCAATTTCATCTCATTTGGAAGGATGCTCTTTTTCAACTTGAACATCCAAATTCAGTAATTCCAATCAGTACATTTCACAAAAAGAAGCAGAAAATCAAGTATCCCATTAATTCAAGCACAAAACTAACTTCCCTTCCATGCAATATAGGGTGAGCGCTACTTTCCATAATCCAATAATCGATACAAAAATAGACTCAATGTTGAATGCAGAGAGTTTTCATGTCCAGTCGCCTCCTGTTTCGGGCCTGGGATTGAGACATGTTCAGTCACAGCAAATGAAGAAGAATTACACGCATCAGGTCAATTGAACAAGCAACAAGGCAAGGCATCAGAGGCGACAAGTGCCCAACTAAATGCCCACACAACATTTTCTCTTGAAAAATAGGGCTTCGATCATTACCAATCAAATAAGATAGTCTGGTTAGATGAATTAATCCGTCAGAGCGACCACAAAGGAGAACCCCCCACCAATTGCAGTCTCCAGTTCCAATGCTGCCCGCCCCAAAATGCATCAGGGGGAAATTCCAACCACCCATTTTACCAAAACATTCAAAATCCTTCCAATTTCACATCCAGGCACATCAACCCCAATTAAAAATCCTAATGACAATCAAATCTTCACTCAATTCCCCATCATTCTGCTTAAACATGTACAACACACAGACTAGGAATAAAAACAACAAAGCATCTCGAAACAAACACACAAATAAACAGTAACACAAAAGGGCAAAAACGGATTTCCATTCGATACATGACTCAAACTACTTCAACAAAAATTGGGGTTCCTCTCTTTCTCTTTCTCCCCTGCAATTCCAAAACCCCAAATCCGAGGCATAGAAAAAACGACCCACAATCAAGCAAATACATACAGACATCAGAATTCAGAACGCATGCACGCAATCTAAAACTAGATAAGAAGAGACGAACAAGATCGAAATCGAACATCATATACAGAGATTTTACAAGTCATATATATATATAGAAAGAGACCTGTGATCGCCATCAGAGGAGCTGTCATCGACTTCCTCGACCTGCAATTCCTCACTTTCAAGCTCTCTTATATGCTCGATTTGGCGACGCTCGCTTTCTGGGATTCGCTCGTTCGACATCTCGAGCGAGATCGATGGAAAGTCGAGACACACAGAGAGAGAGAGAGAGAGAGATTTGGGGGAGGCGAGAATGTAGGGTTGTATGGAAATGGAGAAGCGGGAAGTGGAGTTGTTGCAAGAAGATCTCTGCTGCTTTAAAATGAGAAACAAGTGTCTGAGTACGACACTCACGCTAGTGGTAAGGCGCCTGGACAACTGTGTTTGCCGTTTCGTGTCATCTATTCTTAATTGCAAAACCATACTGTTACATGATTCATATCAACAAATTAGTTGGCATGCTGAAAAACAGACAAGAGTTCATTACTTCCTTCTAATCCAATTCCATTTTCTGTGACATGGAGTCAACTGGAAAGTCCTTAATAGGCTACATAATGGGGTGCACCTGCTTAAAATATCAACGGCTCAAAACAAATCCAATCCCTTTATATTACAAAAAGATTGAGGAGGTTCTAATTTGAGGTCTGGTTATTTTAATACCTAAACTGGTTGTGTGTCACCACCGTAAAATTTATCATGTATGATACACTTAATTAAATTATATAAAAAAAAATTATGTATACTTTTTTGCAATTTTTTTGCCAATGTATTATACTTCATAAATCTTAACTTGCGGCGAAATTCTCTCTTTAAAGTGGTATAGCAGTTGGGAAAAAAAAAACTCAATTATGGCCTTAGAAGAAGCCATGTCAGCTTCTTGGAGTCCATTTGTGAATGTGTCAAAAACTCAATTCCGACTTTAGAAGAAGCCATATCAGCTTCTTGGGTCCATTTGTGAATGTGTCTCTTGAATGTGTTTTTACAAAAACACATATGTGCCTTTTCAATAAAATGTGCTCCCTTCTTGGGGCTCATTTGTGAATGTGTCTTTTTAAAAATAAATAT
The DNA here is from genome assembly GCA_003546025.1 of Camphora micrantha. Lineage (NCBI taxonomy): Eukaryota > Viridiplantae > Streptophyta > Magnoliopsida > Laurales > Lauraceae > Camphora > Camphora micrantha. The sequence goes on from QPKB01000001.1 coordinate 53,935,088, forward strand.
TTGCCTTTTCAAGAAAATGTGCCTCTTTGGTCCATTTGTGTGGATGTGACCAAATTCATGCCTTCCAACTCTATAAATTAAGGTTATTTTTAAAGGTTTTATTATAGTATTCAAAATGAGCAAAATGCATATGAATCCTTTGTTTTTAAGATGAAACGTGTATGCTGATGTGGATTAAGGGAAGAAATGTTTGATTTTCATAATTTCTTGGTTGATTTGAATTTTTTACTTATTTTATTATAAATGAATTTATATGAAAGGGATATTAATTTTTATATACTATTCAAGTTGCACGAGACTTAACCTGTGACTCGCGGGCTTCATGCTAGTACTAGTATATATTAAAGTGAAACTTTGCAATATCCCATACAAACACAAGCATTGTCTTTGTCTTTCGGGGAGGGCTCTCCTCAACTGCAGTTGAGGAGAGCCTCAGCTGTACACATGCGAGTTGGATTCGTCACGTGCGGCGCCATCAAGTGAATTGAAGGTCCAAACGTTTTCATACCCCGCTACAAAGCCCGCCCATTTTACTTCTAATTTCATTTCCCCATTTCGAACTCCATTTCCCCATTTCGAACGGAACTCCAGACGAAGAAAGAGCCATCTCCGAAACCGCGACGGCGTCTCCCGGCAGCTGTCTCTCTCGCGCATCTCTCTCTCCCGTCAGCCGACGCCCTGGCCGGATGTACAACTGTTGATCCCTCCCTTTCTCTCCCTCTTTTGTTCTCTCGCTCCCTCTCCCTCTCTCTCTTTCAATAGTTTTTTTTCTCCTTCCCCACATACCTTAAACTGAAATATCTAGAACAGATTGTGGTTTGTTTGATTTGAGCATTTGGGTTTTTTATTTTAGGGTTTGTGATGGAGATTTTAGTGATTTGAGGAAGGTATTCCCTCTCTTTTCGTCCCCACACGTGATGTTCGGATTTGAGGCAGTGTTGATGGGTTGGGTATCTCTTTGTTTGAGGCGGTGTTGATGATGGGTCTTGGATTTGAGAGGAGACAGTGAAGGATCAAACGCAAACCAGTTGGAATTTGTAAACAGGTAAGTGCGGCATCAAGAAACCACAGCTGTCTCAACCACAAGTAACAAATTTCTTTTTCCTAACTTCCCTCTATTAGGGAAACAAAAAATAAAGAGTCTTGATATTTTAATTTTACAGAGGTCTTGATTGTCAAGTCGTTGGTTTATACAGAGGTCTTGATTGTCAAGTCGTTTGTTTATACAGAGGTCTTGATTGTCAAGTTGTTGGTTCAAATTATAATCCTTGAATAGAACCTATCCATGGAGATCTCCTCCCCAGTTGATTTGGAGGGTAGATTATGTAGATCACATTAGGTTAGATATATCTTTAACTTCATGTCCAAATCATTACCATTCGTTTAGATAATGATTCAAATGAAATTAAAAACCATAAACTACATAACGTGGTTTCAGACCCAAATGATCACATTAGGGTAGATTCCAGACCCTAGATATATGAACTATCTGTATTGAAATTTTAAAGCAATGCACACAAAAAATGGTGCATTACATTGTGGTTCGGTTGGGTCTGGAATAGTTACAGATGTTGGGTAGATTCCAGACCCAAGATATATGAACTATCAGTTTATCATCATGCACTTGTTGCAACACTAGTCTATGCATTGTTGGTCTGCATAGTTTATCATCAACACTTGTCTATGCACTTGTTGCAACACCAATTTGAATCAGATTTTATTTTTTAAGTGGCATAGTACTATTGAAATCTCTGGAATTTTTGGTGTTGTATCAATTAATCATCTCAGATGTACCACTGTAAACATTTTAGTTTATGCTTTTGTCATTTCATTTTTAACTACTAATGGCATAAATCATATATGCATTCAGTTTTTGTGGGTTTCACTGCAAACAAATAGGCCATAGATGAGGTATTGTGATGAGATATAGTATTTAGGTACCCATGAGCAAGACCCGCACTCCAAAGTTCTGGGCCCAAAGAGATGTTGATGATGTGGTACCTGCATGCTGGGTGCAACATGGATTGGGCTAATCAGCTCATTTTATTTATTTATTTTTTTCTGTTCATTTCAACCCACATTTACGGGTAGGTTTATTGCAGGGGAAACCTGAGTGGTGTAAATCTTCCAGTAGAGATCGTCATTTATCATGTCATCTTCAAGTATGTGATTTGAAATGCTTTATTTATTTCTAATATGTAAATCTTATATAAGTCCATGCAATATGAATTAACATATAAGCTTGATAATTTGTAGCTAGGTCATCGTCACTTTCATTGCGAAACCTACAATGGGCTCCACTTCAATCTGGATGGATGAAGCTGCGTCGGACAGATTCCCAACTCAAATTCAGGACATGGGCAAATGGAAGAAATTAAAAGCTTCATTGATAAAATGAGGCTGGAAATACGACGTCTAAGAGAGATTTTAGAGCAGCAAAATATGAGAAGCTCACGCGGGAATGGATTTGCCTCTATTTTGTCATTGTTCTCTTCTTTGCTGCATACATTTGCTGTGTGAAAAATGGACAAAGCAGTCTATTGTAGTTGATTTAGTTATTTTGCTTAATGGTTGGTTATGCCATGTAACTCTTGATTATCATATAGTAACTGCCACTTTACTATCCTCCGTATTCTCCTTCTTTATCAGAATCATATATGAAAAGTATAATGGGGCCTCCATTCCACTTTCATTCCCATATGCTCCCTGGAACAAATCTCTCTTCCCTCAATCAAATGAGGTTCACGTTCTGTACACTAAAACTTTGTTGCTTCCTCTTTATTTTTATATTTATTTTCTGTTTGTTCTTATATGTACTTGGAAAGACAACATTATTGCTGCCACTGCCATTGGTAGTAAAGCATACCAGTTCTGATGCATTATTGCTGCTACTGCCATTGTAGAACTCCTTTCATTCAAAAAGGGTCCATCAATATGTGTTGCAGCAACAAAGGTTAAGATGATAGGTAGGGGCATTTTGAAGTTAGCTGTTAAAACAAGGTATAAGTGATGTTGATCCATCAGACAGATTCTCAATGGGCTCTAATTCAGCTGGATATTCAATCAGATACAGATTCTATACATACCAAATTAGGCCTTAATTCTCTTGTTGGATATCAGGTACCACTGACAGACAAGTTCCTTCTGAGCTTCAGCTCGTGGAAAAAAAATGTCTATTCTTTTAGAACTAAATACCGGATGAACCTTCTACTAAAAACCTTTTATAACTTATATGTGAATACAAGACTGAGGAGAAAGAACGGTGGCAAAAAAGTGTTAAATGCCTACCAAAAATACTTTTTCTGCAATTAACTAAATATATATCATTTACTTGCAAAACCCATTAATAGTAACAAAAAAACAGTAAGTCAATGACACAGGCCGAAGTTAGATTGAAACAAACAAGTGTTTAAGACATCCATGAGGTCACAGTTCAAGGACCAGCTTCTGCTAGCACCAAATCACAGAAATCATCAACATACACTCAAGTAACAGATCCAAAAAATATACGGGAATAATAACATCTTTAGAAGCCTCCATGCAACTACACCAATAAACTCAAGCCTCTATGCCAACTGCACCATCTTCAGAAACCTCCATTACCCAAGCATCTTCAAATTCCATTTTCACAGCAAATACAACATCTTCATCCATAGATGGAATCCATTAGTTCAATGGTCCACGTTTGAACCACAACAAACATGAATGAAAAGATGCAGAAGTCATCAAGAAAATAAACCCACTGAACATCAGTAGTACCAATAACAAATCCAAACCCATTAAGTGCTGGTGTAAGCAGGGTAAGACAAAAGGAGGAAACCATCTCAAGAAAGAGTATGATGAATCTTCAGCAATAAAAGTTAACAGCAACAAGAAACATAGGCAAAAAAAACACATATCAAAACTTTGTTTGACATCAACATAAACATCAGATTTAACTTCAACCAAAGCAATTCAACTAGAAACAGAAAAAACCTATCTCAATAAACACAATATGAGTCCAAAACGTCTCAGGAAAAGGGAGGGAAAAAATTAAAATAAAAGAGGCAACACTCACCAGTACCCATCAAAAACTACAATGAACATCTACACCACAATTCCAACCACTTTAGAAAGAAATTATTCTATCGAAACAGAGAACATAATAAAAAAAAAAAAACGTTAAAAAAATCGCACCATGCCTCTCGGACCTCAAAACCCCCCAACGAAATCCATGATCATCGTCTCCTCTCAAATCCAAGAGCCATCAACACCGCCTCAAACAAAGAGATACCCAACCCATCAACACTGCCTCAAATCCGAACATCACGTGTGGGGACGAAAAGGGAGGGAATACCTTGCTCAAATCCCTAAAATCTCCATCACAAACCCTCAAATCAAAAACCCAAATGCTCAAATCAAACAAACCCCAATCTGTTCTAGATATTTGAGTTTAGGGTACGTGGGGAAGGGAAAAGAGAGAGAGAAGGAGAGGGAGGGAGAGAACAACAGAGGGAGGGATCAACAGTTGTACGTTAGGCCAGGAATTCGGCTGACGGGAGAGAGAGATGCGTGAGAGAGACAGCTGCCGGGAGATGCCGTCGCCGCTTCGGAGATGGCTCTTTCTTCGTCTGGAGTTCCGTTCGAAATGGGGAAATGGAGCTTCGTTCGAAATGGGGAAATGAAATTAGAAGTAAAATGGGCGGGCTTTGTAGCGGGGTATGAAAACGTTTGGACCTTCAATTCACTTGATGGCGCCGCACGTGACGAATCCAACTCGCATGTGTACAGCTGAGGCTCTCCTCAACTGCAGTTGAGGAGAGCCCTCCCCTTGTCTTAAACATTTATGTCTTTTATCTTTTCTTAAAACACCCCCTTTTCTTTTTTAAATCTGTTAAAAAGTTCATTGTGTTATTAAAAGCATGGTGTGAGAAGCAAACCTACCCGTCCTTGTGGTATTGAGGGCTTTATGATAAGTTTGCATGTATTACTGTTACTATTTAAAACAACATTGTCCACATAGTCTTGCATAATGACAATTTTAATTTTTTTTCTAATAGAAAGAGACATATTGAAGTAGGAGTGTATGACCTAGATCCAAAGGATCATGGGGTGATCAAGCCGTGCATTATGTAGATTTATTTGATTGATCAAAAGGATTTTGGATCCATAATAATTGGAAATTAATCAAGAAAAGGAGCTCAAATCTAGTTTTGAATGGTCAAGATGGGTCCAAGTAAGTCGCGAAAATTACTAAATTAAATAACAACACTGTAATGACAGAAATAGATTAGCACATTGGCCCCAAACAGTCTACAAAAAATGGACTACAGTGTCCATCAGATTTTGACCCATCTGATCCGAGCCCAAAATGGGGTCCAACCCACAAGGGGCAGCAATTAAACATATTGCCAGGGCCTGTAGTTCAATCTTTAGTAGATAATTGGATCCACCAACTAGCAACTGGAATCAAGAAGTTAAAAAAAAAAAAGAGTCCAGAATTTCTCTTTGGCAGAAACAGGAGATACTGTTTCATCTAAATCTAAATCGCGGACTCTTAAAAAATACAAACGTGCAGGATTTTCAACAGCTAATTATCTCCTATATTTAGGAAGAAAATCTTCTTTGGACATGAATTGATATATTTAGGAAGATCTTTAAGATTTGGATTGAGATTGGGTGGCTTTCTCCACAAAGACAACTAATTTGCCCACATCCTCAAGATTGCAAGATGTCCTTAGTTCCATGAACCTTCTAAAGTCTTTCTTTTAGTTTCTCAAGAGATAATTGCTTTCCTAACTTTGATTATGTTTGTACACTAATATTTAAGGAGGTTTTCAAGATGTTCTCTATTTGGATGCACACAAAAATATAAGAAAATAACATATTAGACTATATGATTTTCTATTTTCTGAAGTTAAAAGACTTGTATGTTTGGCAGACCAAAAACAGTAGGAAGAAAATATTTTTTTATTTTAAAAAAGTAAAATATTTTTTTCTACCTCTAGTAAATTTATATGATATAAAAATCTAAAATGAAATCTTTACCAAAATCCTTCACCTCTCGTTCTTTCCAAAAAAGAGTGCATTTGTTCGGACAATAATGATGATGAGTGGAGGTGACGATGACCGTGGTGATGGTGGTAACGGTGGTGGTGTTGATCGTGCAAGGGTTGTAGGTAATGTGATAGTGATAGCGGTGGTTATGACAATGATGATGATGATGATGGGTGGTGCCAAATGAGTGGCGGTGATGATGAGTGGTGGAATCTAATTAACACATCGCTAATTGAAATGCCCTCATTAAATCACAAGAAAATAATTTAGATAGCAATGAAAGATACATACATTTAGAAAAGACAGTGCCAACAATGAAAGATTAGAGTGCTAGTGTATGTTTTTAAACTATTAGCCACTGTTAAAATGCTCAAGTTTGGATATGTTTGATCTTAAAATAAGGTTTATAGTCATATTAGAGTAATGTAATGTGGTATTCAAATCACTAAATTACGTGTCACTTAGAAAGAATGCCCTAGAGAAACAATGCCCTTTGAAAACCCTAAAACTCAAAACAAAAATGATACTAACTACACCCGATGGTGGTCTTTAAGAGCATATCCACCGTTTATACGCGAAACTAGATACAGAAATGCCTTCACATCGAACAACTGGTATAGTTTTCTAGGGCATGCCAAGGGTATCTTCCACAACTCTAGGATTTCTAACAAGTCAGTATTGAAAAGGAATCAAGCTGATGACGTTTTAGGGTAGATAATACAATATAAGAAGGTTTTTATTGTGTGTACTAATCTCTTAATGGAGTACAACCACCACTGTGATGGGCTTTTCTTGTGTTTTTTAAAAAGGAGAAATCAGCATAGCACATGTTGTAGTCGATGAAAAAGGATGATAAAGAAATGCAAACTCGAGGTGATGTATAAAGCATTTACACATAATAGTCGATATTGACCATATTGCAAAACGACAAAAAAAAATAAAAAGAAAAAAGAAAAACGAAAGATTGAAAAGCAGCAAGAGGACCCCTCCTGTCTTCTGTAGGTTCCCTTTTTTTAAATATGTCCATCTCCTCCTGGTTTGAGATATATCCCACCAGATTGAAGCCACTAATGGCAGGATTATTATCTTTCTTCTTATTTGTGTCCTTACAAAGTTCTATACCAAATGGTCAACCCATCTGAGGCCGATCATCATTACAATGCCTGTCAGAATGCCTGGATTTTCTTGCCTTTTCTTCCATTCTTTTTGGGTAAGCAGAATTCATTCAACACAACAAAATAAAAGCAAAGCCAAAAGAACCAACTAAACAAAAAGCTTTTGCCGAGGCAAGAACAATACTTAGCAAAAACATTAGCTACCTAACTCACCAAAAGAAAAGGCACCACATAAAAGATTAATGTCCAAAATAATAGATTTGATGGCCCACTCTGATTTCCCTTTAATGCCATGGACAAGTTTCTTATAGTATCTAAAAGGAGCACAATCTTAGAGAAAAACTCTGCTACAAACTTCCTAAAACGCGCAAAGAGAATAGCCCTCTCCTCAGCATCTTTATACCAATAGCACCTTGGCCCAATGTGAGCAAATGCAACAATAGGAGAATTATTCTTTGCCATAACTAGGACTATAAATGAAAATGGGTTGGGTCCTCATACCCTCAGCATTTTTTTATTTTTTCCAATTTGGGTTCTTTGGGCATTCAGGGTATTTTGTGGTCCGGCTCCATCCCTAGGCCTGACAATAATTTTTATGGCTTTAATCCGAGCTTGAGTCTGACTCATACTCAAGGTACTGGATACTAAAGCAACATGAAGCCCAAATCCACCAGAAGAAGACTCAAACTCAATAGGGCCTTGATCTGATGATAGTCCACGCCTCATAAGTTTATTTTTTTTTGGTAGAAATAATATATAATTAAACAAAAGAGAAAAACAACTAGAACAAAGGAGAGGAAGAGCAACCAACATAAAAACAAAACAAAACAAAACCCTCATCCTATCTAGGTTGCATAACCTTCCCAAGTCTCACATGAGAGTTTAGACCCATAAGACATCTTCGCAAGTTCATGAGCAAACACATTTACATTTCTTGGAATATAGGCAAAGGAAATCTCTTCAAACTTGGAGATGAAGTCTTTGATATCCAACAAAATAAGATGGATTGACCAATCCATCAACCCATTAATGGCTAGAATCACCTCACGGTCATTTGACAAAAGATGGATCTTGCTAAAACCCTGCGACGTAGCTTCCTTTAGTGCGTGAAGAATTACCGTTGCCTCGACTTCTTTTGGGGAGTTAGCCTTGGGGACCAGTCCAAGCCTCATAAGTTAATCCATGAGGGAGACCTAGAAAAGGAAATTCCAATCATTGTTCCTTTGTGATGCTATCAGCAGTGATTTTGTGTGGTTTTTCATTTCAATAGTGACCCCCACCATGAAATATGGAATTTATTTCAGGGTCTGGAACTGGATAAGAATTCAAGCTGTTCAAATCATTCCCACTCCCATAAAAGGAAGCTGCTCGAATTTATGATGTTTAGTAGCAGCAGTGATTTTATGTGGTAAGGATTTCACACTTGGGTCCTATGGTTGAATTCATTGCAATGGGTCTATTAGTGGGACCAACTTGAGCTTCGGTTTTTTTTTCCTTCAAACTAGTGAGAGTGTTTCAACTTTCACCTCTAGCTATCTGTTTTCCTTTTCAGACAAAGACATCACATTAGGTGAGAGCTGGCTCAATTGGAGGCTTGTTTAGCACATGGCAAGATGATGGACATTGGACAGCCAAATGACCATCAAATGACTTACATGGCACATGTGACTGAGCACCAGCACGATCCATGAGTGCTCATGGGTCCGCTCAACCAGGACCCATCCGACCCAGTCTGCTTTGCCTGGGTTCAGGCCAGGCCTGGATTTAAAACTTGGGCCTGCATAAAGTGATAGTAAGCTTGAAGTCTGGCTCGGTCCAGCCCAAATGAGTATGACTTGTAGTTACAAGTGACCGGAAACTTACACGAGGGACAGAAAGCCCGGTCCGATTGACTAAATGGGTGGCTCGTGCCTGACACGATTGATGAGAGCAGGGCTTAAACCTAGGAACTTATGGCTCGTGTCTGGCTTGGCCTGGATACAGGACTGTGTTTCTAAAGTTAGGTCAGACTTGGATTATGCCTTAGCCCGGCCATGAACACGCTTACCAGCATCCACCGCGTCTTTCACGTTGATCATCAATGCAGATGTGGTGGGGTCCACCCTAATACATCCGGGTGTGGGCCTACATGCAACATATACTGAGATCAAACAAGATTTTAGATCAGCATTTGATTAATCTATTGACCAGAATATCGGTCTCTCTTGGATTGTGATCTTATATGTTTGAGCCTGAGGGCAACATTTCCCCACCAGTCTGTCAATGGAGTATAACCTTCTATATATTTGAAAGCCGACTCCACTTGCAAATTAAAACGAGTAAGCATTATTTAGACAATTAATCTTATTCTCTTTTTGTATTTTCTTTCTCCTTCAATGAAATTTTTTTGTTACCGTTTCAACATAAACAAATAAAACGATTTATCACATCCCACCTCTAGAAAACCAGGATTATTGGCATGAGATGAGATGGGACTGAGAAAATTGTGATCTAAGGATTTAGGTTACCTTGTTTTAAGCTCAGGTTCATGGTTGAGTGGTGTTGATACATCAGTATCACACACTGAGGGATGCACAAACTCTGGATGTGGCTAAAATTGAAGAAACAAATGGGAGGATGCACAAACTTCTATCAAATAATACCCACCTTTTGGTGGGACACATATACCCACTAATCAACCAAGTAAATCAAATCTAGGAAGATCGAGTTTCTTTCTTCTACATCTGCACTTTATATCCTTTATCCTTTACTTCTTTAATGCTCCACCTATTTTAGAATGAATCTTTGAATTCAATTCTAGGCAAACAGACAGACCCTTAGTATTCTGCAATTTTTTTCAATAGTGGAAAAAAAATGAAATTGATGAAAAAATTGAAATAGCTCAGCTCACTCCAAATTGATGAGAAAAGGCTCCGGTGATAATGACAACGATGATGAGAAAAGAATAGAGCAAATGAATACATATGAAAGAGTTTAATTGGTCAAAGGGCCTACACTAAGCTGACGAAAAATATATAAAGAAAAAAAATCTAAAATAAAATAAAATTACAACACAAGGACAATATATAGTGGAAAGTTATTTTCTGATTATGACATAAGAGTCAGGAACATACTGTTTCATCCTATCAACATTCGCCTGTGGTATGAAATCTCTTATTTTTATTTTTCATTCTAAGAAAGTAATTGAGATGGTGCGTTAACTGGCATGAGATTTTATGCAGCTGGTGAATGTTGATAGGATGAAGCAGTATCTCCCTATTTTGACAAGACAGTGAATTTGGACTAAAAAATTGTCAAGCCAATCCACATGGAGTCATGGACTAAAACCCTTTTATGTTAGTAGTAGAAATTTCTTCAAATTTTGCATATTGGCCCTCAAGAATTATAATTTTTCTCAAGTGGTCCCCGTCCCCCAAGCCACATTTTCTGGTTCTGCCCCTGGTCACAAATAGTGACAGACAAAAGATGCAAAAGACGAACAAAAATAAATGAGAAATTAGAGGATAGAGGCCAGCCCTACTTGGTTTGAGTGACTTCAGATGTGGAATTCCCAGGCGGACCCATGTTGTGTTGTTGTTATATCAAATTCGGAATACCCCTTAAAGTTGGATTGGATTTGGGCCACTGGCACCCGCCCCACATGAATAAAAGAGGCCCACGTCCCACATGTGAATTGTATAATCCATCCATCGCCCCATTTAAAAAAAACCCAACTACTTCTGCTGTTCTTCCTTTCGACCTCAGCCTGCAGCCCCTTCTTGGTTCCTTAGAGTGCACGAATCGCTTCTCGTCTCGTTCGGCTTCAGGTAGATCTGTAGCCTTCTTCTCTCTCTCTCCCTCACTCTCACTCTGCGTTTCTCTGTCGACTCTCCGTCTCTCTCTCTTTTAGTCTTTTTAATGCTACTTCTATGTCATTGTCGCCTCTCTCTCTCCCTTCTCCCGCTATCTTCCATGAATAATGATTCCATTCATTGAAGTTAGGGTTCTGTTTTTTGTTTTTTAATTTATTTTTGATGGTTAGGGTTGGGGTTATGTTGTTTTAAGGCTTTTTATTTATGGTTCTCTTTATTACATTACCTGATTTTTTTTATTTTTTTTTTATCATCTTGAGTTCTTGTTTAATCTATGAATGAGTGTGATTTGCTGACAGAGCAGTTAGGGTTTTTTTTTTTTTTTTTTTTTTAATTTATTTTTGATGGCTAGGGTTAGGGTTATGTTGCTTTAGGGCTTAGCATGTTAGATTGTTAGTCCATATTATTCCAATTTGATTTTTGTTTTTGACTTATCTTTAAGTATTTCTGACAGTTACAAGATTTGGTATTTCTTCTGCTTACTCCACTAGATGCATATCATGTCTTTTGCCTTGCTTCGCTGCAGACTTGGGCACATGCATCTGCACTTTCACTTTTAGAAGAATTGCATAAAAATTGAATTATATATAATTTCTGGGCAATAGACTTAGAAATGTTCAAGTGCGCACAAAACCAGATAAGTCTCCTAGCATGAAATGGCTTTTGTAATTGGTTAATCTATTCTCAAGGCAAACTGCTTTGATATTAACTGACCATGAGTATTTAATATTTTTCATAAAAAAATAATAAGAAGATGGTTAATCCAAGATAACAACATTAAATACAAAGTAGAAAATTACAAATTCACCCTTCCTAATTCCTTCTTGATCATGGCCAATTAATTTTTCTTACATAGAAATAACAATAAAAATGGCCTAAAGTCTTTAGGTTTTAAATACGATAAGGGTTGGACAATAAATTATGATCATCTACTGATTATAAAAATTAATTTATTGGCATCAAAGAATGTGGTAGTTAATTATAAACTTTTATTTTGCTTTAACATTAGATACATCATACATTCTAAATGGGTTTGAATTAGGCTGGTGCTAATTCATGGGAGACAAAAGATGTTAATATGAGAAAACAATCCTAGCAAAAGTTTAGCCCTCCCTAAATGAAAATCCTGGGTCTGCCCCCATGACTTATCAGTCAAAATGCGATAGAGAACGGTCAAAATAGGACGGAAAAACCTCTTAGCTTAATATATAGTAGAATAGAATTTGAGATGAGTTAGAGGATCAAGCAAACGTGGACTTCGTATATGTTAAAATCCCTTTCACCACTTCTCCGGTAGAACCCTACATCAATCTCGGAGTCTCTGGCATCAGCATCGACATCGACTCACTGCTGTCAACTTCTCCAGCGGCTATTTCTCTCATCCCTCTCTCTCCCTCTCCTCTAGGGCATGTTTTTTCCATTATGCTGCTTTTATTTTCAAAATAGAAAATCTTATTGAAATAAAATAAAATCAAATTGGGATTGATCGATTGAGATAGTAATGTGCCATGATGTAAGTTTGGATGTAAGTGTTGTGGTTTTTTTATTAGGGTTTTGTAGATTGATCTATCTATGATCTATCTATGTGTGTAGTTTAAATGTAGCAGTAGCGTTGTGATTTTTCACTTGAGTATCTCTTGTTTTGTTTAATTCACAATGCTGACATGTTTGTTGAAATGCCCCTGTATGTGTTTTTATATATGTTTTTTTTTTTTTTTTTCTTTGGAGTACTTGGTGGAGAGATGGTTTGGATATGGATTGTCTATATGTGTAGTTTGAATGTAGTGTTGTGGTTTTTCACTTGGGATCTCTTGTTTTGTCTAATTCATGATGCTGACATGTTTGTTGAAATGCCTCTGTATGGTTTTATATATATATTTTTTCTTTGGAGTACTTGCTGGAGAGATGATTTGGCTGCGGATTGATGGGGTGGTTTCTTTCAACGTGGTTATTAGTTCTTGGAATTATGTATTTACTAAGATTTCCTTTTCATGTAGTGCGGATGTTATATACCCCTTACTAACTTATTGAAAATTTTAAGATAGAACCTAGGCAATTGAGAAGATGAAATTGATAGTATGGTACTATAATTAGTATTTTGGACTCATTTATATGTACTCTTAACTTGGCAATTGTTCTCCCTGGTCGTTTTATATCAACTAGATGTTTGCCAAGTTCTGATTTTTTGGGTGATGTCAGTCCGATCCCTTTATTTGTTTAATTAATTTTTTGTGGGGCCCGGACAACCAAATCTGACAATGTTTCAGATGACAATAGGCACTTATTGTGACATACCCAAAAGGTTATTGAAAATACTTCATCTTAGTTAGGATGTTTCAGCTCCACTTATAAGATCATTGAGTCAGGATGATTTCTTAAATATGTCAGATTTGAGTTTCTTTATCAGATTAGATACAAAAGCAATGCTTTCTTTACTTCAATGATGATTTGTTTAAGGTCATTTTGAGTGAGATAAATTGGGTTTGTTTGGTTCCACTCGATAAGATTGACAAATCTCATCATGTAGAAATGGAACGCAATTGACTTATTTGCACATTATTTTACCCAAGGTATTGATTGGTTTTTCTCTTTATCCATTTGAACCAGATATAGAAAAATATCATAAAAGAAAATCAGCAATTGTAAATACGACTTTTGATGAGAGAATGCTATTTGATGTAATTAGTTTCTTGGTAAATGCAATATATTTTCTTTTTTGCCATTGCTAATGTTAAGGTCGTACGGTGAAATAATGATTGACTTTTCAATTCACCATCATCAGCCCCCCTCAATAAAAAATCCTGGGTCCACAGTTGCGGTGCCTAATAGGGCCAATTGACCCAGTATACTCTTTGACATGTCATATGTTCGAAGTTTTACAAACTGACGTACTACCTAAGCGCTAGAGAATCTATATCCAAATATAATAACACTGTTAAATTTACAAATTTGGTTGCTTGCTATAGAAGTTTTTATAGTCTCCATTTTACAAGTTGTCGCCACTTTCTTTTCTGAGCATTTTTCTTTTTTTTTTTTTTTTCTTTATGCAGGCAAATAAAAATAATTTCATGAATAAACAAAGGTTGCTTGATGACGGAGATCCCTACTCTCATTTGGGTGAGGATTTATGGAGTTCCATTCTGTCCCTCTTGCCTGTCCATGAAGCCGTCAGGACCTCCATCTTGTCGCGAACTTGGAGGAATGCATGGATGCAAATCCCACATCTTAACATCTGCTTCATCACCATGTGTGAGCAGCTGAGATGGGATTATAACACTGATAGCGAAAAATGGAGACACGTTGTTGGAAAAATTTTGAAGTCTCATACTGGACATATTCAAAGCTGCATCATCGACCCTTCTGGTTCTAATACAAATCGTAGATGTTTAGATGGTTGGATAAGTATACTAATAGAGAAATCCATTAGTGAGTTGACTTTTAAATTCAATCATTATCTTTCGAAGCATAGTACCTTTCGAACCTACAGAGTGCCCCATTGCCTCTTCAGTTGCAAGAGTTTACGTTCTTTAGAATTATCAGGTTGTTTCTTAAGGGCTAAAACTGATTTGTCTTTCGGTTGTAATAAGTTGAGAGTGATGAAACTCGACTGGAACCGAATTAGTTTGAAGTTCTTACATGCTTTGCTACATCAATGTAGTAGCCTTGAGACATTGGAAGTAATAAAATGTTCTCTTGGTGGATTTGACAGGAAGGAGTCCATTCTTTCCATCAATGCGCCACATCTCAAAGTCTTGCACATAATGGGATCTCATGATATGAGTCAAAATATTGCATGGAAACTAGTTCTCATCAATGCGCCACGTCTCAAGAGATTAGATTTGGGGATGTTGAATTTTAAAGAGTCCCATATAATTGCACGGGAGCTTGAGATATTCAATGGTTGCATGCGGGGTTTTTATGATGGGCAGATTAACCTCAAATATGAAGCTCTTAAGATGGAAGCAATTTTAAATAGCATTGCTCATGTGAAGGCTATCATGCTCCACCTCCCTAATTCCAATGAGGTAACTCGAATATTATTACAAATAATGTTGCATTTGATTAATAAATACTAAATGGTTGCATATATAATATTTCAATCTTATTTTTACATGGCTTTTTCAATGATAGATTCTAGCAAGAATAAAATATTTACAGATTTAAATATTGCAAGAATAAAATAGTATAGAATAGAATAATGTAATATTATAATATTACAATATTTTTACTCTTTGGTGATTTTTGAAGAATTTTATAGATTTTAAACTGAGTTCTTTGGAAGGTGCTATGATTAAAGTAAATTACATTATTAGAATAATTTTTTATTAAATATTTAATTTATATGTAATTTACCATATCTGGATAAAAAGAGTAGTGTGGTAAAGTAAAGTTCAACTTCCATGTTTTTACCTTAAGTTACTTTTCTTTTATCACATAAAACCATTGTAAAGTATGGTGAAGTAAAGTCAATACAAAAAACAACTACTTTACAACTTTCTCCCCCACTTTGCTTTACCACATACTTCATCTCACCTTACTTTACCTCACCTTTACTATGATATGACATCAATCTTTATTTTATTTTACCACACTTGTAAGTAAGTCACTTTTTATTTACCATATAAAACTATGATAAAATGTGATAAAGTAAAGTCAAATAAGAAACTACTTTACCATTCCCACTGTCCTGTACCAAATATTTTATTACATGTTTATTTTACCTCAAGTTTAACGTGCCGTGACATCTACTTTTACTTTACTTTACCATATATATAAACAAACACATCATGATCGATTTGGTGAACTGAAGCCTTTACTTTACTCTACCACTTTGTATTTGTCATTTTGAAAGATTATTATCTAGTAGAAAATTTTCTACAAGGGGGAAGTTGTAGGAAAAAATATTGAGCTTTTTGAAAGAAAAGAATATTTTCTTCAAATTCTTCTTGGGTTACCAAATGCACAAGATTCTCTTCTTTAGAAAATAAAATGTTATATTTTATAAAATATTATTTTCTTGTATTTTCTTATGCATCCAAACAGGCCTTTGGATTTTTATTTCTTTTCGGGGATTGTAGTGTTTGTCAGCAGGCCCTTTCCAAATTCCAACATTTATGAAGTTGAAGCAAGTAATAATATCACTGGATTGGACTGAGGAAAGAGGAGTGATGTTCTTAGTCTCCATGTTGAGGAGATGCCCCTACTTGGCAATACTTATCGTTCAGGTTGGTATTCTCTCTTTTTACTTTTTGCTTAGTGAGAGTTATGAAATAGTAGTGATATATCTTGTTACATCCTACCCTTCTCTTGTCAACTCTCTTTCCAATACTGTTTTTAAAGAGTAAGAAATGTTGAGATGATCACCTATCTGAAATTTCCGGGTCCTTCATGTAGTGATGTTTTGTTTCATAAATTTAAGAATGAAATTTCATTGTGTTTTTCCTTCCATACTATGCATGCAGGGCAGAAGAGAGAGTAAATTGTCGGGCTTCGACTTTTGGGAGAAGCAAGAACAGTTCAATTGTTTTAACCATACACTCCGGAGAGTTACTATTGAATGGATGAGTAAATATGAGATTGAATTTGCCAAGTATGTTTTAGCTAAGGCTAAGGTGCTTAAGCATTTAACCATCTGTAGGATGTCTTCTCAGCCGTTGGAGGAAGAAGTCTTGGCCTCACTACCATTGGTGGAAAGAGCTTCCGGAAATGCAAAGTTGACTATCAGAGGCTAATTCGTTGGTGATACTGTCATTATTTTTAATCAAAATGGGATCTCTTTATGATTTTAGTATTTATATACGTGCACAGACAAGACAATGCAGCATGGTGTTCATAAATGTTACGAACGTGGTGGCCCATTGCTCGGTTATGGGATTTTGGATTTCCATCTTTTAACCACAGGATTTCTGTGTGGAGTCTGTGTTCATAAATCTGGATTTCTCATAATCAATTACCATCGTGTATGTGCATGTTTCCAAATTTCACCCCAACCACCGTTTGACCCGCTGTAAAAAAAAGTTTTAAGATTAAGATTTTTTGGATTCGACTATGGCTGAAGCCTCTTTTGTTTGGATGTTCAATTTATGGATGTCGTGGCGGCTATTTTTCGACACATACAATATTAATGATCAAGGAAAATCAAACCTTCCAAGTAATGTTAGGGTGTGTTTGGCATTGTGAGTCATTCGGATGTTATCATGTTCCCATGAGATAAGGTTGTGGAAAACATATTTTGTATGCGTAAAGTAAGATAGATGTGTGGCTCTCAAATGCAGTGACGCGAATTGCTCATCCCTCTAAACATTCTTATAATACCTACACTAAAGTGTTACCCTCACGCTAGCGTTTAGTGGACTAGAACTTACAGGCACCTAAGAGGAGGGTTAGACCTAAAAGCCAAGCAAATAAACATGGTAAGTCGCACCATTGTGAATCTAAGTTGTTCCTGAAATTGTAGGTAATGTTTTTAACAAATAACAAGGAACTTGAGCGTCACTTGTAGTTTTCAGCTGACAATGGCAAGTTTTAGTTGAGCAGTTCTTGCAAAAATTCAATCGATTATGGTGGATTTTCCAGTTTATGGAATCTGTGAGCAATGCTTTCCATGAGTACCCCACTTGCAGAGGCAGTATTGTTGTGGACATTGTATTTTGGTATTTTGGATTAGATATGCCAACATGGTTTGAGACCTGAACCAGGTAATTCCTGCCGTGCAGTTCCCAGAAAACAGCATGCGAATAGAGTGCTTAGAAATTATGACAGGGTACTCCAATCTGCTTTTCATCTATATTTGTTAAAAGTGCCAAATCAACTTGACCCACATCAACCTGGTCATAGAGTGCAGGTTGAGCATGCTGCATCATATATATGGACTGTTTCAAAACATCCAGAATATGAGAAATAATGCTCAATTAGTAATTGAATCTTTCAAGGAGAAACAAAATACAGAACCTTTTATATGTTCTTGTTTGGTGTTACTCTCTCTCTTTCTCTCGTTTCTGGATTTTACTTCTACCATTCCAGAGACTCTAGTCAAAATCCCAACAGAGACAAGATGGTTCTGTGAGTTCTACTTTTCCATTACAATTTATTCTTGTTCTTCACTGCCATTATTCAAGATCTTTATTTGTCACCTGTGTTCTTCAATGTGCAAGAACCCTTCAGTGTATTGTACTATTGTTATTTCTTATATTTACTATAATAAGTAATCTGATTTTCTCTTCTATTAACAGATCACTAATTTCTCTCCTTTCTTGTAATTCCTCATCACATCATGCACATCTCTGACACGTCTTTTAACTTTTCTCATTTCCAATATTCAGCTCTATACGACAAAGGCCTATTATCTTACAGAAATGTCCTTTTAATCAAACTATCAAAATTGTACTCAATGATTGCATTACAGGCAATTAGCTTGTCTCCATGAAGTTACTTGAGTGGAAACTCTTATTATAATCCCATCTTCAAAGTGAGCTTTCAGACCCATATTCATGGTTTCTGGAACAATTAACTTTGTAACATGAACAGCAGCCTGGAGTCTGAACATAATTGAACTGCCTTGTATATCATTACAAAATCAAATGTTTTCGCAACTAATCAATTATAAACTTGTGAGATGCACATGGCACTCAGTAGTTGGAGGGTTTGGTCATTGGTGACTCCCATTATACTGAAAACTAACACAATCAAATGGAACATATTCGCTTGATTCCCTAACAGTGGCTGCTTAAATTTTCCAATTCTTTAACGTGGTGAATATTTTCAGTTTTTCCAAACATTCAATGAAGTAACTTCTCAACTATTTCAAAATTAAACCTATCCAACGATGAAGAAAAAACCTTACAAAATTTGCAACGAAATAGAACTGTGACACTGACCAACAAAAACAAACTGTAGGTTATCTTCTGCCCGACCAACAAAAAACAAACTGTAGGTTATCTTCTGCAAATTTATCGGTAGTTTCAGTAGACAGGGCTGTACATGCAGCTCACTGCAGACTCGACGAGATCCTCTGGTTGAGGGAGACCTGTAGTCAGACCTGTAGATTAAAGTTAGACAAACAAATTCATAAAATAAGAACCTGATCCACTCAAAACCTGAAAATCAATAAAACCATTAACCTGTATCTTAATGTCTAGAAGTATTATCAGAGAAATAAAATATTATTCAAGTATAACTCACCAAGTTCATGTGCTTTAGCAGCTACATTGGCAGCAATATGAGCTGAGATCTTTCTGATATTTGAGAATGGAGGATATATAAGCCCTTTATCAAAGTTCTCCTGTGTAACCTGTCTAGCCAAAGCTTTCGCTGTTTTTCCGAAGAGAAAGATAGTTTAGGTATTTGAAATAAACCAAACTTATAATGATGAAACGAGACATTAAGTACAGATTTTTCATTTCCTTAAGCAACTTAGAATAATCATAATATGCTAATCCAAGCGTTGTAACAAGAAAATAATCAAGTTCCAATTCAGAAGATTTTCTTTCATTTTGATTCATCTACTTACAAGCTGCTAGAAGCATGTCATCATGAACACGGAGTGCACCTGACATCACCAAACCAAGACCAAATCCCGGGAAAATATATGCATTGTTTGCCTGAGTTCACATGAGAATAAAATATGTAAAAGATCACCCTTGAGATATTGTATCATAGATTTTCCTTTGTGTTTTAGTACATTAAAATGGACCAAAAATGCAAAAAAGGTCTAAGTTTAAACCTGGCCTGGAATGTATGTCTTCTCATTATATGTAACCGGATTGAATGGGCTGCCACTGGCAAAAATTGCACGACCCTGCAAATAAGAGAAACAAAGAGATTGCGCATACCTTCATTTTACTACTTGAGCATCAACTGTATTAACATTCTTGTAGATGACAGCAGTATATTTAAGTTTTTCACCTGACTCCATCTGTATGCTTCTTCAGCTGTACACTCAGATTGTGAGGTTGGATTTGAGAGAGCAAGAATAATCGGTTTCTGCATGTCATTTGTAACAACCTCAGCTTCTGAAATCCAACAGCTGAAAGTGAAGAAAATGGACCACAATAAAAGAAAATATACCTCATTTAAGGATGCCATGGCCTCAATGACCTCTTTAGTGAAAGTTCTTCCAACTCCAGATGATCCAATCAATACAGTAGGCTTGATCGCCTGAGGAGTGACATCAGATGGAGTTCATTACAAAAGAGGTTTTCTTGTAAAAGACCTTCGGTGCATGCTGCACAAAAGGATCAATCCATTAACATTTTTGGTTGGCATGAGAAAGCCAGATGAGCTTAACAGATGGGGATATGGTCAAGCATCATTATAGAGTTTCAATTTCACGACCTGGCTAAAGCGTTTGCAAATTACACCATTTGGTCATGATTAGTGAATGATCTTGGTTGACTAATTAAGAGTAAAGAACAAAAACTTTAGATAAGTAGAATCGTGAAACCAACACAGACTTGTATGGATACTAGCAAATGTGTGTGTGTATCCGTTTCTTGAGAGGTTTCAATACCTTCACAGCATCTAAGAGTTCTTTGATGGATTCACGCTCATGAGCCCATGGCTTCTTTAAGTGTTGGAGTGATTCCTTGCGAGAGCTAACAATCAAACCCTGTGAAAGAGAAAAAAAATCAGATGCTGATTAAATGAAATACCACAAGAACCAATGGATGCAATTTATGAGAAGGAAATCTGAGAAGGGATGAACTGCACTGATTTCTACTACCTTAGAGTCCATAAGCCAAATCTTCTTGCGTGCCTCTTCCAATGGATGCTTTGTCTGTAAAAGGAATCACAAGCAACTTAACCTCACCTTATGCTTAAACAACCAACCATACAAGAAAAACAAAGAAAAAACTAACAGAAGAAGCAAGTAGACTTCTGATTGCATTGGAAAGATTTCTAATACCTGTTTTGACAGCTCAAGAGCAAGGAGTTCTGCTATACCTGTTCCGGCCTGCAAACATAAATGACAACTTACAATAAAATTGCGGAGGGAAAACATGTACCTAGGGATAAAGATACAGATGTGTCCACATTGATATGGTTATGACTACTGAACTAGTTTGTGTGACATCCCATCATATACCATTATATAATATTAGTTAAATGGATGGAAGCATTTGTAGTTAGACAGTGATACAATGAACCACATACATAATACACAAGGAAAGAACATAGGAAGGAAAATTAAATTGCTTGGTAAAGCTCAAGTCCTGCATGTAATGTGCATCTTGGACAACAAAAATAGAAGTCTTCCTATCAAATTAGATGAGTGCTTCACAAAATATTCGGGAGTCCTTAGAAATCAAGGAAGTTATCAAGCAAGAATATCTATTTCCACGTGCCAACTTGAATGATATGGGAGAGGCCATTCAGGACGTGAGAAAGAAGGGATAGAGAAACACCAGCATCAATGATAGAAAGTTAAGAAAAATGCTAAGGCCTGTTTGTTTCATGAAATTGAATTTATAGGAATTCTAGACTTTGTGTAAGTGATTAAATGAAGAATAAAATGTGAATATCCAAAAATTGACCATCAAATAACCTCCCCTTTAATGGAAATTGAATGAAGGGAAGTTGAGAAATGAATACACAGCTATCACCCAAGTAATTCAAATCCTAGGAAAGTCAAGATCCCATCTACATCGCTGCCTTATATCTAGCACCTCTCACATCTTTAATAATTTTTCGATGGAGCTCATTTTGACCATGAATTCCTACATAATCTATCCAAACAAACAGTTCCAAAACAAGGATGTTAGAATATAAGATTTGGCTGCCCTTCAAATGTAAGTAGTAGAAACAACAGACAAGATGTATAAGGCCACCACACAAGAAGGTTGGTTGTACTGTAATATTTATCTTAGTTTAGCATCAATAATGTTCTTAAAAAAAAAAAAAAAAAAAAACACAACCAAAAGAAAGGGGAAAAATGAAACACTGAAGATATAGGTAAGAACAAGTCACCTCGTCGGCACCAAGGAATAAGAAAGTGTTTTCAGCTAATGTTCCGCCTACAAACTTCAGTGCTGCAACTAGCCCTGCAAGGACCACAGATGCTGTCCCCTGCAATGAAAATAATTGTTCATTCATCAGCAAAATGTCTGCAAAAAATGCATGTCCGTTTTAATGAAACCCTCTGTTGGCTATCATTTTTTAATTACACAATGCAGTATGCAAAAAGAAGAGCAATAATCATGTTACCTGTATGTCATCATTGAAGACAAGATGAGTTCTGCCATATTTTGCAAGCAACTCATAGGCATTGTGGTTCCCAAAAGCTTCAAACTGCAAAGATGTGATCAAATTGAACTAAATAATCAAAAATGTAATTAATGAAGTAACAAAGAAGGTAATAGATGGCTCACCTGAATGAGGACCTTCTCTCCATAGTTTTGTTTGACAGCACACATGAATTCACGTAAAAGGTTGGCATACTCCTGGTAGTTGGCAAAACAAAAGTTTCCTTTTAGCATTGTGGGGAATATATTGTTATACTAATTGCACAATTTGTGGGGTTAAGCATGCTGATGTAACCTGCCCAGTTGACCGCTTTTGCCTTAGCCCGATATAGAACTCATCCTTCAACAACTGTTCATTGTTTGTCCCCACATCAATTGTTACAGGCAAGCACTGCAAAAGAGGATCCATTTTATCAAATTCTACATTAAAACAGATAAATACACCTTGTTTATTATTACTTTTTCTAATTCTTGCCATGTGATGGTAACCTCAATATGAGGAAGTCTAGTCTATTATGACCAATCTAGCTGAAAAGATAGCATCAGTAGTTATTGAAATGCTTACAGCAGAAGGACGGAGCCCTCCAAGAGCAGTGTACAGAGAAAGTTTCCCTACAGGTATTCTCATTCCCTGCAAACATTTATTATTGTCCAAATCAGCAAAAACCAAAGAACTAAGAGAGCAGTCTGACTGCCCTGCCTAAATTTAGTACAAGTTGAATATGGATCAGTAGGTTTGAAGATAATGTACCTGGCACCCTAGATCTCCAAGCCCCAGAATACGCTCGCCATCAGTGACAACAATAACTTGAACATTCTTTTCAGGCCAGTTTCTCAGTACCTCAAGAATCTTTCCCCTGTGGAACCAAGCTAATTCTCAGCCTTTCCGAATAACATGAAAAGGAGGTCATCTCATATAACAGGCCACTCTTCTGATGCAGCCATAACTTCCAGTAGCAGTGCAGCATATACAACCATCAATACTCATCAGATGTGATGAATGTTCAATGCTAATTGGAATATCACAGTTCTGTTCATTATTTATATCAAATGTTTATAGCTTTTGGAAGCACCACAGTTCTGTTCAAGCAATAATTTGAAATGACTTAATTTAGAAGGGGGAGTGTATTTGAATTCTTTATTATAGGACATCATATAAGTACTAATTTAATCAACCAGCAAATAAGCTCCAACAAGGTCATTAGGGTTATCATAAATTAGAGACTTAGAATATTAATACTGTGCCTATAGATCAGTTAATTTGAAACTATATTGATCTAATTGAAAACATTTGTTGAAGATGTAATAAACTGAAACTATGTTATGAGCAAACTGAAACTAACTAAACAAACCCACTCCTACAAATTATAAAACAATGACGGACCAAATTGCGAATACAAACTCCAGTACGAATTAGTTGAACTGTTAACTAGGTAAATATGGTAGAAACCAATTTGGAACAGCAACCAATCCAGTTCCAAACTATCTATGGATGAATAGCAAATCTCCTATTAAAAATAATAGAAGATCAAACATAGCTCTTATTTTTAAAACTGATTGTGAATGTTGTTGAATGAACATACTTTTCTTTTAAACTAATGTATAATCCCCGTGGATGTGTGAAGATGCTCCCGTACTTCTGGCAGGCCTCACCAACAGTCGGTGTATATACAATTGGAAGCAACTCCTCAAAATTATCAATCAGAAGCTTGTAGAACAACCTTTCATTCCTTTCCTGTGCACATCAAAGAACAAATCATATATCAACAAACAACTGAACTGAATATCCAAAACTAAAAACACTAGAAATCATCAAAATCAATACCTGAAGATCCATCATTGCCATGTACCTTTGCAGTGGAACTTCATATTGACGTATATTGTGCATGAGTTTCTTTTCCTGGAGAGGAGAGCATACAAAAATTAGCCAAAGTTACTCAGCATTAGTAAAAGATCACATAAACATCTCCGATGCAATACATTCACAGACCTGAAGCTCTTGAGTCATGCATGTTGGAGGAAGAAGGCCTCTCAAGTAGTAGGCATCTCTCTCTTTGTCAGAGAAGGCAAGCCCTTTGTTGTGGCGTGGATCCCTTAGTAGAGAATATCCACTAAAGCACAAAAGATTTGCAAATCAATGGACAATAAGAAGATGATGAAATACAGAAAAAAGTGGTCAAAGATAGAGCAAAACATACAAGGAAGCTATGTAAAGACCATTAGAATGGAAATTTCATCATTTTAGTTTTAGGTTATATTGTCGTCATCATCATCATCAAAGCCTTGTCCCAAGCCCAGATAAAGTAGAATTGGGTTAGGTAGGTTGATAGCCAGTGTGAAATTTTATCACACCCCAAACAAACTAGTGAGATTATATACCAAGAAAAATGCCAATAGAACAGTGTCAAGGAAAGAAAAGAGAACAAGGACTCTACAACATAATCCATATATGGGACAAGCCTGTGGCTCTGTCGAAGGTGTTTGCTATTGCAACCTTGAGGTTGTGGATTCAAGTCACATTACCATTTTTTTTTAATTTCTAAAAGAAGAGGAAAAGAAAAAAGAAAAAATAATCCATATACATATGAGGGTAATTCCAACACGGGTAGAAAAAATCTGCAGCTACCAGAACATGTTGGCAAATTTCAGAATGTTTCCTGGATTAAGAAGTCATGGAGAACTTGCAGAACGACCAAGAATTTCAGGAATCCAGTAATCCACCACTGATTTCTAGATGATGTAACATGTTGGTAGCATTTCAGGAGTGGATGGTAGACCAAATTTTCTATAAACCAAATAATATTCTATTGTTTTATACACCTAGTCGTTCAACTGATCTAAATTTATCTGGATTTATTGGTGGATCATATATAAAAACAAGTTTCAAATGAAGTATGAGGTTGAGGCCTTGTGTATACTCTGGATCCATCTTTCAACTGCCCAACACAACATGCAAATAAACTAGAAGAAGTAGAATGATCATCTAAGGAAAATTACACTGTTAAGCATCTTTGTTTATTTTTGAAAAGATATCAGCAGAGAAACTATCATCTCAAAGTAACTAATCAGCATACAGGAAAAAAAAAAAAGAAAAAGAAAAAAGAAAAAGTGATAAATCTCTACGCGTAATACAATTGAGATCCTTCAGAGAATAGAATATGGATGATTGATAAAACTCTACAATGCCATGTGATTGTATTGACAAAACTCTACAATGCCATGTGATTGTTTTATATCGAACCATTCTTCTCCGAGAATTTGAGCAAATAATACAAGTATACAACGTACATTATCCAGATATAAGCTAGGTTCACTACAAGCCAAAGTCTAGACTCTAGAGACACTGAAATATAGTGGAACAACGCTACCCAAATCATCATCATCATTATCATCATCAACTTAGCCTCATCCCATCAATTTAGGCTTGGCAGAAAGGATTCAGGGGAATATTTAGTTGAAGAAAAATAAGAGGAATGACCTGCAGAAACACCTTTACACTATATCATGGTATCCGAGTCTCTACACTGGACTGGGCAGTGATGAGTGGACACTGAACACCCCCTTCTTTGGAATAGGGCCATTGGATAGGAAAAATCAACCTTGAATGCAGGGGTAGACCTAAGTGTTAAGACGCGGGTGCAATTGCACCTGCGATATTCGAAAAACTCTTTAAATAATATCTTAAAAAACTCTATTTTATTATTTAACTTCTTAATTTGACTATTGCCCGCACCACCCAAATGAAAATGTTGGGTCCGCCATTGCTTGAATGCGCTAGGCTCCTCTCTAGCACCTTAAAAAAATGATCTTAACCATCTATCAAGGAAAGTCTTGATAGAAAGCTTAGTTGATCCGATCCAAGTGATTGACAGGTGACTGAGGATCCAAGGAGGATCCTTTCCATCCAACCATCCACCGAATCTGTAGGTGGGCCATGGTGTTATCATAGCCACCCACCGAATATATACATGTATGAATCTTCTACATTAAGCATAAACAAAAAAATTCTACAATTACAGTCTTGAGTTAAGGATGAATTCTTCTAATTCTAAAATTCATGAAAGTAAAACATCTATTTTCAATAGTGTCAACTAGTGCTCACTCAAAAACAGCAGAGCTTTAACCGTTTAAAAATTAAAAGACATGACCATGGTTGCTCACTCCATAATAAAGGAAAGAGAGAAGGAAAACAAAATAAAAGTAACAACCATGGGCCAAATGGAGCATCAAGCAAGGAATTAGTCCCAAGCATCAGAATATGTGCAGAATCAATTTAATTCTAACCATCTGTTTTACATGCATATTTTAAGTTATTTAAAATTACCATTCATCCAATCCACGTCTCCTTTTAGGTTTGATCAGTGCGAGATCCTCTTCGTCCTCGTTTGATGTATCATCCAATCCACGTCTCCTTTTAGGTTTGATCAGTGCGAGATCCTCTTCGTCCTCGTTTGATGTATCATCCAATCCACGTCTCCTTTTAGGTTTGATCAGTGCGAGATCCTCTTCGTCCTCGTTTGATGTATCATCCAATCCACGTCTCCTTTTAGGTTTGATCGCTGCGGCATCATTAGAGTCTTTAGGCGATGATGATGAATTTCCTTCCGAATCTTTAGGCGATGATGATGAATTTCCTTCCGAATCTTCAGGCGATGATGATGAATTTCCTTCCGAATTATTATAAGTTGGATCTGAATCTAGGTCAGAATCAAACTGATGAATTTTATACTCATTTTGGTATGCTTCATCATAAGATTGAGGATCAGCTTCCCAAGGTTTCTCAGGATTCTCCTGAGGAGGCGTGACAAAATCCGATTCCGATGAAGACATCACAGCCAAACAGTGCTCCTACAACATCAACATCAACAACATCAACATCAACATCAACATCAACATCAAGATAACGCCAGTCTCCTTTAATCCAACTCTAAAACAATACAAAACAAAAATTCAAGAAGCAAAGAAAAAAACAGAAGAAAGGAAATCTAACACGAAGATGAGATGCAGAAAAATTCAAGAAGCAAAGAAAAAAACAGAAGAAAGGAAATCTAACAGAAGATGAGACGCCGAAAAATTCAAGAAGCAAAGAAAAAAACAGAAGAAAGGAAATCTAACACGAAGATGAGATGCCGGAGAGAGATCTGTACTGATCAGCAACGGAAAATCTTTCTTGAAGAAGACGATTGTCTCTTTCCCTGGATCAGACAATTGGAGCTCCCAAGATCAGACAATTGGCCTAGAAACGATGTCCTCTTTCCTAGCCCCTACCGCGGGCCCAACTTAATCCACAAACTTGTGGGATCTCCATTGTGGGGCCCACATAGATATCTGGAGGAATATTTTTCTGTTGGTTTTCAGATAAACACGTGACACCCAGCAGGGTAGCAAACAGAATAATTTCTGGTGGCAGTTACATACGTGACCCGGACTTAGGCCCGTTTCTAAATAATGGCTCCAGGTCTGATTCTAACTCAGAACCTATTTTGTTGATTTCAGATCCAGTTTCTATAGGAGGATCCGGATCCGGTTCTGGTTCCAAACTAGGTCCAACTGAAGGACTGTAATCTAGTTTTAAAATCAATTTTTAACTTCTTTTAATTTTTTTTATTTTTTTTCTTAAAATAAGGTTATCATTCAACTTATAATGGTGCATCAAGTCTACTACCTTTAAAATTAAACTTAAAAATGTCCAACAAAAGTTGATCATGAGATATAGTTTGCTACATTAAAGACCCGTATTCCTGTTCTTGGGTCCATCGGATCCTGTATGGACCCAAAACCGGACTTGTTTATCAATTGGAGCATAAATTGGGTTCCGAACTTGGACCTGTTTATGATTCAGGACCTAAAGTGGTTCCAAACCTAGCTTTTTACGGGTCATAATCTCTAGATGATCGGAGAGTTGGATAGTCATTTGCATCCTTACACCCCAAAGGGCGTCTCATCTCACACAACCATTGAGGATTGATCCTTGGGCAGGTAGGTTATCCTACGACGATGAACCACTGACCCAATCTAGCAAAAACAAAAACGATAGTTGGTTTTCAATAGAGTTCAGTATTTGCTAGTTTTTGTTCCCCTCCCCCCCCCCCCCAAAGTAGCGACTCACTAAATTTTGAGATATTTGTAATTGCATATATTTTTCTTAAGCTTTTTATTTTAAACTCAACCATAGTTTTCATCATGATCATCAAAGCCTTGTCCCAAATATGTTGGGGTCAACTATTTGAGTTCTATTTCTCCAATCCATTTTATCTTGGGATCTTTAGATAGTTGCACTTTCTTCAGATCTATTTTTACTAGTTCCATCGATGTCCTCTTCAGTCTATCCCTCTTCATAAAGAACGTTGTTTTCTCATCATTCATGTTTGGAGTTGTGACAAAGGTTTTATGCTGACTGTTGTCACAACCCGGAATCCAGGGCCCCTTTGAATTCCGTGTTGTGTGCAGTAAGCATCAATAATACCATCATAAGTCAAATCATCATATGCATAATGGATCAGGCATTTACATAATTAATCTAACCTTTAATTCAAAGTGATAAGTCCAAATTCTCAATGTTAAAGAATAATCCACAATGGTAAATAGAACCATACAAAATCCATGAGACAGTCTTTGCTGTCCAAAATGAAATAAACTAATCCATCTAAATAAAGCCTCTAATTAAGCACTGAGTCTCGTTGACGCTCAGCTGCAGATATTGAATCCTATCTCTTTATTGTTGGGATCCTCCAGTCTTTCTACATTCTGATTACCTGGAATTGGGGCAGAAATTCAAATATTAGCAACACCAAGTGAGTAGAATTTTAACAATGTGTGTGCACAACATTGTAGAGAACAAATCAATATGGAATTAATAAAAAATAATAGAAATTTGCAGTTAGAGATTGAGAGAGGTCTCTAGATATATCCTCCGGACGACCGCTTAACCACCTGAGTGCACTGCCCATGTTTCTTGCATCTCATGGGTGCCTCAAAATAATAGAGACTTGACCTGTAGTCAGTGAAAAGTGCCTATCCTGATGACCAGTGTAAACATCTCTTGGCCTAGAAGCCAGTTTTAATCATCTCGCACCTAATATGCCAGATTTAACATAGAATTCTCGACTCTGGTGCGGGGACGTCAACATCAAACCTTGCTGGTGATCTATGGGTGTCCAACAGGTTGGTCCCACTATTCAGTTTATACCATTGTTTCTCAGTATGAAAAATCACATTATGTAATTCAGCTTGGACCATATTTTTCCTTGTCATTCTAAACACTTATAACAGGGTAGCTTGAAATCAGCCCCTTACACGAGTTCCGGGTTTCATATGCACATTCGGTTCCATGACTGGTACCCGATCGTGCAAGATAAATTACATAACTAACCCTGCTGAGTATGAGACTATTATATAAACACAATCCACTAGTATCATAGTTAAATCCATAAATTCAGCAGTATGATGATGACATTCAGATTCTATTCACAGATGATGACGACATTCAGATTCTATTCACATAATTATATTAGAGCCGTGCCACTTGTCCCGGACATGGACCGGCCCCCAGGGACAAGTAGCATTTTTGTTATATTATGTGTGTGAACCCAATGAAGCTGAAGTCTTCGACATATTTATAAACAGAGGAAAATCAAGAAGGATCCTAATTACTTTTTTTATTTTTAGGATCCTAACCTAATTACTCATATCACACAATCCAACACAACATAGAAACTTCAACAATATGGATGCGAAAGTAAGCATGCTAGTCTCAAGTCCCTATATAGGCTTGACCATGGAATCCAAACCCCATCTACACGGGTAGATGGATGCCCTAAAAGCTTGGTTACAAGTTCTGCCAACCTTAATAATTCCCATTATTTTAGATTATCTTATGTACGAATTAAAAATCCATCTCTAACTTATTCATTATGATCCAGCATTGCACTCCTTATGAATCTCCCTTCAATTCAAGAACTACAAAAATGATGCAATATATTCCAAGTTACGAATCTACAACAATAAGTATTATGACTCCCATTAAACATCAAGACCAAAAATCCCAAGCATTGGTTTGGCCAGGCCTAATTTCCCCAAGTGCGGGGTTTGGCCAACATATAAACCTACCTTCTCATCATGCGAAATTTCATAAAACCCATTTTGGTCTTTGGTTTGTGTGGCGATTTCTTAGGTGTTGCTGAGATAATTTTTGCTTTACCTTTCTTAATTCTTATATTCTCTTCGTCCTTTTGTCTTTTGAATTGTATGTTCAATTTTTCAACTTCTTTCAACAATTCTTTCATTCTTTGAGTCAACGGAGGAAAATTAGGGATGTTCTTCTTCTTTTTGGGAGACTTTTTCTTACTATATTTTACTTGTTTGACCTTTTAGAGTCTAGCACTTTATTATTTGTGTGGGGACATTTCGTGAGCACAGAATCCAGCAAATGAACCGACTAGGCTTGTCCTGATCTCAGCTTCTAGAGTTCACCTCGGCCCGACCCTTCCCTTCTTATGCAGATCGGCAAATACAAAGAATCCGCAGTTCGGCAATGGTACTGAGGTGAATCCATAGTGAGGTTTCCAGCGGCTCGATCGAGGTGGGCGTTATATCAATCAATCAAAGATTAATGAAATTACGGCTACGCTCTGACAGACAAGATGGGCGCTGGATATAGAAAAGATGTGGATCTCACTCAGCCGTCGCATCAGCAATCATATAGAAGATCAATATATGGTCTGTTAGGATTTTTGTATTGCTAATTTGATGGAAAGCACTATCGTCGTCAGTCATTTGATCACACACACGTTCAGCTTAGTCTGGACCTTGAAACCCGGATCTCAGACTTGAAAAAAGCTATTGTTTTCAAAGACTTCATCCTGCATGTTTTTAGAAACTCAAATTGTGTTTTCGAAAACCTAAGTTCTTCGTGCATGTTGTGAAAAATCGAGTTTGGATTTGAGGGTTCTTGTTTTGCATACAAACTCCATTTTTAGAATCCCTTTTATATGCATAAGTCATATTGGGCTAAGAGTTCATTTTTCAACAAATCAATTTCGCAAAATTTCTACTGAACTCTGCTCAGGCTAGTGTAGCTGGTCGACCGCGCCTCCTATGAGGTCGACCGCGTACACTAAAAAACAGGTTCTGAAAAATTCAGGAATTTCTGTCAGAACCTGTGTGGCCGGTCGACCGCGCAGTTGGGCTGGTCGACGGAGCTTATAGCCGTTGGGCCATATGACCGTTGGACCCGGTCGAACGCGTGGGCTTGAGGTCGACCGGGCCAACTAGCCGTTGGGGCTGTTTTTTGTATAAAAAACCCATTCTTTTCTTTTCTTTCCAAGGGCTGTTGGGTTGCAATTTTTGAACCATTTTTGAGCCTAAGAAGAGAGAAACAAGCTAGGATTGCTAGAGGCTATTTGGAAATCAATTGTTTGAGATTTAAAGAAGTTTTACAAATCAAGCTAGCCAATGGGTTTTAAAAAAGTTTCAAATCATTTTTGGCCTTTTATGTTTCATGATTTTAAAAGCACTTAGATTGAATTAAAATCATGTTTCCAAGCTTGGTTTAATGGCCCAAAAGTCCCCACAAGAAATTACTTTAAAAAATACATTTTTGGGAAAACGGATTTTCGGTTAGCTTGTGTCATGAACAGTAAATTCACTATTCACTATTCACTATGCACTGTTCATGACCGTTTGAAACAGTAACACTGTTCATGACCGTTTGAACAGTAACACTGTTCATGACCGTTTGAACAGTAACACTGTTCACTAGCCGTTGGGCATTTTTTGGGTATAAAATGAAGCTCATTCCTTTGCCAAAGAGTGCAACTTCTAAGCTATCCTTGAGGTGTTTGGAGGCAAGAAAAAGGGGAATGAAGCAAGAGAGGTCAAGGGGTCATTAGTGAAGCTAAAGCTTGGATTAATGAAGTTAAATCTCTAAGTAAGTTTTACTTTTATTTATCATATGTTATATGCTTTGTTTAAATTATTGGTAAATGATTTTTAGCATGTTAATTATGATGTGTTGAATCTATTCTTCATTTAATCTTTGATCTTAGTTGGATTGGATTCTTCACCTTTGATTTCAAACCAAGTTTGTTTTAAAACTTTATAAAACATGTTTTGTCAAATCTTTTGATTTCTTTTATAACATGTTTCATTTACTTGGTTGAATCATATTGTTGTTTTCATTCATTTAAACTTTAGTTAAACTTTTGTTCTTGAAAACAACATAGCACATGCATCACATGTTTAGTCTTAAATAGTTTCATACAACTTGTGAACCTTTGATTTTTATATCATCAACAAGTTAGTATTTTATACATGTGATTTGCATTTCACTTCAATCAAATCTTTGTGTGCTTTCAATTTTAAAATGCATTAAGCATACTTTAATTGAGCCTTCATTTTAAACTTGATTGAAGTTTTCACACACACACTTCATGAGCATTCATCTTAGCATTTCATAGAGTGTTGTGTGAGTTGAATTTAACTTTCTTATTCGCCTATTTTAGAGGCAATTAAATTGTGCTTTAATTGTAATCTCTTAAAGTGTTTGTGTAAACACTTCCTTTAGAGAAATCTTTTTCTTGTAAAGGTTATTGCTTAGCCTAAGAAAAGCATTATGTAAAGGTTATTGCTTAGCCTAGAAAAGCATCTTGTATAGGTTGTTGTTTAGCCTAGAAAAACAACATTGTTAGGTTATTGCTTATCCTTGGAAAGCATATTGTAGAGGTTATTGCTTAGCCTTTTTCAAAAGCATAAATAGTGGAAATCCGGTGGGGTGTTGAGACACAAGCCGGTAGTGGATGTAGGCATTGAGGCCGAACCACTATAAATCATTGTGTAGTGGTGTTTGCTTTGTGGTGATTATTTTATTTAAGCTTCCGCATATTGTATGTTAATCATCACATGTGACTAGTTGTTTGTTAAGAAATAAAAATTGGCCTTAATTAGTCATAAAGTGCAGATCACCCTATTCACCCCCCCCCCTCTAGGGTTAGGATCCCGGACTTACATGGTCTGATGGGACGGAACCTCTACCTACCTCCACTAAGGGGAAAAGGTATGGTTTGATAGGACTATGCACCCACCAACTCTCACTAAGGAAGGGTCTGAGGAGGCCAACACTAATATATTTGCACGAGGTAAAGCAAGCAACGGGTAAGAAATCCTGAGTCCTCTCTTCTTTTCCATTTACTCACCATTCGTTCAGTAACTGTACTAACTTAGGCGTTGTTGTGTCTTCAGCTGACCACAGCCAAGGCCTCTAACCTATCTCTCTCCTATTTCAGGCCTTCGAAGTCCTCTTCTTTCCCAAGAGTTTCGTGGCAAACCCCACTAAATCAAGTCCGTAATTTTTAGGCACTTACAATTGACGCCGTCTGTGGGAAAGGGATTCCAAAAACACCATGCCACCCAAAGCTAAGAAGACCGGCGAATCTTCTAGGGCCTTACCAGCGCAGCAGTCACCAGTGGTACGAGAAATAACATCGTCTCAAAAACGGCCGCAGCGGCGAAAAACAATACGATCATCACCGGTGCTGCGAGAGATACCAATATTTCAGGCTCAGGAATGAAGACGAGAGGCGGCTCCGGCACATCCGCCGCCCTCCCCATCCAAGGAGAACAGGAGGCCAAACTCGTCTCACAGAAGCTTTTGGGGCAAGAGCTTCGGGGGGAGTGATAACGTCCCCCCAGGGGGATGGTCGGTCAGCCAGGCGACCCCAACGGTAGCCAACGACCCCTCACCAGAACAGAGCCAGGGATAGACCTCGCGTGGAAAGAACCCCTCGGCAAAATAGGTCCCCAACACCTGTCGTATCTCATCAGTCTCGACGACAAACTGAAGGAGATGAGGACGGCGGCTTTAACCCTCGCATTGAGGACGTCAGAGCCAAAACGCCGTCATCCGGGAGAAGGACGAGTTAATCCGTCAACTCCAGCAACAACTGCGAGAGAAAGCAGCGGACCAGGCCCCGACCCCCTGACTCCATTCGGCTGGACAAGATTTGAGACGAATCTTGGAGGCGAAGAAGCGCCACCGAACCTGTGACGAGGGGTCAAGCAGCAGCCACCCGAGCGACATCCAAGGAAGGCTAAAGTGAAGGTCAGAAAACAAGGATGATCTGCCTGACTAGCTCGACTAGCATATCATGCAAAGAGTTCAGCGGAATATGGAGGTAGCCGGTTTCGCCCGAAACCAATCAAATATCTATGATTTAGGGGACCTTGGCACGTCTCCCTTCTCTCGCGAAATAACATAATTCCCCTTACTTGAGAGGTTCAGCATTCCGAGGTTCACCCTTTATGATGGAGCCTCGGACCCAACAGCTCATCTCCGACACTTCACCCAACGAATGTCGATCTAGGGTGATGTCGGACACCTAAATTGCAGGATTTTCTTAGCCTAGGCGATCTCCCTTTCAGATGGTTCTGTGCGCTTCCCGAGGAGTCAATTTCAAGTTGGCGACAACTCAAAGGCTCCTTCTTGGAGAAGTTCTAAGCACACAGGATCATTCCGAGAACAAACAATGACCTGATGGCCATCAGGATGAAGGGAAATGAAAACGTCACTCGATTTGCTAAGAGATTCTAGACCATCTATAGCCAAATCGAAGATGCCAATGATGACATGGCCGTCATGTGTTTCAAGGAGGCCCTGCTACCAGGTAACGAGCTCCGAAGGGAACTCATTCGGTATCCTGTGGCCACGATGAAGGCATTGATGACACGGGTGAGCCAGTTCATCGAACAGGAAGAGGACGAGACCCGAGCTTGGGAAAACTTTGGGCTTAAGCGCGAAAGCACCCAGAGCAGAGGTGGACCACCACTGACGAGCAAAAAATTGTTCCCGAGAAAAGAGGAGTCGCGATAAAGCTTCATCGAGTTCGGTCATGACCTCGGCACCTACTTCGGGTGGGAAAAAGAAGAACAAGCCATTTGCCGATTCGTACAAAGCCGTCAATACAGTCTTCAAGGAGCCTATATATATAGACTTCTCGGCAAAATCAGAACGCAGCCGTTCTTCAAATGGCCACCACCAATGAAGGGCGATCCTTCCACCCGTGACCAGAATAAGTTCTGCGCCTACCACAAGCAGAACGGGCACAGAACGGAAGACTGCATGTCCTTCAAATCCCACCTCGAGAGGCTTGTCAAGGAGGGCCACTTGAAGGATTACATTAAAGAAGAAAATAATAATAGTATCCGAGCTCGTCAGCACAAGATTGATGAAGACAGAGACGAGCGTAAAGGGATAATAAACGTCATTCACTTGGCTCCTGCACCGAAAGGAAGCAACCAAGCCCGTGCCAAGGCCAAGAGGGCCTCCCATGATAAACAGGTAATGGCAACCGAGCTAGAGCCATCTACAAAGAAAGCTCGAATGGAGAGACCAGGTGTCTGGTTCTCCGACCAAGACCTCAAAGGAGTTCAATTGCCACACAATGACCCCTTAGTTCTCACTCTAAAGCTGAAAAACTTTGTGGTTAAAAGGGTGCTTATAGACCTTGGGGGCTCCTCAGAGATCCTGTAGTTTGATTGCTACAAAAAGATGGGGCTCAAGGAGGAGGACCTGTAGGAGTCGCACACCCCTCTTATAGGGTTCAGTTCAAAGCCAGTCTACCCTTAAGGGAGGATCTCCCTGAAGGTCCATATCGGAGGACCTAGCAAGCAAACCGACTTCCTGGTGGTCGACGTGCCGTCGCCCTACAATGCGATCATGGGAAGGACTTGGCTACACAGCATGGAGGCTATACCCTCCACTCATCACCAGAAGCTGAAATTCCCGCTCGAAAACGGAGATGGCCGAATCGAGGTAGTAACGGTCAGAGGCGACCAAGAGATGGCCAGGCACTGCTTAATGGTCATGGCACCTGGTGAGATAGAACCATCCCGGATACACATGGCCAAACTGAAAGTAGAGCTGGAATCTGTTGGCTGGGACCTGGAGCAGAAAAGCATCGAGGATCTGACCGAAGTCAGGTTTGACCCCTCTAACTCTGAGCAATACTTCTTGCTCGGGAGCCAGCTCCCAGCAGCCGAGAGGTCCGAGGTACTTAACTTCTTGCTACAGAATAAAGAAGTTTTCGCCTGGACTCCCTATGAGATGCCCGGTGTCGACCCTGAGGTCGTGTGCCATAGGCTAAACGTGGATCTCAAACACAAACCCGTGGTTTAGAAGGCACGCAGGATAGGGGTCCCACAAACAGAAGCCGTGATCGAAAAAGTCGACAAGTTGCTTGAGGCCAAGGCCATAAGGGAGGTACATTACCCGGAATGGCTGGCTAACACGGTGGTAGTCAAGAAAAAAAAAAAGGAAAGTGGAGAGTTTGCGTGGACTTCACCGATCTCAACAAGGCGTGCCCAAAGGACAGTTTTCCACTCTCGAAGATCGACTAGCTGATTGATGTTATCGCCGGACATGACAGGATGAGTTTCCTCGATGTCTATCGCGGATATCACCAAATTCCGATGTATGCGCCTGGCGAAGAAAAAACCGCGTTCACAACACCCAGAGGCATTTATTGCTACAGAGTAAATGGCACCAGATTGAAGATACATCCCACCAGATTGAAGCCATAAATGGCACCAGATTGAAGCCACTAATGGCACGGTAAGCGGATTATTATCTTTCTTCTTATTTGTGTCCTTACAAAGTTCTATACCAAATAGTTCAAACCCATCTTAGCGATCATCATTACAAGGCCTGTCAGAATGCTTGCATTTTTCTTGTCATTTTCATTCAACACAACAAAAGAAAAGCAAAACCAAAAGAACCAACTAAACAAAGGCTTTTGCCAAGGCGAGAACAATACTTAGCAAAAACATGAGCTACCTAACTCAACAAAAGAAAAGGCACCACATAAAAGATTAGTGTAAAAGAAAAAAAAAACAGATTTGATGGCCCACTCTGATTTCCCTTTAATGCCATCGACAAGTTTCTTAGTATCTAAAAGGAGCACAATCTTAAAGAAAACTCTGCTACAGACTTCCTAAACTCAAAGAGAATAGCCCTCTCCGCAGCATCTTTATACCAATAGCGCCTTGGCCCAATGTGAGCAAATGCAACAATAGGCGAATTATTCTTTGCCATAACTAGGACTAGAAATGAAAATGGGATGGGTCCACATACCCTCAGCCTTTTTTTTTTTTTTTTCCCAATTTGGGTTCTTTGGGCATTCAGGTTATTTTGTGGTCCGGCTCCATCCCTAGGCCCGACAATAATTTTTATGGCTCTAACCCGAGTTTGAGTCTGACTCATGCTCAAAGTAATGGATTGTAACGTCCCACACTGCCCATGGGGCTGCCTAGATCTCGGGCTTATATATGCAATGCCGTCTTTACTTGGTATGATGCATTTTGGAGTTTAATGGGCTCCGAGAACAAAACCTTAAGGCATGAGTCATGAATGGTGTGCCCTTCCGCAGCCAAAGAGGACAATATCATACTGGGTGATTCGGGTAATTACATGGATACTAAAGTAACATGAAGCCCAAATCTACCAGATGAAGAATCAAACTCAATAGGGCCATGATCTGATGATAGTCCAAGCATCGTAAGATAATTCATGAGGGAGACCTAGAAAAGGAAATTCCAACCATTGTTCCTTTATGATGCTATCAGCAGTGATTTTGTGTGGTTTTTCATTTCAATAGTCACCCCCACCATGAAATATGGAATTGATTTCAGGGTCTGGAACTGGATAAGAATTGAAGCTGTTCAAATCATTCCCACTCCCATAAAAGGAAGCTGCTCGAATTTATGATGTTTTGTAGCAGCAGTGATTTTATGTGGTAAGGATTTCACAGTTGGGTCCTATGGTTGAATTCATTGCAATGAGTCTATTAGTGGGACCAACTTGAGCTAATTTTTTTTTTCTTCAAACTAGTGAGAGTGTTTCAGCTTTCACCTCTAGCTATCTGTTTTCCTTTCAGATAAAGACATCACATTAGGTGAGAGCTGGCTAATTGGAGGCTTGTTTAGCACATGGCAAGATGATGGACATTGGACAGCCAAATGACCATCAAATGACTGGCTATACATGGCACATGTGGCTGTGAGCACCAGCACCATCCAGGAGTGCTCATGGGTCGTCTCAATCCAGGACCCATCCGACCCAGTCTGCTTTGCCTCGGTTCAGGCCAGGCCTGGATTTAAAACTTGGGCCTGCATAAAGTGATAGTAAGCTTGAAGTTTGGCTCGGTCCAGCCCGAATGAGTATGACTTGTAGTTTAGTGATTTACCTGCCAAAACAAGTGACCGGAAACTTACACAAGGGGGTCCGATTGACTAAATGGGTGGCTCGTGCCTGACATGATTGATGAGAGCGGGGCTCAAGCCAGGAACTTATGGCTCGTGTCGGGCTCTGCCTGGATACAGGACTGTGATTCTAAAGTTGGGCCAGACTTGGATTATGCCTTAGCCCGGCCATGAACACACTTAGCAGCATCCACCGCTTCTTTCACATTGATCATCAATGCAGACGCGGTGGGGTCCACCCTAATGCATCCAGGAGTGGGCCTACATGCAAGAACATATACTGAGATCAAAATGAACATAAATAAGGGAGAAACAAGATTTTAGATCAGCATTTGATTAATCTATTGACTAGAATATCGGTCTCTCTTGGATTGTGATCAAATATGTTTGAGCCTGAGGGCAACATTTGGCCACCAGTCTGTCAATGGAGTATAACCTTCTATATGTCTGAAAGCCGACTCCACTTGCAAATTAAAACGAGTAAGCATTATTTAGACAATTAATCTTATTCTCTTTTTGTATTTTCTTTCTCCTACAATGAAAATTTTTTTATTACCGTTTCAACATAAATAAATAAAATGATTTATCACATCCCACCTCTAGAGAACTAGGATTATTGGCATGAGATGAAATGGGACTGAGAAAATTGTGATCCAATGATTTAGATAACCCTGTTCCAAGCTCAGGTTCATGGTTGAGTGGTGTTGATACCTCCGTATCACACACTGGGGGATGCACAAACTCTGGATGTGGCTAAAATTGAAGAAACAAATGGGAGGATGCACAAACTGCTATCAAATAATCCCACCTTTTGGTGGGACACATATACCCACTAATCAACCAAGTAAATCAAATCTAGGAAGATCAAGTTTCTTTTTTGCTACATCTGCACTTTATATCTTTTATCCTTTACTTCTTTAATACTCCACTCATTTTACAACTAATCTTTCGAATTCAATTCTAGGCAAACAGACAGACCCTTAGTATTTTGCAATTTTTTCAATAGTGGAAAAAAATGAAATTGATGAAAAACTTGAAATAGCTCAGCTCACTCCAAACAAATTGATGAGAAAAGGCTTGGGTGATAATGACAACGGTGATGAGAAAAGAATAGAGCAAATGAATACATATGAAAAAGTTTAATTGGTCAAAGGGCCTACACTAAGCTGATGAAAAATATATAAAGAAAAAAAATCTAAAATAAAATAAAATTACAACACGGGGACAATATATAGTGGAAAGTTATTTCCTGATTATGACATAAGAGTCAGGGACATACTGTTTCATGCTATCAACATTCGCTAGCATTATGAAATCTCTTATTTTTATTTTTCATTCTAAGAAAGTAATTGAGATGGTGCATTAACTTGCATGAGATTTTATGCAGCTGGCGAATGTTGATAGGATCAAACAGTATCTCCCTATTTTGACAAGACAGTGAATTTGAACTCAAAAATTATCATGCCAATCCACATGGACTAAAACCCCTTTTATGTTAGTAGAAATTTCTTCAAATTGTCAAGCCACATTTTCTGGTTCTGCCCCTGGTCACAAATAGTGACAGACAAAGATGCAA
The DNA here is from genome assembly GCA_003546025.1 of Camphora micrantha. Classification (NCBI taxonomy): domain Eukaryota; kingdom Viridiplantae; phylum Streptophyta; class Magnoliopsida; order Laurales; family Lauraceae; genus Camphora; species Camphora micrantha. The sequence continues at coordinate 53,975,157 of QPKB01000001.1, forward strand.
AAGAAGAACAAAAATAAATGAGAAATTAGAGGATAGAGGCCAGCCCTACTTGGTTAGTTGGTTTGAGTGACTTCAGATGTGGATCGGGCGGACCCATATTGTTGGTATATCAAATTAGGAATACCCCTTAAAGTTGTATTGGATTTGGGCCACTGGCACCCGCCCCACGTGAATAAAGAAGGCCCACCCCCACACGTGACTTGTATAATAATCCATCGCTCCATCTAAAAAACTACTACTTCTTCTGTGCTTCGTTTTGACCTCAGCCTGCAGCCCCTTCTTGGTTCCTTAGAGTGCACGAATCGCTTCTAGTCGGATGCTTGTGAGGCTGTGACAATCGTTCGGCTCCAGGTATCTGTCGCCTTCTCTCTCTCCCTCCCTCTCCCTCACTCTCCCTCTGCGTTTCTCTGTCAACTCTCCGTCTCTCTTTCTCTTTTAGTCTTTTTAATGCTACTTCTATGTCATTGTTGCCTCTCTCTCTCCCTTCTCTCCCTATCTTCCATGAATAATGATTCCATTCATTATTTTAGGCAATGCATAGAGAAGTTAGGGTTCTGTTTTTTTTTTTAATTTATTTTTGATGGTTAGGGTTAGGGTTATGTTGTTTTAAGGCTTTTTATTTATGGTTCTCTTTATTACATTACCTGATTTTTATTTTTTTTAATCTTGAGTTCTTGTTTAATCTATGAATGAGTGTGATTTGTGACAGAGCAGTTAGGGTTCTGGTTTTTTTTTTTTTAATTTATGTTTGATGGTTAGGGTTAGGGTTATGTTGCTTAAGGGCACGTTTGGTAACAGGAGAAGATTCCTCTCTTTGGAAGAATCCTTGGTGCGATGGATTTAGGTTTTCTTTTAGAAACGATTCATAAGGAGAGGATTCCTTGTATTCCACGTTTGGCTAACACAGAAAAATCATAGATGATTCCTTCGAACCCACGTTTGGTAAGCGAGAGGAATCCGTGGAAAAAATATATATATAATGATAAAGATACTGATTATTTTTGTTTCAAATTCATTAATACCCCCCATCATATCTTATATCCCAAGTCACCATCTCCAATTTAACCCACCCGTATCCTAAACAATGAGGATTATAAACTTTTTGAACTTGGAAAAATTGGAATTTAATCTTTACAGTCTCCCTTAGACTGGAGGGCATTTCCTTCTTTTTTTTTTCCCAACCTATTAGGAACCTTTTCAATCGATATTTAGATAAATACTTCGGGCTAGAACCAACTAGTATTTATCTCACTAAATAGAGGATTCTTCTCTCACTGAATAAATACTCTTGCCTATGCAAATTTCTCTACATCATCTCCCCCATGACCCAAACAACAAGGTGTAGGTCTCTATTCATTTATTTATTTTATTACGACTATTGTTATAGAGAGAGAGGGGCATACATTAAATTAAAATAATGTTAAATGTATCACATTTGAATTGAATCTTGAAATAGACCATATTTCAAAAAGGATTACATAATACTCGGACCATATTATTATCATCAAAATAAAATCATGAGAAAGTATTACATTTTAGTTGATTCTTGAAAGAGAACATATTTTAAACAAGGATTACACAATGCTTGGTCCAATATTTGCGACTTTCATTCGGGTGAGCAGATAGATGGCCCCTTTCTTTCAGAGGTTCAAACCATTTTCCCAGCTATGTAAGGAACATGACACAGAGCCGTTGCGAGTTTTATAAGCTTCTCAGGCAAAATTCAAGTCTGATGTCTTCTTTTCGAGCCAAGCTTTTGTGTGTTTCTTCAGTAAAACAATTTGTCCATGTCCATATTTCACCTTGTATAAGAATCTATCAAAGAATTGTTTCGGCCGTCTTCCACTACCAGTAATCCAAACAAGAACACTTCCCATCTTTAAAATGGTGGAACCTAACCCAATCACGAAACACAATTTCAAGGTTGCAGATCTTTGATATCAACTCAGTAACAGTAACAGTATGGTAGTCATTACAAACCCGAAGATTCTTCACAGCCCTAGTAGTTGTCCCAGCACCCGTCGTGGTTTATGACTTCCTTTAGTTATGAAAAAATCCTAAGATTTACTGCTCTGCGTAGATCCAGAAGGACGACATTGGAAATCCTATATCATGAAGTAGAGACATGTCAGGACAAATATTCAACGTGCATCATAAGGTATCCATCAGAATTAAATGACAGATGGAGCAAAAATAGAAGTTCTTTAGCACAAAATAAAGAACAAATTTTTTACATCTGTTTGGGATTGATGTTTACAAATTACAAGACCTCAATGCATAGAATAAAATAAGAAAGGTCAAACGGTCATGGCAGATAAAGAATCAGAGCAGAGTACATATAAGACCAGGCTAAACTATCTGAAGGTTAAACTCTTAAGACTATATGATACAGTTGAAAGATCAAATTTCAAAAACTTTTAATATTTTTAAATGGCTATATATAAAAATTTACTAGATAAGAAAGCAAGATACAACAAAGATAAGAGGGAATGTGTTCCTAAATGCGTGCATGAATTATCACACATTCATGCATAAGATGAATAATCATGCATACATGCCATTGCATCTAGTTTTAATACAGATTACATGCAAAGAGAAGTAGCTGAAGCCCCTAAACTCTAGCAGCAACAATAGAAGTAGCTGAAGAGAAAAGAAAGAAAGAAAGAAAGAGAAAAGGGCTGGTGGTATTTGCTTGAGGAGGAGATGAAATAACAGGTCTGAAACAGAGAGAGGGCACAACCCTTTTGAAGCCAAAGTCTCTCTGAAATGCCTCATTCTTAAACTAATGAGTATTATCCTCAAAGCCCCTAAACTCTAATACAAGATTCAGTCAACTAGCAATGTTAGAAAAAAAAATATACAAAAAGGGCATATTTCTTTAGGGGATTTCCAAACACACCTTTCGACCCTCAGGCATACCATCATACATGGAAAAAAAAAAAAAGAGGGATGAATTTGCATGCATGATGCAATAAAAAGGATAACCATGCATACAAGCCAATACCCAAAAATCAATATAAAGTCCATTCAAACAGAGTTTGGAAATATGGCCTTTTTACAGCGCAATTCGAAATAACCTAACCTGTCATACCAGAATATAATATTAACAGGTTCAATCGTACCGACATCAAATTGACCATGGGTTGGAAAAGAGCTCATTGGACACTAACCACATTTAACAAGTAAAACTAAAATGGTTGGAGGACAAAAAATCAGCTTCTATAGTTTCAAATGTGTGACATGCCTAATCAACACAACTAGTTTGTGAATGATCCCTGAAGCATAACCTATATCCTGAACATGTGATTGGGCCCTCTACCTGCCTCATTTAGTCAGGTCATTGTTGAATGAGACTTAACCTACACTGTCTGAAACATGCATTCGTTCAACCAATTCTTATTCGTTCTTCTGATTCATTCATGGCAGCCCAGTCATATATTTCTACCAAAAAACTCCTTCCTCTATAATAATCTTTTGATGGAGCTCATTTTAGTCATTAATTCCTATCCATTCAATCCATATGTTCAATACGAACATATAGCCCCATATTAGCACTGTTATTGAGTGTGTATGTACTGACTAAATGTACATATGCACCTCTTGAGATATAATGTAAGTGTATACAACTAGATCAAACTGATGCTACCTTCTCATACATGGACAGCAACAGATTATTTCATGATGAGAATCAGATTCTAGACACCCTTCTCATAGCAACGCGCATGGCTAATGCTGGAATTGAAGTAGCAGCAACTTTGGTTATCAACTGTAGATTTATATCAAGAAATGTGTTGTGTGTCAATCAGTGCAAATGCAATAAAAACATCTGGACCTTGAATTTGTAAAAGATAGTCCTCCAACTCAAGAATCGTTAAATAGACAGTTAATCGGATATCAAGTCAGCTCATTCATATATTCCTCCTAGTAAAACATGCATTAAAATTTAAATGAACGGAGAACTATTCAAGTTAGAGCTCTCAAGTTCCATGTGTCTTCTGAATCAGATCAAAGAGGAAATAAAGAGTATTTTGATAAGAGGAGAATTCCATCCATGGAAACAGCTTTTAAGTTAGCTGTGTTAAATGGAAAGTTCAGTAGAAAATGCGAATAACTAGAAATAGACATGTTTGCCCAAAGGCCCAAAAATTCAATTAAATTATACCCATAAAACAGGCCCAAACCAAGTTGGAAAGATTTCAACTTTGAACTTGTGTGTTTATCATCTAAAGGAGATTCTACAAAAAGTAAAATGAAAAAATAGCAGTCATGATACAAAGTACCATGCCCCCTAATCATCATTATAGCCTGATTCCATCAATTTGGTTGTTAATTGTACAAACCAACATGTTTACTATGATATAAAAGAAGTAACAGTTGCTTAATTGAAACAATCAATCATCATACAAATAAAGCAACAATGACTAAATGAGATAATTAATCATACTAATAGTCACAGATACCTCAACTTCTACATTAACAAGTAAAAATACAATAATTGAGAAAACTTCTGAATGAAAACCACATGTAAACTGCCTAAATGAGGCCTTTAGAAATCAACCAAAGAAATCTCAAAAGATCGCAGCAGCACCAGCCCATAAACCAATGAGGAAGATCGTAACAGAGATTCAGCAGCGTGAATTGCTCTTGCTGCTTTTTGGTGGAGCCGCGATTGCAGTCGATGGTTCCCCTAATGGGATTGGGGACATACCTACATGTTTTTTTGCATGAGATTATCAATTAAAACATGGAAAAAGAACACTTAATTTTATATAAATTACTTAAAATTTTTTGAAAGCCTGCTTGGTTATAATCACTAGGCTACATGAGGTCATTTTCCCTCTATAATTGCTCAAACATAAATTAGTCAGTACTACAGGCAACTACTATAGTAGATTGGCAACAAAACTGACATAACTTCAGATGAGAAATTGGACAGAAGCCAATGAATAACCTCACATGAGAAATCCAGTTATTTATCAACATGAAGCGAATACCTCTTCACCAGGTGAATGTTTCGCATTGGTTGGATGTTGCAACAACCCCTTCCCTGCAAATCAAAGTTTCAAATGACAAACAACAGAATACAACTTAATTAAACATTAACCACCACCATACATCAACTCTCATTTTCAAACATTAACCATGACCCTTCATTAACCACACTTCCGGACATGAATAGTCAAACATTTGTACAACACTTACAATATTATGCAAGCCATGAAACCAAGCCATAATCAAATTTCCCAAAAACCACCATAGAGATACAAAAAACACAACACCCAAAGGTGAGATCTTTCTTTCTTTTTTTTATTTTATTTTATGAAAAACAAGTATATATTCCCAAAGTTAAGGGCTGAGTATACAAAATAATGAGGACCAGCTCCACCCCACTTGCACCCATAGCATGGAGAACAACCAAGGTGGAGTTGGACCGCCCAAAAATAATGCCCATAGGTTGGGCCAGCAAAACAAAACCCAAAACATGTACACAAAATAGCTTCCCAAAAGAAAAAGACCCATAGAAGTAACTTGTGTACCAAAAAAAAAAAAAAAAAAAAAAAAAAAAAAAAAAACATTGATGAAGCTAATGGACGAGATCAAAATCTCAGCCCCCTAGCTTCCCACATAGCTTCCCACATATCTTTAGATAGTTGTTCTCTAAAGTCCGTCATAAACTGCTTTTCCGCATCGGTAGGGCCACCAACATTATCCCCTTCAATATCTTGATATCACTCATCATTGAGATCACCCTCTCCTATCATCTCATTCAATGCTTCTTTGAATAATTCATCTTCAACATTCCATTGACGGATGAAGTTATGTAAAACACAACATGCCACAACGATCTTCGCTTGTGTCTTGATAGGATATCGTAGAGGGGTTTGGAGAAGGGCGAACTTTGCTTGAACACAACAAACGTTCTCTCCACTACATTGCGTAGTTTTGAATGGCGCAAGTTGAACAGTTCATGTTCGGTTTTAGGAGCTTGAGTTGTAGACCATTCTTTTAGGTGATAGCGAACGCCACGAAATGGGGCTAAAAACCCTCGCGTGTTCGCATAACCAGCATCTACAAGGTAAAATCTTCCTACAAAAACATTTTTGGATATTCTTTTTAGGCCTCAAACATACTAAATTGATTCCATTCAATTAGAAAATGAATAAAACTATCATACCAGTTGGAACATGTAGTCTGTTTTGGGGTCGTCTCCAAACCGTGTGTTGAAGAATTTTTGAATCTGAGGCCGATCCTTCCCATCCAGCGGAGACATAGTGAAAACGCATATCAAATGAAACAACGGCCATCACATTCTGTGATAATCCTCCCTTTCTATTGCAATAACGAACTTGATCTTCAAGTCTAACCCATGCAGAAATATGTATACCGTCTATTGCTCCGATACAATCCTATTAAAAAATACAACATGTATTAAAATACAATATATGATTATTTTTTAATGCCTCTTTAAAATGTTACCTTGAAGAACGGGTAGAATAATGGATTATTCGCAATATGAGGTGGACACTCTCCTTCAGATTGCTTCACATAATATGGAGCAAGTTTCAAAATAGCATTCAGTGTTGAATTAAAGTATCGACTGATTGTCTCCCTTGAATGCTGAAATAGATTCTGCATTATTCGATTTCTTTGACTGTGGCCAACAGTGTATAAAAATATTGCCAATTGTTCTTCCACGCTCACCTTGCGAGAGTCTCTCAAAAGGTCCCTACGCTTGAGCTCATTGGCCAATAGCATAAAACAATCACTGCTCATTCTAAAAACGTCAAGACATTTACGGGGGTGTCCAGTCAATATCTCATTGAGATAAGTCATTCCACTTTGTGTGGATTCATGAACTTTATCTTTGATAAGATACTGATAATGGTACCATAAGATACATATTGTCGTTACAAGTTGTGTTAATAGTAACAAAGGTTCTTGTCTATCCATGCTGCAGGTGAAGATAACAAAACAATCGATTAATAAAAGTACATAATGGCATTCCAAGAAAATAAATAAGAGTCAATCTTTGTCCAAACTGAAAAAAAATAAGTAAAAGATATCGCCCCATCTAAATAAGTAAAGTTGGATTGGATTTTGGCCACTGGCCCCCGCCCCACATGAATAAAAAAGGCCCACGTCCCACATGTGACTTGTATAATCCATCGCCCCATCTAAAAAAAACCCAACTACTTCTTTTGTTCTTCTTTTCGACCTTACCCTGGAGCCCCTTCTTGGCTCCTTAGAGTGCACGAATCGCTTCTCGTCGGATGCTTGTGAGGCTGTGACAATCGTTCGGCTTCAGGTAAATCTGTCGCCTTCTTCTCTCTCTCCCTCCCTCTCCCTCTGTGTTTCTCTGTCGACTCTCCGTCTCTCTCTCTTTTAGTCTTTTTAATGCTACTTCTATGTCATTGTAGCCTCTCTCTCTTCTCTCCCTATCTTCTCTCCCTATCTTCCATGAATAATGATTCCATTCATTATTTTAGGCATTGCATAGAGAAGTTAGAGTTCTGTTTTTTGTTTTTTAATTTATTTTTGATGGTTAGGGTTAGGGTTATGTTGTTTTAAGGCTTTTTATTTATGGTTCTCTTTATTACATTACCTGATTTTTTATTTTTTATTTTTATCTTGAGTTCTTGTTTAATCTATGAATGAGTGTGATTTGTGACAGAGCAGTTAGGGTTCTGTTTTTTTTTTTTTTTTAAATTTATTTTTGATGGCTAGGGTTAGGGTTATGGTGCTTTAGGGCTTAGCATGTTAGATTGTTAGTCCATATTATTCCAATTTGATTTTGTTTTTGACTTATCTTTAAGTATTTCTGACAGTTACAAGATTTGGTATTTCTTCTGCTTACTCAACTAGATGTATATCATGTCTTTTGCCTTGCTTCACTGCAGACTTGGGCACATGCATCTGCACTTTCACTTTTAGAAGAATTGCATAAAAATTGAATTATATATAATTTCTGGGCAATAGACTTAGAAATGTTCAAGTGCACACAAAACCAGATAAGTCTCCTAGCATGAAATGGCTTTTGTAATTGGTTAACTATTCTCAAAGCAAACAACTCCTAGCATGAAATGGCTTTTGTAATTGGTTAATCTATTCTCAAAGCACACAAACTGCTTTGATATTAACTGACCATGAGTATGTAATATTTTTCATAAAAAAATAATAAGCAGATGGTTAATCCAAGATAACAACATTAAATACAAAGTAGAAAATTACAAATTCACCCTTCCTAATTCCTTCTCGATCATGGCCTATTAATTTTTCTTACATAGAAATAACAATAAAAATGGCCTAAAGTCTTTTGGTTTTAAATACGATAAGGGTTGGACAATAAATTATGATCATCTACTGATTATAAAAATTAATTTATTGGCATCAAAGAATGTGGTAGTTAATTATACACTTTTATTTTGCTTTAACATTAGATACATCATACATTCTAAATGGGTTTGAATTAGGCTGGTGCTAATTCATGGGAGACAAAAGATGTTAGTGTGAGAAAACAATCCTAGCAAAAGTTTAGCTCTACCTAAATGAAAATCTTGGGTCCGTCCCCATGACTTATTAGTCAAAATGCGATAGAGAGCGGTCAAAATAGGACGGAAGAACCTCTTAGCTTAATATATAGTAGAATAGAATTTGAGATGAGTTAGAGGATCAAGCAAACGTGGACTTCGTATATGTTAAAATCTCTTTCAACACTTCTCCGGTAGAACCCTACATCAATCTCGGAGTCTCTGGCATCGGCATAGGCATCGACTCACTGCTGTCAACTTCTTCTGCGGCTATTTCTCTCATCCCTCTCGTTCCCTCTCCTCTAGGGCATGTTTTTTCCATTATGCTGCTTTTATTTTCAAAATAGAAAATCTTATTGAAAGAAAATCAAATCAAATTGGGATTGATCGATTCAGATAGTAATGTGCCATGATGTAAATTTCGATGTAAGTGTTGTGGTTTTTTTATTAGGGTTTTGTAGATCGATCTATCTGTCTATGTGTGTAGTTTGAATGTAGCAGTAGCGTTGTGGTTTTTCACTTGAGTATCTCTTGTTTTGTTTAATTCACGATGCTGACATGTTTGTTGAAATGCCCCTGTATGTGTTTTTATATATGTTTTTTTTTTCCTTTTTTCTTTGGAGTACTTGGTGGAGAGATGGTTTGGCTATGGATTGTCTATATGTGTAGTTTGAATGTAGTGTTGTGGTTTTTCACTTGGGATCTCTTGTTTTGTCTAATTCATGATGCTGACATGTTTGTTGAAATGCCTCTGTATGTTTTTGTATATTTTTTTTCTTTGGAGTACTTGTTGGAGAGATGATTTGGCTGCGGATTGATGGGGTGGTTTCTTTCAACGTGGTTATTAGTTCTTGGAATTATGTATTTACTAAGATTTCCTTTTCATGTAGTGCTGATGTTATATACCCCTTACTATCTTATTGAGAATTTTAAGATAGAACCTAGGCAATTGAGAATATGAAATTGATATTATGGTACTGTAATTAGTATTTAGGACTCATTTATATGTACTCTTAACTTGGCAATTGTTCTCCCTGGTCGTTTTATATCAACTGGATGTTTGCCAAGTTCTGATTTTTTAGGTGATGTCAGTCCGATCCCTTTATTTGTTTAATTAATTTTTTGTGGGGCCCGGACAACCAAATCTGACAATGTTTCAGGTGACAATAGGCACTTATTGTGACATACCCAAATGGTTATTGAAAATATTTCATCTTACTTAGGATGTTTCAGCTCCACTTATAAGATCATTGAGTCAGGATGATTTCTTAAATATGTCAGATTTGAGTTTCTTTATTAGATTAGATACAAAAGCAATGCTTTCTTTACTTCAATGATGATTTGTTTAAGGTCATTTTGAGTGAGATAAATTGGGTTTGTTTGGTTCCACTCGATAAGATTGACAAATCTCATCATGTAGAAATGGAACGCAATTGACTTATTTGCACATTATTTTACCCAAGGTATTGATTGGTTATTCTCTTTATCCATTTGAACCAGATATAGAAAAATATCATAAAAGAATATCAGCAATTGTAAATACGACTTTTGATGAGAGAATGCTATTTGATGTAATTAGTTTCTTGGTAAATGCAATATATTTTCTTTTTTGCCATTGCTAATGTTAAGGTCGTATGGTGAAATAATGATTGACTTTTCAATTCACCATCATCAGCCCCCCTCAATAAAAAATCCTGGGTCCACAATTGTGGTGCCTAATAGGGCCGCCAATTGACCCAGTAAACTCTTTGACATGTCATATGTTCGAAGTTTTACAAACTGACCTACTGCCAAGTGCTAGAGAATCTATATCCAAATATAATAACACTGTTAAATTCACAAATTTGCTTTTTTGCTGTAGAAGTTTTTATGGTCTCCATTTTACAAGTTGTCGCTAGTTTGTTTTTTGAGCATTTCTTTCTTTTCTTTTTTTTTCTTTATGCAGGCAAATAAAATAATTTTATGAGTAAACAAAGGTTGCTTGATGACGGAGATCCCTACTCCAATTTGGGTGAGGATTTATGGAGTTCCATTCTGTCCCTCTTGCCTGTCCATGAAGCCGTCAGGACCTCCATCTTGTCGCGAACTTGGAGGAATGCATGGATGCAGATTCCACATCTTAACATCTGCTTCATCACCATGTGTGAGCAGCTGAAATGGGATTATAACACTGATAGCGAAAAATGGAGACATGTTGTTGGAAAAATTTTGACGTCTCATACTGGACATATTCAAAGCTGCATCATCGACCCTTGTGGTTCTAATACAAATCGTAGATGTTTAGATGGTTGGATAAGTATACTAATAGAGAAATCCATTAGTGAGTTGACTCTTAAATTCAATCATTATCTTTCGAAGCGTAGTACCTTTCGAACCTACAGAGTGCCCCATTGCCTCTTCAGTTGCAAGAGTTTACGTTCTTTAGAATTATCAGGTTGTTTCTTAAGGGCTAAAACTGATTTGTCTTTCGGTTGTAATAAGTTGAGAGTGATGAAACTCGACTGGAACCGAATTAGTTTGAAGTTCTTACATGCTTTGCTACATCAATGTAGTAGCCTTGAGACATTGGAAGTAATAAAATGTTCTCTTGGTGGATTTGACAGGAAGGAGTCCATTCTTTCCATCAATGCGCCACATCTCAAAGTCTTGCACATAACGGGATCTCATGATATGAGTCAAAATATTGCATGGAAACTAGTTCTCATCAATGCGCCACGTCTCAAGAGATTAGATTTGGGGATGTTGAATTTTAAAGAGTCCCATATAACTGCACGGGAGCTTGAGATATTCAATGGTTTCATGCGGGGTTTTTATGATGGGCAGATTAACCTCAAATATGAAGCTCTTAAGATGGAAGCAATTTTAAATAGCATTGCTAATGTGAAGGCTCTCATGCTCCACCTCCCTAATTCCAATGAGGTAACTCGAATATTATTACAAATAATGTTGCATTTGATGAATAAATACTAAATGGTTGCATATATAATATTTCAATCTTATTTTTACATGGCTTTTTCAATGATAGATTCTAGCAAGAATAAAATATTTACAGATTTAGATATTGCAAGAATAAAATAGTATAGAATAGAATAATGTAATATTATAATATTACAATATTTTTATTGTTTGGCGATTTTTGAAGAATTTTATAGATTTTAAACTGAGTTTTTTGGAAGGTGCTATGATTAAAGTAAATTACATTATTAGAATAATTTTTTATTAAATATTTAATTTATATGTAATTCACCACATCTGGATAAAAAAGTAGTGTGGTAAAGTAAAGTTCAACTTCCATGTGTTTACCTTTAGTTACTTTTCTTTTATCACATAAAACCATGGTAAAAATATAGAGAAGTGAAGTCAATACAAAAAACAACTACTTTACAACTCTCTCTCCCACTTTGCTTTACCACATACTTCATCTCACTTTACTTTAGCTACCTTTACTATGATATGACATCAATCTTTATTTTACTTTACCACACTTGTAAATAAGTCATTTTTTATTTACCATATAAAACTATGATAAAATGTGATAAAATAAAGTCAAATAAAAAGAAACTACTTTACCATTCCCACTGTACTGTACCGAATATTTTATTACACATTTACTTTACCTCAACTTTAATGTGCCGTGACATTTACTCTTACTTTACTTTACCATATATATAAACAAACACATCATGATGGATTTGGTGAACTGAAGTTTTTACTTTACCACTTTGTATTTGTTATTTTGAAAGCTTATTATCTAGTAGAAAATTTTCTACAGGGGGGAAGTTGTAGGAGAAAATATTGAGCTTTTTGAAAGAAAAGAATCTTTTCTTCAAATTCTTCTTGGGTTACCATACGCACAAGATTCTCTTCTTTAGAAAATAAAATATTATATTTTATAAAATATTATTTTCTTATATTTTCTTGCGCATCCAAACAGGCCTTTGGATTTTTATTTCTTTTCGGGGATTGTAGTGTTTGTCAGCAGGCTCTTTCCAAATTCCAACATTTATGAAGTTGAAGGAATTAATGATATCACTGGATTGGACAGAGGAAAGAGGAGTGATATTCTTAGTCTCCATGTTGAGGAGATGCCCCTACTTGGCAGTACTTATCCTTCGGGTTGGTATTCTCTCTTTTTACTTTTTGCTTAGTGAGAGTTATGAAATAGAAGTGATATATCTTGTTACATCCTACCCTTCTGTCGTCAACTCTCTTTCCAATACTGTTTTTAAAGAGTAAGATATGTTGAGATGATCACCTATCTGAAATTTCCGGGACCTTCATGTAGTTATGTTTTGTTTCATAAATTTAAGAATGAAATTTCATTGTGTTTTTCCTTCCATACTATGCATGCAGGGCAGAAGAGAGAGTAAATTGTCGTTGGGCTTCGACTATTGGGAGAAGCAAGAACGGTTCAATTGTTTTAACCATACACTCCGGAGAGTTACTATTGAATGGAAGAGTAACTATGAGATTGAATTTGCCAAGTATGTTTTAGCTAAGGCTAAGGTGCTTAAGCATTTAACCATCTGTAGGATGTCTTCTCAGCCGTTGGAGGAAGAGGTCTTGGCCTCACTACCATTGGTGGAAAGAGCTTCTAGAAATGCAAAGTTGACTATCAGAGGCTAATCGGTTGGTGATGCTGTCATTATTTTTAATCAAAATGGTATCTCTTTATGATTTTAGTATTTATATACGTTCACAGACAAGACAATGCAGCATGGTGTTCATAAATGTTACGAACGTGGTGGCCCATTGCTCGGTTATGGGATTTTGGATTTCCATCTTTTAACCACAGGATTCTGTGTGGAGTCTGTGTTCATAAATCTGGATTTCTCATAATCATGTTCCATCGTGTATGTGCATTTTTCCAAATTTCACCCCAACCACAGTTTGACCCACTGTAAAAAAAAGTTTTTAAGAATAAGATTTTTTTGGATTCGACTATGGCTGAAGCCTCTTTTGCTTGGATGTTCAATTTATGGATGTTGTAGCGGCTATTGTTCGACACATACAATATTAATGTTCAAGGAAAATCAAACCTTTCAAGAAATGTTAGGGTGTGTTTGGCATTGTGAGCCATTCGGATGTTATCATGTTCCCATGAGATTAGGTTGTGGAAAATATATTTTGTATGTGTAAAGTAAGATATATGTGTGGCTCTCAAATGCAATGACGCAGCACTCCTAAGTCACATCAATTGCTCATTCCTCTAAACCCTCCTATAATGGCTACACTGAAGTGTTAACTTCATACTATTGTTCGGTGGTCGAGAACTTACAAGCACCTAAGAGGAGGGTTAGACCTAAAAGGCCATGCCAATGAACATGGGTATGTCGCAACATAGTGAATCTAAGTTGTTCCTGAAATTTTAGTTAATGTTTTTAACAAATAACAAGCAACTTGAGCGTCACTTGTAGTTTTCAGCTAACAATGGCAAGTTTTAGTTGAGCAGTTGTTGCAATAATTCAATCGATAATGGTGGATTTTCCAATTTATGGAATCTGTGTCGCATTCATTGTCGGAGCTTGATGTTTTGACATAAAAATACTCATCTTGTTTGTATGCGTTGAAGGTATGAGCAGTGTAATATTTTGTTCCATCTTAATGGGTGTATGTAGCCAGCAGCATGCTATAATAAAATGCAGGTTTGAAATGGATGCTGATTATATGGTTACCAAAGAGTATTAATGCGTTTTCAAACTGCCTTAAGCAAATAAGAGCATGATAATAGAGTTGCCAAACGGCCCCTTATACTCTGAGATCCATATTCTTGTTTAGAACATTAATTATAGTAAAAATACTTATCATGATTATGTTACAAGCAATGCTGTCACCATGCGTTTGGCACGTGAAAAATACAAAGTCCATATGGGTCTATTTATTGGACTCCTACTCATGTGGATTTCTATCTATTGTCAAGATTCTCAGGTACCATGTCAACATCTTTTAAAGAGAACCACCCTCCTCTCTCTCTCTCTGCCTTTTTCTTGCAAAACCAGCTATCAAGTGCACAACCCCAAACATGCTTATCTTTATATTTGTATATCTAAAGATTCACATCTTCTTGGAGCTTCCACTCAAAGATAATGTTAAATGCATTAAAGAAATGCCTAGTCACCACTTAAGATATAAGTCTTCAAAAAGCATAGACTTTTCCTTGTCAATAGTTTAATTCTATTCTTTACTCCCTCGGACCCAACCCTTCGAGAATTTTATGATCCGAGTGCACTATCAATTCATTAGTGGGTTTCAACTCTAAAATCAAAATCACTCAAAATTACTGTACCACCTTGTTGTTGTCGCTGCTGAGCCAATTTTTGTTATAATGGGAGTTATACTCATTGACATTTGAATCTAAAACATGTGATTGGTCTCTTTTATTATTTTGATTATGTCTTTTAGGTGTGATCGATCTTATGATTAGAATAGTAACAACCAAAGTGGATTTTTTCCAGTGCTAATAGAACGTAGGAGAGTGGTTTTGATTTTAGAAAGAGGTTCTTGGATGAATTTAGAGTAGTATGCTTAAGAACCCGAATCCAGATTACTTTTTTTTTTTTTTTTTTGGTAAAGGGATCCAGATTACCTTGGGAAAAAAAAAAGGCTTTGCTCCATGAGGCACTAATAAATAATTTAACCAATGAAAGCCTTTCACGTGGTCTTGCAAGATAAGATGCTTATCTCTTTTGTTTGATGAAATGCACTTCATATAATTAAGTTTTGTTAGCTTTTCGATGAGTTTGCTTTAGGTCAAACTCAATTTTATAAGGAGATTAAGGAGTTATTTTGTGCAAATGAGAAGTCACAATTGGCCCATCAAATGGGCCATGAAAGGTTATATCCGCTTGCATGGTTTGATATCCCTCTGAGATGGTTAGATAATCGGTTGTAAGTTTTTATTATTTAGTTTTTTAAATTTTAATAAGAACGAGTCTATTTACCAAAAAAAAAAAAAAAAAACATTAAAAAAAAAGTTATTGTGTTTGTAAAACATGGTGATATTTTTAAGTTTTAGATTTTTTACTAGAGCTGGGACCTAAGAGAGAGCTTGCAAACTTAAAAGGACAGCCCACTCACGTTGGAAGAGGAGGCGCAACGTACCCTAAGTAGCTAGGTGACAATTGCTGCTCCTTTCACTCGGGTAAGGAGCCGTTCTCATTCTACATTAATGTTAAACTACTCTTTTATTGAGTGTTTTTGATTGTCTCCCATTGATATCACAATATTTGGGTTTTTTTTTCTTTGTATTTTTGTTAGAATCCAGTATTCTTGAGAAAATATTGGTCTGCAAAAATTTCATGATAATTTCATGAGACTCAAAAGAAAGGGTATAATTCTAGACATGAGTCACTAACATAATCTCTTATTGCTTTCATGTCATTTTCGAGAACAACAACATTTCACCCTGGAACCACCAAATGGATTATGATTCTCTCTTTTGTTGAATTTTTTTTCATGGTAAAGCTAGGACTTTATGGTTCTCATGTTTACATACTTATGCTTTGAAAAATGTTTTGTAATATGAGGCATTGAACCTTTTTCTTATGGCATTATTAATTATTTACATCTATTTCGCATTCCGGCAATCATGGATTTCTTATGTAAAAACTTTCTATATGTGTTTATACGACGAAAAGAATAGAAAGAAAAACAGTTATGATTTTATGATTTTTGGCAGGGAGGAATGCAGGATTCTCCACTTTCGTCAAAAAAGAAAAAATTGCAAAGAGCAGAAACCTTTCTTAGGACAAACACACCCACATTGTATATTAGGTAGATATCAATTTAGACATAATCCATAAAATAAAAGCAACAAATTATTACTCTGGTTGTTCCTCAGCTGGTTGGGGATATAAGTGTGTGAGAGTGTTATAAATTTTTTTTCATCAATTATATACTATTCCTACCTAGCATAAAGTACATAGTATCTCTAAGAAATGTTCACTTATTCTTTCTTTCTTTCATTCTTTCCTTCTTTCTTTAAAAATGGGAGATTTCCACTCATTTGATAATTCTTAAACCTACTGTTTTCATGTTTGAATAATTTAAGTAAGATGCAATTTCCATTAATTGCCAAAACCAATTACATGTAATCTGAGTACAAAATATTTTAGTTCCAAAGACCAAATGGAGCCCTAACTTAAGATCGTTTCATCCCCTACGGATTTCTTTTTTTTTTTTTTAAAGATCGTGTTTCCTCTCGTAGTGATTGGAGACATGCTAAAATAACTCACTTTGTTCTTATTTAATCGAAGTCATGTGCCACATTTGTGGGGCCATTAATCCATTGAGGATAAAAAGATAAATCATCAATTGAAATAAAAGACATTAGATTTAATAGGCATTATTCGGCACTCAATCTAAGGCCATCAAATGAAAAGTTTTAATTTTACAGCCAATAAGGAGTGTCTAACTATTTAAATCCATGTTGACATGGAATGCAAGTTCATTTTTATTTTAGAAGGGGAAGAGAGCCTTAACGGATTGGATCTCATATCTTAAATATCACTCATTTCTATTTGGAATGATGTGGACCCCATGATTAACTGACTTTTATTTGTGGTTGCGGTTTTCATTGTCTGATACAAATTCTTTTTTACGAGGAAAAATGTCAAGATTTTTCATAATTTTGCATGGTTTGGCAGAAACGAGTTTCCAAAGGAGGGGATAAAAAAAAATATTTTCTACGGAAAAGCAAAAATCGACGCACTCCTATTTTCACGACACTACACAAACATACCCTCTATAAAATATAGAGTGCATGGGAATCTTCAATTGATTTGAGCTTAGCATTACAGTGCAAAAGTAGTGCTAGTGATAGAAATCATCGTGGCAAAGAACAACCACATCCCTTGCAAATGATTTGTTGAAAAGGAAGATGTAACTGAAGAGAAGCATTCAGATTACCTTATGATTGTTCAATTGAAAATATTCTTCTTGTTCATTGTCCAGCAACAGTTGTCCCACCAAGTGTTCCACTAGAATTTGATAAATGGTCCAGCTTGTACAGAATGTTAAGATTTGTAAATCCTCTACGGGTTCCTTCTAGCTGGACTGTATCTTATGAGTCAGGGTTTTAAATCCTTAAACTAGGGTTACTTGCATGGTGTTGGTTCATGATATCCTAAGTAATATCTTAATTTTATTGATCCTATATTAAAATAATGGGAGATTTATGAGAATGCATGAAAGGGTGACATGAGTCTTACCAAACTTTATTTTTTGGAGCCTAATTTATTTTCTTTATTAAGTTAGTAAATAGTAGATTTAGTATAATTAATCTCTTCCTTAATTTCATTTTCGGGCCCAAGCAGACAGGGGTGGACCTAAGTGTTGCTAGGCGGGTGCAACCTGAAAAACTCCTTAAAAAAGATTTTAAATTTTTTTTTTATTATTTGACTTCTTAACTTGACCATTGTCCGTACCACCCAAATGAGTCCGCCATTACAAGCAGAGGAGCCATCCCTGGCATTGAACTGAAAATAAGTCCAAATATTATTGGACCCACAGTCTTTCTTTCTGTTTTTTCCCCTCTGTTTTCAATTTGGCACTTTTGATGAGTATATATCATTGGAATGCAACTCATTTATTTGATAAACTAATCAAGTCAAAATTTGAATCTACTTTTATACAAAAAAAACATTATTAGACTTATCCTGCATCCTATCAAAATAGGATGAAGAAATGAAATTCATGTAGATCAGTATGATTAAAACAAAGCTTCGACGATGAAGATGATGATTATAATTTAATATGGAAATCAGAGTAGAGTAGATGATTTGGACCCTCTATTATTGTTGATACCTGCCTTTTGCCAACCAACTGGAGCAAATCTATATGGAAAGTTATCTTCGAAGATTTTGTTTTGCAAACGACTGAAATCTTTTTACAGCTCTCGCAGCAGAAAATCCAGGTAGGATGCAGCATTCTATAGCGGAACATGCGGCGTCTTTGTAGGGCCCACTATCCTTGTCAGGATATTCTGCGCCTGAGGATTAGAGTCCTATACATTGAACATTCAACATTCCACATTTCCTTTCCTGCCCTACATCGTAGGGTCATTAAAAATAGATGGTCAAAATAGGAACTTTCTTAATCGTCTAATTCAATCAATCTGATTTTTGTCATATACTTAAAATAGTCCGGATTCTCCAGGCTTGGACAGTTGGACTCTTGAGAAATTCACTACTCTTATCTGTGAGCTTATAAATGAAAATCTTAAGCAGATGAAGAATAAATGCTCCAGCTCCAGGTTACATTACATGGTTCTTTCATGACTCTAAATCTATATTTTCAATAAAATATTTATAATAATTTTTATATATTGTATTAATTTATGTGGTAAAAACTAAATCCCATTGAAATAAAATTTGTACTATACAATAGAAAATCTTCTATGCAACCGTTAATTTAGTGCACTAAATAAAAAAAAATTTCATGTAGTCTATACCTAATCGCACTAGAATCAAAATCATAGATGGATCCTTGGTTGCTAGTGTGAGACTAAGGGCACATTTGTTGTTTACATACCCCACAAAATTGGTTCGGTAAAAGAATTAATTTCTTCTACATAAATCTTTTACCGACTCATGAAAAACTATTTTTTGAGGAATAGTAAAAAAATCTAGCTCATTTTTCAGTTTTTCTATACTTGGATTTTATTATATAAGTGGAAAAATCATTTCAACAATTCTCACTTTTTCGTGAAAAATCGGCCACACAAATATGTCTAATGTATAGGTAAGGGGGGGGGGAGGGGGGATTAGGGGTTTTGATGATGAATGTGGATCCCATCATGGATTACTTGTTTTTGGCTTTACAAAGAAATCCCATAAATTTCTCCCTTTAAATGGAATCCTCTACCTACAAGATTTGGATTTTTAAAATTTTGTAATTTTTGAAGGTCCACAGTGGCAGCTACCTTACCGTTCAAGTCATTGAATAGTGGCATTTCCGTAATAACATCCAAATGTCAACCTAAATTAGAAACATCTTCAACCTTAAAAAGCCTTTCGTTCCCAAAACACACGTACATCGACTTTCCTCCCTCCCTCTCTTCTTTCTCTTCAAAGAGGGAGAAAAAGAACCAGAAGGACTCACTCGGCCTCTTCCGAGTCGACTCAGCCATGACTCGCCGCTGCTCCCACTGCAGCCACAACGGCCACAACTCGCGCACGTGCCCGACGAAGGGTGGGCCCAAGCTGTTCGGCGTGCGGCTGATGGACGGCCCGATGAAGAAGAGCGCGAGCATGGGAAATCTCTCGTCCGCTCACTACCTCTCGTCTTCTTCGTCTCCGAACCCTAGCTCTCCCTCCTCCGATCCGTTACGCGATCCCAATCCGGCTCTTGCGCAAGGATACGTGTCGGATGATCCCGCCCACGCCTCCTGTTCGTCCAATTGTCGCGCTGAACGGAAGAAAGGTTTCTCGATCTCATCTCATCTCATCTCCTCTTTCTGTTTTTTGTGGTTTCTTCTTTTTGTTTTTGTATCTTTAGTGAATGATTTGGATTGGATCGGTTCATGATTGGTTTTGGGTTTGTTTTAGTTGTGTTTTTTATTTGATTGTTTTGTTCTTTCTGTAGTTTGGATTGATTTTTTTTCTTCTTCTTCTATTGGGTGGTTTGATTTTTGGCTGATTATGATTTTGGTTTGGTTTGCAGATGAACTTTCTTTCTCTCTCTCTGCTTTGGGTTGATTATTCACATGATCTGATGCCCAAAAAAATTGACCATTTTGGCACCTTTGAGGGTTTGAGAGAGAAAACTGAACATCTAAGCTCCTTTTGGGTCCCATTTGGTTGGATGCTTAGAGGGGTGAGCCAAATTGGGATGTGTGCTGTTAGGGAGTGTGAGGGCTAGACCTAATATATGGGCGGGCCCCACAGTGGCTGACATATGTTTACCCCTCTGCATGAAGGGACATGATCTACTTTTAGCTTTAACTTTGAGATAAATCTCGTTGATTTTTGCACACTAGCATGCATGACAATCATGGGAGTGCTAACAGATGCAAAGATCTAGCTGCCCCCTATGGCGTTTGCTCACAGTTGGATTTGAAAATCCAAAATAGAATGTGTTGTAAAGCCATTAAGATTTGATATCCAGGGGTTTGAATGATCTTATGTGGTGAATTTTTTTTTTATGGGCGTGGTGTTTCCAATTCCATCCGCCAATCCCATGATTGTCTTGTATCTAGGTAGGTCCAAAATTAAGGTGTGTACCTAGTTAATGCTAAGCATGATGCTTAGCAAATCATAGTCCTCTATATGCAGGCATGCATGGGTGCATGCATACTGATGTCGGCCCTGTGGGGCCCACTTTGGGGACTCTTGTGTATTGGCCCATTTTTGGATCCAATACATCTCTATTTTGATCATGATAGATGTGTTGGATCTAAAAATGGCCCCTCCCCATAGTTAAACCTGAACCAATCTGTTGTTGCTCTTCCCAGTCGCCCATGTGAACCTTGCAGGACACACACCCACATCTGATTGGTATAGGTATAGGTATACCAGACAAGAAGTTCTGAAAAGCAGCATATGCTTTATCTTTTTATAAAGATATCCCAAAAGCTCCAAACTTTTGAAAGATTAGGAGTTGCAAGTTGCAACTCAATCAAACTATGGGCCCTACAGGGTCATTTAGACAGTTAGACACTTAGACTACATGGCTAACATCTGACAGTTGACCTTTGGTAATGACCAATGAATTCATTTTATTTCAGATTTTTGGATATGTTTGCACACAGAATTGCAAATGGGTTTGAAATAGTTTCAGGTACCAGAAGATTTGCCTATTTTGCTATGCCTTTGTATGCATTTAGGTGTAGTCAAGAACAGCATCTCCCTTAATATGACTTAAACTTCCTCACCATCTTGAATGCATGGCAAAACAGATAATCATTTGAGCTGCCAAGCTATTCAAACTGATTGTGGTACCCATTCATAGCCATCTGACTTCTCATGACAGATGCTCATGCCTCTGCCTCTTCCTCACCAGCTTGAATTCATAGCAAAACAGATAAATCACTTGTGCGTGCTAAGCTATTCAAACGGAAATGTGGTTCCCAATCGCTTGTGCTGCTAATCTATTCAAACTGATTGTGGTTCCCAAACATAGCTGCCTCAGTGAAAATGAAATAGAAACATGTAGATGATTAGTGTC
Source organism: Camphora micrantha (assembly GCA_003546025.1). Classification (NCBI taxonomy): domain Eukaryota; kingdom Viridiplantae; phylum Streptophyta; class Magnoliopsida; order Laurales; family Lauraceae; genus Camphora; species Camphora micrantha. Next base: position 53,996,849 of record QPKB01000001.1, read on the forward strand.
TTTGATCCCAATCATATGTACCCCATCATTTATGGAGAAAGAGAGCTTTGAGAAATTTAATCATGGCATTTTCAAGTCTCTGTTTCAGTTTCTCTCCATGGTTGCATTTATTGGCTAAGAGATAGTCCAACTTCCAACAGAGAACTTTGTTGATCCTTTGTGGTTTTCTTTGAAGAAATTCTTACACCTTTTTATTCTCCTTCTGAAAGTGAGTTTTGTGCTGGCCTCATAGACTTAAAAGCTTCGATCCATCGAATCTTTTTTCTGCTAATCACTCACATAAAATTTATCAGGGACACTTCATTTTCCTGAAGCTGTGTGTTGGTGCATTGTGCACCATTTCATATGCCTAGGATAATGGATAATCCATTCATGAATAAAAATAGCTTTATCAGATGAATAGAAGCACAATCATATCAGAAAAATGAAATTAGGTCCCACAAGCATGGGTGAGAGTTGAGAGAAATGAAATTAGGTCCCCCAAGCATATGTGAATGTTGAGAGGTGGAGAAAGCAAGTTATGATTTCTTTTTGGTTTAGTATTTCAATGCTTTGGAAATTTTCATGATATTCACAGTTAATTTAGTAACTGGGATTTCTTTTAAAATTCAGCCTTTATCTTTAGAATGCAGGTTAGCTGCCTTTTTTTTTTAGTAAGGCATCCTCATATACCGAAGACTTGTTGAAACTTGAGGGTGTGCCTGTATTACGAGAGGATTCCACACCGTGCATTTCCATTTCTGTGGGAGAGAGGAATCTTGTATTCCTACACCTCCCATATGAAATTCCTCTCCATTGAGGAAAATCAGTGCATTTTTTTAATCTCTTTCTGCATGGAAAAAGTCACACCATATGAGGGAAGAGTGGGCTGCACAGAAATCAGAACAATTTGCCGCTCAAATGTACCCTGAAAGTCACAGGTGATATGCTCTCCTACTTATATCTAGCTTTCAACTATTCTCAATGCTTCTAAGAGAAAACATTTAGAAACATGTATTTGCAAACTACAATTTTCTCCCTGAATCTTTGACATGGGCATTATTGAAGTACCCATTACCTGTACTTTATATCAATATCTTGTTCCATAAATTAAGGCAGAAACTTCATATAACTACTTATATGGCTTCTTATAGTGAGCACCAAAATACTGAATGGCTCGAAGTTCTTAAGTAATGATCTGAAACCAATTCTTGCAAATAAATTATTTTCAGGAACCCCCTGGACAGAAGAGGAGCATCGGAGGTTTTTAGTAGGACTGCAGAAGTTAGGAAAAGGTGACTGGCGTGGAATAGCACGGACCTATGTAGTGTCAAGGACTCCTACCCAAGTAGCCAGTCATGCTCAGAAGTATTTCATCCGACAGAATAATTCAGGCAGAAAGAAGAGGCGATCAAGCCTATTTGACATGGTTCCTGATAGGGTGAGTCTTGATATTTCACAATATTTTATTACTATTATTTTTTGACTCCCTGAGCATTTTTATCTTGTGAAATTGCCAAAAGCATCACAATAAGAGTTCCTATTTTGTAAAAAGAAAATAACATATTAATGGCATTCCAGTCACAGAAAGAAAATGCATATTTCTTTTGAATTTACATAAGCTTCCTTTTTTGCTTCCTTTAAGAGAGTACTACTATAAGCTGGCCCCTTTTTTTTTACCTCCAAATTACCAGTATGCTTACCACTTTTAAATAAATGTAACAAGATTGCCATCAAATTGGTGACTGCTCATCAACTATTGATTTGCCATTGCCTAAATTCACAATGACCTTGCAATATAAACCATTGAGTTGAAGACTTATGGGAAAATAACTGGTTGGAAATAAAAAGGTCAATTAACATTCTATCAACAATTATTTTTTGAGTTACTTTGTGTATAATTGAAGACTTAATTAGAAACTACAGTTTCACCAATAATAAAATATATGACTACAGTTCATTTAATTTGAAATTTTTGTTTATTATGGCCTACTGGATGAATTGTTTGGAATTCTTGCATATGTGAACTGTATCCCTGAAGAGAGTTATGATAGTTCAAACATCTGCAGACTTATACATAACAAACACATTATGTCTGCTCTCCCTATTATTGCACCTCCTTGTTAAGTTGTTATAATTGCTGTAATAGTGTGCCATAGAAAGTTGAAAGAAATCTAGAACTCAATGATGAGTAGAAATCCATCAGGGGAGTGGCGAACTAATCTTGTTATATGCAGTTGTTCTGAGAGAAAAAAAAAAAAAAAGAACTAATCAGCTAGCTTCTTCCCTTCTTTTATTTTAGAGTTGCCAAATGGAACATGTGGGACCTGGTTGGATTTTACCTCAATTCATGATTTGTTTGGCATGGAAATCATCCCATTGATAAATAATGTTATGAACGGTGTGTTTGCTTGGAGACAGTCTCCTTTTTCCATTGATGCCTTCATGTTTCATCCTCGTCAAACCAACCACACCACCCCCCCCCCCCCCCCCCCCCCCCGCCCCCCCTTTTTAACTTTTATTGTCGTATGCAGTTTCAACAGATTCTTATTTAGGATGATTTTTTTGCATGAACTGGGTTTGAGTTCACTAAACAAGATTGTCATCAACTAATGCACCTGTCAAAGCAGGTCATTGTAGTTTAAGCGTGATAGTTGTTGCTATGTCCATGATCTCATTCGTTCTACAAAGACATTTTACCAAAATTTATCGGTTCCTATCACACAATCCATGCTTGTTTTCCTCTCCATATTTTTTCGACTATTTGATCTTCTTTTTCTTCACTTTTTTTATTTTTTTCAATTAGTTCATCTTTTTTTTCTTCAACAATTCATGATTTGTTTGACATGGAAATCATCCCATTAATAAATGATGTTACCAAGGGTTCCTTTGTTTGGATGCAGTCTCCTGTTTCCATTGATGCCTTTCAGTTTCTTCTTCTTTTTTAACATTTATTGCTGCATGCAGTTTCAACAGAAATTCTTGTTTAGGATGATTTTGCAGCATGAATTGGGTTTGAGTTCACAAAACAAGATAGTCATCAACTAATGCATCTGGCCAAGCAGGCTCGTAAACATGATAATTGCTTCTGTGTCCATATTCTCATTAGCTAGTATGACACCACCTAATTTTATCTATTCCTTCCACATACTCCATGAATGTTTGCCCCCTATTTTACTTTTCAACTAGTTGATATTTTTTATTTTTCTATGTCAGTCATCGGATGCTCATCCGGTGCTTGAAGAACAGTTTGGACTTCCTTCTTCAGCAACTGAAACCGAGGAGATAAATCGAGTACCTTCTTTAAGTCTGGCACTTGATCGAGGATGTGAGCCTATGGAATCAACTTTGGACAACCATCCAGTAAAACCTGAAGAAACCATCGCATGTAGCCAGCTACCGCCTGTGGTTCCAGCATTCATCCCAGCATATGTACCCTTCCTGTATCCATTCTGGCCTCCTAACCTGCCTCTTGCTGGGGAGGAGAGGAAGGAAACACATCAGATCCTGAGGCCTATCCCAGTTCATTCCAAAAATCCAGCCAACGTAGATGACCTTGCGAGCATGTCTAAGCTAAGCCTCCGAGAGGCTGTTGCTGGCCGCATAGAGCCATCGGCACTTTCCTTAGAATTGCATGGTGCTCCATCAAGGCAGTCAGCGTTTCATGCAAACTCAACAGTTGGTGGTTCAGAGCTCAATCAGAGCAACGGCAATATAATCCATGCAGTTTGATGGTGACAGAAAGGAGGGGGAATAAGCAATGCATTTGATGGTGATAGAAAGTAGTCAAGGATATATTCTTTTCTTCGTCATTTGATAGCTTCTTTAATTATAATCTTTTATGCATTTGAGGGTTTCTTTATCCTTGTAACAAAAAATGGATTTCTGTTTGGAGACAAGTAGTCAAATTTTAAAACACAAATAATCTTAGCAAGTTATTGGCTACTTGTTCTGTAAGTTGCTTCTTAGTTACTGAGCTATCTATCCCTATTGCTTAAGAGGTGGGGTTGTTCATGTTGAGAAGCATGAAGATTACTGCCAAATCAATCTATCCCGTATAAAAACATTCCTAACCATTCTCTTTTGGGGGTCCATTTATTTTTCTTGTTTTTCTTGCAGATCTTGTTCTGGGAATGACTTTCGAATTATGGTTCTCTGATTTGATTATCCGTGTATATATCACTGAATTATTAGTGTTCATGAATCCTCACTAAATGGGACTAATGTGTGCACTGCAACAAGCATTTTGTTGATAGTGCTGGATGCAAACTTATTTGTTCAAAACTTCAAAAGTAAAAATGTCTGCCATCAGCCGTTTTTTTTTTTTCTGACTCTGATAAATGAGAGGCTGTTCAATGTTTGCCTCAAATCATTTCACATGGCCAGCTAGTTGATAAGTGAAGACAACTTGCAAGATCAAGTAACATATAAAGAACAAGGGAAGTCTTTACTTCATGAGAACAGAAGCTTGACTGACCTATGATTTCAGCAATGAAGACAACTTGCAAGATCAAGTAACAAATAAAGAACAAAGGGAGTCTTTACTTCATGAGAACGTAAGTGTGACTGACCTATGATTTCAGCAGTTCATGGTGGCAATGTTGCCATATTGATTTTGACTTGTGGTTGTATTGAGTAGAACTTCTTTTTTGACCATTGTATTCCTTTCTTAGTTGTCTATTGTAGTCAATCAAATAACAAGGGGTTCTTGAGTTTGGATAACCTGAGTCACTTTCTAATTTTTTTTTTTAATACCTGAGTTACCTTTTTTCTTTTTTAATACCCTAGGCCAATTGACCTTTACATAATACGAAAAATATAGTTCTATTGAATTTAGGGTATTAAGACTTAATGTGGTTCACTGATTAATAATGAACTTAAATTGCGATAAGTACTGATATTTATATTTAATTCGATCGATTCAAATGCTTGGATCTTTAAAATGGGTTGATTATTTAGGATCAGTCTAACAATGGCTGTCACAGCCTCTCACAGTGATTCTTTCGAATCAATATGACAATGCCCGTAAGGCCCTATAAAGTAGGAAATAATTAGTAGGTTTAGTGCACAAAAGTCATTAGATTTTGCCAACTAAATTACTTGGAAAGTGACTCAGCTTGACCAATTTTTAAAATCCTGGGTGTATTGTTTCCCTGAGACTAAAGCCCCCAAACAGTGTGGTCATTGGTGTTGAAGGAGTTCGAGGGTGCATTTAGGGTCACATGTACCATAAAATGATTCATTCATGCATTTGTTCACCATATATTGACTGAAAACATACCACTCTTTGTTTGGGTTTTCAGGAGTCACATGTCGTGTAGTTCACCACGAATTTATCTTTTCTTTCTTTTTTTTTCCTAGGTTGGCCTACTGGTAGGGGTGCTCATGGGCCAGGCTAGGATATGTAATTAGGGCCCGATTAATAATTGGGCCTGGCTTGGATTAAGTGATGGAAAGCCCATAGCCCGGCCTGATTTGTGTAAGCAATGCACTTTTATGGCCCCGTGTCGGGCTTGGGTCGGGTCTGGGCCAGTGTTCTAGATATGCCTTAGCCCAGCATATGAACACCCCTATCTACTGCCCAGGAGTGATACTATCATTATGGTCAGGGAATTGATCCCTGGTGCCAACACCACTAAACTATGAGTGTATTGTCAGATCATCATGAATACTTTTATGAAGAAATACCTATTTGTAGTTTTTTTTCTTTTTGGCTAAATATTTGTTGCTCTGTTTTACTTCCTTTTTCACTATCTCCAGTATGGTTCCTCTCTTGTGTCTCGTGGCACCTAAGCCTGTTAGGGGACCCAGTCAGGCCCAAATTGCCCAAGCTCGTAATTTGGATTGTCCAATGGTCACAACAGACTGGGCCCAGACCCTAATTTGAGGACTGGATCATGGAACCAAACTTGGGTCTCCATCTCTGGGCATTTTGGAATATGATTATGTGGGTTCGAGCCTTATTTAGACTCGGGCCTTAATTGCACTAGTGCCTTAATAAGTGGGCTCAGACCATCACATCTCTTACCTGTGGTTTCCATTGGGGAGCGAGAGAGTGGTCAGACCTAAGATCTAGGGTCTGTGCTGGACAACAACGTGAACTTGGACCCTTCAATCCTTTTCTAAGTTCTAACCCGGACTTGGGCCCAGGTCGGTGCAACCCAAATCCGTCCCATGGACGGCCCTTATTGACTGGACAGCCCAAGGGACACACAATACATTATTTCTTTCTATTGAGGTGGTGAAAAGGGTAAAAATCTAAGACCCTTTTAGGACCCACTTGAATGTGTGACAATCGTGGTGGGCTAGTATAATAGCGAGATCTCATTTTAGATGCAATTTTTACTCAGATATCGCAATCATCGAATTAAGGGCATAAAGTATAACAGTCTCTTAAGTTAGATCTTTCTTTTAATATTCAAATGAAAGTGAGTATGATTCAGATTAATGTCAAATTACGGTTAATGTCAGATCTCGGTGGTTAGTGACCATGAATGGGTGGATTGATCATAGGAAGATGACATAAGATCAGTTCCATGTGATTGTAAAAATGTTACCCCTCATGCAAGAGTGTGTGAGAGAGAGAGAGCTCAGTTTTCAATATTTGTTGGATAGATAGGTGTTAGAGTCCTAACTTCTGATATAGTTTGATTGTAGAACTCTTTAGTTGACCAATGTGTTGTGGGTTCACGTTAAAGGCAGAAATGATGGTGATATGAACCCACTATAATAAAATTATGGTCCATTGTGGATGGGGCACTGATAAAAAAGCCACGTAGATTGAATCACTTTAATGTCGTGTTTACAAATTATCATCTTCTGCAAGTCATATTGAAGACATTTGGAGTTCCTTGATCATGTCAAGCTCTCAGCAGTCAGCATCAATCACTATTGCTTTGTTTACTTATATATGCGAGGTGTTGATCTAACACTGGCCTACTATTCAAAAGCATTGAGACATTTGAGAGCAATAGTCCATTGCTTGATCATTTGGAAAACTGGTTGGTGAGGTGTATTTTGGCTGCTATTGGCTTGGGATAGGAACAACCAAATCAATTTTTAAATGGACCCCATCAATTCAATCAGTTCCTAAGCCTAAACAATTCACACCTGTCCAGTTACTCCACCTTATAAGTGTGTGTTTTTGATTGGAAGAGTCAGTAAAATTCTAGTTCAGAGATTTTTCAAATTGGCAAATGTTGATAGCTAATCAATCTCTCATGAGTATTTGGAACTGTATGGTTCAAGAATTTCAAATGTGAAAAAACAAAAGCTAACTCAGTACACCCATGACACACTCTTCTTTTAACCATCCCCATCAAAACCTTGACAAAAACTCTTGCAATCATTCAGACCTGAAAGCATAACGACCATTTTGGTGTTAAGAGTTTTATGCTTTTAAAGAGATGAACATCCTATTAAGATGGTCATTTAAATCATCATCATTCATGAAGCCTTCTTCTTTGTAGATGGGGTTTGGCTGAAAGAAGTTCTACTCTAAAATACTAGGTGTTTGTTCTGCTGAATTGTTTGAAATGGAGTTGATTTAATTTTTTTAAATGTATTTTAAGCAAAGGTATTTTCTACTGTACTTCTTTTGACAAAATAGATTGTTTGATATATATGTTGATTTAAATGGAAAAGTAAAACTTGTCAGATAGTAGAAGTTATAGGCGGACTCGCAAAAAAAAAAAAGACCAAAGTATTTAGATTGCTTTAGAGATTCATTTATGTTTTAAAAAACTATCCTTTTAAGTTGCAATAGATTTTAAAGCTACTTGAATTAGACATTCACATGCGTTTACATGGGTTTAGCGGGCGCCACCTTGGCGAATAGTCTTGTTGGGCCACAAATAGGCGGAGATACTTATGTCATCAGAGAAAAACATTAGCCGTTCACATAAACTTTTTCAAACCCTCTAAATCACTTAAGCATATGTTTGATTAAATAAATCCAAAACAGCAGGCTAGCTTGTCAAATGCCACCTAAAATACCAAGTAAGCAATGTTCATGAAACCTATGGAACTCAGCAAGTAGATATGCTGGTTTAAATATTTAATCTTATTCTTGCCTAACCCATATGTTAGGTTATGATTTGTCCAAAAGGATGATGTACACCAGAAGAAAAAGGGTTGCACACAAAGTGTCTGAAACTTCTTGCTTAACCCTTGGCACTTTGAGAATTACAAATAGAGCCTAGCTACAATAATGCATGCAGTGTGTTTAAAAGCTACAAGCAGAGGACTATCTTCATGATCAAGAGTCTAAAACCTTATTAAAATATTATACAATCTACCCACAATAATTCAATGTTCCCTTCTTGATAGGGGCTGTTAGTGACAAAATTACATTATTTTGACCTTATTTTAAGACAAATGTTGTGGTCAACTAATTTTTTAGAATATTTTGGTGAAACATCTCAACACAACTATGTCACCTTCTAGTCACCATAGGTGATGGGCCCATGGCTCCAAGAGTGTGAAAAACTCTAACTGACTCATGGTGACTTGTCAACTTTGCTACAAGAGCATTGGGTCGAACAAGTCAGACTGAGTGCAAAAACTCGGTTAAACTACTTGAAGAACTACTTCATTAATTGACTTAATTCCTTCATTCCTCATCATTGATTTTTGGTGCATCTCTTATCCATGCATAGACCTTGTCATATTCAATCTAATTAATTAATGATGACTTGAAGTGTCTCCACAGCATGCTGCTGGAGATTATGACTGTATATTTCATGGATAATGTTCTCCTACGTGCGGACTGCATGTGCAATTCAGTTCTATGGGGCCTATTTGGCCCACCTTTGATCAAATCGGTCACTTAAATCCTCTTCTCATCCCATGATACGACATTAAGACCAATTTCACGCCCGTTGAACCTTCACCCACAAATGGATTAAATCTAAAAAAATGATGGTCAAGACATCATTAAACTTTTAATAGGGCTGTTAAAGGAGAGTACCTTTCCATCTGCCCCCATCTCCCACAACATTAGGGATGTAAATGAATCCTCGATTCTCCGATTACCTAGAGGTTCCGATCCGTTAAAAATCAGGTTTTTAGTTCTTATTTAGGCCCAGATAAGTAAATGGGTCCGGGTCCGGTTCCACCTTGATTCGGACCCGTGAACTTGAGACCTGACATATTATCTTAATTTTTGAAAATTTCTTCTAAAAACCTTGTTTTCTTAATATCATTCTCTACCAAGACCCGAACTCGGATCATATATGGTTCTGGTTCCAGTTCTGTAGCCCAAGAAACCAGTTCTGAAACAGTTTCGAGTCGGATCCGATTCCACCTTCTCTTTAATGGTTTCGATTCCGGGTCTACAATGGACCCGGACCGGATCCTCTATGGACCCGGACAGGATCCAACACGATTACAACCCTACACAACATGCAGTCTAGGTGAGATGGTGATATGAGTAAATGAATTCACCGAGCCAACTTTCAGAAGCATCTACGAAAAAATAATATATACCTATATGTATATATATATATATTATATTATATTATATTATATTATTACCATCATCGTCAAAGCCCTATACCAATAATGTTGGCATCCTCTTTATAGATATTATAATTTTAGAGGAAATTCGGATTTTTTTTTTTTTTTTTAGAGCAGAGACCCTTTGGGCCGGACTAATCTCTACGGGCACAGGGGGAGCCGCTGATTTAAATGAACAAATAGTACAAAGCAGAAAACTGGGTGACTGGTGAGTAAAAGCAATGAGTCTTGTTAAAGAAATGTAGTTAACAATATAAGATAAGAAACAAGAGTAAAATTAAGACAAGATATTGGACACTTCAGTACTTCAGGTATTGTTTAAAACAAGTGGTCCCTCTCCTAGTGAGACAATTCCTAGGAAAACCTCAATTATGGAAACCCACTACAGAAACTCATTTAGGAAACCATCACTAAAAGGGGAAAAACCTCCCCCCTAGCCAGAAACATTAGATACCCCCTGTGTGCCCCACATCATAAATTCATGACACCTCACAATCACAAATCTTCTCTTCAAGTTGAAGTTTCCCTGGTCTTAATTTACTCTCAATTAGTAAAAGATTGATCAGACATGATCCATCATCACATGAACTCACTTGAGATTTCAAGGGATCTATCAAATAATAATCTTTTTGACATTAATTAAGATGGGTTTAATAATTCACCAAGTCAACGATTATGACTTTTATTATGCAAAGACATTGCAAAAAAAAAATATATATAATAAATAATAATAACAATAAAATACTTTTGTCAAAAGGTAGTACTACAATGACACCATCAACACAAGTGTGAAGGAAGCAATTAAAGTAAATATCTTCTCCCTTTCCATTCCAATTGCCAAAGTCCAAAAGTAGAATCCAAACAAACCGTCCATGAAGAAAAGCTGAGGCTCAAAAATGTGATGCGTTGTGTGTGTGGAGAGAGAGAGAGAGAGAGAGAGAGAGAGAGAGAGAGAGAGGACTTAGCTTTTTATATTATCTCTTTAAGGATTACTTAGCTTTTTATCTCTTTAAGGACTACTAATAGCTTTTTACCTCAGGATTACTTTACCTCATGAACACCATTATTCCATTAGAGGTATTACATTCATATTTTATTTGTACTGATATCTGGGTTTATCTTCTCTAAAAAGGTGGGTTGGCTCCTTTAAAAAAAAGAGTTCCTATGAACTTTCACCCAAATGATGCTTTATAGATCCTCAAAATCATAGTTTTAAAAGTGGTTTTGAACACTCTTATCCATAAAAACAAAAATTAAAGTGGCTTTGACTCGCCCGACTCAGGGCGAGTTGAGTCGACTTGAAAGGTCGAGTCCGGTAAGCTGAACTTGTTCGCGTGTTGCCTGAATAACTCATGACCTTCTGAGTTGATTCCGAGTTCTGAGTTTTAGAAAGGCGAGTTAAGAAAAAGGTTAACCATGTTTTAGACTGTTACAAGACTTGTTGGGTCTCACTATCACATACCCTCGAAGTTTTCATCTTTGTACAAAGTGTTGTGAATATATTGATTTTGGATTGGTCGGTCCGTTTTCTTCTGAACTATCGATTTGTGGGCCCAATGCACAGCTGGGTTGATCGAGTTGGCGTAAAATTAAGGCAAATGTGACATCTGAAATGGGCCCATGATTTTGAGGGGTCTGAAATAGACAGCCTAGACAGACAGCCAAACCAAGTCTTAGCTGGGCTGCATTAGCCCATAGTGAAAGCCAAATGGGTTGAATACAGTCCTAGCTTGGGCCCAGTTCCATTGCGAAAGACTTGAAATGAAAGAAACAAATGGGACCCCAAGGCCCATATGCCCCATCATGTGACTTGTGTGGTGAACATCATAATAAATTCAGTTAGGATTAGGCCAGGCTCGGCTCAAGCTCATTTGAGGCCTGGATTTTGCCCTGATCCTCTGTGGCTTGAGACACAGTGGACTTAGGACCCTGTAACTTGGCCCTACAAATGAATATCAAAAAATAACTCCTGTACATCTTAAAATGAGTCAACTCAGCTAGTTAGGGATGCCAAAAGCCAGGGAGGGAGAGTTCAAAACAGGAGGAGAAACACCACAGAGAGAAATACAGCAAAGGGAGATTTATTATGTTGTCACTTCCTTTCTAGCCTAATTATTTAGGAGGCTCTATAAAAAATTTACTTTGAAGTGTACTTCTGTTAGTCAACTTATGTAAAAAAAAAAAAAAAAAAAAAAGAAGGTATAAATGCCCCACCAATGGGGATAAAATTATTTTTTTCTTTAACCATTTACTTTTAGGATCATGGTCTCTAACGTTGACCCTAAATGATTTAGTGGGACAATTAAGGATGGTAATTCCAGAACTTACCCACCAGCCCAACTTTAATTCCATTCAAAATACAAGGTTTGGGTTGACCCTTTTTACGATTAAGTTGGATTCAAGTTTACATACTTGGCATGATTAAAGGGTGAGTTTTGTGCTCAATTCATTCTTACTATTTGACTTGCCAAGCGCCAACATCAACCCAACAAGGCTTGATCTAAACCTAACTTATCTATGAAATGGGCTGAGAATTTCTATCCTAACTCAATTTGGAAGTCAAAAGGCACCAATTAACACCCTTAATTAAAAAGTCAAGTTTAGGATTTGGTTGAAGGATCATAATGTAACATGGTGAATCTCAGAGATTCTCTCACCTTTAAATTTCTTTCTTCACCTAGCAGCCCTTTGATAATTTCTCCTCACTCCATCAGGTCAAATAGGTCCAAATGGTATAAAGAAAATAAGTAGAGAGTTAAATAAAAAAAAGGAAAGTGGAGAAAGCTGTTTGTACATAGTACAATTGTACAAATATATATGACCCTTGCCCAAACTGAGGAAAATGTGCTGTGTGGGACTGACTTTCAGGCTAGCAGGTGTAGGAATGGGCCTCAATTTTAGACCATATAACTGAACACATTGGCTTAGAGCACTTGTGGTGAGGCCCACTTGGCCATGAACATGATTGGAATTGGGACTTCACTGAGTTAGTGAACAGTCAACACCAGCTGATCTGGAAAGATGCTTAAATGGGCTGGCAGTTGCTCATAAAGCTTGGTTGGTGGCTTATCTAGCCCAGCCATTTCTCCACCACCCAATGTTTTAAACGTGTCTCCAAAGTGAAAGGAAAGTCATTACATAAATGAAAAAGGAATCCCCTTCCTTTTGACAAAGGAAGTTGAAAAAGAAGTCAAGCCAAGATGACCCCCTTGTTGTGCCTCGTGTACCCTATACCTGAAAGGGACTCCCAATTTCAGAAAACCCCTTATTTGGGCCCCTTTTTACTTGGGATGTGGGCTTGCGAGAACAAATGGGCCCTATCCAATATTGATTGCGTCAAGGATTCTGTCCATATGTCTAGACATTGAATGCGTAAATTGACGCTCACGCTAATCATGCTCACAGTTGATTATTGGTAAAATCCCGAGTACATAACGTAACACCCTGGCAGTGTGCATTGGGTAAGTCCTGAAACAGTTTGAAGCCGGGACCTCAAGCTCATTATTAGACTTCCCTACCACCCGAACAATTTAAGTGTAGGTACAATTTCAGGTAATCCTATAGTTTATATATGCATCCTATTATAGATGCCTTTTATTGGGTTTTGGTATTGGGAATGGGTATGGATCCAGGAACCTGAGTTGGGTCTCTGAACAAATGTTCAGGTAAATTGGGATTTGGTGTATCGTTGCAATATGGACTTGATATGAACTCAACCCATTTTCATTCCTACTTGCCATGTGGGCCTGTGGCAACTAGGACATCTGCAGTGAGCTCTACTATGGGCCAGGCCGGTTTGCTGACCTAGTGTGCTGTTGGGCTCAACTCGACCACCTAATCTTGGGCTTGTAACGGCTTTGATTTATCCCTGCCTAAAGACTCAACTACTATGATTTTACACAAAACAAAAAACAAAAAAATCATAACTATGATTGAAGTGTATGCCCACAGCTGATCCAACTTAATTGCCAAGAAAGCTCGGTTTGATAAGCCTTGGGCCAGCCAGGCCCAGCCCATGCATCACTGCGGTAAATCTGAGATTGAGGTTGTACATGTGGGCCAGCGGCTTTGGACATCCGGACCGTTGAGATGATGGACCACACCATCAACAAACAATGCCCCAAAGATTGCCAAGGTTTATCAAATTTGACCATGCGGATTCATGTGTTTTTCATCCCCACTGTGAATTTGTGGTGTGCTGATCTAAAGCCATGATTAATTTTAGTTTGATCACCTAATAATGCCCCACATGGGCGTTCAAAATGTGTCCCACCAAAGTAGAAATCCTCACAATGCAAATCAAACCAGTTTCTTCTCCTTTCTCAAGAGGGAACATATTTTGGGGGCACCATCCACATGGAGGTAGGGGTCCAACTTACATAAGATTAAAGCTGAATCTGCATATGGCCCAGCCTAACCAAATGTGAATTTGGTTGGGCTTATTCAAAATTCAGGTGGGGCTTACCACTGACCTCTGAAACTTTCATGAAAGTTTGGTCAATATCATGTATGCATTGGAACCCTTTATTTGCATAAAGTTGAGTTGCAGGGAATTCTAATAGCTAGTTTGTTTGCATGAGGAAGTCATCAACTCTCCAAAAATTCTATTCGAATAGATTTTCCAGACTGTCTAAGTACTCTTTAAGTACAGGCGTACGGAGAACATCCACTTAACTCACTTGTAAGTGGTGGCCGTTCCCATCTGGCTGCTCAGGATTTGAGCCTTGGGTACGCCACATTTTTACACTTATTTCAACTTGCTTCTCACTTGTGTGGGCCTTTTTTCGCTTGTGCGGGCTCTCCTCTCATGTGTGTGGGCTCTTTTTTGGGTCCTAGCCCCCTTGTGGGATTTTTTAAAAAAAAGTACAAGTATACAAGCATAGGAAATGAACTTCCCATACCCACCATAAGAAGTCTATTTCTATTTCTAGGCCTAAAAAAGAAAAAATATTACGTGGAGAAAAAATAGTTCCGCATAAAACTATCGAAACAAATACATGAAAAAGGAATTTTTTGTAGGAAAATATATTCTTTTTTGCAAAAATTAACTACACAAATGTGCCTCTGTATTATTCCCCTTTACGAATTTAATAATCCTCTGTTGGAAACTATTTTTATGGTAAATTGATTGCGGAGAACTATTGGTCTTTCACAGGGCAAAGAAAAGGAGAGGAAACCAAACCTACCCGAGTAACTACCCGAACTCAAAAACAGAATCTATGGTTCATGTCGTCTGCGTGTCTGTGTAGAAGTGGGTGGAGCTGAATACTAAAACACGCGGCAGCTCGCGAGGGGTTATCACCGATCGCAGGTGTGCCACGCATGATAAGTCTTCGCGCCGAAAACGTGTGCCATCACTTCATCATCATCCCTTCACACGTGTCGTCTCCTCCACTGTCCTTTTTCCCACCCCCCCCCTTCGCTCTCGCTCTCTTTTATGTTCTATCGCTTCTCTCTCTCTCTTCCACCTCCTCTTATCTCTCTGCTTTGTCCCAAATTCCTCTCTCTCTCATATACACATATTTCTCGGTGTATACGACTCGCATTAGGGTTTCTTTCATGGACCTCGGACAAGAAGACCCCTCCCAGAACGGATCCCGCAGGAGGCCCGACTCCGACGACGACGCAGCCTCCGCCGGACTCAGGACGGACTCCAGCGCCTCCTCCCTCTTCGGATCTGACGACTGCCCAAGCGCCTCCAGCTCCGGAGACATCTCCGGAAGCAGCGGCGAGATCCCGGCAGCCGTCGTCGTCGAGGCTGTGGTGCCGAATCTCCTCCTTGACTCCGCTGCGGCGCAGACGTACGCCGGATCACCGGCGAAGGAGAGGTGCGTGGGGAGGGGCAAGGCGGTTGCGTGGGGATCGGCGGAGCTTGTCGGTCGGCGGAAGGAGATGGAGGACGCCGTCGCCGTCGTCCCGGGGTTCATGTCTCGCACGTGCGACGGACTAGGCGGGTGTACGGCGGCGGGTTCTAGATGCTCCTCGGAGATCGGGCCCGTGCACTTCTTCGGCGTATACGACGGACACGGAGGATCTCAGGTGCGTACGTACGGTGCGCTCCGTACAGCGTACGTACTGCGTACTCCTCTTTATATACGTATGATTTGTTCGTAGATTCGTAGTCTTTAGATTCTCTTTTCCAACTTCAATTTCTCGCTGGATTTTGAAATTATCATTTATCTCGCGAGAAAACGGAATCTATGTGCTCTTTCTTTTTCCCCTTACTGTGGTTGAAAAAAAAAAAAAAAGGGTAATTGATGTTGAGAAATGATCCCATGCTGGCTCAGTATGATTCTTGTGTGGGGTCCACTTTGTTTGATCAAATCCTTCATTCTGCACTGCTTTCATGATGGAACTATTCTGGGTTTCACTTTAATCTACGTGATATGCACTATTGGATTTGACCCGTTGGATTGATCATGTGTGGACTATTTTCCTCCCATGGAAGCAGGGGACCAATTCTTATTGAATTCTCACCCCCACTCCACTTTTCTTCTATTAGGAATGATCCCGGTGGAGCTGGTTTATTTAAGGACCACCTGTAATGTTGATTTTCATATGAACTAAATTTCAATTTGATTCAATGGTTATGATCAATTGGATCAAGAGAGTGTGCAAGTTTAAGTTGTGGAGCGAATTTTTCTAGCTGTTTAATTTGGAAAGAATTGTTCAAGCTGTTTATTTTGATATGGCTGTGATCATCTGAGGGGAGTAAATTTTAAGCCATAGGCAATCTATGGATGGGCAATGAATCTAGGATCAGATGGAGCTCAGGCGGAGACATTTGCTTATATTTAATCCGTCTTGTCCTGAAAAGCCCACTTACCTTGTTAACTACCTTATATTCACTTATTTCTACCTTTTGTGTTGGAATTATATAAGTTTGTTGACTACCTTATTCACTTATTGCTACCTTTTGTGTTGGAATTATATAAGTGGTAAATTTAGTGATGGCAACGGGGCAGGTTTTGGCAGAACGATAACTATGTTTGACGAACTAAGAAGTTGTCAAACATGATGGGCATAACCAAATGATGACATCACTTGGGTCCGCCCAACAAAGGCAACCATTATGATTTCAGTTGGGTGATCAGATTTTGATTGCCATTATCGAAAGTGCCCCATGGTGATTCTTATCATTTTGTGGCCCCCCCATGACGCCTGGATATTTCAAAATAGGCAACGTATCGTGCTGTATTGTATATGATAATTCACAATGTTAAAAATCTGTGTCCCTGCCATATCCATAGTGTGTCCGGTATCCATGTTGTATCTGTGCTAGGTTGTCCCACCATATTTTCTTCCTTTGGTGTTCTGACTATGGTCCCATCATCTGGTAGACTCCTGTTTTCTTTCATCTTTGGCTGGCCCGACCTTAGTTTTATCATTGGATGGATCCTACCATAATTAACAGCATCAGATTGGCAACCGGCATTTTTATCATTGGATTGACCCTTCATGAAAACCATTGGCTAGTTGTTGCCATTGCTGTTATTTTTTTCTAGCATATAGTTGTGTATAGTACATGATTAACCCCATGGTGTTAGGGCACGTTTGTGCGACGCTTTTTTGCGGAAAATGTATGGAAAGTGGAAAAGATTTTCCGCGGCACTGTAAATTCCATGTTTGGTGTGGCCACTTTTCCTGAAAAACCATTTTCAGCGATTCTGCGGGAAACTGTTTCTGATGGAGGGGGTTTGGGCTTGGTTTTCCACGGAATGGGTTTTCCGCAGCACCGCACAAATGTGCCCTTAGTGAGTAGGTGGCTTTGTATTTGACTTGAGTTTTTGTCATTCTTTGTTGAAAGAAGACGAACTTTATTTTGTTGGTTCCTGTAGGTGGCTAAGTTTTGTGCTGAACGAATTCATGAAGCTGTGGCTGCAGAATGGGATCAGGGAGCTGATGAAGAGGGATGGTGTAAGAGGTGGAAGGATGCTTTCTTAAACGGGTTTGATAGGGTTGACAATGACATTGGAGGAGAAGCAATAGCCCCAGAAATAGTTGGGTCAACTGCTGTGGCGGTGGTGTTGTCGGGGTGCCAGATCATTGCTTCCAATTGTGGTGACTCAAGAGCAATTTTGTGTCGAGGAAACCAAACTATCCCATTAACTATTGATCACAAGGTTTTGCAATTTTTACCCAGCCAATCTGATCTTTCTTTAGATGTAATTTTACATTTTCTTTATTTCTTCTTTTTTTGATATTTTATTTCATTCAAAATTGGTTTTTTGAATGGTTAAATGTTTTTCCAGAAGTGCCTGACTTTGGTAAGTGTTTAATGTCCAAATAACCTTTTACAAACAAAATTTGAAACTTGATGAGTTGACTAAGGGCTTTGCTAAGTCAATCTGTAAGACTTCCCCTAGCGAGTATTCTAAATGATTTCCATTGTTTAAATGGGTGGGGCTGTTCAAAGAAATTGTCCACTATAATGAAAATACCTTTGAAGATTTAGATAAAAAGTTTAAAAGATTATAAATGTTGAGAAAACTGACTGAAGGCAGTCAAAACAGGACCGACGGAATGAAACAGGTACAGGAATGCTCTAGAAATTGTTCTAGCTCCATTCCTGTACCAACTTGAAAGATTTGTCTGAGATGGAAAGGAATTGACAAGTCTGTTGTTGGTCATTCAAAAGTAAGATGTATAAGAATGTTATCTTTTGATCAAAGTGATTTTGGATCATAGCTTATTCAAGTGGCGGCCCAATGTACATGTTGAGGTCAACATCCATCCTTGCTCTTGAGCGGTCATAATTGTGGTTGAGCCCTCGCCATCACCATAAAACTATTGTTGTGCCGTTTCCTGTCATCAATTGGTTTTGGGATAAATGGTAGCTCAATGGGGTGTAAGATCCTACAGTACATAATATAAGATCTCCTTATGCACGCATCTAGGACTTGATGAGTTTGTAACATTTACTATATAGTTAAACACAAAAGAAAAGGTACCAGATGGCCATTGTTGGATCTTTCTGGAAGGTTCAAACGTTCTCATGCAGTGGTATGTTGTGACCATTTGGAATTAGAGGGTGGTGTCAAAGGATTTCGGAACTCCATTAATTCTGTTAAACAATATTCGCCCTTTATTGGCATCCATTTCTTATTGCACTAGAGCATGCTTTAGCAACTAACTGTTGAGTAAAAACTCTTATCATTCTAACAAAACTCTTATTTTTGTATTTTTTTTATGTCAATTTTGTTTTTGAACTACAGAGCTACAATTTTCTCAGTGAGGTTCATCTGTATCTCAAGATCCATTCGTCTTATGATCAATGCTTCTTTCTGTTATAATAAATTTTAAAAACCATCTCAAGATGTCAGTTGTTCTTTCACCCAGAAGTTATTTTGGTTTATGCAGCCTGATAGAGCAGACGAGCTTCTTAGGATTGAAGGAGGAGGAGGAAGAGTCATAAATTGGAATGGGCCCAGGGTGTTTGGTGTGCTTGCCATGTCCAGAGCCATAGGTTTTCCCTTTCACTCAAAATTTTGGTGTTATGGTTTGCAAATTCCTAGAAACTTCTTTATTTTAATTTGGAATTTTAATTAGCTGAACGTTCTCAAGTGACATCCTGGTGTTCATTCATTGGTTATTTTCTCATTCTATATTTTCCCTTGGAGGAAACCTAAAATGCATACAAAACTCAATATACACAAAACATAACCAAATCATGGAGGATTTTGAAGTGGGAAGAGATGTGAAGAAAAGATTTTGTTGTAGGAAGATACATAACTTAAAAGTCTTTTATGTGGCAAGTATTGTAACAGCCCCCCACAAAGTAACTTGTGTGCCGCACAGGGTAATAAGTATTGGTTAACTTGTGTGCTTAAGGGTAAAAATATCTTTGTTGACTTAATGGAGGCAACAAAAAATGTTCTCCGAGTGTGCCTAGTTACTCAATTCCTTATTGATTGTACTCACTTTCAAAATGAGTTTTTAACCTCTATATCGCTTCTATAACTTATAGAAAATTGCCCCTTAGCTTGTCATATCCCCCACTACTTCATGTATCAATAGCAGAGTTTTTAGAAGCGTATGGGGCTTATGATGGATTTGGATGTGGAGAATCAGACAAGCAACAAAGATCTATGTGCATTCCAGCGATTGGAAAGCTTCGTAGATATCTTTGCATTTGTCTTACCTACAAGAATGGATAGCATTCAACCCTAGGGTTCCCTTATTCTTATATGGACAAGTCCCAAAAATTCACACTTACTGAAGACTTCTTCACCAAGAAACCTACATCCATCTAATCCTTTTGGGAGTTTTATGTTGGGACAGATCAGTTCTTGTTCTCACTGGGAAGTCTAGTCTCTGTTGGCCCTCTGCCATGCTTGCTCTGATGTGGGACCCATGGCATGCGGGGCACACGATTTCCTATAGCTTATGCCTTGAGGCTCATCTCGGGGCATTGTGTCCTAAAAATGTGTCTAGTCTCAAGTCTGATGCATGTCATTTGTTGCTTGAGCCTCAGTGTATGAGACATGTTTGAGTCTTACTCCTTATACGAAGCATGTACCTTTTGTCACACCCCATATAAGTAGGTGTATGCTTTATAAACAAATGTGTTTTTTTTTTTTTTTGGGAAAAAAAGGAGGTAAAAGGAGGTTTAGTTTGTAATGGAAGGGTTTTTAATTTCAAACTAATCTAAACAGGATGAACTTTAGTCCACTCATTTAAAGGCTTAAAACAATGGAAACTGAATGCTTTTCTCTTTATGTTAACATATTTTGTATTCTATAATTATTCATTACTAAAAGAGAATGCTAAGGCTTTAGACTAGTGGAACACGCCACCTCATGCCTCAGCATTTTAGTACAATTATCTGCGGTGAATGAGATGCCATAGCTTTTCCTTTGGGCTGCATGCTACAACATTTCTCTCTTCTTTGTGAGCTCAGCACTTTATCTTGACTATGTAGCTTCACGTTGATCCAAATCAATTCATTTGTTCTCTGGAGAAATGACATGCCGTATCTGCTTTGTCTTACCATACCCTCTTTTGCTTCCAGAGAAGTTGTTCCTCTATCTCACCTCTAATTGGCTAGATGAACTAAATTGAGAAGGTTCATTGGTGTTGTTTCATTCCTTCAATCGATATCAAGATGACCAGTGTTTCTTCTTAGCTCAAACATGATCATGCAATCATGGGACTGCTTATACCGTTCCAATGTGTGTGTATATTCACACTGAGGGTACTTTAGCTTGCATCAGTTGTCAAATGTTGTTGCATGTCAGTTATCTGCCACTCTCATTTATCTATTTGGTCTTCATCAATTCTCTTGAGCAGAAAGAAAAAAAAAAAAAAAAAATGGAATCCAATTAAGGGTACCTTGCTTTACATTTGTGATTGAGGTAGACCCATGTATGGATTTGTTAAACCAATTTTCAGATGGTACTCTTGCTTAGAAAATTACCTATGCATGAAAAGTTAAATTACTGTACCCCTTAGATTACGATGCTCCATAGAAACATATTTTGTTGATTTGTCATTCATCAACTCCTTTGTAGTTGCCACTAAAAGATACTATTTGATTGCTCCAAATTGAAAATTTGAAGGTGGAATTGGTGTTACTGGGAAACTTACTTTAGTCATTTGTCATGCATTAGCTCCTTTTCCATCTATTTGAATACTCCATAATGCAAAATTCTAGGTGGAATGGATGTTACTTCCCAGTTCATCTGGGTTGTCAACAGGAACTGCATCATGTGAGCTTCTGCTTTTCTTCTTTTGCAGCCCCAAATTGACTTCTTTGTCAATTTGTATCTCAAATTCTCAGAGAAACAATTTTGGGAAGAAAAGTATCCAAACCTCCAGAGATTTGAGTAACATTCAAATGTACCTTACATTACCAAATGTTAGTATGGGTTGTCTAATTGTTTATCTGGGTTCTTCACTTTTATTCAGGTGATCGGTATCTGAGGCCCTGGATCATTCCTGTCCCAGAAGTTACTTTTACCGCAAGGAGTGAAGAAGACGAGTGTTTGATTGTGGCCAGTGATGGGCTTTGGGATGTAATGACCAATGAGGAGGCTGGGGAGGTGGCACGCATTGTGCTCAGGCGGCATCGCCGGTCCACACTAATGGATGAGAATTCCTTGCCTGCTGCACAAGCTGCAGCAGAGCATCTGGCGGAGCTGGCATACCGGAAGAACAGTTCTGACAACATTTCTGTTATTGTTGTTGACCTGAAACCCAAGAGAAAACGACAGCAGAGGCAGTGAAAGGTTTTAAAATTCAACTGATCTGCTGACTACTTCAAGAAACCTGAAATGAAGTGGCCCCATATCAAAACTAACATGGAGAACTTGATTTCTCATCTTATGGGTCAAATTGTGGAGGTTCCACAGCTCAAGAATTGCACCGCTACTGGCTACTGGTTTATCCAAATTCAGACTAACCAACTATCCCCTAAATATTTATCTGAATTGGTCGGATTCGAGTTTTGTTTCATCTATTGGTGCAAATTTGGAGCTATGGACACATCTGCTGGAATGTACTAATTTAATTGCTGCTAGTTGTGAACTATATAGGCCCATCTCATGGTTGGTACCAATTCAGTCTGTGTATACGATGTCCACAACGCACAAAACTGGCGTCTAGCCCATCTATTCAGTTAGCCACATTTCTCCAAAATTGGAGAAGAGTAAGACAACAAACAACAGGGTCAAAGTGGTTTGAGGTTTTTTTATTCCAGCAACCCGATTTTCTACATATTTTCTTGAAATTCATTGATAATGTATTTTTTCAATGGAAGCCCCTTTTTTAACCTGTCACAATTTGGTTTTCTTTCCCGAAGTGGCTGTAAAAAGTGTTCCCCCTCCCCCCTTTTCTCTCTCCCCTTCTTGAAATGTTAAGGTTCCCTTGGTGCAACCGCATATTGTTTCTGTTGTATATGCGCTCCATCTCCTTTTTTTTTTTTTTTTTGTATTTGTGGTGTGAAAATTTCTAATGGGTGTTCTACTATTGAGACAAAATGACGAGAGTTGCTTGGAAATGGAGAGTTGTGGTTGAGCCCATGGATAAACAAGCCATGCCTTCTGCAACTAAGAAGCCATGATGGATCCCACCTTGTCTATCAAGAAACAGGGGAGAATCTTTGGAAGGGCAAACGCACCAAGTGCAGAGTTCCCCGCGGGACTTCTTCAAGCTCAAAATGCATGAAACTGGACTACTATCTGTTGATAATCCAATATATCTTATTACTGGGTATCCTGCTGGAGACAAGCACAAAGCTTACTGCCTGCTCTTGGAATTACAGATGCCTCTTTTACCTGCCCAAAATGTGTATTCTAGAGAGAGGTTGTCATTGCCTGTCTTTTCTGGCAGTTTTTGTGCTTTATAACACTCATACAGAGAACAATCTCTGTGACCCTTTTCTGTAAGCATTTCAGGGTTTTTTAAATTCTGAACTCTTGTTTCTCTTCTATTTGTTTTTTCTGTTTATTTGTTTTATGTCTGGGGTTATGTATAATGATATATATATGAGGAGTTTCTGATTATCTGCCAACAGAAAGAGCTGATCTTAGGCCTATACATGAGTCCAGGCCTTACTATTGCCCCGCCCTGGCTTGATATTGTAATTCAAAGGGGTAAACAGGCTTGGCTCATGACTGACTTTCTGTGATTGGCCCCAAATATTAGTCATATAACTAGACTCAGCTTGGAGAACTGAAAGGGTGGACTGAGCTGGCCCATAAACTGCCCTAGCGAGCCTAAATCCAGCATCTAGTGGTGGGCTAGTGTTTCAGTAACAATAATGGGGCATTCCTGTTGGGACCTCTTCGAAGTGCTACCATTGTGTGTTCTTGGGGAAAGTATGCATGGATCTGCTGATTTCTTTGATTGAACTCACTGACCCATGATCTTGAACATAGGATTGAAACTTTGGAGTAGGTTTTGTGGGAAGTTGGAGATCTAATTAATGTGAACTCTGCCCGGAATGTGGGTGATGGAACCTGAGTTACAGAAGAAAATCTTTTTGTTTCAGAGGTTCAGGTTTTCTGTCGAAAGTATTGAGGACGTATGTCTACCCACCATGCTAGTTTTGTTGAAGTGGAGGTAGAAAAGGCGGGGCATACTGTTCCCTTTCCTGCGACATACATTTCTATCCTGTGCCCTTAATTTGTCTCAAGCTGCTGGTAGAGATAAACTCCATTGAAAATTCAGAGCAAATTTGAAAACTTTTGACTGCAATTACATGTCTGCATCTCCTAGACCTATACTATAAAAAGAGGGGAGATTCCAGTTGCCCTTTGCCTTTGTATAGGGACTACCTTTCAATTCACTTATAAATTCATTTCTCTCCCAGTGGCATTCACCATTGTTTGATTTCTACGCAGGATCAATCCTACAGAGTATAGAGCTTCCATTTTTGAAACTATCTAAGGAGAGCGGTTTTGGAGATGTGCCCACCTCTGACTAGAAATTAAAAAGGTGGCACTATTTCAAAGCCATGGAAGTTGCCTTTGAATTAGTTGTTACAAAAATGGGATGTGTGTTGAAATTTGCATGACGAATTTTGGGTCTATACTATTTAATGAGAGGTTAATAAGAAAAAAGGGCTCCGGTTGATAATAGATTGAGGGTTAGATGGACACCACAAGCTAGATAGTCCCTTACCTAAACTAGGAACAATATAGCCCTCACCAGAGACCTGATTTCTCTGCACAGGACCCAAACTAGGAAACAATTTCCAAATATCAGAACCATACACCATTTTATCTTTCGGGTACCTCCTTAGGATATTGAACCTGTATATATATGACTACACACACTTGCTTTGCTGCTCCCTTCCGTCTGATACCAAAGTGTACCTTTTAAAACATCAGGCACAAGTCCAATTAAGCTCACCGAACCTTCACTCATTCACGCTTGTATTATTGCATAGGGTCTCAAGAAAATCTAAAAAGGTGAGGAAGGAGAAGTAATAGAGTAATGGATTGTTCCCTTGTTTGTCATTTCTCCTCAGGCAGGTAATCTCTGCAAAACCCTTTCGTGTCTATGCCTAATTAATTGTTCAGAACCCTATCTTCTTCTTCTTCTTCTTCTTCTATATCGGCTTCTGAAAACTCTTCCTTCTTCCTCTTTTCTCTCCTTCTTCAAACAGGTCCCACATTTGCAAGCTAGAGGGAAAAGAAAGAAAGAAGTCCTTCTCTCTCATTTCCTATCATTCATCCACGCTGCCTCCACTTTCCACTGCTTCTGACCCGACACTCCTCCACCTTCCACCACCAAGTAAGTTTCTCTGGAAAACACAAATGAGAAAGAGAAGAAAACATTTCTTTCATTTAAAGATCCAACATTTCTTGCACATTTCTTGATTTCTATGCAGTGCTTATTTTCGGACATGAATGTGTTGCTTCTAATAATTATTTTATGTCTATTCTCTGTTTCTTTGATTAGTTTGGTAAAGCCATTTCTATTGCCTCATTCAAAAGAAGATAATGTTTGTGTTTGTTTGGGATGTGCATTGAAATGCAGTTACTTTGGTGACCTGGGAAGTGTTAATTAAATGATTATTGTCTCTGTTGAAGGTGCATTATTCAGTTGAAGTTTCACGGAGGATGGGATTTAGTTAAGTTGTTGTTGTTGTGTTGCTTGTCATTTGGAATTTTGATTTGCAGGGAAAGGGTTGTCTCAACGTCCAACCAATGTCGAACAATCACCCGGCAAAGAGAAACTGCCTTTGTGTTGATGAAGAGCTGGATTTCTCATATGAGGTTATTCATTGGCTTCCGTTTAACTTCTCATCTTAAGTTTTATTCCATCCAACTTGTTCTGGTGTTTGCTTTGCATTATCGGCTCATCCATTATTTGGCTAACATGAATGTCACTAAATAACTTGTGAAACCTATGATGCCTACACACATTCACACATGGATGATAAAATGGACACAGCAATATGGAAATGGGTATCCTATCCCAAGAGTGCTATAAGTATTTATTATTATGAGTTTTATAAAAAAAAAAAAGGTACATGTGCTGCTAGATTGCTAGTAACTTAAATTTTTTTTTTTTTTTTTAATATGTGTTTATATACAATGCACTTTCTGTTTTTTTTTTTTTCCAAGGACAAGCGTCCATATAAAGCACAATAAGCGGAAAACATAAACAGCTATTCTTCCTCTAAGCATCTTGATAATAGTTGATCGTTAATACTAGAATGAAAGAGTCGCCTTGTGCAAACTCATAAAATCCTTCCTCATGCTTGCCTAGTAGGCACTAGTCACCTTGATTGGCAAATTCCTATTTGATATGCTATATCCTAGTATGCCTTTCCCAAATTTCTTGTGGCAATAGGCAATGCCAGTCGCGGGCCGCACCAGGAAAATATTCTCTTGTATATTTTGCTGACACCATTCTAATACCCTAGACAAGGTTTCTAATAATCTAGACAAATCAATGAGACTAAAGGAAGTGGAAGGAATGAGATTTCAATTGAATATTATGTTTTGCATGAGTACAATTACCATGCATCCACCTCAACATTCTCATGTCTGCGACATCTATTTTGTGCAAATGTTGCTTTTTGATTGGCCAACGCTCTGCTCTATACGTGATAGCCAACACTCTGCTCTATACGTGATGGCTGGTCTAATAACTGTCATGTAAAAATTTCCTTTAAATCTTGTTAGCATGCGCCGATCACGAAGCACTCTAGAAGCAAGTCACTTCAATCAATCCTTTTTTGTTCAACATCTTCATCAATCTCTCCATCCTTATGAATTATTGAGCCAAGGTAAATGAATGAATCTCTTTGTAGCATCTTTCAGGCTTCAATTCTCACAATAGTTTTAGCTCTTTGTATATGTCCACTGTAGTTGCAATTCAAATATTCTGTCTTTGTACGGCTTATTTTAAAAGCTTTGGATTCTAAAGCCTCCTCCATTTCTCAAGTTTTGCATTCTCACAATAGCTTTAGCTCTTTGTATATGCTCACTGAAGTTGCAATCCATTTATTCTGTCTTTGTACGGCTTATTTTAAAGGCTTTGGATTCTAAAGCCTCCCTCAATCTTTCAAGTTTTGCATTCTCACAATAGCTTTAGCTCTTTGTATATGCTCACTGAAGTTGCAATCCATTTACTCTGTCTTCGTACAACTTATTTTAAAGGCTTTGGATTCTAAAGCCTCCCTCCATCTCTCAAGTTTTGCATTCACATTATCTCTCTATTCATCTACCAGCACCATATTATCTGTAAAAAAACATATACCAAGGTACATGAATATGAGTAATCAACTCATTTATAATCAGTGCAAAGAGATAAAGGCAACTAGTTTATGGGTAAAACTTAGTTGAGCACATGGTTTGAAAATTTTAATATTATTTTAAAATGTTAATTTTTTTAACATGTTAAGTTTTTGTGCTAAATTATTTTACTGACATTATTGATCAACCGGTTATTTTACTGACGGCCATTAGATCAGTTATTAGACCACTGGCTCAGTATGAGTCGTCATCATCATCATTGAAGCCTTCTCACATCAGTTAATCTGCATGAGTAAAATATATTTTCTTCTCAGCCGTATGATTCTCTCTTGGTCTTTTTATTTTTGTTTTTTTTACACTCGTACAACATGTAAGTTGATCTCAGCCTATAGCTGATCTATGACAATGTAGAGAATTGCGTAAAATTTGCCATGCCCTCTTAAAGGGAAGCCCTTTTATTTATATTAATAATTGCAAATTATAATTACATGAATACCTTTAGAAAAGGATTTAAAAAGAGAATAAATAGAAGGGCAATCTACGAATGCCTAATTCACATGTAGTTATTTAGACTCCAGTGAAAGGATGAAAATAGCGGTAGTAGCGGGCGTAGCGGCTAGCCGTCGGAACGCTACGTAGTAGTAGCGACGGGATTTGAAAAAATCGTCAACAAAATCCAAAAAGATTAAAAAAAATCAAGGATATTGAAAAATGCTAGACTATGTGTTATTTTTTTTTTGCAAAAGTAACTAAGATAAGGGGGCATAGCGGTCTCCTCATTATATGAGGTTCTATTTCACTGTATGAAAAGAAAATAATAGTAATGATCTATTTCTGCACATGTATTTATGTTGCTTATTTATGCTAACTTAGAAACTAATCATAATGGTTAAAAAAAAGCTATGTTATGAAGAAATATCATCAAAATAAACAATGTACTGGACTTGAAGTCAAGACTCAAGACTCAAGACTTAAAAGTTGGGACGTAGGAGTCCAACAATAAACACTAAACGAGAAACAATTAATACTCAACAGTCAACAATCAATACAACAAATGTGAAATGACATAATAATTAATAACTTCATAAAAAAACAATCTACTTAAAGAGTTTATAGTTGGGGAAGGAATACCTCAGCTCTAATACCAAAGGGAATGTCTACCATGATATATAATGTTGCTGTCCTCATCCACATCGTTGTCATTTGTAGTGCCACTACCACTACCATATTGCATATTCCCACCGTATTGAATTTGATATTGGTGGGCATATGGATCCTGGAATGTGAAGAAGACATCGCGGGAACTTAGAGGAGGTGTATATCTATATTGAGTTTGAGCATAGTCACCATATGAGTACAACCCTGAAGCCAAAGATTGTTCTTTTTCTTATTGCACTTTACCATATTGATAGTATTATGATGGTCCATGTGGATGTGGCCAGTAATCCAAATGTGGATCACAATAACTATGGTTGCAAGATGTTGCTTGTTCCCCTCCAACATTTCCAACCATAATTCCTTGCAAATCTGTGTGCCCAGGTGGTGGCTCTCCGACGCCGTTGATAAGCACATTTCGAATCCATTCTTAATGGTTCCGAAAACTCTTGTACTTCCTATACGGGAATGGCATCTTCTTTATCATGTTGGTAGAATTCAGTCATACAACCGGTCCTGCTGTCTCCTTCATCTTCTCCATGGCTGCTCGAAGAGGCGATGTAACTACTTTTGTCAGAAGATGATGCAATATGAGCTAGTTCCTTCCCCTTTGATCTTGCACTTGTACCTTTAAATGGTTGGCCTTTTGCTTTGGCCATATCTTCATCTATCAAATCTTGTATTTGTTGTTGAGAGGCCGGATCTGAATCTAGCAATCGATCCTCTATTTCGGATATCCATGGAAGCACAGGATTGTCCTAATTGAACATGTGATCTTAATTAATAGGACAATAACAAGGATCATCCTTTGCCCTTCTATCATCATCATCAAAGCCTTGTCCCAATTATGTTGGGGTTGGCTACACGAATTCTGTTTCTCCATTTCGATCTATCTTGAGATAAATTCTCAGACAAGTCACACTTCTTCATATCCATTTTTACCACCTCCATCCATGTTCTCTTTGGCTTACCCTTTTCCATTGGTGGGCCATCAACCTTTATGGCTAAATTTTTCCTCACCGGCGCCGTTACCGTACTACGTTGGACAATGCTCAAACCATCTCAAACGAGTTTCTCTAATTTTATCCCTTATTGTTGCAAATCCTAAATGCCCTCAAAAGCGCTCATTTCTAATTTTATCCTTCCTCGTTTTACCACACATCCACCTCAACATTCTCATCTTTGCTACTTCCATTTTGTGCATATGTTGTTTCTTGATTGACCAACATTCTGCTCCATAGGTCATAGTTGGTCTAATCGCTGTCCTATTAAACTATCCTGCTTTTATCCTGTGTTTGACATCTTCATCAGTCTCCCCATCCTTACTAATTATAAAGCCAAAGGTAGCGGAAAGAATCACTTTGTGGTATCTTATGGTCTTCAATTCTCATAGTAGTTTTAGCTCTTTTTATATGCCCACTGAAGTTACAATCCGTATAGTCCGTCTTTGTGTGGCTTATTTTAAAGCCTTTGGATTTTAAAGCTTCTCGCCATCTCTCGAGTTTTGCATTCACACAATCTCTTGATTCATCTACCAACACAATATCATTTGCAAATAACAAGCACCAAGGTACCTCTTATTGAATACGAACAATTAACTCATCCATAATCAGTGCAAGAAGATAAGGGCTTGGTGACCCTTGATGTAAACTTATGGTAACTAGGAAGTCCCCTGTCTCTCCACAAGTAGTTCTCATACTAGTTACTGCTTCTTTATATATGTCTTTAATAATTTCAATATAACCTTGCAGAATATTCCTTTTAATTAAAACCCACCAAATTAAATCTCTAGGTACCCTGTCGTAGGCATTTTTTTTAGTGAGAAGATTACTGCCATTATTGACCTCTATGGCATAAAACCAAATTGATTTTCAGATATCTTAGTCTTTGCTCCATTACCCTCTCCCATGGTAAAAAACTTATATGAGTCTTTGACTCATAAGTTTAATCCCACGATAGTTGGTACAGTTTTGTATATCTCCATTGTTCTTATATATAGGTACTACTGACATTCTCACAATTGCAAAACATAAGAAGGGAAACGAGAGTTCTGGAAATTGATTGTATTGAATTGAATGACCTCTTTGGAGATCGTCCCTCACTATATATAGGTATTACATGCCTTTAATCAAGGCTCTAAGTTAAGAAAGCATCTGTTTACATGAATTGATATTCTGAGTTAGGAAACCATCTAATTAATTGAATATGTACAGCTGTATTATTATTGACCCAATCAAATCTACGTGTGATAAATCTTGTGTTGGAATGGATCCTTTCATGGGCCTTGGGCCTATTTAATACCCCCCTTCAAATTGATGCGGTAGAATCAACAAGCATCAATTTACCAACTAAGAACTGATGGCGTGGTTGTGGAAGACCTTTAGTAAGAATATCAGCAATTTGAAGTTCAGTGGAGACATGCGGAAAGCTGATGACATCCTGCTTTAACTCATCACGTATGAAGTGACAATCAACCTCGATGTGTTTAGTGTGTTCATGAAAAATCGGATTTTTAGTAATCTGAATTGCACTTGTATTGTTTGCATATAGGGGGGGGGGGGGTAGCTCCTTCTGCTGGAAACCAATGTCAGAGAGCTGACCTCGGAGCCTTAGACTTTCCGAGCATGCATTAGACATGGCTCGGTACTCAACCTCGATAGAGGATTTGGAAACTTTTTCATGTTTCTTGCATTTCCAGGAAATCAGACCATTATCCAAAAACATGCACCATCCTGTCGTTGATCTGCGAGTATCCGGACAACCAGCCCAATCAGGATTTGAATAGGGTTTGAGAGATAGAGGATTGTTGGATGGAAAAAACTACCCGCGAGTCAGTGTGCAAATAAGGTACTGAATGATGCGGCGAACATCAGCCATATGAAGGTGACGAGGAGCAATCATGAACTGACTTATTAGGTTGACTGCATAGGAGATATCAGGACGAGTGATCGTGAGGTAGATCAAGCTACCAACTAACTGGCGATATGTGGTAGGATCTGAAAAAGTGTCACCCTCCTCGTTACTGAGTTTGACATTCAGTTCGATTGGCGTATCGACGGGAGCGGAAGCAGTAAGGCCATCCATGTCAATGAGGTTGATTGTGTATTTGTGCTAATTGAGAACTATACCTTTAGTCGATTGATGAACTTCAAGACCAAGGAAATAGTTTAAGGGGCCGAGATCCTTCATGTGAAATGTCTTATTAAGAGAAGTTTGGAGTTCCTGAATCATATATGCATTGGGACCAGTAATTACAATGTCATCAACGTAGACCAGAAGCACAGTAATCCCGGACGGAGCATGATGTAAGAGCATAGAAGATCATACTGGCTAGGATGAAAATCCAAGTGAAGAAGAACATCTTGAAAGTTCTCAAACCATGCGCGAGGAGCTTGCTTCAGACCATAGAGGGAGCGATGGAGCTTGGCAACCATACCCTTCCCAGATGAGGACCCCGGAGGTAGATGCATATAAACATCTTCTTTTAGATCACCATGAAGGAACGCATTTTTTTACATCCATTTGATATAGAGGCTAGGCCTGAGGTGCAACAATAACAAGAATTATGCGTACGGTGGTCATCTTGGTGACAGGAGCAAAAGTTTCATCATAATCAATGCCATATTCCTGCCGATTTTCAAGAGCAACAAGGCGCGCCTTACATCGATCTAGAGTGCCATTGGATTTTAACTTGAGAGAAAATCCACTGGCAGCCAATGGGTTTGACACCCACAGATGGGGACAATATCCCACGTATGATTTTCCTCTAAAGCATCCAATTCATCTTGCATAGTCTTTTTCCAACATTTATCCTGCACAGCCTGAGAATAGGATTGAGGGATGGAAGAAGAAGACAAAGTGGCCATTAAGGAAGTATGGGAGAACCCATAGTGGTCGGGTGGTATCGAAATGCGAGTGGAGTGACGCTATGAAAGATGTTCAGATGGACCAAGTGCCGGAGGTGGACCGGATGCTGGAGGAAGATCAGGAGTTTGTTCCATCTGTGATACTCAAAGTTAGGATTAAAACGAACAACTGGTGTGTTTTCAGAAAAACCAGGTAAAGACACCAAGGAGGAGGAGTCAGGAGGATCAAGGTGTTTTTGAAAAAAATATTGTTATTTTAAAAAAACGACATTCCTAGAGGTCTGTAAGCGATGAATGTGAGGATCGTAGCAAAGGAACCCTTTCTGGAAGGGCGCATAACCTAAAAACACATACTGAGCTGATTGTGCGGTAAGTTTGGTTCTTTCAGAAGGAGGCAAGTGCACAAAGCAAATGGAGCCAAAAACATGAAGATCATCATATGATGGAGATGTCTGATACAATCGGTAATATGGGCTCTGATTTTCAATAGAGGTTGATGGCATACGATTTATAAGATGAGCTGCTATAGCCAGTGCCTCAACCCAAAAACGGGTAGGAACAAATGATTCAAGATGAAGGGAATGAGTGACATCAAGGAGACGTTTATTTTTCCGTTCAGCGACTCCATTCTGCTGTGGAGTAGAAGGACTAGTTCTCTGAGAAACAATGCCTTTGTTTTGTAAAAACTTTTGAAAATCAGAGGACACATATTCCCGCCTGAATCAGATCGTAAGATTTTGATGCAGGTAAAAATTGATTCGCAACATAAGCTAAATTTTTTTTTGAAAAAAACATTGAAAACATCAGATTTGGAATGCAGAAAGTAAACCCATGTGAACCGACTGGAATCATCAATAAAAGTCACAAAATATTTATAGTGAGCGTGAGAAAGAGCGGGAGCAATTCTCCATACATCGCTATGAACTAAATCAAAACACCGAGTGCTGTGTGAAGTGGAAATAGGAAAAGGAAGAGTTTTGCTCTTTTCCATTTTACAAGTAGCACAATCAAAAGGCACACAAGAAGACAATCAAATAGATTTATTTAATAAACCAAAATTTAACATGAGGGACAAAGCCTTGGAATTAGAGTGTTCGAGTCTATTATGCCACAATTGGCAGTTATCTCTAATAGAAAAACAAAACACATCATTGGGAAATCTAGTCCTAGAAATTTTAGAAAAATTCAGCGGAAACAAGCGTCCACACTTAGGCCCCCTCGCGATCTCCTTCCCGGACATCTGGTCCTGCACAACACAACCAGAAGAAGAAAAAGATATGTTACAATTATTTTCTACAAGTTGCCCGACGGACAATAGGTTTGAAGTTAAAGTGGGACAAAGGTAAACATTTTTCAATGGGAGGGGATCAGAGATATCTCCGAGAGTAGTAATGGGAACATTACCTCCGTTAGCAGTTTGTATTTGAAGATTGCCATTGTATTTTGTCACATTGGATAGTGGGGTATTGGAATACGTCATATGATTAGACGCCCCGGAATCAAGGAACCAAGTAGAAGAGGAAGGTAAGTTACCTGAGGTATCTGAGAGATCGAAGGCAGAGAGGGCATTGACAATCATTTGCTGAACTAATTTAGGAGTGAGAGAGGATGAGGTCCCAGGTTGTGAGGGCGCAGATGTAGGACCAGGTATAACCGAAGAAGCCACATGAGCATGCAGAGTCTAATACTGTGGAGTCTGAGATTGTGATGATGGATGTTGTGGGCGGCGGCGACATTCGGAGATGATATGTCTGGACTTTTTACAATAACTGCAGGTCTTCTGTTTACATTGAGTAACAATGTGCCCCAATTTTTTACAACTGTAACATTGCGTTTTGCTCGTGTCTCGAGGTAGAGGCTGAAAAGCCTTATTTGCCGAGAATGCGACTAAATAGGTCTCAGTCTTTTGTTGAGCTATATGGGCCAAGGTCGCAATGCGCTGTTCTTCTCGGAGGAGTTCATTCAAGCATACATTCAATGAAGGTAAAGGCGTCTGATTCATCAAGGCAGATTGGACACTTTCATATTCAGTCCGTAAGTTCATCAAAAATTGATCCCGCTGACTAGAGGCCTGAAGATCGCGAATTACGATCAAAACGCCAGCAGCCACATCTGCATGCTTAATGCTATCGTATTCCGACCATAGGGTTCGGAATCCCGAATAGTAGTCTTGGATTGACAAGGTCCCTTGTGCATATTCAGCAATTGCACATTCAAGATGAAATTGACGTGCTGAGTTATCTTGATGGTAAACTTGCTTTAGATAACCCCACATGTCTTTAGAAGTGGGGTAAGGTTTGAGGTTCATTATCAGATGTGGCTCGATGGATCTAAGGATCCATGACTTGATTTTGGCATCTTTGGTATGCCAAGTGGATATTTTCTTCTCATCTTCAGTGGGTTTAGGGTTAAATCCAGAAATATAACCCCCAATTCCTTAGCTTGAAGGTAAATTTGAACCTGGAAAGACCAAGTGGGGTAATTTTTCCTGTGAATCGGATCAAGGTAACCTCAGATTTTTCCATCTCAAACCGAACTTATAAACAAATCGATTGAATCAGTGATAAAAACTATCCAAAGACAAGAGAAACTATGTAGGACTACAATCGAACCAAGCTTTGTGAAAAAATCCCAAGCAGCACAATATCTGTGAAAAAAACAGCCCCAGACGAACTGTTCAAAAGTTGTAGATTCACCATGTGGGCCTCAGATCAGATGATAGATCCCAAGAAGCATTCTATTCTGGCTTCTATTGAAACAGGTTTGATCAGATTCTACCGAATATCCAAGATTTTGGACGGTTTTGATGAAAACAATGTTAATTCTGGAAAATCTTGAGAATGAGTAAAACACCAACCTGGAGTCTCTGAAAAAATCTAGAAAAATCACCAAAAGTCTTAGAAATATCAGTCGACCAACATGGTATAGATTTTGAAAGGTGATCTGATGATCCGAGGTGGGCCACCAAGAGGAAGTTGTTGACGCAGAATGCAGATATCGCTGGAAAGATGTCGCTATAAAATTTCTTGAAATAGATCCTAGATCTATTTTCTGCACGAGAGACTTCTTTCTCTCTATCCTTATTGCCTTAGTGCTTTGGAAGATGTCTGAGATCTTGGAAGATGTCTGAGATAAGATTGCCTTGAGACCTTGCTCTGATACCATGACATTCTCACAATTGCAAAACACAAGAAGGAAAATGAGACTTTTGGAAATTGATTGTATTGAATTGAGCGACCTCTTTGGAGATCGTCCCTCACTATATATAGGTATTACATGCCTTTAATCAAGGCTCTGAGTTAGGAAAGCATCTATTTACATGAATTGCTATTCTAAGTTAGGAAACCATCTAATTAATAGAATATGTACAGCTGTATTATTATTGACCCAATCAAATCCACGTGTGATAAATTCTGTGTTGGAATGGATCCTTTCATGGGCCTTGGGCTGTATAACAACTATAACACTTCTTCTCCATTCATCCGGCATTTTCTTTGTTATTAATATCTTACTAAAAAGTCTAGTTAGCCAAATCTCTCAACTTCTCCTAAGCATTTCCAAGCCTTAATCGGGATGTCATCTGGGCCTGTAGCCTTTCCCGTCTTCATTTGTTTTAATACTTTCCTAACTTCCACCGCCCTAATTCTACGAAAAAAAGTATGTTTTGCTACCAAAAGATCTTCTTTTGTTGTTTATGTCTCCTATATAGTCTTCATTTAAAAGTATTCTAAAATATTCCCACCACCTTTCTTTGATATCGTTGTCCTTCACTAGAACTTTTTGGTCATTGCTCTTAATACATTTGACATGATTTAAGTCCCTACTTTTCCTTTCTCTTATTTTTGCAGGCTTAAAAATATCCTTCTTTCATTCTCTTGTTCTCAACCTATTATATAGGTTATCATATGCTTTGCAATTTGCATCACTTACTACTTTCTTAGCTTCTTTCTTTGCCTTCTTGTACAGCTCATAGCTTTCCATATTCCTAGTACCTTGCCAAACTTTGTAACGTCTTTTCTCCTGAACAGCTTCTTGAACCTCTACACTCCACTGCCAGATTTCTTTATTATTGTGTCTCTTCCCTTTCGACTCTCTAAGCACCTCTTTAGCAACCTTGCCAATACTATTAGCCATTTGATTCCACATCGCTGTAGTTTCTCTTTCAAAATTCCATTGTCCTTCATCTATCACTTTGTCCTTTAATATTGTCGCCCTTTCTCCTTTCAAATCCTTCCACCTTGTTTGAGGGCACATTTTATTTAATACCCCTATCTTTCTACTTCTAATGCAAATATCTAAAACTATTAGCCTATGTTGCGTGGTCAAACTCTCTCCTGGAATAACCTTACAATCTTCACAATCCAATTGGTCATGTTTTCTAACTAGAAAAAGGTCTATCTGGCTTCTGCTAGTTCCTCTTTTACAAGTATTCAAATGCTTCTCTCTCTCTCTCTCTCTCTTTCTCTTTAAAGTAAGTGTTTGTTGTTACAAGGTCAAATGCTAAAGCAAAGTCCAAGATAGTCTCCTAAGTCGTTCTTTTCTCCAAATTCTTGTCCTCCATGCACTCTCTCATAACCTCTATTATCCTTTCCTACGTGCCCATTTAAGTCCCCTCCTAGGAAAATCTTTTCACTAGTTGGAATTTCTCGTAGTAAACCATCCATCTCCTCCCAAAATTGGCTCCTGACACTTTCATCTAATAATCCTGCTTGGGGAGCATCTGTACTAATGATATGAATTATGTCTTCCTCTAACACTAGTTTAATTGCTATAATTCTATCACACAGTCTCTTTACCCTGACAATTTTATCTTTCAAATCCTTATCTACAACTATACCCACTCCATTTCTTGTGTTCTTTCCTGCATAAAAAAGTTTATAACCATCAACGAGCTCCATAACTTTTTCCCCCTTCCAATTTGTCTCCTATAGACAGACCACTAATTCTTCTTCTTTTCATAACTTCGACTAACTCCATACTCTTGCCTGTCAAGGTTCCTATATTCCAAGTAGCAAGTAGAATCTTCCTCTTCTTCTACTGCTGGACTAACTTCTTTAGCTGCACTCGTCTAGAATAGTGCAGTAGCCCTTGCCCACTTTCCGCTGCAACTGGGTGACGCTACAATGAGTCGCTTAAAGCGGGGAACGCCCTTGACTGGCAGTAAAAACATCGACGGAGTTATCCCCTGCCCTTCTCTCTCTAGTTCTATTTCTCAACTCTAAATTATAATGACAATACACCAGTTTGTTGAGCTTTTGCATGGTTAGCCTATTCTTGGGCTTCGTGTGAATCAAGGAGAAAGTGCTCCAATTTCTTTCACAATTTGATGAAGACATAGTTTGGCTAAGGATTGGAATAGCCGCTTTCTTTAGATGTGGAGCACTCTCTCGAAAATTCTCCCATCAATCAGTTGAAATGCAAAATAATTAAAGAAAATTAGAAACTCGTACTCCTGCAGACCGCAGTTGCAAAAAATAAATTAAGACTATTAGGTGGGTTTTTTTATTCACACCAGGTGGATATTTTCCAATTGCTCATTGTACAAGAGGGTCAGCAAAAGTCCCTTTCCTATGTGTATAAATAGAAATGTGCAATATGAAAATTAAAAATAAATAAGTACACCATACATGTGTAACTTATCTAAGATATATTTAAAAGATTAAAAAAATTTCTTAACTCACTCACATGTATAGCGGCAATTTGATCATCTTCAGCCAAATTTTTTTTCAAGACCTCCCTTAATCCTACTCGCAAATCCGTATCTATTGCTTCGGTGTGTTGTTGGGCATTGCGATAATAGAACTTGGAGTTTAAGAAATAACCTACATTGAAAAAAAGTAGAATGTGTAATAAGCCAATAACTAGATGAGTTAAAAAATAAAGTATCAAGCAATTAGTTGAAGAATTACACTAATTACCCGCAACATGCAATAGGTGGCGCAATTGATTGTTCTCCTAGGCATCAATAATTTTTATGTATTCGTCATGATATCTGCAATTTTCTGTAATGACTTTCTTTGCCTCATCCATTGCCTCATAGATGTACCCTATTGTCGGCTTATCATTACCATCTACAAGCGGCAACACTTTCACTAAAGGCTCATAGCTATGATGCCCAGATACAGATATGGATACAAACATTGATATGGGGAATCGGGGATACGATTCCTCACTTTTGAAATTCTATGACGGATACGGATACGGATACAGGTGTCCTAATTTCTTCTTTAGATCACTTTCGAATAAATGAAATTATCATTGTTTTCGTCCCTTTTTATGATTTTTTATGGAGAGAAGTAAAAATATTAAAAGAACCATATGAAATCAAAGACTTCATAAGTAGGGTATGTTAAACTTTTTCCTTAGAAGTATCGATGCAGTATCAGGTACCAATACAAGTGTCGTATCGGTCTGATACGGATATGTTGGGCTTGTACAAGTATCTGGGTATCATACACTCATAGACCAATATCTTTTCTACTTTGGCCCAAAATTTATTATTTCATATTAAATTTGGGACATTGAACTCCAGACCACTTGTTGCGTTGCCCCTTTTCGACCGAAGCCATTCTTCTTATGAAAACATCTGAATAAGCTCTATTCTAAATCTCATAAGGCTTTCCATAGCAATGAAATTGGTAGCAAATCTAGTGGAACCTGGACGCACCAATGCGTGGTTGTTTGTATATTTCTTCATCAAGCTTAGTAGCCATGAATGCTCGTATATAAATCTTGTAATGCCTCTGCATGCATTGATCATTGAAGCCACATTTTTTCTCTTAGCAATTTCTTCCATAATAAGGTTTATGCAATGTATTGCACATGGGGTCCAAAATAACTTCTTCCTTTTCTCCATTAACACATTTTCTTGGTTGCCTTAAAATTGGCACCTTTATCTATAACAATTTGTATAATGTTCTCCTTTGCAACACTATCTATAACTTTATCCATAAGACTAATATATATATATATATATATATATGTTGGTGTCTTCGGATGCATTAACGGACTTCACAAAGATGGTCCCAACAACAAAATTCACCAAGAAGTTTATTAATTGTGTTTGGGTGCTGCTCGTCCACTTGTCACATATAATGGTGACCCCATTTTGCTGCCACATGGGTCTAAATGTCTCCACCTAAGCCTTTATCTCTTTAAACCTATGATGCACGGATACTTCAAAATGGGCAACGTATCGTGTCATATCGTATCCGATACTTCACTCTTTACGTGTAAAATCCATGTCCCTGCCGTGTACATGGCGTGTCTTGATCGTATCCATGCCGTAGCTGGGCATCATAGCTTTAAACTCTTCTTCAAGGAATTTGGTGCCTACATCATATACAGAGGGCGCCTTTATACCCTGCCCAACTTCGGTCATAACATCAAGAATGGTTTGAAAATAAAGAGTATACTGTTGTAAGGGGTATGTTCTTATGAATTAGTCATTTTTCTATGACTTTGGCTCATGATAGATCGGAATGGAGAAACAAAATTCATGTAATTGACCCCAATATACTTGGGACAAAACTTTGATGATGATGATGTGTTTTTTTTTTTTTTTTTTTTTTTTTTTTTTTTTGAATGGTGGTGGTGATATACTTTCTTTACATTGGACCACAAAGCTTAGGCTATTGTGTAGGTGCAAAGGGTCAAAGATACATGGGGCTCAACAAAACTCAGAATCCAACTGATGAATTTAGCATTATTTGCTTTCCGGTTTGTGACGTATTTTGTGTCATCAGGTTTTTTAATAGATCCATCTACATAGACCTATAATTCTTTGCCTTCCACGAAATCGCAAAATTGGAATTCCCAAAGAAAATAATTTTTTCCATTATATTTCATTGACAAAATCTCGTTGTGTAAAATTAGATTTACACATCTGGTCAGTTAATTTTCTTTAATTGCATAAAAAAAAAATGCCTCCTAAGAAGCTTTTAGAAGCGGGGTCTTCATCCACGTTCATGGAGGAATTGACTGGAACTGTTGCGGAATTATCTGGAATTGTTGCTCAATTATCCGTAACGGTCGATCAACTCCAAGAAACTCTTGTGAAGATGGTTACCAGAGTTACAAATTTTGAAAACAATTAGCGTGTGAATAACTATGGAGGTGATGGAGGAAATATTTAGAATCAAAGAGATCAACCAACAAACAGTGTTTATTTATTTATTTATTTTTTTATAACAAACATTGTTTATTGAGATTTAGGAATTAAACTCATTCCCGAACATGATGGAAAACTAAAACCAAATGAATTTATAGATTGGTTAGTGTACATCGAAAATATTTTCTCACATAAGCCACTGACTGAGGCCCATAAAGTGACCCTGGTGGCCACTCGATTTCGCAATTATGCTACGATTTGGTGGGTCGAGTTGGAAAAAAAAAAGGAGGAACCAAAACATAGATCCCATTGAGACGTGGATTGGAATGAAAAATCTTTTGAAACAAAAGCTCCTCCCGGTCAATTACTCAAGCAAGCTTTCGAGATTTAAAACAAGGATCTAGGTTAGTTGTTGAGTATTCTGAAGAGTTTATGACAATGCAAGCTCGTTATGGTTTAAATGAGGGCAATGATATTTTAGTTGATCGATATGTTCATAGGTTGAGAACAAACATCTCACATATACTTGCATTAAAAAATCTTGATACTGGTGATGAGATCATCCAACATGCCATCAAGGTCGAAGACATTGCAAATTATCAAGCCCGCAAATTTAGTGCATCTAAATGGACTGCACAAAGGACCCCATCAATGCAAGATTCTAAACCAAGTGGTATTTCCTTGGAAAAGGTTTTCACCAAGCACCAAGCTTGAAGGCCAGAATAGGATCATATGTTTTCATTGTAAACAACAAGGGCATCGATCGTTTGAATGTCCTAAACGCATAAACCTCATTGAAAATGACGGTGATGTGAAGGACACACCAGATGACCCTAAAAGGAAAGAGACCGAGACTGAGGAATTGAAGATCGTTGGTCTCTATGATGGTGACACTCTCATGGTCCTCAACGAGGCTACCCCAACTCTTGAGGAGAAATGGTTGCGGAAAAATATTTCTCATTCAACAAGTATGGTACATGGGCATACTTGCACAATGCATAGTTGTGATTGATGGTGGAAGTTGTGAAAACATTATATCTCAATCTCACGTGGATTGCTTAAAGCTAGAGGCTCGAAAGCATTATCATCCCTATTTTGTCCAGTGGCTTATGACATGTGACGAAGTCCAAGTTGGACATACATGCCAAGTTACTTTCGCAATTAGTGAAGATTATAAAGATACAGTGTGGTGTGATGTGCTACTTATGAATAGTGGTAATATACTATTGGAAAGACTATGGATGTGCGGCAAGAATGGAACTCATGGCATGCGCAACAATACTTATATGTTTGCTCACAAAGGAAAGGAAGTCAGTCCATCCTATGAAGCCGACACTGCCAAAGAAAGGATTAAGTACACCATGTCTACAGAGGCAATATGAAGGAGACCTAAGTTCGAGGACATATTCTTCTTTCAACATGGGAGGAATGATGCAGAATAGATAGGCCACAAGTCGTCCACCCAAGATAGTTTAGGAATATATATTTTTTATATTTTCCTAATTATTTGTTAGTAGGTTTCTAATTTTATTTTATAGTTGTTATTAGGATAAGTTTCTAAAATTGCTTAGTTTTCTGGTTTGATTAGGTTTTCTTAGCCCCTAAGTTTGCTTTTCTTATTTATATTGCATTGTAGAGATCTATTTCTTAGACTTGATTAATAGAATTTGAATTGGCGTTATCACCTTTGAGGTGCATCCTTGTTGATTGTCCTTGCGGAGGCGTCGTGATAGTGTCTGCGGACACGTGCTTCGACACTCTCCTGCAAGCCCTAACCCTAGGGCCTGCATCACATCCGTGGCAGTATGCATTGATGGGGAGTCAAATATAACCTTTCCAGAGAAAAATGGTTATTGATCATTTCTGGATGTGCTGAGTCCATGTACTGTCCATTGATTGATCTGGATGTTCTTGATGGGAGTGTTAGAATATGTTCATTGTACAATAGAACCCAGGATGACTAATGTGGATGTTAGAATATTTCTCATTTTACAATATTTGAATCATGAGAGCAAAATATGTTGCTTTAGTGGAAAATAATAGTGGGAGGTTAGGGGTTTGAATCCATATACTTAAATATGTTTCATTTCAATTTTTTATATAAATCTTGATTATTTTTCACCTGAAGTAGCCAACTTGGAAAATCTAGGCATGGCCCTCTTTTTGGACATACTCGGGTCGGTCCATTTGGGTCCATACTCGAAGACCATGTACCTGAGTGATATATAAAATAATATATTTTTATATGAAATTATATTAATAAATATAATATTAAATTTATATACAGCAATGAAACTTCAATAGATTGGTAGCACAGGCGGTTGCTGTCCATCACTCCATCTGGTAAGCGAACTGGTCTTAGGTGTTAGTCCTGTGCGAATCCACATCATATTGCATGTCTTCAGTCTATCAAGAAGTCGAGTCGAAAATTACTAATCATTAGAAAAAAAAAAAAAAAAAAAAAGAAGAAAGAAGAAGAAGAAGAAGAAGAAGTCGAGTCGAGCCTGGACTTGGTTCTGCATCCAGTCTGATCCATTGAGGTCGGGTACAGGTCAGCTTATGCATCACAGAGAGTAACATTTAGCTTCTGGTCCTTGGTCTGGAACTTGATTGGGTCTAATGATCTTTTCAATGATTGACAAAATGGCCATTTGTTGTATGTATTTGGTGGTCCTGCTTATCGGATCTGAATGTGTTGTGCTGACGTGTTTGGTCTCTCAGCCACACGATCAGAGTGATGCACAGGCTTGCATTTATACCCATTTAACATAAACTTTTTTGAAAGTGTTAATTATGCATGTGGAATCTAGGAACTAGAAACATCAAATTAATTCTGCAGTTGATCTCATGTTAGGGATTAAAATGGGTTGGGGTAGACCTAAACCTGCCTCCACTCACACTTGCCTTGCCTCCTATCCAAGCCAACCTGGGACGGGTTTATGAAATATGATACCAGATCCACCTCATAACACATACGAGTTGAGTTTGGTTTTGTACCTATTATCTTTTATTATTAAGCTCAAGATATTAAAATATAACATCTTCATTTGCGAACCAAAAGTTTAATGGTTAACAGTCCATTCGGATTGGTACACAGTCGATCCTACGGTCTAGTAAATTCGGATCTAACCGAAAGTTAGTGGACATGTGCAATTTAGGGGGGGTCGTGTGTTTGGTCCATTTGGATGGACCAAGGGTGGGCCCCACAAGCGTGAGCTTACTTAGGAGAGCCTTGGCATATATATATATATATATATATATATATGGATAATATTCAGGTGGGAACTGTTCTCACATATTATGTGAGAAATTTTTTGTGGGGCCATTGTGGGCTCCATTTGGGGATGGGACCAGGGGGGATGGAAAGATCTATGTGAGACCACCCCAAGTCTCAAGTTTGACCCCAAACCCATGCCCCTAACCCCTTCATCCGTAGCCCACAAGTTTAATGGGTTCATATTCAAAAAAATATTCAACCCTCGATCCAACGGTTCAGTCCATTGGGATGTGTGCCAATCCTTGGAATTAGTGACTATAAGGGTTCCTTATTGGTTGCTAGGTTTGGATGGATTGCTAGTTGGGCCCCGTAAAAAAGTTCTCATATAATTGGTGAGAACTAGTTCTCACTTGAATATTTCTGTGTTATATATATATATATATATATATAACCACCAAGGAGGACTTGAACCTGCAATCAGCACTCCCACTTTTTTAGAAGCCCAATACTAACTGCTGTAAGATAGTGTGTATGTGATTCTAACAGATATGTAAGCCAAGTCTGAACTCGTCCCAAAACTGACTCAGGTCAAAATCTATAAACCCATACTGCCCCCCAAAATCCCAAAAAACCACTATTAGGTCACCCGTTTAACCTGACCCGCGTCCTAGTCTCACGAGTAGTTTGTGAACTTGTCATCGTGGGGAAGATTTGACATTCCAAGGACGCTTTGTTGCCTCTTTGCTGGAGTACCATAATCCCTT
This sequence comes from Camphora micrantha, assembly GCA_003546025.1. Taxonomy (NCBI): domain Eukaryota; kingdom Viridiplantae; phylum Streptophyta; class Magnoliopsida; order Laurales; family Lauraceae; genus Camphora; species Camphora micrantha. The sequence goes on from QPKB01000001.1 coordinate 54,040,666, forward strand.
TGTTCAGGCTTTGATTATGGTTCATATTTTTGGAGTAGAGGCAAATTTTATTCCCTTCTGAATTTGTACATTTTTTTGTACGGTTGTGCACTGTGCTGTTAATGGCAGGAGGAACCTAGGTGCTGTCCTGCCTCAAGATTTGAGTCTGATTTACAGGCCTGTGTTTATCCCCTCACATAAACTTTTCTGAAAGTACTGCTTATTCATGGCCTGTGTTTATCCCCTCACTTAAACTTTTCTGGAAGTACTGCTTATGCAGGTGGAACTAGAAAGTGGAAACATAAAATTAACTCTGTGATTTGTCATTGGTAGTTTGTGAACATGTTATGACTGGGGAAGCTTGATGTTCCTAGGACACTGTTGCTTCTTTGCGTAGCCAAATCCTTTATTATTTGGGCTTTGATTACGGTTCCTAAAATATCTTTGCTTCCTGGGGCTTGTTTATAGCTTTCTTTGATAAGTACTAAAAATAAATAAATAAAATAAAAATACAAAGAAAGAAAAAAAAAAAAAGTAGAAGAAAAAGGGAGAAAAGAAAGGGGAAAAGAGATTTCATAGTACACAAGTAGTAGTTCCAGTATGTCCGGCCTATGACACCTGATTCCTTGAATTACTTCATTAAAAGCCGTTGGTAGAAGTGATAAAGTATGCCCTTGTATCAAAGAACTGCTTATGTGCTTGTTTTGTTGGTTATTGCAAGGGACATTTAGTGACTAAATTTCATTGATCTCAATACTTTATTTTATTATTTAGATATAAGTTACTTCTCAAAAGAAATATTTGGAGATCAAGAGCCTGTGGCACAACAGAAGGTGCTCACTATTGCAACTTTGAGGTTGTGGGTTCAAGTCGTGTCATCACTAACAAAAAATAATTATAGTAATAAAAAAAAACTCATCGAGCCAAACTCTGATCACTGGGAAAGGCTAAGATGATGATGATGATAATACCATTAAAGAAAGATGTTGGTGATAATTATTGTAAATTGGTAAGGTACTTGCATTTTAGTATTAAAATACTCTAAATTGGCCAGTATGAACTCATTGTTTACTTATCGGCTTTATTCAATTTGGTACTGTGTGGTAGATGTTTAGTTCTTCCATTCAAATTTTGGTTATTATCATTAAAAGTCTTTTTGGTTTAAAACTAGTCTTATATCATTTGAATGTGCTGACAGCATAAAGAATGTAAATAAACAATTAATCTTTAAAGGAAACCATAATATTGGAAGGACAAGAGTATGATACCCAGATACTTGTATGCATCAAGCATGCTGATATCAATAGGGTGTGCTGCTGATGGTGTTAGGTGTTACTGGATGCTTCATGTGTACTTGCAGGATAGCAGGGGTATGTTTTCTATACTACATTACTTCCAGGTTACTTCTAATGTATTACATGTTTTTATTGGACTTTCCCTTCCACTATTTCCTTACACGCTGATACTGTTTGGGAGGCAGTTTTTGATTTTATCATATGCCAAAACCCATCTCAAATGGTCTTCTTTTTCACCGGAACCATTCATAGGTTTCCTCTCATGTTCTCATTCCTAATTCTATCCTTGTAACTCCACTTGCTCATCTTAGTGTATGCATCTTATATGTACTTGAGTTTCTGGTCATCATTTCTTCATCCCTCAGCATTCAGCTCAATATATGTCCTAATATTTGGTGGCACAACACCCCCCCTTTATTCCACCACGTGTATGATCTCCCTAGGTAAGTGGTTTCACACTAGCACAAATCTTTAATTGTTCTCTCCCAGAAAATGAGAAAAGGAAATCTAATGAGGGGAGGCTTGCACATGCAACTGTGTTCGCCCTCTTGGGGTGCAACTAATCCCCTTAGAGCATGCATTATCAACTCCCAACTTCGACTCCAATTCGAGTGATCCTTGCTGTTGAATTTTAATGCCTTATTTTGGCATCATTAGTCTTTTGGGCCTTGAAAATTAAATTCATGGTGTGATATTTATTTGACCGATTTTCAGGCCATCCCTTATCCATGCACAGGACTCTGTAGCATAATGAGGAACTCCCTTGGGTGCTCTCTGTAGTAATACACTAATACATTCATATTTTGTATGTTTGCCCACATGTCTCTCTATTTGCCTTTATGTGTGGGACCATGCTGTTTTCTGCACTACGATCCGCACTAATTGCAGATATATTCTATGAATGCATTTTATATGTTTTTTTTTTCCGGGATTGAAAGCTGAGTTTCATGAATGCAAAGAAAGAAAATACAGAGTGTTTCCTAACTTTGCCTTGTTCTGAGACTGCTGACTCACTTGCAATTTGTCATTTTTTCCCCTTATGCAGGTCTGCGAAAAGGAAATCATATCCGACATGGAATATTTAAATGAAATTCTCTTGAAGGGCATGAGAAGCTGTTGACAGCAGATGCTGCCCTCAATAATGTCTACAAAGTGATGGGGTTCCTGCGGTGATGAGGAGAATCGATGCCGCACCAATGGAAAAGGTCAGTAGGAAAGCAACCTTAAAGACATCTTTTGGATTTATCTTTTGATTTATCTTTTAGATGACGTTCTTGATAAAAGTCCCTCATCAAGAATGTTCTGCAGGAGTTAATTTAGTCTTTGTTACCACATTGACCTCGGCACTGCCACATTCTTTTGCATTGCTGTGGACTGCCATTGTGTGCGTGCATGTGTGTGTGTGTGTGTGTGTGTGTTTTTTTTTTTTTGGCATTACTGAACTTGCAAGCTTTATTGCTGGTGTTTGATGTTACATTAATTTGTCAATTTGCAGTCTTAATCTTTGAGAGAAGAAAGTTTGATAGCACCCATGGTTTTCAGTAAAGATGGATGCCATTCTCCTGGCTCAGAGAAGCTGATAGTTCTAAACAGTCCTTTTGAGATGCAGCCCTGCAATTTCATTTTAAACTGTTGTCCGGATTATGGTTAGGCAGCTTAGATACAGCCCGTTTGAGTGGTTAAGGTTGTCTTGGATGTTAGGCAGCTAGCAATCAGTTTTAATCATATTAGCAGAATGGATGATATTGTTGTATTTGGTGTGTAAAGCTAGAAATATCAGTGGTTGGAAACTGCTATTCCAATTCATCTTACACCCAAATCAGTTTGAATCGTATTACGGCCTGTTTGTTTACATGTGTTGAGGATAAAGGGAAGATGGATGCCAAATGATGGAAAAAGTAAAAGTTAGTTGTATCTTTAAGTAAAAGGGTAGAGGTGTGTAAAAATCGTTGCTTGGAGAGTATGACCTGAAGTATAGGTGAGAGTGAGTTTAGATTAAAATTACTTGTTGCCATAAAGTTTACTGCAGAATTTATGAAAAGAGGGCATGTGGGGGTAGTAAAAGGTCAGTGGTGTCTCATCATAAGTTTACTTTTCCACTTCACTTTTTTCATCCAAACATAATGAAGTAAAAAAAAAAAAAAAAAAATCATACCACATGCCTATTTTTATATTACTTTTCACTACTGCTTGTGCTAGGGCATATTTGTTTTATGTAATTGAATTACGAGAAATTCTAGGACTTTATTTTTTCTAAATGTTTAAAAATGAAGGATCAAAGGTGAATATCTAAAACTGACCATCAAATAACTTCCTCTTTATTGAAAATTGAATCAAAGGAAGTTGAGAAATGAATACCAATCAATCACCCTACTAATTTCAATTCTAAGAAAGTCAAATTCCATCTATATGACCACTTTTTATCTTTCACCCTTCACATCTTTAATAATTTTTTGGTTGAGCTCATTTGACCATGGAATACTATATTCCTATGTGTTTTACGCAGCAGACAATCGGCCCTAAAAATAAAAGCTCTAGGCTTTAGAAAACGTTTAATTGCACAAAAGCATCAAGATGGATATGTGGGAATAACTGAATAAATACAGATTCCATACAGTGGATTATTGGGTGCACATGAATCGAGTACCCAATCTTCTAATGGAGAGGACTGATGCTGTTAATTCAGATCAAAACCTGTTCCAGGACCCATAAAGTAATTAAATGTTGCGTGTGGAAACCCAGATTGGATGTGAATCCCGATTAAGGATCCTAAATAAATAAATTGAAGTGGACCTCATTGTAATGTTAGTTTGGCAGGCAACGCCAAAGAGATTTATCGATCCAGGTAGGTATTCTTATCAGCATGAGAATTGGGATAGAAAGCAGGAAGCATACAAATGTATTCGGAATTTCGGATCCCATCTCCTTTTTCACCTTTTGACAAAGCACTGGATGTGACCAAAAGCATTAGAAGAGGAGAAAACTGCTGCTCACCTTACCCTTGTTGGTGGGGGATGGCATGGAATAAAGGGTGCAACCTCTTCCATTTGCATATTCTCCCCCCCTCCCCTTTTTTTTAACCTCATTATGCTATTATACACATGACAGAAAAGGGCATGATATAGACTGTTCACTTTCAAAGAAAAAAAAAATAAAATAAAATAATACTCGGATAGTTCGAGGAACCGAAATCTCCCATCAAATCATTCGAGAGAACCCGATACCTCCTATTTTATTACTCAATCAATCCTGGAAATATTCTTGGAAGGTTACAAGATGGGGTGTTTGCTTTTGTTCTCACTCACAGTGACCTACCCAGAAAGGTATATCTGCCCAGAAAGGTATATTTGCAAACAATATACACCTACATCAGATCATCCTACCAAGAAAAAAAAATATAAAATCAATTGGGACCCTTCACCTAAGCACATATTCTATGCATCTTCCATGAACAGAAATACAGGGCACGCATATAGATGATTGTTGATAGGGAATCTACATTATTATTGTAGGAGGAATGGTCCCTTGTGGAAAGACAAGTGTCGTCACTCCCACGACTGAGAATAGAAACCCCATTTTATCATGTTTGTTTCAACGGCCAATGGTTGCAACGATAAAAAAAAAAAAAACTATATTTTCCATGTTTTCTGTGGTATCACATCCAAACAGTTTGAAAGTGAATCTTGAATTTATGGAAGTTGGGGGCCGTCTTGAGCATCTTTTGGTTCTCTCTATGGAAAGTTCCTTTTTTTAGGATGGGTTTTCTAGTAGAAGTTTGTTGGTGTGCTGGGGAAAAGAAAAGGTCTATTGGTAGATTTTCAGTAAGAATTTTTTTTTTTTTTTTTTTTTTAACTTTTATCCAGTGAAATATGTTTTCTCCTGTTTGGATATTCTCCTCTAAACCGACTTTGGAAGAAATTAGGAAAAAAACTTCGACATCGAAATTAATTAGTTGTTGTTTCTCATTTATCAAATATTTTTAAAATTATTTGCTCTTACGTAGTTTCTCCATTCAAATCTACAGTAAATAATTGCTAATAGACAAAATTCGTGATTTCCATCATTTTGTTTTGTTTTTGGGAAAAATTCAAAAATTATCCTGAAGTTTTTGCTAGTTTTGAGAAAAGGGGCTCAAGAATTGCTTATTAAAAAAAAAAAAATTTTGAGAAGTTTTTCAGTCTTCTTTGAAATAGATTCTTTCTACTAATCAACCCCCATTTTTTCCCCAATTTTTTTTTTTTTTTTATAATGATGCAAGTGCATTTTTTTTTCTTTTTATAATGATCACATGTGGTTATACCTTATATTTCAAATTAACGTGCCACACCTACTAATATTATCACACTATTATTGAAGCCTTGTTCCATCCATCTACTCATCTACGTTTATGGTCGTGTATTTGTCTCTCACAAGTCAGCTACCTATCTTGATTAGCATATAACTCGAGTTTAAGCTTGAGCCTAGTCAAGTTGAGTTGAACTAACTTGCTAAATAAAGTAATTCTTCTCAAGGCTAGTGTTTAACACTATGGCTTGATCAACTGCGAATTTCTAGGTTTCATAACTTCAACAACAGAGTACTGTTTTTCTATCTTCAAACAGTAAGTGCATTTACATTTCTATATTACATTCTGTAATTCTGTTTTTTGTTGTTGTACTGTTTCACTGTACTACAACTTGTTTCCTAAATACTGAACTACTTTTGTATGTACTCGAAACAACAATCTTAAGACAAAATTTCCAATTTTTTTGAATACATTCTGTTCTCAATTTTACTTCAATATTTCGGGTTTTAGTTTTGCTCAGTTTTACTACTGGTTTCTAGTTCTTTTGTTTCTAAAACTAGTAGTGTATAACTAATCAGTTTCTTTTATTATATACTAGTAAGCAGAACTTCAGTTTTTGTTCTGTAAATTACTTTCTGTTTGCCTCAGTATACACTAACCAATAATTGGTTACCATATAGTCTGAGTTCTGTTTAAGTATTGTTACTTTAAACTCTATAGTTACTCTATATTTTTATTTAAAGTGATTTATGTTATGTTAAACAGTAATAAGTATTGAGAAGAATAGTCCAGTCAGTACCCCTGCCCTTGTTATGGTGTGGGGAGAAACCTAAAAAGTTTAATGGTACTGAGTTTAAGAGATGACAAAAAAAAAAAAAAAAAAAAAATGTTGTTCTATCTCACTACCTTGAATTTGGCAAGGTTCCTCCATGAAGAAGCTCCTGCTCTAAAAGAAGGCGAGATAGACAAGCAAGTAGTTGTTGCTATAGAAGCCTGGAAGCATGCTAACTTTCTCTGTCAAAATTACATTCTCAATAGACTAGACAACACATTATATAATGTGTATTGTTAATTAAAGACTGCTAAGGAATTATGGAACTCACTTGATAAAAAGTACAAGACTGAAGATGCTGGAATGAAGAAATTTGTTGTTGGCAGATTCCTTGACTACAAGATGATTGATTCCAAAGCAGTGACCAATCAAGTTCAGGAACTTTATGAAATTCATGCAGAAGGAATGTCCCTTAGTAAGGCTTTCCAAGTGGCAGCAATCATTGAGAAATTGCTACCACTTAGGAAGGATTTTAAGAACTACCTTAAGCATAAACGAAAGGAGATGAAACTTAAACACTTGATTGTTAGATTGAGGATAGAGGAAGACAATCGTGCATATGAAAATAAAACAGGAAAAACCTTCACTGAAGTTAAGGCAAATGTGGTGGAACATGGGTAGAATTCCAAGAAGAGAAAGAACCCTTCCAATAGTCCAAAATAAGGTCCCAATGACAACAAGAAGTTCAAAGGGAATTGTTATATGTACAATAAACCAGGCCACCATACTAAGAACTGTCGTAAGCACAAGGACCTAGGCAATACAAGTAAGAAAGCAGCGCAGGCCAACATGACAGAATTGGAGACTCTCTCCATTGATGTTTCAGACATCAATCTTTCTACTGTGGTCTCAGAAGTCAATCTGGTTGGCAACACTAGAGAATGGTGGGTGGACACTGGGGCTACTCGACATGTCTAATCTAACAAAGAGATGTTCTCCACTTATCATACTTCAAACGGAGAAAAACTCTTCATGACCAACTCTGCCACTTCTAAGGTTGAAGGCCAAGGACAGGTGGTATTGAAAATGACTTCTTGAAAAAAATTCACCCTCAACAATGTGCTGCATGTACCTGATATTCGTAATAATCTAGTATCAGGCTCACTTCTGAGTAAGAAGGGTCTCAAACTAGTATTTGAGTCAGACAAGTTTGTATTAACTAAGTCTGGGACGTACGTGGGAAAATGGTATATGAGCGATGGGCTCTTTAAAATAAATATGACGATTGTACCTAATAAGAAAAGCTCTTCTGCTTATATGCTTAAGTCTTCTAATGTGTGGCATGGTAGATTATGTCATGTTAACTATGATGCTTTGTATAGATTAGTTAATATGGAATGTTTGCTTAAATGCAGTTTTGATTCAAATATCAAATGTGAAACATGTCTAGAAGTTAAACTTACTAGAACTTCCTTTCATTCATGATGCAACCAGACAAAAGACTAGGACCCGCAGGCCCCCCTGATGGACCCGCTTGATGGGATCCACATGATCTCTGATTTGGCGGAGATCCCTATTATATCTAAATTAGTAATATTAATTAGTTGCTAATATGAAATGCTTTCTAACTTCTATTTAGGGTAGGATTAGATATTTCCTTATTTATGACTTTACTACTTTATTTATACAGAAGATCTTATTGTAATGAAGATGCATATTCAATCAATAACAATCGTGAGTTATTCTTCTGGAGTGTAAGGTTTTGAGTGCTGCTTTGCGTGGAATCCCTTTGTTGGATTCGATTAACCTCATCTGAGAGGTTGTTCTAGTCGATCGAAGGTCCGGGGCTACGCCAAATTGGTATCAAAGACCAGATCCAGTTGTCGGAGAAACAATAGTCTTCCTCAGATTCTATCTACCATTTCCCTCTTCCCTTCCCCATCTCCTCTCTTTGTGCCAACGTTCTACTAAACCCTAAGCCAACCAAACAGACCATCAAAACTCCTTCCACCACGCCTAGCACTACAGAAACCCACATCCCTAAACCCTCTATTTCAAAAACACCTCTGCGGCCCCTACCCAACTACTGAACCACTCCCAGAACCCAACTTCCTGTTGCCAAACCCATCCCTAATCCACCTATCGATACCCTAAGGCCCAACTCCCAAACCCAACCCACCATCCATTAGAACTCCGTTTCAAACCTCATCCCCAAACCAAAAAAAAAAAAATCCCGAACCCTAATTCCCTAATCCGAAACCCTAGCATACCCCCTTCATCTCCTAGCGACATCACTCCCCGCCCAGCAGTCGCCCAGACTCTTCGTCGGAATTCCCCACACCAGAGAACAAAAGAGAGAGAGAGAGAGAGAGAGGATGCAGTAGCAACTAAAGGAGATCTGAACTAGAAGGCGTACCTAGCACCTGACGAGAACTCCAGCAACGTCTTCATCTCCATTGTAAGCGCAGCACGCAGAGACACAATCCCGCAACGCCACTGATCTTCACATCCACTGCGACCACTCCATCTTCATCGCAGCACGCAGAAAAGACCGCATCACCATCGCTCTCCGTTCTTCCCGGTTCGTCATCGCCATCGCTCCTCCGTTCTTCTCTGAGTTGAAGGTAAACAGAACCCCTTCTTCTTCTTTTATTTTTCCCTGTGCACAAAACCCGATGAAAGCACTTTTCCCTTCACACATGTGTTCTGTGTGAAAACTGAACTGGGCCTGCCTTTAGTCTGGGCCCGATTTGAGTCCAGACTTGACCCAGCCCACTTAAAAAAAATAAAAAATTCTAGCCATGCCTAGAAGAGGTGACAATCTCAGTCATTGGCTCACGGACAAGGAACGTGATGAACAATTATTCAAATTGGGCCAAGATATGGACGAAGTAATGGGCCGTCTACTTATAGTAGAGACTGCACTTATTGAATTGCAAAATACACAGTTGGTTGCAAAGGAAGGGTTGTCCACTACCGCACAAATAGTCACACCCATCCAAACAAAAAGGCTTGAGCAACGTGAGTCCATGCGTGACTTTGTACAACGTCTCATCGTTGGACGAGATACCCAGGATTACATGGTTGCACAACGCACTGATGATATCACGAAGAAAGTTAAAATTGATGTTGCTGATTTCTCTAGAGGTGTCAGTCCGAAAGTTTTTGTTGATTGGCTTAATTCCCTGGAAGACTATTTTGCTTGGTATAAATGAATGATGAACAACGGATAGCCTTTACAAAGGTTAAACTTAAGGGTCCTGCTAGAATCTGGTGGTATGGTGTTGAAACTAATGAACTTGCTTTGGGACAGCCCATTACCAGATGGGTCAATATGAAAGAAAGGCTCAAGAGCAATTTCCTTCCTTCTGATTACATTGATACACTGCACCAAGAGTATCTTACTCTCCAGCAAAGCAATCTATCTGTGGAAGAATATACAAACAAATTTCGCGAATATATTGTTTGTTGTAATTTGAAAACAGATGATCGCCTTAATATCACTTGATAAAGAGATGGATTGCGCAATGATATCAGACGAAAAGTTGCTGTGTTTGATTACACTAGAGTTGATAAGGTATTTTGTAAAGCCTAAAAGCTCAGCATGAACTCCAGTTGCAGAGACGCAACACTTTTCAAGTCGGGGAGTCTTCCACTAGAAGAGGACCTGAACCTACTTTTAACCGTACTCAGACGCAAGGTTTTCGTCCTCCTCCTAAACTACTTCAGCAAGTACCATCGAGGTCACAACAAGCCATCCAGCAGAGGTAAGCTTTGCCACAGCCAAATCAGTGGGTGCAGCAGAATCAGAATGATAATCGTGCCCGCGGAAGGATAGATAAGAGAGAAATCGTTTGTCATGCTTGTAAACAAAAGGGACATTATGCAGTCGAGTGTCCCCATAGAAATTTATATGCTACTAATGAGCCAGAAGATGATGAACAATATGATGAAAAAATAGAAGTAGAGCCGTTTAATGCAGAGCCTCAAAATGAAACCACAGTAGATCAATTCCAAGATACAGAAGTTGATGACGGCACCCCACTGCTTTTCCTTGATCGTCGTCTCCTAGTAGCTGATTCAATGGAAGAAAATGATGACTGGAACCATGCATCCATTTTCCGGTCACGTGTAAATTGCAAGGGCAAGTCTTGTAACATGATCGTTGATGGTGGCAGCGCGATAAATGTTATTTCTCAAGAGGCAGTCGAGAAACTCAAGCTACCAACCGAGAAGCATCCAAGACCTTATAAAGTTGCATGGGTCAACAATTACTCCATTCTTGTCTATAAACAGTGTGTTGTCTCTTTCAGAGTCGACAATTATGAAGATACAATTCATTGTGACGTCATTCCAATGAATGTTGCACATATTCTCTTTGGACGACCATGGTTAAAGAAACTTAAGGTCATCACAGATCATGAGCACAATACTTATTCTTTCAACTGGAAAGGAGGCAAGATTAGGTTGCTTCCATTGCCTGCTAAATCTTCCTCCACATTTGATACAGCTCCAGCACTTCCTATCTTGACCATGCGGAAGTTTGAAGATGAAAGTAAAGAACAGGGTGTCATGTATGCATTGATTGCTAGGCAAGTTCTAGAAGAATCTCCTGCTACATCTATTCCGCAAGAAGCAGAGCCACTTTTGAAGAAATTTGCTGATCTAATTCTAGATGAGCTGCCTAAGGAGTTACCTCCATTACGTGACATCCAACATGCCATTGGCCTTGTCCCAGGCGCTTCCTTGCCAAATTTGCCTACATACTAGATGAGTCCTATGGAGCATACAGAATTAAGAAGGCAAGTTGAAGATCTTTTACAAAAGGGATATATCAGAGAAAGCCTCAGTCCTTGTAGAGTACCGGCACTTTTCGCTCCAAAGAAAGATGGAAGTTGGCGTATGTGCGTGGACAGTCGTGCAATCAATAAAATTACGGTAAAGTACCGCTTCCCAATCCCAAGATTAAATGATATGCTAGATTTGATGACTGGTGCATGTTTTTTCTCTAAAATTGATTTGCGAAGTGGTTATCATCAAATCCGTATAAGGCCAGGTGATGAGTGGAAAACTGTATTTAAGATCAAAGATGGTCTTTATGAATTGATGGTTATATCCTTCGGGTTAACCAATGCGCCTAATACTTTTATGTGGGTCATGACACAGTTATTGCAGCCTTATATTGGAAAGTTTGTCGTCGTTTACTTTGACAATATACTAATCTACAGCAGGACAAAAGTAGAACATCTTCAACATCTAGATACAATTTGCCAACTCCACATCTTCAACATCTGGATACAATTTGCCAACTCCTTCGCCGGGAGCGTTTCTATATTAATCTCAAGAAGTACACTTTTCTAAGTGATTCTGTTATCTTCTTGGGATATGTTGTGTCGACACAAGGAATTAAAATGGACCCTGAGAAGGTCAAAGCAATTCTGGATTGGCCAATTCCTACTACATTCACTGAAATTCGAAGCTTTCATGGTCTTGCAAACTTTTATAAGAGGTTCATTCGAAACTTCAACAGTATTATGGCTCCAGTCACAGAGTGCATGAAAAAAGGTGAATTTAAGTGGACTAGTTCTGCCACTATAGCCTTGTAAGAAATAAAGCGTAAAATCACACAGGCATCAATTTTACAAATTCCAAATTTTGACAAGGTCTTCGAAATTGCTTGTGATGTTTCAAATGTCGGCATTGGAGGTGTTCTAAGTTAAGAGAGACACCCGATTGCATTTTTCAATGAGAAACTTTCTGATGCCAAGAAAAACTACTCTTCTTATGATTTGGAACTCTATGCCGTTGTACAATCACTTCTTCATTGGAGACATTACTTGATTGGCAACGAGTTTGTTCTTTATTCAGATAATGATGCTTTGCGACATCTACATTCACAGCAAAAGATCAGTGCCAACCGTGCCAAGTAGAGAGCATATATACAGGAGTTCAGTTTCAACGTTTGCCATACAACAGGAAAAGATAACTTGATAGCTGATGCACTCAGTCGATGAAAACATTTGTTGACAACCATGACAGTTAGTGTACCAGGTTTTGACCAACTCAAGCTAGCTTATGCGGATGATCCAAACTTTGGTTCTAGCTATGCAGACCTCAGCTATGGTGATCTTGGTAAGCATCCCCATTATAACATTTTTGATGATTTCTTGTTTAAAGGTACACAACTCTGCCTCCTTGCCACATTCATTCGTGAATATGTTGTCTGAGAGTTGCATTCGGGAGGATGTAGTGGTTGCCATTTGGGACGCGATAAAACTCTTGCTCTTGTCAGCGATAGATATTATTGGCCCCGAATGAAAACTACCATTATTCGCATTTGCGAACGATGTCGGATATGCCAGCTAGTCAAAGGTAACAAGAACACTGGACTTTATCAACCTTTACATGTTCCTCATACTCCTTGGGAAGACATTAGCATAGATTTTGTGCTAGGTTTGCCAATGACTCAAAGAAAAGTTGATTCTATTTTTGTTGTCGTTGATCGCTTTTCAAATATGGCACATTTTATTCCATGTATTTTCACTAGTGATGCCTACAAGGTTGCCAAATTCTTTTTCAAAGAAATTGTGCGTCTACATGGCCTTCTAAAGACTATTGTTTTGGATCGAGACACCAAATTCATGAGTTATTTTTGGAAGACTTTATGGATGCTGTCCAATACTAAGCTAAAATTCTCTACAACTTACTATCTTTAAACTGATGGCCAAACGGAAGTGGTAAACAGAAGTCTTGGACAGTTGTTGTGATGCCCTGTTCGTGATCACATCACAACTTGGGATCAAGCATTACCTATGGCTGAGTTTGCATATAATAATTCGGTCAATAGGTCTACTGGTACTTCTCCTTTTGAAGCTGTTACAGGGGTTCGACCACGACTACCTGTTGATCTTGTCCCTTTGCCGGTAGATGCCAGAGTAAGTGCTGATGCTGAAAACTTTTTTCACTACATGCAACAAGTGCATGATGAGGTCCGCCGCCATATATCTGCTAGTAATGCTACTTATAAACAGCAAGCAGACAAGCATCATCAATTTATTGAATTTGCTGAAGGAGATATGGTCATAGTCTGTATCCGTCCAGAACGTATGCCTCCTGGAGTTTATAAAAAGTTGCATCCACGGAATGCTGGTCCATACAAGATTCTCAAAAAGATTGGCTTCAATGCTTATGTGCTTGATCTCCCATCTGATTTAGGTGTCAATTCTGCCTTCAACGTAGAGGATCTTAAACTCTACCGTGGTCATGACAATGATGGTGAAATTGAAGAGCAGACTATTGCTCTCCTTTCGAATCTCCCACCTGTCGATGAGATTGTTGATGTGCTTGATGATCAGATTGTTTCCACTTGTCAAGGAGGTTTTCAAAAGTTCTATGTCCGTTGGAAAAATCGTCCTCTTTCTGATGCTACATGAATCACTGCAACAGATTTTCAACGCTTGAATCCAGATCTTTATGAGCGTTATCAAGCAATTAACTTGTCGGAGTCGAGTTCTTTCCTCCTGATGGACCCGCTTGATGGGATCCACATGATCTCTGGTTTGGCAGAGATCCCTATCCTATCTAAATTAGTTGCTAATAGGAACTGCTTTCTAACTTCTATTGAGGGTAGGATTAAATATTTCCTTATTTATGACTTTACTACTCTATTTATACAAAAGATCTTATTGTAATGAAGATGCATATTCAATCAATAACAATCGTGAGTTATTTTTCTGGAGTGTAAGGTTTTGAGTGCTGCTTTGCGTGGAATCCCTTTGTTGGATTCGATCAACTTCATCTGAGAGGTTGATCTAGTTGATCGAAGGTCCGGGGCTACGCCAATTCAATTGAACGAACTTCTGAACCTTTTCAGTTAACTCACTCTGATATTTGTGACATAAAGTTTGTTCAAACTAAAGGTGGTAAGAAATATTTTCTTACATTCATTGATGATTGCACAAAATATTGTTATGTTTACTTACTGAGAAGTAAAGATGATGCCTTAAAAATGTTCAAACTTTATAAGAATGAGGTTGAGAATGAACTTGAGAAGAAAATTAAGGTGATAAGAAGCGATAGAGGTGATGAATACGAATCACCTTTTTGGTGAATTCTGTTCACAGCATAGTATTATACACCAAACTACTGCTCTTTATTCACCTCAGTAAAATGGTGTTGCTGAAAGGAAAAACAGAACTTTAAAAGAAATGATGAATGCTATGTTAATAAGTTCTAAATTACCTCAGAACTTGTAGGGGGATGCTATACTCTCAGTAAATTATATTCTTAACTGAATACCTCAAAAGAAAACCAATAAGACCCCCTACGAACTGTAGAAAGGCAGAATGCCTACTTACAAATACTTAAAAGTGTGGATGTATTTGGCTAAAGTGGTAGTTCCTACACCTAAAAAGGATAAAATAGGACCAAAGACAGTTGACTATGTATTCATTGGGTATGCTCATAATAGTAGTGCATATCGGTTTCTAATTCACAAGTTTGAGATTCCCGATATGGATTCTAACACTATTATTGAGTCAAGGAATGCATCATTCTTTGAACATATATTTCTTAATAAACCCTCGCAGGAATCAAATTCTCCTAAAAGAACTCATGATAATGTAGCAGTAATCAAAACCAACAAGAGATTAATGAACCTAGACGGAGTAAGAGGGCTAGAACATAAAAAATGCTTGGTCCAGATTTTCTAACATTTCTAATAGAAGATGAGCCTCAAAGCTTTAAAAAAGTGGTGTCCAGTCCCGATGCACTATATTGGAAAGAGGCAATAAATAGTAAAATTGAATCTATTTTGCAAAATAATACATGGGAACTAGTGGATCTTCCACAAGGTTGCAAAACTTTTGGGTGCAAATGGATATTCAAGTGAAAGATAAAAGCAGATGGGTCCATTGAAAAGTACAAGGACAAGCTTGTTGTTAAAGGATACAAACAAAATGAAGGTTTAGAGTATTTCAACACTTAGTTACGAGGATAACATCCATTCGAATGTTAATTGTAATTGATGTGATAAACAATTTCAAGATGCATCAAATGGATGTAAAGACGGCTTTCGTAAATGGTGAATTAGATATGGAAATATATATGGAACAACCAGAAGGGTTTAATGTTCTAGGTCAAACTAAGAAAGTTCGTCAGCTTGTAAAATCTCTGTATGGATTAAAACAAGCACCAAAGCAGTAGCATGAGAACTTTGACAGTTTGATGATGTCAAATGAATTTAGGATCAATGAATATGATAAGTGTGTATATGTCAAGAACACTAACAATGGCTGTGTAATTATTTGCCTATATGTTGATGATTTGCTCATTATGGATAGTAATGATGATATCATTCAAGTTACCAAGAGAATGTTGAACAATAAGTTTGATATGAAAGATTTAGGTGTTGCCAATGTCATACTAGGAATAAATATTTCTAAATCATCGGATGGACTGATATTATCTCAATCGCACTATTGAGAAAATACTCAAAAAATATAATCAAGATAATAGCAGTCTAGCGAAAACACTTATAGATATTAGTATCCATCTATCCAAGAATAATGGAAAACGCACATCACAATCAGAATATGTGCAAATAGCATATGATTAATAATGTAGAAGATTTTGTTGATCACATTGATCTCAAAAAGTGGCCATATTTCCGCAAGGAAACGGTGAACCAAATTGGATGTTACTGTTATGTCTCAAAATATCGAAAACTTACAATATAAGTTCAGATTTTCCTATTCCCAAAATATTTCTTAATTGGTTTACCAAAAAATATATTTCTCAACTATATTACTTTAAGCACTTTCTAAGTATTTTATTAATTTAAATTAACTTTTGCGAGCTTTTTCAAATGATATTTCTAGAAAACCCCCAAAAGTTTAAAAATCTCCCATAATATGAAATATGAAATATCTCTTTCCCAGGGAACAAAATTTGTGACAACGGCAGTATCATCACTTCCTACCACCATGTATAGTCTCTTTTTCCTAACTTATGTTCCTTCCTTCTGCTATATATAGCCATCTGGGCTGTATGTATATGTATCACTGCCACTTTCTGAGTTCCATCTCCTTTGAGAAGCACTGAAACTTCACTAAACGTCCTTCATTTCAAGTCATCTGTCTCTACTCCCTCACCAAGAATGGAGAACTCCCACATGCAACATCAGGTTGCCTACATGAAAAACTGGCTCATTGAGCAGGTTGTTCTCTTCTTCTTTTCTTTGATTATTGGTTAATGCAGTCTAATAAAAATGGACCGAACTGACTAGTCAGACCCATTCAACCATAGTTGGTGCTAGCGGCAGACCCAAGAAGATTTTCATTTAAGTGGGCAGACCGAAACAGGTAGTTGGATTTTGCGGGCATACCCAGGATTTCCATGCAGGTTTTGTGGGCTGACCCAAAATTTTCATGTTGGTTTTTGAGGCGGACCCAAAATTTTCATGTGAGTTATGGAGGCGGATCCGAGTCCAATGGTGGCGACTGCCCCATAAGCACATATGTGGATACGCTCCGTCCTGTGCCTTGGACAGTTTGGTACAACCTAAATTCATTGGACAGTAAATTATTGATCAAAATCATGAGGCAATGCTTTTCAGCAGTTTTAACTGATTTTGAATGTTTTATGATTTTTTGTGGTTATAACATCATGGCAGGACCCTGTCGAACCAACAATGGAAATGATTTGAACCTAACGATTTAGTCAACCTGTTCAACCTTGGGTTTAATTTTAAAAACATCATGCTAATATCTGTAGAATTCTCATACTGTTAAAAGGGGCCAATCCACCCCAATGCTAGTCTGGTTTCACAAATTTAAGGGCCAGTTATTCCTTCTCCTTTTGTTTATTTATTAACTTTTTTTTTTAGGTTAGTGTTACTGTTCATTCACATTTATTCCATGTTTGTGCCTTTTTGCTTCGTGGGCCTTCATATCTCGTGGACTAATATATAGGACTGTAAACGAGCTGGATTTGTGCCACATCAACAGGATGAAACCGACTTTTGAGATGCTCGTCTATAATGCCTAGTGTGTTGTGTTGTATCATATCAACTCTTCACTTTTTATGTGTAAAAGTCACGGCAAAGCATATTCATGATATGTCCTTGTCGTATCCATGACATATCTACACATCATAGATGTTCGAATTCAGCATCAACTCTATGATATGATAGATGAGTATAGATGCAGTTCGGAATCAAAGAAAAACAAAAATAAAAAACAAGGCCCATATTTTGTCTCTGGACTTGAGTGAAAATTCAACCAGTGCTTGAATCATATTTTAAATGGGCTTGTTAGAGCTAAATCTTAATCCAAATGATCTGGGTTAGAATCCAGTTCATGGGCATATTAGAATCCCACAAAGCTATGGCTGTCAAGAATCTGGATCTGAAAATTATTCTGAATCCTAAATGGGCCCACTAGAGCATGTGGGCCTGATCCGTTAAGGAATTCAGACCTCAATCAGGAGGGATCTTGGAACCAGCCCATTGGACCCAAATCCATGCTCACTGGCTTACCAGTGCATTATTCATGGGTTTGTTTACTCATGACATTAAGATTAGTATGTAAAGTATGGCTTGCTCACCTTAATAAAATGACTTGTTAACAAAGAGATGTTAAAAGGTATATCTTGTGCTAATGCAGGATTTCCTGGACGAGCAATTTCTTCAGCTGGAGGAACTGCAAGATGATGCTAACCCTAATTTTGTTGAGGAAGTTGTCACTTTGTATTTCAAGGACTCATCAAGGCTGATTGTTAACATTGATGCGGCCCTGTAAGTTCAATTAAGACAACATTGATGGAAGAAGAACAGGATTAACATAATGGGCTATATTGATTTTCCTCCAATGCAAGTCCCATGCAATGATTATTTTGAAGATTACAGTTTTTTTTTCCCCCTCAATGAGAGGACAAGTGGAATTACCCACATTAGACGTCCCATATATTTCTCTGTTTTGTTTTTTTTCCTTACATAGCATTCATTAGCAAGGAAATCTAAGCACTTAATTCTATCAGGCTCAAAGTGATAATTTGCACTTTTTAATTTGTTTGCAGGGAGAGGAATCCATTAGATTTCAACAAGCTGGATTCATACATGCATCAGTTCAAAGGAAGTTGTTCCAGGTACCATCATCATTATAAATAAAGATTAAATATAAAGAAGGAGAAATCAGATGCTCTTCACTGTATCAAGAGAATAAACAAAACTTTTACCAAAAAAGAAAAAAGAATAGAATAATTAGTTCTCGCCAGCCTGTCCAGGGCTCGAATCCTGGACATGCCAATTCATTTCTTTGTAATGTTGGCAATGAAGATAAGAGATAGTCTTGAAAAAAGGGAGAAAAAGCCTCTCTCTCTCTCTCTCTCTCTCTCTCTCTGATTTGGGGGTATTTATAGTATTAAGTCTCACTTTGCCTCATTTTATCTAAATAATAAGAACATTAAAACATTGAGCAAGACGATAACAACAACAACAATAGTAATAAGTGCAACTTCAAGGCTTTTACTTCTTTAAATGCTTGATGTTTTGAACCTTCTCTTGAACATAGGGTGCTGGCAATGGGTCAGGTCTGATCAACCTACCATGACCGTTTATTAGTTGGGTAGAAAATGTCAACTCTGAACCCTTCGAATGGATTTAGGATCTGTATAAAATCCTTTTGTCATACAAACACATCTTTAGGTCTTGTTTGTTTGCATTAAAATTTATAGAAATTGAATACATAGGGTGGTCAAACATTAATATCAAACATAAATTTTCAAAAATGAGCATCAAATATCATCTTCACCTTATGTATTAAATTCATGTATATTCTACTGCAAACAAACTGACCTAGCGATCCAATTAGGATTTTCTAGTGTCAAGAGTTTTCGGTTTTCGGTTATAAACAGTAGGGCCCACCAGTCACATATACAGATCTTGCATGTCCCCTCTTTTCAAATGCTACAACTGACAGAATTGATGGTTTTGATGCAGTATTGGTGCTAAGAAGGTGAAGAACGAGTGTTCTACATTTAAGGAATATTGTGAGCAAGGGAATAGAGATGGGTACTTGTCTTACCATTCCTATTATTCATTCTTTTTTTTTTCCTCACTTAAATAAAACTTTCTAGAGTTTCTGACATGTGCTCTTCAAACTTGTTCCATTTAGAAGTAGTTGGAATAGGATAAAAGAAGGAAAAAATGGTCCACAATTCAAATTTGGAGACAGTTTTTCTGACCATCTTCACAGCATCCAAACAGGCCAAAGGCCATATGGGACAGAAATATAAGTCATTTGGATGAGGAGAAAAGTGTTCGGGAGAAAGAAAAAAAAAAATTTCTCTAGAGAAACCACTTTTCTTTTCTCCTGTTTGTATTTCCAAGAGAGGAGAAATAACTGCCCTTCTCTCAGCTGAAAATTATCTTTTCATTACTAGAAATTACATTTATCTTATAACTACGATTCCTTTTAAAGAAACATTTAAAAAGATATTTTCTCCTACAAGGTGGGAAATCACTATTGAGAAAAGTGGAGAATGTTTACAAGGTGAAAATCCATCTCTTGATTTCTCCTCATTTCTCCATCCAGTAGAGAGATTCTCTGCTTTCTTCTTATCCATACGACCCCAAAGAGTGCATCATAGATCCACTACCATATTAAAAAGTAGAGATTCTCGGTTTTTTACTTGAGGTTTTGGTGTGAATGGTTAGCAAAAGAAACTTAATATGGGATCGAGTTAGAGTCCCACGAGGAAGGACTCGACGCTGAAATGTGCGCCGAATATTGAAAAATACTTCTGCTGCCTCTATTAACGGCAATACACCATTCACTGTACAATATTTGGACCACACTCCACTGAGCGCCATGATTGGGGAACTAGAAAAACAATCCCGGAACTTGAGATGGATGGATTGGATGGTGGATATGGGATCATACACAGTAGAAGATGCATGGTCCATGACAGCCCTGATCGGTGGTCCTACCTAAAAGATATACGCACATCTTCATTTCAAGGGGTTCATTTGATGTTTTTCTCGCATGCATGACTGCAGATGTCTGAGGACATTTCAGCAACTGAAGAAGGAGCACTCTGTTTTGAGAAAGAAGCTTGAAACTTATTTCCAGGTCTCTTCTATCCCTCTGATAGTTTGATTACATGGACATATCGAATCAATCGGGGTGGCCTGAACCGGGATTTTCATCACTTATTAATCGGGCCCTAATACTTGGGCCGGGCTTGGATTAAATGATGGAAAGCCCAAGATAAAGCCTAATACATGGCTAGACCCGGATCGTGCTCGGGATGGCCCGGCCCATGAGCACCCCATGAATAGCCCAGCCCGTCAAGCATAATTTGATTTTGATCAGCTCAAAATCAGCCTGGAACTTAAACATCCAGCACAAACCCACTGACAGTCCCACCAGCATCATCATGGGCCAGGACTTGGCTATACTTTCAATTTTGAATGGCCCAGCCTGTCAAGCCTGATTTGATCTGTTAAAAAACTGGGCCTTAACCATACAAACTTGGCTCATTGAAGTCCCTACAAGCTATCTTCATCTCTGTTGGTTTTAAATAGATTGAAGAAAGTACTCTCTTATGCTGTTGATTCTCAATGATGTTTCTCAGTTGGTAAGGCAAGCTGGGCCTCTCCACGCAGCATCTCGCCCCAAGTAACTGGCCGGACAACGACCGAACGTACGTCGTCGTACGGAACTGATGCAGCCATGGTAGAATAGTTTTTAATTGTATTCCATAATCAAGCGAAGGGAGAGAGCTTTGTAGATCTCCCAATTCCCATGTCTAAGTGCTTTATTATGTTTTTTTTTTGGTAAATGTCTAAGTGCTTTATGTTGTAATATGGATTATACATGAGCTGTTATAACTTACCTATGGGTTGTGATGGATTGTATTTATGGTTGGTTTGGTAGTAGGAACTGTGCAGTTTCTGGCAAATTCATGGTCATAAGAATGTGGTCCCAAAAAAAAAAAAAGAGTGTGGTCCCATTTTCCAGGCCAGTTAACGGCTGCGATTGTGACAATAAATGCCAGGGGGGACCCTTCTAAAATTCATACTGAGAAAGCATGTTCTCCTCTTGCAGTGGCACTCGACCAAGTTATACTCCAATTGGAGTTGGCCCACCTTTAAAAGAAAATTCTTTCATTCTAGGTTCTGAGTTTAATTATGTATTTCACGTGTGGTTATTTTAACAATAACACAATTCTGATTGCAGTGAAGTTCAGCCTAGTGCCAACACGGAAGGGGAGTATATGGTTTTAAGCGGTTTTCATTTTAAGAAGATAATCCATTTTATTTAAAATTGAATTGGTTTCACTTAAATAGAGAGGATTTTGATTTACTACGGGAGGGGTATGAACACAAGATTCCTCTCTCCCTTGAGAACCAAAAGCCCATGGAGTGTGAAATCCTCTTGTCGCGCTCGCACATACAAATGCTTAATCTGAACAGTGGAGATCCCCACCCAATAGGTAGAGAATTGAGAAAACTTGGGCAAAGACTTCACTTTGACAAAATCAACTTGTTTCTATAATAGTGAATTTATTTTTGTTTTGCTGGAAGGTAAATTAGAATTAAGGGAGGGAAGAATGTATATGTGCAGAATGACTCCAAAAAGCCAGAAGGCTGAAATTACAAGCTCAAAAGGAGTCAAAAAGAACATGTACAGGTATAAAACTGATGAGAAAAACCAAAAAAAGAAAAAAAAAGCACTTATGAAGCGTTAGTTAGTATTGGATTAAGAAATCCTTCAAGCTCAGTAGATTGTATACTGCCAAGAAACTCCAAAATACGGTGAAGAAAAAGATATTTGAACCCGTGAACTGACAGGAGATTGTTGTTGAAGACTGCTTCAATGTGAGCAAACCAAAGGAGGAGATAAGGTGAGAGATTATTGATTGCAACTTTTCTTCCAGTCCTGTCTTTGCCTGAGGAAAGGGCTTGCCAATAATGACCAACTTAGTTAGAACAAGGCCATGAACAATGAAAATTTTTCAAAGTCCATTTCTAGATGTGGACCGCAAATGGACGACTGAAAAATAAATGAAGGTCTATTGCTGTATTGGATTTGTAGAGAGCACCTGGATACTAAAGAGATTCCCCCTGATTGCGCCTAGACCTGAGTAGAGACTCCAAATAATACAGGATAGCCTTCGGTGGATGGACTTGTTCCAAACAAGAAAATCCCAAGGAGCCTTCGCTGCTATAGATCTGATTTGTTGCCAGGATTCTTTCATAGTAAGGGAGCCTAAAGAGTTGCCTTCCCATCTGAGTTCATTATTGGAGGGAGTTGTTCTTAGGTCTATAGTATCAACTATCTTAGGATTTGAAGGATAGCCGGGAAAGGAGGTTTGGGAAGAACCAATTCCTATCCCTGATAATGGCGGAAACTTTATTTGAATGGGAGAAGGTGAACTCCAGAAGTCTTGGAGCAATGGAAGAGAGATCCATCCATCTATCATGCCAAATACTAATGGAGTTACCATCACCCACTGTCCATTTAGTACCCAATTATAGAACCGTAGCTAGAGATCAAATTTTCCTCCATATACATGTGCTAGTAGATGGGTTGTTAAGGTACCGGATTGAGAAGTTCCTGAAGTATCTTGTTTTGAACCATGTTTTCCAGAGGGATGAGGACGCCAAGACTTGCCAACCTAGTCTAAGCATGTTTGCATCATTTATTTTAGTCATTCTCCTAATACCCAACCCACCTTCTTTCTTTGGAAGACGTAAGAGCTCCCATATGACAAGGTGCCTTTTAGATTGAGTGGAGTTTGATGACCAAAGGAAGTTCCTCATAGTTTTTTCGATTTTCAAACATGTTCTAACTAGGATGGGAATAGCAAGAGAAATTTGAAGAGGGATACTTGCTAAGACGTGCCTTACGAGAATTAGTCTACTCGCAAAAGAGCTAGACACCATCAAGTCTTGATCTCAAGACGTTCAGAAGCTTCAAGAAATGGTTGTGTCTAGAGCTACCCTAAAAGAGAGGAATTCCAAGGTAGGTTGATGGGATGTGGGCCTGTGGAATGGTTAAGATGGAGCAGATCAAACGCTGTTTGGAGGAGCTGCATTTACCAATGAAGAGTTTGCTTTTAGATGTTAAAGACTTGGCCTACTGCTGTTTAGTATTCTTCTAAGAGGTTCTTGACTACTTGTAAGCTTCTTTTTGGGCTTTAAAAAAGAGCAGATCGTAATCCGCATAGAACAGATGACAAAGAGTGGAATGGATGGGGGAGACAGCCTGTAATCTCCCTTCCATTTGGAGAGAGCTGAAGTTAAGGCTAAAAATCTCTTCGACAAGTATGAAGAGATAGTGGATCTCCTTAACGAATCCCACAAGAAGATCCAACGAAGCCACAAAGAGTCCTATTGACTAAAACAGAGCATTTGGAGGTTGCTATCAATTCTTTAATGAGACCAATCTATTTGTCAAACAATTGAAAGAACTTCAAGGTTTGAAAAGAAAGGACTATTGTAATTTACCAAAAGCGTTAGAAATGTCTAGTTTCATGCAAATTTCCCCACCCCTAACCTTAGAGTTTAATTATTGGAAAAGAGCATAAGACATAACAACATGTTGGTGGATGGATCTCCCTTTGACAAAGGCTGCTTGGTTAAGAGAAATGAGGTTGGGGAGAATGGTGTTCAGCCCAAATTTTAGAAATTATCCTATAAAAGAAATTGAGCAAACTAATTGGTAGGAAGTCCGCAAATGACCGAGTTTTTGGGAACTAAATACTAATGCCAATAGGTATGCATTACAAGATCTCAATAGCCGATTAGTTTGAAAAAAATGCTTTACTACAAAGTAGACATCCTTGCCTATAATGTGTTAAGAAGTGGTTAAAAAAAAGGCTCTAGTAAATCCATCTAGACCTGGGAGCTGTTTTTTTTTTTAAGGGAGAGGATTGTCTTCTTAATTTTTGCATTTGTTAGGATAGTGCTCAAGAGAGTGTTGTCGGCTTTAGAGACTACCAGGCCTTGTACATGAAATAAATATTCTACTGAAAATCCTGAGTGTGTGGGAGTGTATTTAGACTTGGTAAAAGTACCAATTAGGCACATCTTGAGCTTGGCCAGAAGCTCCATCTTGGCAAGAGTACTTCACATTGGCCTGGCTATCTCGGCAAGAGTACTTCACATCGGCCTGGCCATCTCGGCAAGAGTACTTCACATCAGCCTATTCCACCTTGGCAAGAATCCTTCACATCGGCCTGTTCCACCTCGGCAGTAGCGCCAGGATGCTTACCAAGAAGAGATCACCTCGGCAGCAGTGCCGGAGACTTCACTTCAGCAGCAGTGCCAGACATTCCATCTCGGCAGCAGTACCAGACATTCCATATCGGCAACAGTGCCGGAATGCTCATTAAAACAAGTACAGCCAGCCATATCTCTATGGAGACTCAACCACGTTACAGAACGTGTTGAGTAATGATGACATGCATCGGGCAGAGAGCTATCAGTAGGTGGCTGCGTCTATGACAAGCTACCAGTGTCAGAACCGCCCATGCCACCGATGGGACTCCCCATCACCAAAGTCAGAGGACTCCAGCTATAAATACAAGGAGCAAGCTCCATAACAGGTAAGCAAGAGAAAAACACAATACTCCCTTTGTGACACTGTTTCTCTTCTTCTCCATCCTTTGCTTAGTTGCAGAACTAACTTAAGCATCGAAGGGCCTTGTGCTGACAGCAGGCAGGGTCTTCTGACCTACTCTTCTCTCCCCCATGCAGGGTCTCCGGCGTGTAATCTTCCCTAAAAGAAGTTCATTATCCATCTAAGTGGGTGTGAGATTTTTTACACTTATAATTGGCGCCGTCTGTGGGAAACGATACAAAAACGCCATGCCTCCAAAAGCTAAGAAGGGCAGAGAATCATCAAAGGTCTTACCACCATCGGTACTGCAAGAGCAGCTGCCGGCCCATCCCAAGAAGAGATCCGGAGCAAGGCCTGGTCCAGCGAACGTTGAGGGGCCTGTTACTCAGTTAGGTTCGTCTCCAAAGGGGGTGACAGCACCTTCCCGGCGAAACGACCTTCAACTGGAGCGCCCCCGATGAGACAAGACTCCAGTGCAGGCAGGGTCTCCTCGATCGCACCAGCAGATTGATGGTGAAGACGATGAAAACGGCTCTCTCGCGGATATTAGGCCCCAAGACCTCATTATCCAAAAGAGAGACGAGTTGATTCGTCAACTCCAGCGGCAGCTACGAGAACAGAGGGCAACCCCAGTTTCATCCCCTAGATGCAATCGAGCTCATGACAAAGGCTCGAACAGCCTCCGCTCGGACGACAGCTCGAAGAAGTCACGACAGAGGCCGAAGGACGAGGACAACCTCAGAGAACGGCTTAACCAGCAAATCGAGCAAATGGTCCAGCGGAACATGGAGGTGGTCGGTTTCACAAGAGGACGGCTAGACGCCTTCAGCACCAAAGATCTCGGCGCATCTCCTTTCTCTCGGGAGATCAGAAATTTCCATCTCCCTGAAAGGTTTAGTGTCCCAAAGTTCATCCTTTACGACGGGACCTCGGACCCTGCAGCACATCTCCGACACTTCACTCAGCGCATGTCGATATGAGGCGATATCGGTCACCTGAATTGCAGAGTCTTCTCTTCCAGTTTAGGAGACCTTCCCCTAAAGTAGTTCTGCGCGCTTCCAGAGGGATCGATTTCGAGCTGGCGACAGCTCCGAGATTCCTTCGTAGAGAGGTTCCTGGTCCACACGGTCATCCCAAAGACCAATGCTGACCTCTTGAAAATCAGAATGAGGTGGACTGAGACCACCACACAGTTCGTCAAAAGGTTCTGGACCGTCTACAGCCAGATCGAGGGCGCCAATGATGAAATGGCCATCATGTGCTTCGGAGAGGCCCTACTTCCAAGCAACGAATTACGCAAACACTTAGCTCGGTTCCCCGTGGTCATAGTGAAGGCATTAATGACCAGGGTAAATCGGTTCGTCGAGCAAGAAGCAGATGAAGCCCAAGCTCGACAGCGCCAAAATGATGAGGATCAGGATAGTGATGAGTCGGAGGGCTACAAAGCTGCAGGGCAGTGAGCACCGCGACAAAATTGCCGAAATCCCAAAGAACGCGTCTTCGGTAACTCAGTTGGTGACGAGCCAATTGATTAGAGTCTACCAAGCTCGGCGTGAAAGGACTAGCTCATATAAAGCAACCCTTTTCTCAGTTGTTGCCTCCAAAATCCCGCTAAGTTCTAGAGCTCGGCAAACACCTTGTTGTGGAACTCGGTGGCCTCCAGGCTCGGTTAACGGAACCAGCCATCTCTCAGCTCGGTTAACGGAACCAGCTGCTGTCCAGGCTCGGTTACAGAACCAGCCCCTACATCAGAGCTTCGCGGCCTCGGTGATAGCACCAGCTCGAATGCCTCAGGCTCGGTTGGAGAACCAGCCCCTACATCAGGAGCTCGGGGCCTCGGTGATAGCACTAGCTACGATGTCTCCGGCTTGGTAAAAGTACCAGCCCCTACATCAGGAGCTCGGGGCCTCGGTAATAGCACCAGCAACAATGCTCCGGCTCGGTAAGAGTACCAGCCCCTACATCAGGAGCTTGGGGCCCCGGTGATAGCACTAGCCATGATGTCTCCGGCTCGGTAAAAGTACCAGCCCCTACAGAGATTCGCGGCCTCGGTGACAGCACCAGCCCGAATGACTTAGGCTCGGTAAGAGTACCAGCCCCTACAGAGCTTCGCGGCCTCGGTGGCAGCACCAGCCCGAATGACTCAGGCTCGGTAAGAGTACCAGCCCCAACAGAGCTTCGCGGCCTCGGTGGCAGCACCAGCCCGAATGACTCAGGCTCGGTAACAGCACCAGCCTCAGCTCGGACGCTTCATACTTTCGAAAAGATCAGCTACGACTTTGGCCTCGGTGACAACACCGGTCTCAGCTAGGCCAGCTTCGATCACAGCTCCAGCAGGCCTCGGTGACAGTACCAGCCTTCACTTGGATGCCTTCGATCATGACAGTTATGACTGTGGCCTCGGTGACGGCACCAGCCTCAGCTCGGACAGCTTCATGCTTTCGAAAAAGATCCGCTAAAGACTGTGGCCTCGGTGGCAGCACCAGCCTCAGCATGGCCAGCTTCGATCACAACTCCGGCAGGCCTCGGTGACAGCACCAGCCTCCGCTCAGATGCCTTCGATCATGACAGCTACGACTGTGGGCTCGGCGACGGCACCAGCCTCAGCTCGGACAGCTTCATGCTTCCGAAAAAGATCACTTAAGACTGTGGCCTCGGTGACAGGACCAGCCTCAGCTCGGCCAGCCTCAATCACGATAGCTTCAATTCTCGCCAAGTTGTGGAACTCGAGAATTGTCTACCTAACTGCAACGAAGCATTAGAAGAATAAAAGAAGAACTCATACAGTTGAGGCGCACCTTGTTATAGAACTCGATGGCTTCGGCTTCGTTGCAGAACCAGCTGTAAAGTTCTCTCCACCATCATAGTACTAAGCTCCCGACCTCCAAGTGTTACGAAACTCTAGGAGCTCAGGAGCTAGGGGCAATTGTGTGGCAGTGTATTTAGACTTGGTAAAAGTACCAATTAGGCACATCTTGAGCTTGGCCAGAAGCTCCGTCTCGGCAAGAGTACTTCACATCGGCCTGGCCATCTCGGCAAGAGTACTTCACATCGGCCTGTTCCACCTCGGCAAGAATACTTCACATCGGCCTGTTCCACCTCGGCAGTAGCGCCAGGATGCTTACCAAGAAGAGATCACCTCGACAGTAGTGCCAGAGACTTCACTTCGGCAGCAGTGCCAGACATTCCATCTCGGCAGCACCGCCAGACATTCCATATCGGCAACAGTGTCGGAATGCTCATTAAAACAAGTACAGCCAGCCATACCTTTATGGAGACTCAACCACGTTACAGAACGTATTGAGTAATGATGACATGCATTGGGCAGAGAGCTATCAGTAGGTGGCTGCGTCTATGACAAGCTACCAGTGTCAGAATCGCCCATGCCACCGATGGGACTCCCCATCACCAAAGTCAGAGGACTCTAGCTATAAATACAAGGAGCAAGCTCCATAACAGGTAAACAAGAGAAAAACACAATACTCCCTTTGTGACACTGTTTCTCTTCTTCTCCATCCTTTGCTTAGTTGCAGAACTAACTTAAGCATCGGAGGGCCTTGCGCTGACAGCAGGCAGGGTCTTCTGACCTACTCTTCTCTCCCCCATGCAGGGTCTTCGGCGTGTAATCTTCCCCAAAAGAAGTTCATTATCCATCTAAGTGGGTGTGAGATTTTTTGCACTTACACTAAGTGAGCCTTGAATTGATTAGACAAGAATTCAACAGCCTTCTGCTTAATGTTGACATATAAAAAGTTCTCAAAAGTCAAGGAGTGGACACTAAAACAAGAATCAAAGCTCATGGAAGTTCCAATGCTCGACTAGGAAGATTTTCTCTAAGTCTTAAAGTCACCGAAGGTCCAAGCTAATAAAGAAAAATGGATTTCTATTCTCCACGGCCAATGAATTCTATCAGTACATGGTCAACCAGTCTCAAAACTTCTAGTTCAACAGCTGGTGTGCGCTAAAGACAATGGCCGACGTCGTGCAACACTCACTACTGGTGTGGGTGCTGAACACGATTGGCCGACGTCATGCAGTTTCGCTCTTTGGGAAAACCATGGCCTGTGGGCTATTCCCATCAATTAACCCACGCTGCCCCCACTATCTGATTTTTTGACGAAATCTTAGTGGCCGGTGGGCTTATAATTGACCGACTGTGGACAACAGGGTAGTTACAACACCTATTTCTCCACTTTCTATAACTGTTTCACACTCTCCCACGATCTCTAGCAATTCCTACCACCATGAAGCCTACAAAAGGAACTCTCCAGGCAGCATTCAACACCAAGCATACTCTGTAAAAGCAAAGAGACTTCGTAAAACTTTCCTCAAGGATCTCCCCTTTACCTTTTCTCAAAAGGTAAGGATTGGCTGGTACCTTGGCATAATGCAAATGTGAAGGTTTCACACTACTGTTTCACCATGGATGATCCCCAACACCTTTCTTTGTCCTCTCTATTGAGGAGGAAAGGCAAATCTTTGCATAATTGTAGTTTTTTCCACTTTGACTTGCTATGCAAAGGCCTAAAAGTGGCACTATCTTAGATCATCTTCTATCAACTATCTTATGTTGATAAACTCCCTCGAACCTTTGTATTTTACCTGGGAAAACCAATAGTAGATTATAAAGATTGGCCAAGGGACAAATGCTTGGAGAATGATGTGCTAAAGACCTCCTCTTGGATGATCAGTCACTTTTCTCCAGTAAAGCCATATACAAGCCGGCCATGCACAACAATTTCTATTTCCTTTCCAACTTTGTATTTTTCATATTTTTTATGTTTGATCTCTTAATTCAATTAATGGAGTCATATTAAAATTTTGTAAATGACTTGCACTCAAGAGGTGAGAAACGTAAAGAAGGAGAATGAAGAGACATTGATCCGGCACGATTCAAAAGCCTTATTGGAAGTCTAAGCTATCTCACAAATCACCAGACCAGACATTCTCTATGGTGTCAGACTTTTGAGTCGATATGTGGAAAGGCCAAAGGAGTCGCATTGGGTTGCATCGAAAATGATCTTAAGGTATATCAAAGGTACCATAGATCTTGGTCTTTTCTACAGCTATAGCAGCAAAGCAATATTATATGGGTATTCAAATAGTGACTGTGGAGGTGATCAAGATGAAAGAAAGAGCACCACAAGCTATGTGTTCTATCTTGGATCAACAACTTTAACGTGGGTTTCCAAAAAGCAAAGCATAATATTGTAGCTTTATCAACATGTGAAGCTAAGTATGTAACAAAGTCAGCAGCGGTCTGTAAAGCTATATGGTTGCGAAACCTCCAAGAAGAATTAGATCACCATAAGTAGATTCAGTGGCGGACCCAGGATTTTCATTTGAGGGGTGCGAAACGATGGCAATTGAAAAGTCCAAAAAATATTATTTTGTGATACTTTCTTCACATTAATAATGACAAAAGAGAAAATGTATTACATTTAAATGATTACAAAATATTCAAGTGTATCAACTACATTTTCTCATCAAAAGTCATATATCAACTATACAACAAAGCTTTTACAATTGCCCTCGACGGTTCTTCATGTTTTGAAAGCGTTGCATGATACATTGTCTCATCGTCGATGCTATTAAAAATGTCCCTTTCGATATATAAAAGTAAGCAATCATTCATCCACTCATCTTCCATTCGATTACATAGTCGACTCTTCACAATTTTCATCGCAAAAAACACCCTCTCAACAGTAGTAGTAACAATTGGTAGAGTTAGCGCCAATCTCAAAAGCAAGAAAACAAAGGATATATGATGTCCTCTTTTATTTCAACCATCTTCTGAGCAAGGCACTAATTCCTTTCACTTCTAAGGACTTGTTATTGGTCCGCATGTCAATAATGTAAATCTCCAGTTCATTATCAAGTATCAATCGATTTAAGTCTGAAAAATCATCTGGATAGAATTGAGAAAGACGGATCAATTTTTCCCTATTGAAGGCAGAGAATGAATCACTTGAATTGAAGCATGCCACATAAATAAGCAACTCGGTGGTTACCTCATTGAAGCGATCGTTGAGCTCTTTAAGTTGCATATCAATATTAGTATAGAATATTTCAACGCGGTAAAAATGTAGATTTGTCACTTCAGCTTTGCATCGTGATCGCTTTCGATCAACAAATAAAACATCCATATTTGGAATGGGGATTTCATATTTACCACAAAATAAATGAACTTCAGAGAGGAGAGAATCCCACCCATTGTCTCTCATCATTTGTAATTTTCGTTTTGATATTCTTACCATTTCCATGGCATTGACAATATCTTGATCTTTTCGCTCCAATGCCTTTGATAAGACATTCATGATCCCCAAAATATTTGTCATCAAATGCATTTTAAATGCGAAATCAAAAGATTTCAATTGAAGCAATGAGTGAGCCGCACTACCCACATTGTCATTTGTATCATCTTTTACAGTAATCTCAAGCACATCAATCACAGAGGAGAACATGTGGATAAAGTTAATCAATGTACCATAATGAGAGCCCTATCGTGTATCTCCTAGTTGTTTGAGATTAGTCTTTTGATTCAAACCTTGTCCACTTTCAAGTTCACCAGTATTGAGTGCATTAACAACTTTAGCAGCTTGTATATTTTGGAGCATGTCATGGCGTTTGCAAGAGCCTCCAATGACATTCAACGTATAGCAGACTGATTCGAAGAACATGGCAATTGGTACATGTTTTTTTGCAACAGCAATGAGTGCCAATTGAAGTTGATGTACAAAATAATGAACCTCAGTATGATTCTCATTTTGAATGAGTGTTTTGAGACCATTAAGATAACCTCGCATATTACTAGCTCCATCATAACCTTGCCCGCGCAAACTTGTTATGCTCAATCCATGTTTGGAAAATATCGCATTGAATGCCGCTTTAAGTGATTAAACAGTAGTGTTTGTGACATATTCTACTAGCAAAAAGCGCTCAATCACATATCCCCGCTCATCCACATAGCGTAAAACAACGGCCATTTGCACTTTCATAGAGATGTCACGAGATTCATCCACCAAAAGAGCAAACGGTGCATCTCCAAGTTCAGAAATGATAGCCTGAGTGGTCTCCATAGAAGCCGCATTTACAATATCTTTCTGAATCTTAGGCGAGGTAAGTTTCAAATTTTCAGGAGCATTTTCCAAAATGACTTTCTTAGTAGCTTCATTTTGATTGGCAATTACTTGCAAAAGCTCAAGGAAGTTACCCATGTTATTTGAATCCTCAGATTCATCATGACCACGAAAAGGCAACCCTTGGCGTAGAAGAAAGCAAATGGCATCAAGCGTTGCCTTTAAGCGGATTCGATACTCAATTCGAGCTTGATCCGATTGCTTGACAATAATTGTCTCAATGTGTTGCTTTTGATTTTATAAATTGTGACACTTCTCATATGCTTGATTGTGAGCACTCTTCGGGCCTCCCACGTGATCTCCAATTCTTTCTTTTTTCCTCCAATTTCTGAATCCTTGAGTTATAAAGGCATCATGACGTGCATGCTCTATTATACTGTATTCCAACCAACTACCATAATCTTTAAACCAAGCCGGATTAAATTGCCTCTTATCTTGTGCAGACCCAGTAAAAAGAAATTTATGATCACGAGGCTGACAAGGACCCTTTTGTAGATACACTCTTCGGATTTGGTCTCGATCAATAGGATGATGACTCGAGATTGGATTTCGTAACGCAGGATCTGCAAGAAGATCTGCCAAGTTAATCTCTACACGACTTTTCTTTGAAGCTGATGACACTTGATCATTGTTATCATTCTATAAAGTCAGACATGGTAGGCTAGGAGTTGATTTTCTTTTGAAATAATTTTCTATATCTGATTCAAAGATAAAGCTAATTTCATCAAAATCAACGCCTGTATAAAAACACATAACTTAGTAGAAGCGCATAACTTGATTGTAACAGAACTTAGTTCGAGCACATTAATTTAATTGATTATTGGCAAGGTTGGGACACAAACACATGGGCATATGAAAATACTTAAGACACAAATAAGTCATAACTACGCATATATATGTAAACCACATCCATCAAATTAAAAAATATCATAGAAATATATACATTTGTACATCAAATTGCCAGTATAGAGTTAAAAGCATAAAGCTCTAAATCAAATCCACAATTTATTTAATTTGACTATGATATACAAATTAAAAAAGATCGAGAGAGAGGGAGAATACATGCACTATGCTGCCAGAGAGAAGGCCCACCAAAGTTGTAGAACTATTAGATGATGCACCTCCAATCAATAGCTAGACAGCTCTCCTGTGTATAATGAAAAAATAAATCCATGTAAATAAAAAGTTTATGGATTTCTAACCACATTTTTTTATTAGAGTCTATTGCAATAAAATTAGATATGGAGTTAGATGACTGAGGGATAAGGCTGTGAAAGGAGCTGCAATGAGCCAATGATCAAAGTCAAAGGTAAATCCAACTATCCAAGTGGACCCCAAAAAATAGAATTGCACATACAGTCCTCGTGTATTGCTCCCTTTCAAATTGCAAACACTGACCGTAGAACTTAGAAGCTATTGGAAATGGGATCGAGTAAACTAAAAATGGCGCCCTCAATCAAATCACCCAAAACCTTTGATTTTAGGACTTCATAGTTTCGCTATTTAAACAACTTATACTTGCATTTGCACTGATGAAGAAGCAATACACAGGGGAGGAGAGGACACTCTGTGAAGGGAAAATGTCTCCATACAAATATAAAGCACCCTCACCATCCCAATTCCCCAACCCAACTCCTAAAAGAAAATAATTGAAACTTCTTAGTCTTCTAGATGCAACAAGTACCAAACTAAAAGATGGGCTTCATTTTGTTATTCTAAACTCTAAGAAAGAAACTTAGCTCTGAATTTATGTAAATTGTTGATTTTAGAGGCCTTCCTTTTGGCCAGCTTCTGAAAAATATTGCCCTTAAGATTTAAGAAGTTTGGACTTTGGATTCAAAAGCTAGCCCAGTAAAATACGAGGTCAAATTCATCTAGTTTTTTCTTTCTGCTGAATTGTAAATATATATTAAAAAAAGGCTACAATAATAAACAAATTCTATGAAGATTTGTAAAAAAAAGTGTTATTATTTGAGGAAGGATAGCATCGGATTTGATCCAGCTGAGAAAAGCAAGGCTCAAAATTCCTAAGAGCTTGCTGTAAGCAGGTACATGATCATGTAACTACAAAACTTGAAACCCATAAAAAAAAAAACACATGTTGATTAAAGGAAGCAAGAACATATCCAATTATCCAAAAACCCTAACTCTGCCAAAACCCTTAACCATGCCTCGTGGCTCATTGAACTAAATGTGTGTAAGCCAAAATCCAAGAGCAGATGAGTTCAATCATACATTTACTATTTCCCATAACTTGTTAAGAGACTTACACCAAGATCAAGATGGAATATCAGAAGAAGAACATCATCTGAATTAGATTTAGAGTAATAATAGAAAGAGGAGAAGTGGAAAGGAAATGATACATCTTCTTTGATGTCCTCGATTTTCTGCATGACGGTCGCCAATCGCCATCGTTGCCATTGCTGGATGGACTTGGACCTAGGTGCTATGTGGAGAGAGAGAAGGGTTGGAGAGATACAAGGGTTTTCAATCGATTTAGGAGAACTGAGAGGATTTCTCGATTTGATGTGGGTGGGTGCATTTTAACTATGGGCTTTTAAATGGGGGTGCAAGATGCATTTTTAAGTGGGCAGGGGTGCATGACCCATATCCATTTAATAGGATTTTCAAAATTTACCGGGTGCACCTACACCCAAGTGAATACACATGCGTCCGCCCCTGAGTAGAATCCCCAACTATATATGCGGATAACAAGTCTACCATCAAACTCACTAAGAATCTGATACAACATGGAAGGAGCAAGCACATTGATATTAGATTTCATTTCATAAGAGACCACGTTAAGAAGAAAATTGTAAAGCTAGGGTACTGCGACACTACAGAACAAGTGGCAGACATCTTCACAAAGGTCTTACCGACTTACACAATTATAAGGTTAAGGACAATGATTGGCATGAATGTAGTTTCAATTTAGAAGATTAAGAATGTGAGTATTTGAGGGGGAGTAATGTCAAATACTCACTTTTGTCTGCATCTCCAAGACCCTCGAATTCTCTAGAAGTCACATGACTCTCTAGAAATCACATGAGTTCAAATGGTCCGGAGACTCTCCAAAGACCCACTTGCAAACTGACTTTGATGTGTGAAAATGGATGAGGCCACTTGCCAGCCAGATGTGGTCTCCCCACCGACCATACATGCCTATAAATATGGGGCTTGTGTTTTGGCTTGGTGCAATTGAATTGAGATGAGAAGTGTGATGCTGAGAGTGAGAGTTCCTAGTGCAAGTGAAGTGTAGTGTGTAATGAGAAGTGGAGTGATAGTGTGCCTGAGCACAGGTTGTAGTGAGTTTCTTCTTGGGTGTATGTTTAAAGTGTGTCTTATAAATTGTAACAGTGTCTTTGTGTAAAATTTATTAAGTGGGTTCTGGTTAGTATTGTAATTTGTATAAGCTGTAGCTAATGTATTTCTCTCATTGTCCAATCAAGTGGTATCAGAGCTATCTTTCAATAGAATCTTGCTCCATCCTACAACAACAAAAGCGCGCAAATGCTGCTCCAGTGTAAAAAAAAAAGAAGTAAAAAAGGAGAGAGTTCTAAAACCAATAAAATCTATCTTTTCTAAAGAGGAAATGCCCATTGCAAATTGCTGTGAATATGAATCTTTCTGCAGCCATCTATAAGAGAGGCACAGCAGACCCAACTCCGTAAACACATATAATTTTAGAAAAAAGGACAATATACAACATAATGGGGTTAATGTTCTAATTGCCTTCACCAACCATCCGATCAATAACATTTTGGTCCAACTTTTTTGATGGTTCGGATCAGATCACATGCGCCACTCACTCATACTACATTGATATGTGATAGATAGGCACTGAGAACAGTTCTTTATGTTTGATATATTATACACTAGTCAAATTATGTCTGAAGGCTAGCTACTTCAAAGAAAGCTCCTCTTTTGCTCTTGAGCTGTTGGTAAGTTCCTTGTTCTACTACCCTCCCTTCTGCAACAAAGGCAATGGAGTCCACCTTCTTGATAGTGTTGAGGCGATGGGCCACGACGATGGTGGTCCTCCCCACCATGATCCTATCGAGTGCCTCCTGCACGACCTGCTCTGATTGCACATCTAGTGCGCTTGTGGCCTCATCTAGCAAGAGGATGGTTGGATTCCTTAGGATTGCTCTTGCAATGGCAATGCGCTGCTTCTGCCCTCCTGATAACTGCACTCCTCTCTCCCCACATTCAGTCTCATACCCATCTTTCAGTGACCTGCACAAGCCAACAAATCATGAGAACACTGGTTGCAGTGGCACCACTGATGCACCATTGATGGGGCAGCTAGGAAAAGGTTAGTTCATGAGTCATGACAATGAAAGAATCGAGTGTATAGAAATCTTCCCTTGTCACCATTTTTTGAAGAATGATGATCAAATGAATCATCTATGCGTTGAGTTGCTTAGTGCATAAAACTATACATCACCCCAACCAATGACACATCTGCTGATCTGGGGTGCCAATCTGGCAAGTCAATGACAAACATGAACAAATTGCTCCCATCCCCTAACCATGAGATCAATAAGCTCATTGGACCTTCGCCTATAACATTTGCTAATTTGACAAAACCAAGTTGTTCTGTATACCATGGTCAAGAAACAGTTAGGGGCCTGTCTGTTTCATGTAATTGTGTCCCTAAGTATTCAATAACACTGTACTTCTTATAAGTGGTTAAAAATAAAGGATCAAAGGTAAATATCCAAAAAAATTACTAACAAATAACCTTCTCTTAAATGGAAATTGAATCAAGGGGAGATGAGAATGAATACACATGCCATCACCATAACAATTCAAATTTTAGGAAAGTCAAAGTCCCATATACATCTCCACCTAATATCCTCCACCCCTCACCTCTTTAATAATCCTTTTCTTGGAGTCTATTTGACCATGAATTCCTATGCCTTCAATTCCATGCAAACAATGGCTCCTTGGAGCTCTTTGAGACCAAGAACTTGGGGAATTCATGCCTAGAGAATCTTAAACCCCTTGGAAGTGTTCCTAAAATGCTAATCTAGAAAGAGCATTGGAATTTTGAGATTCAAGAATTTCAAAAACTACTTTATTCATTTATCATGTAGCAAATGCTGATGATGTTTTGAAATTCTCTTCGTTAAACAAGAACTTAAAGAGATCAGGGAGATATGCCTGATGGTTGTCCCTCAGAAATTTCACTTATCAAATAGAACTTAAGCTTGTGCCATCTTACCATAGTTTTTGGTGCTTGCATTCAAGAGAAGAAACAATGATATGCATGCTAATAAAATTCAGGAGGAATAAACGGGAAAGAATGCTTACGAGATGAAGTTGTGCGCATTAGCAGCTGTGGCAGCCTTCACCACCTCATCCTCACTCGCTTCTGGCTTCCCAAATATGATATTGTCGCGAATGCTGCCAGAGTAGATCACTGGCTCTTGGCTAACAAGTGCTGTGTGGCCCCGGTACCACCCAATATCCAAATCCCTTATATCAATTGAATCTACCTTCACCACTCCTCTCTCTACATCATAAAACCTCTGAATTAGTCCAATAACTGTGGACTTGCCACACCCGCTCCTTCCAACCAGTCCAACGCTTGTGCCTGCCCTCACCTCCAAGCAAAAGTCATGCAAGACCAGGATTTGAGGCCTGCTTGGGTATGCAAAATCCACCCTCTTTATCTCTATCCTCCCACATATCTTCTCCAACCTCTTTCCTCCTGTTCTCTCACCCAACTGAAACATTTGAAAGTCAGAATTCATGTTAATTTCCTACAAGAACATATATTTTTTCCAAATTAATTAAGTACATCAAGCATATATCATGAAGCAAAATGTTTATGTCAATGAAAACAACTCTCTCATGCTTATATTACATTCAAAAGATTAGTGTTGTGGTCTTTTGCATATTTCATTTTCTTTTGATACATTTCCCTCATTTTTCTTGAATTTCTATTTCTGTTGGAAGTTGCGAATGACTGCAAAATCTTGCGTCAGTAGCTTATTTCTATGTGAGGTAAATGATCACAACCATCCAATACTTAAGGAAAGAGAGAAAAGAAAAGGAAAAACAAAAAAGGAA
The DNA here is from genome assembly GCA_003546025.1 of Camphora micrantha. Taxonomy (NCBI): domain Eukaryota; kingdom Viridiplantae; phylum Streptophyta; class Magnoliopsida; order Laurales; family Lauraceae; genus Camphora; species Camphora micrantha. The sequence continues at coordinate 54,078,840 of QPKB01000001.1, forward strand.
AAAGAGAAGAAAAAAAACAGAAAGAAAGAAAAAGAAGAGAGTAAAAAAGAAGGAGAGGGACCTCATTGATTAACTTCAAGGAACAACATCAACAGTGATTTTGACAGGGAAAATTGCATGGAGATGTGCACAATGCTGATCAAACAGACCGGATCAGGACTAGCTAAAAGAACAAAAGCCACATAGGATATTGAAAAATCTACAATAATTTATTATATTAGGCAATTGATTCAGGTCTAGGTGCAATCAAGTCCATTGTAATTGGGTCTAGGTACACCATGGATCCAACTTGAATGAAAATTGCTTATAGCCTTGTTTTTAGCCTTTTTGCACTCTATACAAAATTTCAACCATATATACAAACATGACATGTTTTAGTCCTAACCCTTCAAACATAATAAACAGGAAAAGACTAAAATATATTAAAAACTCTCCTAACCCTATCTCATTTAGAATTGTGAAAAATAAGGATTATTGGAAAGGTAATCAAATGGCCCTTCTAATGGATATCATTCAAACATTGTTTGGTACATCAAAGATGCCCATTTTTGTAAACATGAAAATAAACACTTATTGATTTCAAATTAATTTAATGAAGATACTTAGATTCAAGAATCTCACACGGGCTATGGCATGGAAAAGAGACACAAAATATATCCGATTCACCTGAAAAGTGCCTTGCACAAGCAACAAGTTAGATTTTACATTTTAGAAATATAATGCAAGCCACATGATACTGAGTTATTTCACCTGATCCCCTATCATCTTCATAAATCTTAGCTTCCTAATTTTGAACATTCATGATTATAATCAAGCAGTGCCATCGACTGAAATTCAACAATGACAGAAATTGGCATAGTAGTTTATCTTCCACATAGTAAAAATTATAGCTACCAGCTAGAGAGAGAAGATTTAGAAAAAAAATTATTAATTTGACTCCTCTAAATATTCACCTATCAATTAACCCTCAACTGTTAGTAACACAAAGATCAGAGGTCAGTTTAGAACTTAGTTTGTTCGGTTTCAGTTTCATGTCCTCTAGAAAATGACTTATTAATTAGATATGAACTACTAGCATCAAATATAGAGAGAGAGAGAGAGAGAGAGAGAGAGAGAGAGAGAGACTTTTAGTATATAAATAAAAGAATGGCATCAGTGGTCATGAATCAACTTACCTAGATGTGTACATGTTAAAGGGTTGGTGAACAAACTCGAGAAGTAAATGGATGCAACATACGAGCTTTGGCTAGGTTATTTGAGAGAATGAATAAACCATTTCACGGGAACCATGGACTAATGCAATGCATTCTATCCTTATTCTACCTAAAACCATTTTCCTCTCTTACTTGAGTATAATACCATGTAAAGCAAGATTGTTGGATTTTAAAAGAAGCATGATGGACAAAATTTAAACCATGCATCTTATGGGCCCTACTAGGGATGTCCAATTCTAGAATAATCATCCAAACATGTAAATCATGATTTTTTATTATTAATATTAATGTTGTTCTTCTTGTTTCCTTCATGAGGACAGTGATCTTCAAATTCCAAAGGGAAAAAAAGACCATATGGCCAGAGTGGACTAACATGATGGGAAGTCCAGATCCACTGTCCCCGCTGGGGCATATAGAGTCATTGGAGGGGACCAAGATTTGTTCATTGAACATGAAACAATTGGTTGGCCACCACCTTCATGGGTTATAACCAAAATCTAGGGCCATTTTTAGTTCATGATATCATATCGAAGTAGTGTCAGCATCACAACATGATCTTGCTCACAAGTTAATGGGTGCATGAGGCCCAAAACCTCATCAATCTAGATCATCATCCTATAAATTGGGGTAGACGACTTGCATCAAAGCTCAATATGATCTCACTATAGTGAATCATGTCCTTTTTCAACATTCAATTAGAATATCTATTAATGCCACGTAAGGTAAGAGAAGAGAAGAACACAAACTTACATGGTGAGATGATGGGATTAGGGATTCTCTATCTAGCACCTCAAACACCGACGCTACTGCAGTTGCACCCTTGGCTAAATCAGACGTCATGCTCCCAGCATCAGCTATAACCTTGCCCGTACTCACCAAGATGAAAAATGTCTTGAAGACGGCACTTGCAGATATATCCCCTGATTGCACCAATCTGCCCCCATACCAAAAGTCGAGAGCCCAACTCATGAATGTCAAGCACTGTGCTGACCCTATCCCAATTCCCGCCAGCCATGATTTCTTTCTTGCCTCCTTCCTTGGCTCCTCTTGGGCCTCATCAAAGATCTGAAGCACCTTACCTATGCATCCAAATGAGGTAACTATTCGGTGGTTACAAACAGCTTCAACAGCAATTTGAGTGCTTCGATTTTGCGCCTTGGTGAAGTTTGCCGTGAGGCCGGATAATAGAACCTTTTTTGTGTAGAAACATAAAATTGTCAGCGGTTGAACGGCGATCATCACAACTGCGAGCTTCCAAGCTACAACTAGGCCCATCACCATTGCAATGGTCACTGCAGAAGTGGTCTGCACAAGTAGAGAGACCCTATCTGCGATGAGTGACTTCACCATTGAGGCCTCATTGCTTAGTCTAGAACATAAGGCACCACTCGAGTTTTGTTCTTCATCAAACCATGCAGTTTCAAATGTCAGGATCTTTTCAAGCATTTGTAGACGAATTCTCCTTGTTAGACGTTCACCCATGTATGCAAAGTTGTAGTGTTGGGAGATGTTTACCAATATGGAGATGATGGAGAGGGAGAAGAAGATCAACGAGTACATTAATATGTGGGCTCGCACCTCATCGTGGCTCGGAAGGAAGAAGGCCCCGATCATGCCACCTATGGTGATGGCATAAACTGGCTGTATTGAACCAAAGACCACTGCAGATAGGCAGCCCATTAGTCCTTGCTTCCATTCAGGTGAATTCAAACGAAGAAGACGGTGGAAAGAGGGAGGGGAATGAGATACTGGAGGCAGGTTTTCTTCATTGAATGGAGTGAAGGGGGACTTGAAGGAGGCAGGGCTAGATTTTGTAATGCTGATTCTACTAGCACTGCTTCGTGACACAGAGTTAATGTGTGATTCTAATGAGGGTTCTTGATCATCTGTGCTGAATTGTCTCTGCAATTTGGCTAATCGAGCATAGTGACCATTTTTTCTATCGATGAGTTCATGGTGAGAGCCAATTTCGATGATCTGGCCATCAGAAACCACTGCTATCTGGTCTGCATTCCGCACTGTGGATAGCTTATGTGCCACAACCTGATTATGAAAAATAATAGTTCAAAGAAAAAAGAAGAGAATTGAATTGTTAGTATAAGAATTTGGAGGGAAACCCTGAGGATGATTAACATGGAATCATAAATTGTCTAAAACCCTAATGATTGATGTTTTGGTGATTTGGATGAGATTAGGTACTGTAGAACCTCTTATTGGACCAAGATAGGCCCACCTTTTATCCCTCTAAACTGTTCAATCCAATGTAGGGTCCATGGGTCTTCATGGGCATGCTATAACTATGATTGGAAGATGTCCACCTTGTAACAACATGCTCCTAGGTGACAAATGAATTGAAAGTTATCACTTATAAAACACATTTTTGCTTTCTGATGGTGAGTACAATCTCATTCAAGAGAATAGATTCATGAGAGATTAGTCAGGTTAACATTTCCAATTGTGTTCAGCTTAGATCTAAATCTAGCTCAACCTGCCTTCCGGTACTTCAATCCAGTAACCTCACATTAGTTTGATTCTTCTACATGTGAGTTTAGGGTTGGGGTTGATATTTTAAACCCGATGAATAAATGGGTAAGGCTCTAGTGGGGCTTGGACCTGATACCCTAAGAGTTCAACCCGACCCAATTCTCACCCCCACAGTACCCATTCCCACCCCTATGTTACCATTTTTGGCTAGAAAAAAGCACCCACGGGTGGTTAAGAGGATGGAAGTAGCTGACCAAATTTCGTCTGCTTTTAGTGAAAATGAAAAAATGGATCTATTACAGCAATGAGTCAATGACAGTACTTCACCCTTTGATCAGAGGCCCTGCAATATTGTATCTTTGGAGAGTGTAATCAAGAGAAATGGACCATGCAATGCAGTTAGGAAATCATAGTCATAGTCATACCAGTGTTGTCCTCCCCATGGAAGCTTGATCTAGAGCATTTTGAACGAGCTTCTCTGACTCAGAATCAAGGGCACTTGTGGCCTCATCAAGGAGCAGAATCGAAGGATTCTTGACCACAGCTCTTGCAATGGCAATCCGCTGCTTCTGGCCACCTGATAGGAATGCTCCCCTCTCGCCAACCTGCCCCACTCCACACATCAACACACATACAAAAAAAAAAAAAAAAAAAAAAAAAAACCTTATTCAAGACCGTAGATCCAATCTACAATTGCCAGATGGGCCATGGCCCAAATTTTTATTATAATGTCAATTAAGGGGAGTCAATTCCTGACCTGACCAAACAAATCCAACTTCTAATTTGAATATGGGTTGACTATTTTTCTTTTGAAAGTTGGGATGGAGTTCATAACTTTGGGTTGATGAGGATCAGATGAGTTTGGTTAGGGCTAAGTCCCTCTTCACCATTCAAGTAACCTAACCCAATCACCACTTGGGAGTTAGTGGAGTGGCATAGGCCTGGGTTTGCTCCCCATGTCCTGTATTTGAAACTCACCCCAGATTTAGATTTACCCGATATTCATTTATGTGGCTTTAGCAAACACTATCCACGAGATTAATCCTATTGGGTCAAAGACTTCAGGTGTACCAACGTCATAAAAAAAAATTCCCTTATCCAATCAGCCTAAAAGATCATGTAAGTTTTCCGAAGTTGTACCCTGCTGCCATTAGAATGATAATGTGTAAGTCACAATCTTTTAGGCTGGCACTCATATTGAGGGTAAAATTTAGGCCAGCGACAATACATGACGGGCAAGTAACTGCGAGAGGTTTTAGTTTTTAACGAGTTACACCCTTGACTCACCTTGGTCTCATAGCCCTCTGGAAGTTGGCATATGAAGTTATGAGCATTTGCAGCCATTGCTGCAGCGACAACTTCATCCATGGTTGCATCCGGCTTCCCAAACATGATGTTCTCCTTTATTGATGTACCGAAGAGAGAGTGATCCTGACTGACCAGACCCATCTTCCCTCTTAACCATTTTAGCTGCAGCTTCTTTATATCCACGTCGTCGATCTTCACCACACCATGGTCTACATCATAGAACCGCTGCACAAGTGCTATCGCAGTCGACTTTCCACTCCCACTTGAGCCAACCAGTGCGACAGTGTTCCCAGCAGGCACCACAAGATTAAAATCTTTCAACACAATTGTGTCCGGTCGAGATGGGTAGATGAATTGGACATGCTCGAATTTGAGTTGACCTTGAACCTCCTCCAAGATCTGGCCTTTGGCGTCTTCACCGTCGATCATGGGGACACGGTCGATCCTTTCAAAGATCCGGGTCGCCGCAACAGAGGCTTCTGTGAAGTACTTGAAGTCAGGGAGAGCTGTTCCAAGAGAACTGCATGGCATAAAGCAACAACAAGCTCATGACATAGTTTGCAAGAATTCTACAAGTTCATACGTAGACAGGTATAGCTTTACACAATGTTTTCATCAATGATTCCGGATATTTTACAGTTAAGATTGTAGAAATTCTCCTACAGCAGCCAAGAGGGGCTCCAGCCTCCATGCCTAAAGCTGGGTCTAATGGCACCAACAGTTGGGAAAGACCTTAGATAAGGTATGTGCCAAAAAATTAGCATCAACGGTTAATTTTTGGCATCTGGTTTATGACAATCAAATTAGTGGCTAACATAACTTAAGGCAAAGTCATTTTGACCGTTCAATTTTTATTTTTGAATACTAATAGTTAAAGTGATCAATGTGACTGATGAGAATAAATTTTGGCTATTGCCTAATCTAATATGCATGTGTAATTCTACTTCACGCTGCTAATGGAATCATAGTTGTCAATATCGTTTCAGACCTCATTTCACTCTGGCCTACAAAATGAAAAAATTTCGGCCAATTCGAGATTTTGGTGAAACTTTTCGGAATTATATTTCGGAGAAAACATAACATAATATATATATACATATAAGTAAAAAAATAGAAAAAGTAATAAATATAGATTTAATCTATTATAGTAATTCTTTTGGAATTATATTTTTTAAAAATATAAGAAACACAAAATATATATGTGTGAAAAAGTGAAAAAAAAATTAATTATGTAAAATTCCATTTCGGCCGAAAAGTCACATTTCGGCTGAAATTCTCGAATTTCGGCCAAGATTGACTGAAATTCGAACAAAAAAGTTTTGGTCGAAATTTTGTTTCGGCCACTTGACCGAAACGAAAAATCTCGGCCATTTCGGCTGAAACGATACGAAAATAATAACTATGAATGGAACCCATATTTATGCCCGCACTTCATTGTTAACTGTAACGAGAAAAAACAATAATTTTTATGTATTACTTTCCCATAAACATGAATTCTACAAGTTCATAGTAGAAAATTAGAAAATGTGATCACCAAAGTCGCTTGATTCTTTTTGTTTTTTTTTTTTTTTTTTTTCCTTTTTCTCTGACAATCTTATCTTTACCCCATGATATCATGGGATACTAAACAGCCCCACGCTCCTTTTTTCTTTTATCTATGATGTTCTTCTTATAGTCCCACCAACTGCTTGATTTTTTTCCTCTAAACACAAATTAAGTTTTAGAGATTCTACATTGCTTAATAGTAATTTGGACCCAGTACATCCCAAAACTTCTTTTTTTTTCCCAAATTCATGAACAAAGCCATGATAAATCTATGATACCACGGAATATATCAGTAAGTCCTACAATAGTATGCTTCAAAAAGTTCTGAAAACTTGATATTTGGAAAACAAATTCTATAATCTTGATTGTCTCACAATCTTAAACAATGAGATAAGATTTACAAGGCTTATAAACAATATTGGCAAGCTTAAAAAATGGAAATCAAGATTGTAGAATCAAATTTCCAAAACTTAATTTGTGTTAAGAGAAAAGCTCAAGTTTTCTCTGTGTTTAAGGCAATAGTATTAATGAACTTTCAGATATATCCGATGATATCCCGTCATATATATCATGGCTTTGTTCATGAATTTGGCAAATAAAACTTGAATCTACCTATTCCCAATTCGTGATTAAGAAATATAGAATTTGTGTTCCAAAATTTAAATTGTGTTAAGATAAAAAAAAAATGTAGTGGTGGATGGGGCTGGAAAGAGATGAATATTGACAAAAAAGGTGGGTAGATGAAAAGTATAAGTAGTATCCCTTGATATCATAATCCATAATATCATAGGATAATAAGACTGGAATAAAAAATACCAGAGTCAAGCACCTATGGTGATATTTTTTTGATATTTTGTCATGAAGTTGAAGAATCCACATTTAAGGGAAAGTAATTCGTAAAAATCTCAAAACAAAGAAAAAAGAAACCATAGAGGAATTTGAATTGATAAATGCAATAGTAAACGCTTTACATCTGGATTTGTGCATCTGAGTCTGGCCCATTATAGGAAAGAGAAAATTATCTCTTTTTTTCTTTGAGAGCAAGTGGAGTTTACAAGGTTTTCTCATTTATTGGGGATCTCTTATTGTATTATTATAATAAAAAAATATTATCAAGCCAAATAGTATCAACTAAGTTTGATCAAAGTCTCCATTTCTGGTGTAATCATCTAAAGTAATTCCAATCAACTAAGGAGTAGACACAAAAAGGTTTCATTGTAGATTAGGGTTTGGATAAAAAAAGGAAAAATGGCCTCATCGCAACTCTTTTTAATTTTTTGATTTTCTCATCCCAAGTCACTACTCGTAAGTTATATGTTTTTTCCTAGACTCAACTCCTAATTAAAATAGGTTTTGTTAAGTTCCAGATTGAAGTGAGTTATTTTCATAGATGTACGGATTGTCAAGTTGAGTTGATGATAAGGGAGCCCCATTACAAAGAATAAGAATGAGAAGCATAAAAGTTATAGAGGAATTTACAAGAAAAGATCCGTAAGATGGCTGGTGCACAAAAAATGACTCAATAGATTCTTACAGACAAAAAAGGCCCTCCTGTCGCTTTTACTGTTTGTTTTTACTTTTAACTTGAGCATAAATATCAACGCTTTTTTTTTTTTTTTGGTTGACACAAGTTTGTGCTTTAATTGATGCTCGTGTATACTTCTTCCTCTTTTCCATCCTCTTTATCCATCTCCTTTAACTCCATTTCTTACACAACTCACCATCCTCAACATGTTTGGCACAATTGTTTCTTCTAACATCCATCGAAAAAAAGAAAGAGCTTGGAGCGCCTTTCCATTATGTGCGAATCCCCCAACCACTGCACTACACTCCACAACACACATCCTTCTCTGGAATCTCATCAACAGTTTTTGTGAGCTATCGAATAAGCCACAATTAGTGTACATATCCACAGTTCTCAAACATACATGAGAACTCAAAAGCTCACCCTTTATGCAATACCCATGAAGCATCTTCCCTTCTCTAGCAGCACAAAGATTTCCACAAGCTCAAACCAAGTCAAGGACTGTAAAAGCATCCAATTCCAAACCCAACTTTCTCGTCTGCCTAAACAGACCAAAAGCCTTAATTTCCATTGAAATCCTCACATACCCATTAATCAGGAAACCCCAAGCAATAGAATTCCTCTTAGGAATTCCATCAAATAGCTTCTGAGCATCATCCAAACAAGACAAATCGGCATAATAGCTAACAAGCTCGGGACATACAAAGGGGTCTAAATCTGACCCCACCTTCACCGCATCGGAATGAACAGATTTTTCATATGTTAGAGGGGATTCCCCCACGCAGATCTTGATTGCAAAGGACAAATGAAGCTATCAAGCAGGAAGTTCTTGCCCCACATCCAAGTGTAGAGGCGGAGAACTTTGAAGAAGCGCTTGCTTTTGGAGTATTCGAAGATGATGGTGTTCCAGGAATGGAGAAAAGGAAGAAAGAAGAAGAGGATGATGATAGATGTATTGAAGATGGTGAGTTGCGTAAGAAATGAAGTTAAGGAAATGGATAAAAAGGAGGGAGAAGAGGAATAAAGAAGAGGAAGAAGAAGAAACGAGCATTGACTAAGACACAAACTTATGTTGAGCGTCAATATCGACACTCAACAAAAACCTGTATAAGCGTCGATATCAACACTCAATAAAGAACATGAGCATCGATAAATGCAAAAACAAATGGCAAAAGTGACGAGAGGGCCTTTTCTATATGTGACAATCTATTGGGTCCTTTTCTATGCATTAGCCATCTAACGGATTTTTTCCCCATAAATTCCTCAAAATTATATCAACCAAGTTGACAATAATATAACCTAGTTACACAAAAATCTAACATGTATCTATACATGGACCTTTCTTTGTAGGATCAAGGAGAACTCATATCTATGATCTTGGGACCTGTCCCAAGTAAGACCTGCTGCATGAGTAGAGTGACTAATAACCAAAAAGTAGATGACCAACCTAGCACTCTTTTCTCCCATCAATTGAGTTAAAGTCACGATGACATGACAGTAATAGTAGTCATCTCACAAAAGCTAACCTTTCATGAAAGCCAATAACCCCACCATCATCATGATCATCATAACCTTATCTTTAGAAAGCATAAACAAAGTCCAATAAATTAAAAAATAATAATAATAATAATAACAATAAAATGCAAAAGACAATTAACCAGCTAACCACTTACAGTCCAGCCAAGATGAAGGAGATCCCAGCAGCATATATTCTCCCTCCACTCTCCCCCTTGTACATGACCAACCTACTCCCATACCAGGCCAGGAAGGCCCAGATAGCAAAAGCAAGCCCAGTACTCCCTACTGCTAGCCCTTTTGCAAGGCCTTGCTTGAGACCCAACTTCACAGTTCTATCCAATATTGCCGAGTATCTCCTCACAATCCTTTTCTCAGCTGTGAATGTGTAGACAGTTTTTATAGAGCTGAGTGCTTGTTCTACTATAGTGTTTGCCTTGCTGTATTCTTGGTGGGACTTGTTGGCAAGATAAAGCAGGTATTTTCCATAGATGAGTCCTGGGATTACAAGTAGTGCGAGGAAGGGAAAGGCTACCAGAGAGAGCCTCCATGAGAAGTAACAGGAGAATGCTAGTCCAGAGATGAACACTGATGAATGCATAAAAAACAACGGCACCTGTAGAAAGAGGATAAAAGCACAATAAAGGAAATTGAATAGAGGGTAATGATGCGTGATGTGATTTGAAACATGATAAAAGTGCTAAAGCACCTTAAGCCTTGGTTCATTATGAGCTTCCATTGTAGGGCTGGCTAATAAAGGTCTTAATTGAACATTTGAATCCTTATTTTACACTTGGAGGATTTGTTATGATTATGGTCAATCTGTTTACCTTTAGAAAGAAAATGGACACTTCTAATTGCCCCTAAAAAGCGGAATTTACACCCAAATTTTAAATAATATTTAGATAAGCCCCATACTTACAAAAAATTAAATCAAAATAGAACATATAGAAAACCAAAGAAATAAGAGTAACTAATACTACTTGGGCAGAAAGTTAGCTTGAGTATGAACTTTGGAGAATCGTATCTCTTGTGTCTCTCAAACCTACAAAAATAAAGTGGCCCTATTGGGTGATGCCAAGTGTCTTGATCGTGCAAAAGATGAAAGAGGTGGGGTCCCACAAAAGTGTCTCTCCTACAAGTATGGGCTAAAGATGGTATTTTTTTATTTTTTTTTTGGGGTAGAAAAGATGGTAATGTTGGAAAGGTTGAAATGCAAGTTTTCAAAAGGATATGGAGATGGGGTGATGGTCATGTTGTTCAAACTTTGTAGAGAGTTTAATACCAGAAAGGTAGAAAAAAGTAATTAATGAGGCCTCCAAAAATGACAATCCATCCGATTCCAATGGACGACGGTTCATGGAAGAACAGCCCACAGCAGCAAATGTCGCTACAACTAGGAGATTTTTCTGTTTTGACAAACATGATGAGTTTGGAACATTAAACAACATAGTGAAGACCGATGATGTAATTTCAGCTAGGTGTAATCTATTGGAAGTTAAGTTGCAATATGGAAAAAGTACAAGTTACTGAGATATAATCTCTACCTTCTCTTTCAAGATATATATGGCTATTTAAAATCCATCCTTCTGGCTAACCTGCAGTTCTCACAATAGTAGTCATCACTGTTATGGGATCCTAATAATTCTTTTGAGATTAAATTTTGACTCTACTGTTGTATTAGAATTCTACTTTATTTAATAATTCTAGTGGTTTATCTCTATTTGGAAAAGGATATCTCATACAACCAAGCAATCTTTGCCTAGAGATGCATTTATAGAATGACAATTATTGACTAGGTATAGTAACGATATCTTTTAACATTTTAGGGATTTTGACATATTAGTCCTCCATAAAACCCAAGTTTTTCAATTTCATGATCGAGATTCAAATAATATTACCAGAGTCGCTTGACTCTGGTCAATATTTTCTCAACATTTTTTGCATCATATCTCATGACATCATGGGATTTAATTATCAGTTTCTGTGTCATACACTTTCTTCAACCAGCTAAGTGAATTCGTTTTTCCTACAAGACAAAAAAGATGTTTTGTGAAAACTAAATACACATCTAACTACCATTTCTCATATTTTATCATTTAGTTAAAAAAGCCCTTAAGATCCTGCGAAAAAATCTATGACATCAAGGAACAGTTTGATGATATTATGAGATTTATCGGTTTTTGTTACATACACTGCTCCCATGGGATATAGGGCAAAGAAGTTTTAAAAAAGATGTTGACCAGAGTAGCTAGTCAAGCGACTCTGATAACATTATATGATTTTCAATCGTGAAATTGGGAAAATCGGGTTTAGAGAGGACTAATATGTCAAAAACCCAGCTTTTTATTCTCCAACCAATTATCAACGAAATATATATCTTCCATTCAGCCAGATACCTTTACATCGTCTGTCAGGAACAAAATGTGGCCTACTATAGTTGAAGATTGGTAATTTTGATTCTAGTGGTGAAGTTTATCTGAATCACATCCTACTTCACCATGTAAAGGCATTTCTTAGAACATCTCAGATCAATTAGAAGATCTACCACTAGATTTTAGTAGCAACAAGATTAGAGTAATTACATCGTTCGGAAAATGTTGCCCTAAAAGTTAATGCTACAAAATATGTTCATGTTATTCTTAAAACATTTCTTATCAATCAAAGATCTTCCACATGATTTTAGTAGCAAAAAAGATTTGAATTACAATGTCTGAAAAATGATGCCCTAAAACTTAATGCTACAAAATGTGTTTAGATATGTAGTTATGTTTCAATAAAGATCCCATGAAAGGCCTATACTATGATGATGATAGACGACCGTATCATGATGATATACCATTGGACTCCAAAGTTCAGTTTCAAGAACTAAATGTATTCTTTACCCTAAACAATAACCCTAGTACCTTCTCGCTGAGAACCTCTTGTATCAGTGAAGTGTCTTTGGAGATGCTGTTGATGATCTCTGATGTTGTTGCTTCTTGTGAATCAAAGAATCCAACTTCCTGCCTAAGAACAGCTTCAAGATACTTGTACCTTATCCTCATAACCTGCCTTTCACTGGTTCTACTCCAGCAATACCCTTCTGCAAATATACTTCATTGATCAGATTCCAGAATATACCATAGATCTATGGTTTAAGTACTGTAGAAAATGAAAAATAGAATCTTGTGAAGATTACCCATAAAAGCAACCACCAAGACTGCCAATCCCAAGTAAGTAAAGTATAGTGCACACTACAAAAAGCCAAGGAACACATATGAGAGGGAGGGAGGGAGGGAGTGGGGGTTGTTGCAAAGGACTAGCATGTTAATGATGAGAAGAAGAAATGGGTTTTGACTATCTTACCTTTTCAACCTCATCCATGAAATTTCCATGATTTTCTGTTGTCTTGCCATACCCCAAGCTATTCATAAGCTGGCTAGCAAACATCAGCAGGCAGTTAGTAGACATCCCATCTCCTATTGCACCAACAGTGCCCGACAACATCAGCAAAACATCAACCCAATCAGCATATCTGAAAATCACAGCTATAGTTCTCCTCTCTTTCCTTCCCATCTCTCCTTTTTCTGACTCACTCCCTCCCTTCAAAGAACTCATCTTCTTCGAACTTCTTTTCAGAGAACAAGAGGCAACTATGTTCTAGAATGAACTAGCTCATAAACAAGATAAAGAGAGAAACCTAGATGGAAGAAACAGAAAGAACGGTAACCTTCATTCAAGCTTGATGGGTTTATGTATATATCAAACATGTAACCTTCATTTAAGCTTGATGGGCTTCATAGATTTATATGTATATATACAGACATGGTTAGGTCTCTTCTTCTATTGAAGTAATATTTTTTTATGTCAAGCTATTGTCTTCATGTGGTGCATATGGGGTTATTTAGTTATATTCCTTTATGCTTTTGTGTTTGTGGGTTGCTTTAATGTCACCAAAACATGGACAACCAATTGTAGCAAAATAAAAACAGGGAAAAAACCATTTCCAGGACATTCAATAAAGTTGCCCAAGACCACCGTCTCATAGGCTCTTTTCCTATCTTCCCCTATAATAATATCTAAGATTATTATATGTTGCTAATTGCTATTACTATTGGGTTGTTGTGAGATGGCCTTTTGATCACATGTCTGTTGTGCCAGCTTTGAATGCATGCTTTAAATCAACGCTAGTTTTATAATTCAATGCTTTTCTTTAATCTGGTGTGTCACGTGGTATTGGAAGCTTTTGGTGGGAGTTCCACTCCCACTTCATCAAGCTAAACGAGTTGCAACAGTTCATCAACAAGCAACGCGGTTACTAATGCTAGTCCTCGTGCAGGGAACCACTGCCACATAAGCTAAATGGGCTAGTGTACTTTTACTCTATGCAATTTATGCACGGCCCTGTGGAGACCATTTGGGGCCACATCAATTTATGTGAAGGTGAGGACTGAAAGATATGGAAGTGATTTACCTATGTGCAGTATTTTAAGTCCATCAGATCATCTTTATTCCTCTTATTGTGGCCCTCGAGATCATGTGCCTTTTGTGTTATTTTATATTGAGGAGTGAGCTCTGCTCGAGGGGGAATATTGAAAAGTATTTTCGGGGCCTTGAGGTTTTTGTACGAATGCCTTGAGGTTTTTGTACGAATGGCTAGCTAAAGAAATTTAAGATGGAATCAGAGCCACCCGGTCGTGAGTGAGTTCAAATCCCAGAAAGAATGACTCGGTGCAAAAAAAAGAATTAAAAAGATCCGTGTTGCCAAAACTACGCCGACGTGGACTCCACCCAAAGGGGAATATAAAAAAGTATTTCCGCCGCCTCTACCTAAACCTCGAGGTTTTGGTAGTAATGGCTAGCTAAAGAAATTTAAGATTTTAAACATTAAAGGGTACGAGAGTTGTGTAGAAATGTTGTTTGGAGAGAAGAAGAAACCGGTCATAAAATGTTTATAAAATATTGACTAGAGTCAAGTGACTCTGATGGCATTATATGAAGTTTGGTCGTGAAATCGGAGAAATCGGGTTTATAGAGGACTAATATATCAAAACTTCTTTCTTATTTCAACCCAATGGTTAGTCTAATTCGAATCGTTGTAAAAGACATAGGATTGTGACATTCAAGGGGAGTGGTTGAATGTGTCCCTTCGGATCAATCATAGGAGTCGGCTCACAAGGGTTGAGCTCATCTAAGGCATTTGCAATTGGGCTCACCCAAAAAAAAACGAGCCATCCTAAAATCGTTAAACTTAAGGGTCATAAATCAAGGCCTTAGGATGATCTATTAATGATGCAACGTCCAATCCATTTGGATAGGTTGGGGGGGATCGTGGTGATTAGGTGGGTCCCATATGGCTGTCAGCATGGATGTCCCCATGGGATCCATTCAGAAGCTCACCAATTCGAATAACCATTCACTCATCTGTACACCATTAACATTCATCTTCATGACTAGGTGATTTACAAGCTGTCCACTCTTTCGGCCCAGGCACACAAGCAGATAATATAGCTAGGTTAAGCCAGAGGCCTAAGTCCAAAACAAGAACATTCTAGTCCTATACCAGGACTCACTTTGCCTACACCCATGTGATCAACATACAATGCATGTACATGATTTGACATTTCATATTAACAATTAACAACACATGACCAATGTCATTTGACACCCCTGACGCTGATCAAATTTTGGCCAAATTCATAGTCAGGCGGCTACAACGTGCTATATTGCTTTTGTTCCTTCCTTAGGCCTGCCATGATCAATCGATACCTTTAGTGGATTGTCCACATTCATGATCACCAACTTTACATAAGTTGTTAGCTTGACAAAGTTGTCTAAATCAATTGTAAAGAGAGAGATTAGCTTTAATAAAAGAAACAAAGTTTGAAGAACCTACAAAGGATATATACCCCAAAAGTTATAATTCCATCCCTATCAAGGTTTACTACCCATAGACCACTAGAAAAGAAAACAAAGGAGAATGTGCCTAAAAAGATTTCAGTCATAGTTGTGTCTCCCTTTATCTATAAAGGAGCTGACTCCTTTTATCCTAATGACTTTCAGAGAACAGCCTTCGGTGACCATCTATCAGTGGGATTTTACAATCAGACCTCTTGAGCATGACACTTATAAGGAACAAATATTTTGCTACAATTAAATTGGTTCACATTTCAACTTTTACAATGACCCTAACGTTATAGCCTTAATGGTTGGATCTTGGAGTCAATAAGCATAGAAAATCAAACTAAAGAAGAGTTTAGTCTTACTAGCAATATCCATGCCTAAACTTGAGATTTTATACATTTGAAAAATCTTGATTGGATGACACATATTTCTTTGTTTCAACGAAACATGGGATGCAGACTCTTCAAATTTTGGCTTGTGCTTCAAGGAAGAAGGCTTTTCATTTGCTTAGTTGAGAGGGTCATAAAGGACCCGTCAATAAAGGACCAGTCAACCTTATTTATAAGAAAAACGTTAAATTCCCTACTCCATCAATTACCAAATTGGCAAAAGATTCTTTATTTTCCCTGTAATTTAGCATCACTAGGAAAATATTTTTATGAACATTGACATGATTTGGAATTCAAGTTTTCTTAGTGCACGTTTGTGCGGCCGAGTTTTCATGGAAAAGGCGTAAGAAATTTGGTTGCTTTTCCACAGCGGAGATTTTTTATATTTGATGCAGTCACTTTCCATAAGGAAAAGTACAAATATGAGCTACTTTTTTCATGATTCCTTGAAAAAGCCTATTCAGGGGGTTTAGAGATTTTTTTTCCGTGGATGTACACAAACTTGCCATTCTTCCAAAAGAGGATTTCCAACCTCCCCCATAGGAAAAGCTTTTCCGCACAATCGTAGAAAACCTAGCTCCTTTTTGCACTTTTCTTTGTGGAAAAGTGGCTGCGCCAAATGTAGATTTTTACTACAGAGTGAAAAGGCATTTTTATAATCCTCGATTTTCTGATGGAAAAATGGCCGCACAAATGTTCGCTAAAAGGGAAACTCCTAATTGTAGTCTTATGAACTAAGTGAAGCTCAGCGGTTTAATTTGGTATCTCCATCTCTGCGAAAACAGATCGGAATGGAGAAACAAAATTTGTGTAGTCGATCACAACATAGTTGTAAAGGTTGTGATGATGATGATGATGATGATGATGATGATCTCTGCGGAAACAATCAAGAATCGAACCTTGGTTCTAAACAATCAGGGATCGAACCTTGGTTGTATTATTGAGGGTCTTGGGTAGTGTGTATTTGGATGTATGAGTATTTATCAGAGAGAGACAGGAAAAAAAGTGAAGCCCATGATATGTGCTATTTGTGATAATACCAACTTAAATTAGGCTTATGTCTTACATTTTAGGCTGCTGTATTTGGACGTCCACCTGGATATATAAGTAAATATCTAGATTCAAGAGACAAATTATTCAAAAGACCAAGGGTTTATGACAAATTATTAAGCAAATATAAGTAAATCTCATTGAAGCAAAATTGGGGATGAAAATTGGTCTTAGATTACCGTGACACAAGAGTTGATATTTTGAGCATGGGGTCTTGATAAGAGGAGGACAAGAACCAATGGCAGAGCGAAAGGTGTTCACTATTGCAACCTTAAGGTCATGAGTTCAAAACGCGTTACTAATTAAAAAGAAACATTTTACTGGCTGTTTGGGTTTTGGTCCATTGCATAAACCCTAATTTCAGGTCTGAGTCTTATCCATTTTCATACCCCAAATACATAAACACATGAAACTGCATGCATATATAGTAGATATTTAAAGTTTCTATTTTTCCTAATAGATTGAAGCATATTAATTTACTGACAGTAGTGTCTTTGCAGGTCCCAAGCTCGTGGAAAAACAGGAAAGTTGGCAGTGAATAACCAGACAGTTTTGACAACTTGCCACACTTACATATAAGTAGAAAAGATATCAGTCCTTTTTTTTTTTTTCTGGTTATGAAGTTACACTGTTATTGAAGTGGGATAAGGTTTCGATGATGATGATGATAGTAAATTATATTAGTGTATGTATGTGCTATATGGACCGAACATTGGGACCGGTCCTTGATATGGATGAGAACATTGGGATCGGTCCAAGGACCGGTCCCAATGTTCGGTCCATTTAGACTTTTTCTACCCTCAAATTGGTCCACCCAGAGACCTTTAAAAGTAAGATTAGGGTATGCATTGCATCCTGAGCCTACCCAGGGTTCGGGTCTACATCTAGGTTTTCATTCATTAAAGTAGGTTTGGATTAAGGTACACTATGGGCCCCACCTGTTTTCTCCCATTCAAAATTCCAATGTCATATTTTTATCCATGACATGAAAGAAACTGTTGGTTCTATATGAGTGTTGGAACCCAACTATCCTATACCCGGTGTGAGATGAATCCTACAAATTTGTTGTGAATGCTCTTGCATCTATTGAATGTTCAACGAAAGATTCTTATCTCCCCTGTATAGAATGATGCCTAAAAGTCATGGTTACTATAGACACTATTCTTTTTGGAATCACACAACTCTTAATCAGTATTAAAATTCTGTCAAAACAGGAGTCTGAATCTGATCCAAACTCTAAATCCAAAAATTTAGTCTTTATCCACGACGCCAAAGCAAGACTTATTTGAGAGTTATTCTGTGGCACACTGCTACGCTCCATGCAATTTTCCCAACATGAGGTGCCTCTGGCAAGTCCATCAGATTAAGTGAGCCCTTAGTGCCACTGATGGGGCGGCATTTGACAAGCCATCATCTGCCTCTGACCATCATTGCAACCTACCCACTTTTCATGCAGATACAGTAACCATCAACAAAAGGTGGATCCTTTTTATTGTACTTATTTTCCTTGTCAACAAATTTAACTGCTACTTTGCCTCTTCTTCTTTTTTTTTTGGTTCGTGGGGCCTCCATTCGATCTCTCAATTCTGTTTGCTTTTTGACCTCTTGCTTAACCAATACCATCTTTATTAATGACTATTCACCTAAGTACAATGGCTTTGAAGCTAGGGGTTCCCATGGGCTGGTCCAGCTCAAATAGGGGTTTGTAGGTTATGTCTTTTTAGGCCCATGAGCACACCAAGCTAGCTTACAAGTTAGGTCGGCTTGGCTTGATTGTGCTCGACCTCATTCTTCTCTCACTGTCAGACAAGCAAAGCTGACTAAGCTAGGATTGGCTCAAGTTTGGCCTGTTAATATACACGATTTTACTTTAACATATGTTTATTTTTAAGTATATATTTAAAATAAGATATTTTTTATTTAATATAATGAAATATTTATTAATTTGATTTTTTTTAAAATACCAATCTAATAAAGATGTACTACTGAATATATTAAAAAATAAAACAATTATATTTTCAACATTTGGAAAGTAACTCAATCGGTGTGATAACTGAAAGTTTAGGGTTTGCAATCTCTAGATTGGTCTACTTAATCAATCAACTCAATACTATGCAAAAATAAACAATAATGCAGCGGAAATAAAATCACAAGCACACACTACAAGGACACCAGATTTTGCATAGAAAACCCTAACTGGGTAAAAAACTACGGATCCGAACTGAATTGATAATTGAGTATTATAAATCTCGCAATTACAATAAACTCATATTTCTTCCTCAGATATCCCATACCTAAAGACTGAAGTTACCTTCTGTCGTTCGCACTTTAACAACTTCACATCACTGATTGCAACAAATTCAATCATGCGCTTGACTTCTCAAATCTTCTCGCAAGAAGATAATCTTCTACAAGTGATACAGAAGAAACTGACTCCAAAAAACGTTTTCAGCACAACTTCTTAATAAATCTCTAAAGAAGAATTATCTCAATAATAATCTCTAATTCAGAACTTTGAGATGTGAGGTGCATCTTTAGAATAGTCCTTAAGTCCTTTAAATAGCACTTAGGTTGTGCTTAAGGTTGCCTAACTTGATTATGATGAAAATAAGCAGTTCGGAACACAATTAGAATTCAGTTACTAATTTTTCGTAGGACTTTACCGCCTTGTCTGCTAGAGCGGACCCTTCATCCGCTCGAGCGAATAAGGTTCTGTTTCAGCGCAAATAAGTTTTTGTGAGTACGTCTGGCTATTATGTCTCATGTCCGCTCGAGTGGATGATGTGGTCGCTCGAGCAGACCCCATTTTATTTGATCCGGAATTTCAGCTTTCTTTTCTCCAGCGTTCTTCTTCTAATTCTTTCAGACTTTCTTCTTAGAGTCCTTTCCAATCTTCTATTTTTAGAGTCATTTTTTAAATAAAGAATACAACTCAATGGACCCCCAAAGTTTTGTCCAACCCATGAATTAGCCAATAAACAAAAACCTAACAATAACATCAGAAATAGCAAAGGTCGTTTAAGTTGCCCACTAATTATTTTGCATTTAGAACCTAAGAGGATTAACATCAGCCCTCATACTTCTCCTCTTGCATTAGACAATGTAACAAACATAACAGCATATGAAAAGCATCTACTGGGAGATAGAAGATTAACTCAACATCATATGATAAGCACCTTTTCTTTTCAAATCCATTGGGAGATGAAGGACATGATGCTTTTGAATTATTCTGTAAACTTGAATATAAGATGTGAACTCAGAACTGAGTCAGCCTCATCTCATAAATATATCTATCAAACTCACATTCCAAATGTGATAGAGAAACATGAAACTTTTTATATAAAAAAATCAACTTCTTTATGGAACAAAGAGATCTCATTTTCAATATAACTTTGCCTTAAATTAGTTGTTATATCAGTCACATTTTCCTTACATAAATCATGTGTCATTAAGGCCACTCATTACATGGGCACTATCCTAGAGTAAGTGGGCATAAACTCAATTCTAAAACGTGTTGTTTTTTTAGTCTTCTTATTCCAAAGTTCAAGTGTTCTAGAGCTCCCAAGTTCTACGAATTAGAGCCGTACCTCCACCTATATATATTGTATTATATGATAGGAAAAGCTTTTAGCAATCGACTACTCCATTTTCTAGTGCTTCACACGCGTTAGAATCGAGCAGTAAACGTCGTATATTAAGTAGTATTCAATTGGAGTGATCTGAGGTTAGGTACTTTGATTAATTAGTGGGTACATTAAGATAATTGGATGATGATACTGATAGGACTTGTCGCCCATCTTTGACACATTCATGTTAAAAGTCTCTTATAAACCACAGGCTTTTGCTTCCATTATTTTTATAAATTAAGGTAGGGGGCCTGTAAAACATGGTTAGTTAAAAAGGTGTAGAACCACTAACCCCACCGACCTATATAGGGTTACGTGGATTGCTGGATTGTGATTCTTGGTCTTTAGTTGGTGGATTCCAGTTTACATCATGCCAATGATATCTGTTTGTAAGCAGGATGAGAAAATTTTGTTTTATAAGATCCCATCGCCTGTTAATGTGATTATTTTAGGCTCTAGATTTCAATTCGCTGTCGAATTGAATCACTAAGCTACAATCATGTGAATGAGTTGATGATGTAACCCATGCAGTTTACTGTTACCTAAATCATGATTGTAGTGGGGGAGGGGGTGTAATAGGCTTATAGCCATGTATTTTTAGGTAACCTTTGTCACCTATCAAATCAACTTCCATTTTTCTTTTCTACAATCATGTCAATAAGAGTCTGACAGTCCATCCAACACAGATTTCTGCTTTCATAAAATGGGAGTGGGACCAGCTTGTGGTCAGTCACATTTTACTTTGATTGTGTTGGCATCCTTTTTTTTTCCTATTTTTTTTTTTTTTTTTTTTGTGGGGCCACTTGTGATTACACGTGAGTGGACCCCAATTCAAAGGACGAAAACGTAACAATGAAAGTTTTTCATGGAATGACTAGACTTGGTTCAAGTAAGATCTTAGCCTGCCTGCATCACACCCATGATACTCCTCCATACTCAGCATAGGGGGCTAAATTTTGGTCGCGCACAAGTTCTTATTGGACACCAAGTTGTTTCTCGCGGAATTTGAACCTGCAACATATTGGATCTAATACAAAATTAAATTTTTTAATTTAATCAATTTTACCAAAATCTTGTGGTAATAATGAAAACAACATAAATGCTTTTCAAAACAAAATGAACCAGATTGGATCCACGGGTGCCTAATCTTACCTAGGGTTGTCAAAATATCACACGACCCATTAACATGATACGAACTCACGTGATATTAACTGGTTCGGGTGGGCTCTTAATGAGTTCGAGTTGTTAACGAGTTAAACCTGTTAACATATTAACTTGTTAAGTTAACATGTCGTGTACGAATTAAATCTGTAACCCGTTAACAACCCGCCTAACCCGTTGAATTTTTTTTTTACTCTCTAAATATAACTAAAATTAATTTATATTCATAAAGAAGAAATTGAAATTTATTGTTTTATAGTGAGGTTTTAGGTGGGATCCACTCGAGATCCTTGCTTACAGTTTTATGTGGCTTATATATTTTTCTCCTTCTATCGTTGTATAAATTTTTTTTTAATCTTCTAAATGACTTAATTACTGAACTGGTTAACGGGTTGAGTCGTGTAACCCGTTAAATTAACGGGTCGTGTTCAGGTTGGATTTTTTTACCTATTAAGTTAACGGGCCATGTACGGGTTAAGGTAATTTTAACCCGATTTCGTTAACCCGTAACCCGAATTCATTAACACAACACGATTGAAAGCCCTAATCTTACTTAATACACAGTTTATATTTGTGTTTGTGGCGGTTGTTTTTATCTCCAATTGGAGCCTCCGCAAAAGAGTATGATGGATGGTTAGTCATTAACTCTAAAGCTACTATTCATGAGTGGACCATCCTAATTATCTGTACAAGATATTGATATGAAGAGTGAGAGAGAATATAACTCCAGTTCTCTTTATTCAAAACAAAAAGGAAATTGATTGCCCTCGCGCATTCCTACCTTTATAACTCAGTTTCATCATGACTCGACCTTGAGGATGTTAAAAAAAAAAAAAGAAAAACCAAATTATTTGAATTACACAAAAATACCTTGCAGCGTTCATCGTTTCTTCTAAATAGAAATTAAGATAAAGGGCGTGTTTTGGTAATGGGAAGGTTTTCTATGATTTTTTCTTTATAGGAAATTGAAATCCTCTTTATCGTTGTGAAAAAGAGAGAAAAACAAAGTTTGTTCATTCACCCAAAAATGAAGAAGTGGACCATGTGAAGAATTGGAGTGATTTTTCTCAGTATTATAATATCTTCGCGGGCACAAACATGCCCTTTATACAATAAATAAATAAATAAATAAAATACCTCGCAGTCATGGCATTTTACAAACATGATACCACCTAGAAGTGGCCATGGGTTAGGTCGGGTCGGGTTATCTAAGGTTGCATACCCGCCATTTATATAGTTAAAAATTTCAACCCAATGTCAACTATGATGTTCAAAGGGTCCATTGAACCTTCAATTAACATATCAATTTTCAAAGAACGGCTCTTTACCCGAAGAGCATCCTTTCTTATCTGGATGCATAGGGTTTGAATCTTGAATACGTCACCTCTTTCCATGTGTGCTAGTTACCTTCCCACTTAAGTGGGCTGCCAGGCTCTCTCTTAGGTCCCACCTCCCTTGGCTGAGGTACAAAAGAAAAAAAAATCTAGATCTGTTTCACGTTGAAGTTAGCAGGTTATACCATATTTTGCTTGGTTGACACATTGATAGTAGGAATAGACTCAACCCCATTTATTAAATTGGTTAGAAATGTCAATCCAAATTCAACTCCAAAATAAAAGAAATATCAACGAAAACCCTAAAATATTGGCCCACCCAATTTAGGTTGGATTGGTGGGTTGGATGAAGAATTGCCACCCTAATACCACCTTATTGTGTTTTGAGGGAATCTGACAGTCACATAATTTGCATTAGAATATCACCTCACCAAACACCATCATCATTTTTATGTGTTATATGAGATAATTGCTAATATGCATATCATAATAATCTGGGCCTGGATTATTTGGACCCTATATTCCTCCAAAGGGGCACCTACCTAATATTTAATTTAGTACTGTATAAACTAGATTTGGTGTGATTTGTTGCCTCCCAATCGAATTGGAATTTGGCCAAATGGCAGCAATTTCTTTTACTTTTTCCCTTTAAAAAAGAAAATACATGTGTTGTTGATTTGGGTAGGCTCAAGATCCACAAGATATTGTTCTCAAGGACTGTTTTCTTATTTAAATAGAATACAATGTTCTTTGCAGTTGGTGGCTTTTAATTGCATTGGAGTTTGGCCGGGCTCCAAAGTATCTGCATTATATGATTATTGATTTGGGTGGGATCCGATCTTTCTTTGAAATGGTCTTTTACTGCTTATATATTGTAGAATGGTACGAAACTGCCAGCTTTTGTCTGGTGTGTGGTGACCCAAGAAATATGGTGTTACGGGTGGGACAAGTGAAAAAGATCTAACTTAACCTGACCAAATATCCAATCAAGCTAAGTTCAAGTTCAGAAGAATCATGCCAGATTTTTAAGGATCGACGGGTAGAAGTTGACCTTAACAATTTTTCCTGCTGTGAACTCACAAAATGCGTATTCCGTAAATTGAACATCCTACCTACCTCCTGCTACGAACTCACAAAACGCGTGTCCCGTGATTCGAACACCCAACCTACCAAGGATCGGAAACGGCACAACAATAGTTTTTTATGGTGAAAGCGATGGCTCGACCACAATTATAACCACTCAGTAGCGATGGTGGACATTGACCTCAACAATGATCCGTTGCTCAAGGGCCTGAGGAATTATACGATGATGAACTCAATTCCTAACAAAGTATTATAATGAATGAATACTAGCAAAACAACCCTTGGGCCCACAAAAACTTAGGAAAGGGAATGTGGGTAATCCCTCAACCTCAAGCCCATAAATTCAAATTTGTTTTCTGAGAGAGAAGTATTGATTTACCAATACATGTCACCAAAGTGATATAATACAGAGTTGATTTGACCTCATTTGATGGAATCTTTGTGAGTTCGGCCTACAAGTCATGGACGTGGGTCCACCAATGATAATTTTGAAGAGGAGAAATAAGAGACAAATCAGGATTGCAAACTGATGTGGATGTGGAACAGATGGAGAAGTTTCAATTGTCAGTTTGCAACATCTGCAACAACTTTACTTTAAATCCTGTGGGTTAGTTAGGATTTCCATCATGGATTAGCATCCCATCATGGGTTTTGGATTCTACTTTACTTTATGTCATCTCATAATCTTCATGATGGAATTCATCAAATGATTTGAGCCATGATCTTTACAAAATGGCAATGCTCACCACTGCTTTGCAATAGTTCTTTTGGTTTAGGCCTTTACTATCTTTATAAAAGGAAATGCTGTTTTTATATTCATGGAGCTATGGAAGGATACTGTAGTTGATATAGTAAGTAAAGAAATTTAAAACTAAGTATAATACATCTTGATTGGGTTCATAGGAAAAAAATAAAAAAAAAACCTTTATTTGAAACCAACCCTCTTTTGAGCACCTTGAGTTCAAGGCAACACAATTTAAAGGGTTCAAAGTTCAAACAGGGCTCTTTGTTTAAAAATGAGTGTATTTCTTTTTCATCTTCTAACAGCTAGGCAGGCCACTTACCTCATTGGTAAGTTTTTCCTCCTTCCCTGTAATAACCTGTGTTTGGTGCAGTGGTAAGTATTAGACTTTGAATGAGAATTATATCACATGCAAATGGTCATAAAATCCGAGAAGGCTAACATGATAAAGATACTTCCCCCACTCTATATGCTAATCTACTGAGCTCACACTCGCACTTCCCCTGAGTAACGGCAGCAGAGATCCACTTGGGCCATCTATGAAAAATCCAAACCACTTAAAATGACTGCCCTTCCCTTCAAAAGGTTGCACCCAAGGTTTACTTTTAATAGGAGTTTTACCAATATTTAGATTGAGCATGTGACTAACAATGCATGGGATTGTGTTAATTGCATTGCCAATCCTGTTGGAGTAGAATTTAGAAGACGTACCACTAAAGAGGAGGGTGTTCATTTTGAACGGTTCTACCTAAAATAGCATACATGTGAGATCAGAATCATCAGCTCAGGAATGTATGGTGGATAGAAGAGAGAGGCAAGTGGCAGCCAAAAGGAAAGCAAACATTTCATTTTCACCATCTTTTGAAGATATACAAGCAATTGCCACTTGCCTTCAAGGGGTGTGCAATGGGATTGTGTGCTTGGTATGTGCTTTTCATTTCATTATATCTGATCTCAGGTCCCACTGCTCAATCATTCAGCTTAGCATATTTTGAAAAATACAGGAATGTAGAATCTGGACAGAGAAGAAAAGGACAAAAGAGACATCCATAAATGGAAAAATGAAACAACAAACCACTGAAAGCATAAATAAAGCTGAGACGAGGGTCGGGAGCCACCAAACAAGGCAACACCATGGAAATGACTCACAAAGACACTGAGATGTACCCAACTAGGATTTATGAGTATGGCAGTTTATATCACCCCCAATTATTAGGAATTTTTTCACATCTGACCATAGGGCTCAATGTACACCAATTCACGGCAAATAATCTATTAGACATGGCCAACACACTCATGGTTGAGTATTGGGCCCTTGGTATCTCACACACGTGCCTAGGGATCAGTCCTAGGTCTTTAAATTTCTAAGTATCACACCTAACAAGTAGTCCAACTTAGTAGAAACAAAGAAAAATAATCTATTAAACATGTGCCTCAGAATTCCAGCTATTTTACACTTTAGATCATCGTTGTCAAATGCGATCCGCATTTTTACTAGAACATCCTTGAGGTTGTAAGTAACTCCACCATAAACCATGCCTTTCCTGACTACAGTTTAATGATATATCTTGATAATGAAATATACCAAGAAGCCTAGATCACAAAGCAAAAACAAGTGAAAGGCATACTAGTGATCATAATGGAATGTGGGCTAAAATTATCTTCAAATGGTAATGAAACAAAGAATGGAATATTTGATCAATCTCCAACTCCTTATGCCGCTTTGTTTGCCACCGACCTCCAGCTACCATGCATTCCTGTTCTGATAATTCTAACATGCATGGCTTATAATTTTATAAGTCAAAACCATTGCTGTTCTGGCCAGGCCCACAATTATGTGCATCTTATAAAACCCAGTTTTCAGGTTTTCTTTCAGTCTTCATGCCAAATGGGGTGTGTTTGGGTGTCATGAAAAAGCTGGCTGGCAGATTCATTTTCTATAGTAGGACCCAGATCACATCATATTAAAAAAAAAAAAAGCAATGATCAATCTTGATGGAGTGGCACACACCCTATAAAAAGAAGGGAGGTGATCTTCTTTCAAATACTTATGCAAGGTAGCAACAAATTGTTTTACTTCATTGATACTCATACTTGCATGACAAACTAAGTAAAAGAACTTTATTTATTAAGAAAGTAATGCTCATGTCATGAGCTACTTGCACCCCAGGACGAGGCTTACACTTATAACATTTCTAATAACTGGTACACCTTGCCTTATGCATAACATTTTCTGAGAAAGAAAGCAAGTACAAAATGATACATTTGTCAACATATCATAGCATACACTGAAAACCCGAAGGACCCAGCTACTTGTCCCCATACAAAGAGAGAACCACATGATGAAATCTCCTATTCACTGAAAGAACACTCCAACCAGCTGCTCTACTCCAATGGGGTAGAGCCAAAAAACAAAAATACACACCCTGTCAAGCTTTGGCCTTTGACAATCTTCCATGGAATAAAGCTCTGAGAGGAAACCAACTCATCTTCGATGAAAGAATTATTTGCAATGTTTTCAAGCCATTAATCAAAGGGCATGTGACAGAATTTTCTTCTCCCACTAGCCAATCTATAAGGAAAGAAGAAATGCAATCCACTTCTTTCAGCCAGATTGCTCCACATCTCTGTTAACATGCAATCTCATCCTATTTAACAACTCTCTATAGATTTCCTCCATTTTCTAATGAACATTATGGAATCAATAATGGTGGATGCTCCTCCTCTTCCAATGCCAAGAGCTCATCCACAATAATCTTCTTTTCACCATGTAGCAAAAGTCCTCTTTCCACAAGTTTTGACTTAATCTTCCTCAGTCTCTTTAAGAATCAATATCCAATTGATACATCAACGTGCAATAAAAAGCATCCATCAATCACTTGGGAAGAGACTTGGATATAACATATTCTCAAATCTAAATGACATTGATCCTCTTTCAATTGTGGCAGAATCAATCATAATAAGATTTTGATTGGATAAACGCTTAGATTAAACTGATATGAAAGCTAAGAATAACTTATGCAAGAAGCAATCCAATTAACACACAACACACGAATCTTGTTTGTTTGACGAGGTAGACTTACTTCCATGGGCTGGTGGATCTTTCAAGTATAAAGCTCCACAATTAACCTTGAGAAATTGTACATGCGCATAATGATGTTGCTTCCTTCTTCCTTTCATAAGAAGCAGATAGTACTGAAGTCACCTCCTAACACCCAAGTCAATGGCATTTATACAATAAAGATTGTTTTGTCCCATAACAAGTCCGTCCTTGTATAATCTGTTGGTCCATAAATGTCTATCAATAACCATTAATCCATCTTTTATAACCTCAAATGTCGTATCAGTTACTGAGAATTCAAAAATCCAAAAATCTTCTAACCTCAAAGCTAAAAGTTACTGAGAACTTAAAAATCCAGAAATCTTCTAACATCAGTACTTCCAAATTCCATGACGGCATAATCCCTCCTGCTCTACTAATCACTAGCAATGCCTGAGCTTTCAAATTTGCTAATATAGAAAAAGGAAACGAAGAAGAAGAAGAAGAAGAAAAGAAAAAAAAAAAAACTATCCAACCAGCTACAGAGTATAGACTCCTGAAATAGTTAGATATTCTCTCTAGTTATTTTTTTTTCCCCTTCCTTATGCTCTCTTTTAACGAAAGATTCTCCAATTCTCCCCAGGACTATGCAACTCCATGAAAAAATCTTCTTTGTAGAAGTGATCCAGTCCTATTCTCCTCATTTAGTCCAAAGCAATGATCTCTGAACATCTCCATTTTTTTCTAATGGTAACTGATACGAGAAGAAAGAAACAAGCAGTAAAAGAGGGCTATACTGGCGAGCTTACAGCCAAGAAAAAACACCATAACAGAACACAACACCAAAGGAGAACACCTAAACAGCAACTACAAAGAAGACGACACCACCAATAAAGTACCGAAACCAACATAAAACAACAAAAAGAAACCTCCTGCTTCTAGTGTTGCGGCATAGAGAGAGCTACTTTCTCTTAGTTCCTTACAATTTGGTCTAACGAGTATCCCTTAAATTGATGATTGATGGACGCCAAAGAAGCAACGGTGAACTTTTTTTTTTCCAATAAAGAATCAACCTCCTTACCTAGCTCCTTTCAAAGCACCTTGAATTTCTCTCCTTCCATATGTTCCAAATTACTGCCAGAAAAGAAATTTTTCACATCTCCTTCTCCACCCAGTTGGGAATTTCCAAGCTAAGAGATCCAAAATGCAATTTTGGAAAGACCCAGCCACGACCAAACAAGTCAATCACAGAGGTCCAAATTCTTTGGGCCGTCTTACAATTCAAAAACAAGTGGTCCATCAATTCTTCTTCTCTTAAGCACGTAGGGCAACCATATGCTATTATTATACCTCTCCGTCTTAAATTATCTATAGTGAGGATTTTGTTCCGAAGAGCAAGCCAACCAAAAACCACTACTCTTGGGGGAGCCTTTAGCTTCCAGACCTTACATCTCTCCTCATTATAGCTGAGGACACCAAGAAAGAACCATTCTTAGCAGCTCCCCACACCTAAATCTGCCAAATAGACCTCGTTCAAGAGGTTAGAAGGGAAAGCACCTGCTCGTCCTCATGCTCTTTTAGATTCCTCCTTAATACAGGGCACCAAACATTTGCCTGGCCAGACCATTGACTTGATTTACCAGCCAAATCAAATCGAGATATTATAATTCAGTTGCGAGATTTAGAACTATGAAAGTCATAAACCGTAAATTTGTATTCGTAATAAGGTTCGCAAGCGGTTTTTTATCAGTTAAAGAAATCTAAAGGTTTGTAGCATTCCTTTTTTTTTCTTTCTTCCTTTCTTTCTTTTCTTTTCTTTTCTTTTTTGAGTTAAGGGATTCTAAATACTTGCTCCTAAGATCCATGAAGTGCTTTTAGATAGGACTACATCAGCTTCTTGATTACCTTAACTGTGTAATGAGTCTTGAATTTAATTAGATTGGGCGTGCTGATGGAATCAAATTAGGACTGTGGAAAGATCATCCTCCTTGGTTTGAATGATCACATGGTTTTATTTTATAGTTAAAATGTATAACTCTTAAGCCAAATTAGATTGATGAAATAGGCTAAGGTGATGATAAAGAGAGATGCTAGATTGAATAGAGTTTCGTGCCCATTTGGTATAACCAAACCAGTATTGGTTAGCACAGAATGATAAAGGGAACCCTTCTGCAACCATAGATGTGTAACATGATGGAGAAAATTGTTCCAACGTCTACAAACTAGAGTGGGTGCATGAATGCAATGCATATATTGCCCCCTCATTCTGAGGTACAACCAAACAACTATCCATTATTTTCATTGAATTATCCAGTTCTTCTCTCCATCTTTACCAGAAGCAAGCTGTGGAGTGTGGAGTACCCTGCTAGTCTGCTTCCAAAAGCAATCTCTACATTAACATAATTAGATTAAGGGACAGTGATGAATATATAAAGTTTTTTTTACAGAAGTTGGTACCTTTAGGGGGAGAAAATTCACTGTGAGCATGTTCCTCTTTGAATGGGTCGTACTAAAATATACACACAATGACGCTTGAGTCTGAGAAGAATTAGTGCTGGATTGATCTTTCTACAACATTAGTCAAGTTTTTCTCATACAAGAAATTAAGAAAATCTGAAATGGACATGCAGTAAACATTAAAAAAGAACAGGGAATTTATATGATAAATGGCTGACAATATGTACAACACCCTCAGATCTTAAGTTTGTATGTAAGGGGCAGTGTCCACAGTGATTAAAATTGTAGATCTGAAGGAACCCTATCATAAATAGACCATGCTAATCCTTTCATCAAAGGCCTGCAAAAAGACAGCTAAAAGTGAGAATACCAAGAGTCTTACAAGACAGTTTCCTATACACAGTAGAGACGGTCCAGACCTCCAACAAATGAGCCGCACAAGGACAAACTATAGACCAGAGGAACTGTGCATTTCCCTGCACAAAAATTCTACAATTCCTTGGACAAGCACATGCAAGAAGAATCATGAGAAGAAAGTATAAACTAAACTTACTTGTACAACCATGAAACAGCATTCACAAGTAACTAAATATAGAACTCAAATTACAAAATGACATTTCACATTCCAAAATTCTCCTCCTCCTGTTTTGTCAGACCTCCTTCTGTTAACTGCAGCAGTTCAGGTTTGGATCTGTATTTTTTTTTTTTTTTTTAGATTTAACAATTTGCCAAACCAAACCAATCTTCAAGCCTGTGTATTTTCATTTTCATATTTTATGTGGTCTCCACAGAAATAGAAAGACCTCACAACAGATTCTATCCTGCAACATTTGTGCTTTGCCAGGCACTCTAGACAAGAACACTGACATCAACAAACAGGAGATACCTCATCTCTGATAAGGAAATTAAAAACCTGCTTCAAGTTTCCTCTAGATGGGCGAGCATTTGTTGCAAATTTACAGATAAAGACGAGTCGCCGTCGCATCTCCCACTTAGTAATGGAATGATCCTCGAATGATTTGCCATTGTCAAAAGATCCTAAAGAAGATGTGGAAGTTAGAATATGCTCAGGATAACAGGACCATTTTGCAGTGCTTTTCCTTTTTTATTATTTAGTCATCTTTTCATAGTTGCAGCGGGCACTAAAACAAGTTCGCAAGACCCAACAAATCAACCAAATAAATAGAGCACAATCTTGACGGGTGATAATGTAGAAAAGTGCAATACCAAACACAAATAGTGTGTGTGTGTGTCTGTTGTATATATATAGGGAGATGCTCCTATGAGAGCATCTCTCACCTTACTATGAGAGATAAGGTGGGGGCCCTCATAGTAAGGTGAGAGATGCTCTCATAGGAGCATCTCCCATACATACATACATACATACATATATATAAAAGACAAAAAAGTAATCTATTGGCCACTATGACAAAAGTTCAGAGTCTGCAAGAAAATAGTTTTTTCAATCTTTCTGTATCATCCCGCATGCACGTGGCTCTCGTTTGTCTTAGTCTCATGGATATCATCACAACCATGGTTTATGGAATCTTGCTACTCAGTTAAAGAATAAATCTTTTATAAAAAAATGATATAAAAATTCAAAATGTTTATCATGAGACTGAAACTGGTATTGACAAAACTGGAGAGGAAAATATCCCAACAGAC
Source organism: Camphora micrantha (assembly GCA_003546025.1). Taxonomy (NCBI): domain Eukaryota; kingdom Viridiplantae; phylum Streptophyta; class Magnoliopsida; order Laurales; family Lauraceae; genus Camphora; species Camphora micrantha. The sequence goes on from QPKB01000001.1 coordinate 54,110,864, forward strand.
ATCTTAAATGCAAAAAAATCAAACTAGAAAAGAAACTGAATTTAAGGTTTTTTTTATTCTTCCAATTTGGTAGTTACAATTACAGTTCCATACAGATGACGGAACAGGATTCTATAAGGCATAATGATATAACACAACTAATTTAAGAAAAAACAACAAAACAATTGACTAAGTAAAATGCGAGATACAGAGGATACCGACATGTGATCATTAAATATTTAGTTTCCAGTGAAACAATCAATGGAAAGCCAAGGCACCCTATAGAGAAGGGATACAGTATAGATGTGCACAATGTGGCTGCCAGATACAATTAAATAACTATGTGCATGAGACCCACATTTACCTGGAGATTAATGCCCATGGGCTAATTTATCATTGTATGGCATGCCAGACAAATGGCACCCCATCCAATAACATCTAGATGCAAGATAAATTCACAAATGCAAGAAATCCATGGAAACTCAGGTTTATAGATGATTATTCCATATCTTAAATTCCTAGTAATGTGATAATGAAAAAAATCTGAGTATAAACCATTTTGATTGAGTTGCACGCAAAAATATAGACTTAAAACAAGCTTTACAGCTTTGCCAAAACTAAAATAGAACAGTAACATACCTTCCTCATCAAATAAGGAGATCAGAATTGCAAGACACACGCATACACTAATATCCTCCCCTGAAACCAAACAACATAAGATATCTAAATGCCAGCATTTAAAGTCTACACAAAGTAAACTATTTCACATTTTAATGTCAATTAGGGAACATTAAGCACAAATCATTTGCATTACCATTAGAACAGCAAACCAAAACTCTTTTCCCTCTGCTCAAACTTGACTTTGCAAAGTTAAGTGCTGAAGGGAGGTTACTCAACAATGAAGTTCGGTCCAGTTTTGAGGTCTGTCTAAAGACAACTAGATAAAGTAAAAATATATTAAATATATAAATGGAAAATTGAAATTTTTTACAAGATTTGAATAATCAAGGCGTCAAAAAAACCTTGGTCTTCATTATATACGCACCAATATAGGTAGATGCAAATAAGCATCAGTCCTAGGCAGACAGATGGATAGCTCGCTGTCACAGTTCAATATACAATTGATATCCTCAATATTATTTGCAACTGTATAAAGACATTGAAGGGTGAGTTTAACGCAAAAGAATAATACACATTGAATTCGCACATCTTCCAAATTATAATAAGAAGAAACCAAGCCAACATGTGACTTCAGTGGAGGAAAAAAGGGATAGAGCCTAGTAACCACAATGCCTTCAAAACACCATTACAAAGCTCAGAACTGGAAATAAATCAGCAAAGAAAACTTGGCAATTCAGGTGATTATTGAGAAACTTATCAGAAGAAAAACAGAAAGAGAAGGAAAATTATAGACTAGAGACTTGGGAAATTCTCTCTTTCAGTAGGCTATATTTTCTTCCATTTTCTTTATTTCTTCTGTTAAAATTTACTGAATAGGAACAGATTTTGTATTAATTCATTTTTCTGTTTTTTTTCCAAATAAGGGATTTTTACAAAAAAATAAGTTTAAACTCGTAATCCTACAAAAAAATAAGTTTAAACTCGTAATCCATGAGACAATAAAGAAATTTTAGAAATCATTGGCAAAGTGCTTCGTACAGTATGTCACTTTTCTTTTCCCTCGAAAACCTGCAAGGCTGCAACTCCCTTTTATCTCTGTTTTCAGGCTGAAAGCATGAGAAATGCTATTGTAAAATGAATTGGCATGGCCAAGAGGAAAGTACTAAAGTAGAGAGACGAGGAAGGTGAATCCAAGAAGGACAAAGTGGAAAGCATACAATTTTTCAATGTTTCGGATTCTCGTGACACTGATATGAAAGTGCAGAATACAGATAGGTTTTTTAACAAGTATAGAAGAGTTTTTTTTTTTTTTTTTTTTTTTTTTTTTTTTTTTTTTTTTTCTAACAAGAATAGATAGATTTTTGTTACAAGTATAGAAAGTGGAGATACTCGTTATAGTAACTTCGTATTCTTGTTTTTAAAACGAAATATGGGACTAGTAGGGTTGATTAAGTAAAAGACTTTAGAAAAGAAAACATTTCTACCTTCATTTATGTGGAACGGAGATAAGGGGAGTTGCAGGTTTTCAAAAGCTAGGTGACACCACTCACGATATCGTGCCTACACTTGCAATACCATGGCTAAGAGTACTTTCATTAAAAAAATGACGTGTTGTACAAAGCACTATGTCGATCATTTTTATAATTTCTTTACTGCCATGTAGATTACAAGTTTAAGCATAACCTTTTCGTAAAAATCTCAAAAAAGAAAAACACATTGACTAATACAAGTTTTTAGATTTCAAAAGGCTATGGAGAATTTGTAACCATATAATACAGAGAGTTATTCAATGTCAGGTTTACAGGAACCAATATTTTCTTTCAAACAACTCAATTACTGCCACCAACCTTGTTATCTAAATTTTTATGTCAAAATTTTGATAGTTGCAACAGTTTCTTTCTTTCTTTCTTTCTTTCTTTCTTTCTTTCAACTGAATCAGAAAAATAAGTCTTATTCCATTTCCGAATAAAAAAGGAGAAGAAAAAGAAAAGGCGTAAAGTTGAGCTCTATACTCAATATATGATTGGTATAAATTGCATACTTAGAGAATCATCGTTGATAAACAAAATACCAAGAGCACAAAATTTTTAAGCAACATATTGAAGCATCTAAAGATGTATATATTTCTTATGCCTGACATTAAAAAAATATTGAATAGATCTTCAAGTGATCAACAGAATCACGCCAATTAAGAAGAATCACTTCAGGCATTCTGCTACAAATAAAAAAATTTAACACACTACATGCACAGGTATTGAACCCTCTATCTTCTCTCAGTTTTTCAAAGTGATGTATAGCTGGCTATCAAAAGAATCACATCATGAATAAAAATAACTTCAGGCATTCTGCCGCAAATTAAAGAAATCAGCATACCATCTTGAGTTGCACCAACTGCAAGATTAGTGCAGCCCAGCCAAGAGACTGAACACTGTTCAACCAAAGGGCCCACACTGATGTGATTGTTAGAATCTTGAGAGTGCAGGAGTGGAGAAGAGACAAGAGAATCTTCATCATTATATGGCAACAATTTTTGAGGCTTAACAGTAATCTGAGGCGCATTTTGTCCCCTTTGGCCACGATGAACCCTATCCTTTTCAACAATATCAGCTACGCTCTGGTTACAAAAATCAGACCCAGAATTGATAAGATCAAATACATGCTTCCAGAAAAGATTAGGTGATAAACCACGTGCCCAGCTTTCTTCATCGTCTCCTGCTCCAGGAATATAATGCCAGCTGAACTCAGACGTAGTCCCTTGCTGAATAATGCCACTTGAGGAAGAAGCAGAAACTAGGATGACAGGTGTGAAATTCCAAGAATCGCAATCAGGTACTTCATTTAACCAGATAACGGTCTTTTGTGAAATCCAAAGAGGACGTAGGGGCTTTCTCAAGGTTGATGCAAGTGATCCCATGTCAGTGCCAGTAGCTTCCAACTGTTTTGTCCACTCCTCAAGTCGGTCACCGATAGCAGCTTTCTCATTTTCAGAGACCCATAAAGGGAGATGCAAGGAACAATCCCAATCATAAGGAGTATGCCCTGCATCAGAGGCAGCAAGACAAGCATTTATCTCCTGACAAAAGACAAGGGAGAAGAATGTAAAAGGGACATCAGATTCCCTATGACATAGTATACAAATGTGCATTCTATATGGAAAAGTCCAAGGATTCATCGAAACAGAGATTTTAGAGCTGTGGCAACGATACAATACCTCAAGCTAAAGATCACATAATGCATCATGGATCAAATAAATTGAACAAAATTGAGTTACATAATGCTTCACAAATTTCATGTGAAAAAGAAAACCATTGAGATATTTCATATTTTTAAATTAAAAACTTGCCCATATGTAGAATCAAGTTCAAGTATAACTATGCATTTAAACGATTTTGTTTTCTTTCCTCCACAGGATTCTTCCATTTTAATGGTAAAGATAACAAGATAGAACTAAAAGAACATCATAGAACTAGTTCTTTTCTCTTCTTTTCTTTTCTTTTCTTTCTTGAAAGACAATACCAAACTAGACAAAAGCACCAAATGTTGAATTCTCTATAGAAAGAACTATACAGTCTATTCATGTTACCAACCATTAAAAAAGGAACTATACAGTCTGTACCATTATAGATTAAGCATAGAATCACACTAATTATCATAGTCGTCGTGTAATACCATCCCGTCAATCTGGGTTAGAATAACAGATATGTTAATAAACATCCAAAACCAGAACAACAGAACATCTAATTATATTACATAACTAAATCACTGTTTCTCAAGATGGTAACTTACTCATCACTGACCTGTTCTTTACTCAGACTCTCTTCTGCAAATTTCCTTCTATGATTATCAATTGCCCTATTCAGCACACATGTCCAAATAGGAATTGTCCTTGTCATGCTATCAGGAAATCGCTTCCCTTTCCGTGTAGAATCAACAATAATGCACCCACCTTTCTGTCCTAGCATCCAAAATGCACAAAGTACCATCATGAGCGCAAAGAATCAAAGAACGAGAAATGAAAGAGCAGCATTTTGGGTGGTTGGGTATTTTTCAATTTGAATAGAGAAATGATAGACGAGACGATTTTCAAGTCTTTAAAAAAAAAAAAAAAAAAAAAAAAAAAAGAAAAAAAAAGGAACAAAAAGGCACCCAAAACCACAAATACCATCATTAACAGAAAGAACAGCAAGATCGCATTTTGAGTAGCGGGGTAAACCACAAATACCATCATTAACAGAACGCAGCAAAGAAAGAACAGAAAGATCGCATTTTCAGTAGGGGGGTAGACCACAAATACCATCATTAACAGAAAGCAGCAAAGAAAGAACAGAAAGATCGCATTTTGAGTAGCGGGGTAAACTACAAATATCATCATTAACAGAAAGCACCAAAGAAAGAACAGAAAGATCGCATTTTGAGTAGTGGGGTAGACCACAAATACCATCATTAACAGAAAGCACCAAAGAAAGAACAGAAAGATTGCATTTTGAGTAGCGGGGTAAACCACAAATACCATCATTAACAGAAAGAACCAAAGAAAGAACAGAAAGACTGCATTTTCAGTAGTGGGGTGTTTTAAATTTGAATAGAGAGATGAGAGAGGAGAGGTTTAAAAAAAAATTAAAAAAACACACACACACACACACACACACAAAAACAAAAAAGTACCCATATCAACGAATAGCATCATGAACCCAAAGAATCACAGAAACAATTTTTTTTTAAAAATTGATTTTTGGATGGTGGGTCACTTCCAAATTGAATAGAAAGGTAAGAGAAAGGAGGGTGGGTGTTTTGGAATTGAGCTAGTACCAGCGAGGTGGGCGACGTGGAGATTAAGGCGAGAGGTGCTGAAGGAGCAGTTGTTGGAGTGTCCATCGGTCGATTTGAAGTAGCAGGTGCCGTGGAAGAGGGAGGAGTACCATAAGCCGCATCGGAGATTAGCGAGGAGTGGAAGGTCGGGCCACAGCTGGGCGATTTCGGAAACGAAGATGGAGTCATGGTAGATGGATCTGAGAGCGTTGTAGAGGGAGTTGTCCCTCCTTTTTATGCTCCTCGACGCCCTGTAGATGCTCATGCGCTCGCCCTCCGCCATGGCACCTGCAGAAAGATTGCTTCAAAGAGAGAGAGAGAGAGGGTTTTGGGGTTGACAAGGGTTTTAAGAGATTTTATTATTCACATGTATGAGGTCTAATCACATAGTTCAATACTCTCTTTTTTTTTCTTCTTTTTTTTTTATAATGACTCAGGACCTCCAGCTGATTACTGATTGCTGGACTTTTAACCACACCAACAATTTAAGTGTGGGTATAATTTATATACTAGCAAAATAGGCCCGCGCCAAACTCATTCCCAAAAATAAAAATATACTCAATTTTGATGCTATTTTTTTATTTTAATTAGTGAGAAAAGAAAATAAATCCATAACAAAAAAAAAATCATCCTTTATCAATTTTGAAATTTAATACATAAGAGCTTATTTAAAGGGAGAATATGCAGTAAAACCACATAATTTGCTAATGAATTTTGAATTTATAAGTTCCACGTATTTTCATGTACACAATCGGTGAAAAGTTTTGAATCGTAGAAAAAGTTATAAGATAAATATATTTGGAGAGAATGTAAAAGTTTTAGAATATCTAACGAGTAAATGGGAAGCTAGAATATGGAAATTGAAAACAAAATAAAAAGAAGATTAAATCAATTATTAGTATATTGCAAATTGGCAAAAATGAAACATAATGATGGGAAGCCAATGTCTAACCATCCAAGTTGGACAATGGAAAAAACAACCAAAAGAACATTACAGTGTTTTATTATACATAATTTAATTAAAAATCAAATTTTGGTTAATAAACTAAAATATATATAAAGCCCTTGTAAATTTGGTTAGAGAATCTATAACCAAGTGAAATAAAGATATAAGAAAAATAAAACTTATAAGATATGACAAAGACTCTATTAGTGAATTTCCTTCTTACGTATGCCCTTCGTAAGAAGAGGTAGACTCCATGAAGGTTAGGCTCTTTTTTACTTAACTAAGGAGTCCTAACTACACTTGTCACTATCTTCTATCAATATCTTTATTTAAAGACTTCCTCTATTAATATAAAACGTGGGGGGGGGCGGGTGCTGTATCATATCCAGTGTGTGGTAGGTCTGTGAATTGTTGGTTGGGTCCATTGGTATATGTAAATTGTATGTCTTAAATGAATCTCGTTTGAAATGAAGAGTTATTTGAAAGAGAAAGTTAGGACGATAAACTTCCTTTATCCGAATTTAGGACATTAGACTTGATTAGATTAAGAAAGATTATATTTTTAGAGAAATTTGAAAAAGATAGAATCACAAAAAAAAAATTCTCTCTAAATTGGACTCTTTAGTAGGAACTTCTCTTTAAATAGGACTCTTTTCATTAGTTAGAATTGATTTAAATTTAAATTAATTAAAATTAATTTAAAATTGGAAGCCACTTTCTCAATCAGTTGCTCAATTGAAATCTAATTTCGCAATCAATTTCGAAATCGGACTCCAATTTCAAAATCGAATCCTACCTCTATAATATATAATAACTAACATAAGAACCCGTGCTGAAGCACGAGTCTATCCATATAATTCAAACCAAATACAATTGCACAATCGTAATTTTTTTGAAAAGAAATGAAAGAAGAATATCTATAACTGTACCTATTTTCGCAATTAAGAGAGGTAAAATAGAAAGAAAATAGGAGAAATGAAGTAAATATATATATATATATATATGTAGAAATGGGAATAAGAGATGTAAGTAGAAAGGAATTTTTCAACAAACTAAAAAGGAAAAATGGAGAGGTTACAAGAGACATAAGTAGTTACATGGGTAGTGAGAAATGAGTAGTTATATGAGTTGATTAGTGTTGCATGTGATAAGAAGTAGGCAGTTAGAAGAGATAAGAGAGAAGGGAATAATTAACAGTCAAAATTAGATTGAAAACTTATTAGCTTAATATATTATAATAGGGTTGATATCATTAGAAAGTAGTTCAAAACTTTCTCAATTCAATGGCGGTTCATGTATGGATTCGGTTCAATTATATTCAATTATCAGTAGAGGGGTTGATATCATTCTGAACGATTTGGATTAATGAAATGGATCATGTATAGATAAAGATGGGATTATGTAGGGGTTATTTTCTCCAACAAACTATCCTATTGTTTTTCACGGTCAATAGTAAATGCTGAATAGCATAATAACCCATGCTATGCTACAGCATTACCATGACTGGCTAGGATCCCCTCTCTACCTAACTACGTTAACAATTTTTTTTTCTTTTAGAAATATTTAAATCAATGAGTTGTGTACTATAGTTGTAATGATATGTACTTTAAAAAATAAGAGATCATGAGGCACAAGCTGCATAATTTTTTTAGCTTTTGTACCAATAGTCCAAGACTCAATACAAAAAGGTCAAAACTATAAGTAATCCAGTCAAAATTAAATCTAGAACGCCAGCTTTAATATCTTATAATGGAATGTATTAAAGCAATGTAGTATTTTGGAAATTCTCTCCTCTACTCGTGTATCATTATTGCATACCCATTAGAACCGTAGGTATGAGGCCATGTTAGTACAAAGCAAAGAGCTTTTTAATGGCCCATTCATGCTAAGGGTTGTTAGTGCAATTGTCTCATAAGAAAATTTTACATGAGCTATTTTCTAAATTTTAATGTGAGTTGTATAATTTAGTTAATGATATGAATAAATGTTACAAGCTTTAAAGAAAAATTAAGTCCAATCAAAACCAACAATATATAAAACCCATTGACCTTGAACTATAGCAGTTAATTGCTGGCTACATGTGGTCCCATGATCATAAAAGGATGGGAGAAAAGTCTCTATTCCAAGAAAGAAGTATGAAATTTACTTCTAACCACACCAACAATTTACTTAATTAGCATCGCCCATTGCCAATTGTGAAAAATTCGTGAATGCAAGTGGTCACCAGATGATGAACGATATAAAAAAAAAAAAAAAAAAATGGCCCAGTGAGGGAGGACGAAAGTAAGAAAGAGAAAGGATAGATGAAATATTAATGTAAAATTATAATTTTTAGGAGGAAAAGGTGTGGGTGATGAAATTTTTGTAATTTTGCATGAAAAGAATACAAATATGGTCAAAAGTGTAATTTACTCAAACTTAATGGAGTTCTTTCATCCATTCTTATTGAGGTGGGCTTATTATGTGAAATGAAAAGTAGGGATGTATGACTAAATAAATATAACCACTGGTTCTACTTTTAAATTTAGAGAACCATAAAAGGGATATACAAAAAATCTCCAAAGGTAACTAACTAACTGATCGGGATAGTTACCCATTCCAATTTCTATTTGCTCGAGGCATTTCCAAAATATCATTCTTTGAAAACTATTGTCTCCAAAAGTGTTGAGATGTTTTTTAATTTTGGAGTTTTTTCAAGATGTTGTAGGAAAACCCCCCACAAAATAAATTACTATTTAATTTAATTTTGAGATATAATAACTTATTCAAGGCTACAAGTAGTTATGTACTTTTGGTAGAAATTAATTTTATATAAGTTGCATGGTGATTTTATTGCACTTTCGAGTGATATTTTCATATTTCAAAATATTATGAAAATATCACGATATTACCAAGAAATTATCAAAAGGGTACTTATAAACAATAATCTTCTATAACATTGCAAATTTTTTTTGAAACATTGTCGATATTTGAGACACTATATATGAATGTGTATCGACATAAAAAAAAAATAAAAAAAAAAAAAAAAATAAAAAGAAAAAAAGAACTATATGAATGCATAAAATCAATGGAAATATCAAAATGGAGAACACCGGGCTTCATTGATGGAGAAACTTTTGGTCTGTAATGTAAAACACTATGAGGATGTTTTCAATTTTTGTATTCTCTCATGACATCATTGCAAAATGTCAAGAAATATAAACTCTTAATATTAACACTTGAAAAATGAACAAAGAACCAAGATTAATATCATGTTAATTGGGCGAACAAAGCATCAAGACTAATAACTTGTTAATTGGGCGGGCCTCGGCATTAACAGATTAATGGGTTAACTTGAGTTTCCTCGAGCCATGGGTGTTCTTGGGCTGGGTCGAGCCATGCAAAACTCTTGGCCCATTTAGTTAATGGTCCAATAGTGGTCCCAGGTCTGCCCACAGGCCTAAGACTGCCTGCACCCAACCCATTTGAAAATGTCCACACCCTTAGGGCCCGTTTCTTTACTAGAATTTCTGGGCTATGGCTATTCAATAATCGGGCAAAGGCCATGGGCCTAAAATTTGACTCCAACTCCAACACAATGTAGGATGGGTTTGGGTCAGGATTGGGCTGGCCTAGTCATGAGCAACCCTACTGTTTCAAGACTGAGAAGTGCATAAATAACCAGACTCAAGCCTAGGCCCATACTAGTCCTATCTGTTGCAGTAAAAAAAAAAAAAAAAAAAACTTTCCTCCATTGAATAAAAAAAAAAGAACTATAAAGAAACAAGACTAGACGTTTTCATGCCTGAACTGGAGCTTCTCAATAATTAGTCAGTGGTCATTGCGAACCACATCACCTCCATTTGGTGGACACATTATATGCTGCTGATGGGTCCAGTCACCATAAATCATATTATGGTTTAGACATCTCAAAACTCAACTCAAGCCAAAATTTCATCCCTCAAATCCTACGGTTTCAACCATCAGATGAGAACAAAATTTCAGTGGACAGCTCACAATCATTACCTTGAATCAAACATCTATAGAGTTATCATACGGCATAGTAACAACCTACGGTGGCATTTTTAATACATGTGCTCCTTGGACCCACCAGACAGATGGGAGTCATAGGAACTATAGTGACCACTGGAACTGGGTCACATCTGTCCATAGATCGACAATCAGATGAAAAATTAGTTAAGAGCTTCTTCAAATGACATTAGGGGGACAAATAATTGGAAAATAATCAACTTTGTGAAGCCAACAATGTGGGTACAACAACACCACCAACACCCCCCCACCCCCCACCCCACCCCAACAACAAAAAAAAAAAAAAAAAAAAAAAAAAAAAAAAAAAAAAAAACCAACAACCAAGGCTCCATTTGGCTGTCTGAAATACTAGTAAATGCACCTACTGTGTTTCAGAAAGAAAAAAAAAAAAAAAAAAAAGGAAATAAACCGATGCATTCTCCCACAATAACATCTTTGGGGCTGCAGCAAAATAAGTAGAAACAAACAAGTGCATAGACACAGGAAAAAGAGTAATGGATGAAGAACATTTTGAATAAAAGAGCATCCAAATGTACTTTTAAAAAGCTTGTAAAATAATAAGAGGTAATGCTGATTACTCTTTAGCCATTTACTTGAAAAGGCAGAGAGAATCAAGCCCAAGTCACTAAATCTCCTCTAAGAATGGTAAACAGTTGACCTTATAAAACTCCATTGCACAAATGGTAGGATCATTTTTCAGAAATTACAGGATGAAGAACTAGAGCTCCACCTCCTGAACGATTCCAAAGAGTAATATTATATACATGGATGTTTAAGAAGTACATGCAACTTAAACATAACCATTTCCTTACTGTTGTAAACCCAAAAACTAACACTAGGCTTCTCCAATCCAACTCTTCTTCTAGTTGTAAGCAATCAAATCCCAAAACCTTCCCTGCCATTCTCCCATTTGGGATTTAACTGTGGTGAAAGCATCAAGTTTGATATAGCAGATATTACATGACGTAATTGTCCATATTCCAACCCTAATCAAACAAGATGTTTGAATAACCCACACTAATCATCTTCCACTAATACCGGAGCCATGCCTCGTGTACATGCGACGTTCTCTCTTCACCTTCATGGATGCTTGATTGGTGCTTAGATGGGAACACGATAATCTTGATCATTATAAGGTGACAACTCTCAACTTGGAACAACCAATTAATAAGGATCTGGGTCGTCATATTCTGTTGATTCTCATCACTTATATGTGACGAAATTAAACAGAAAAATTCTCCATCATGAGGACATAAAATGGGAAAGAAAGATACTCAGTTAAGCAGAAATCTCCAGAAGGCGTACACTAATGTTCCAGGAGCATGGAGGAAAAATTGCCATTGAGAATAACAATTCTCAGGAACTATAATATAACACTGGTGGTACAGTTTCAAAAGTGAATCACCAATTAGTGATAGGAATTACACATCATCCTTCAAGCTTTGTTATAGCGAATTTTTGGACTCCAGACCTGTCTCTTCAAAGGATACCTCTTCAAGTCTGTCAAGAAATCCTTTCCCTTCTGTCTCTTGGAAGAGAGAAACATTAAAATGTAATTCATTGGATGCAGACACGGCTTCGAATCTAGTCCACAACTCCCTCTTAAGTGTGTTCTCACCAGGCTGCTTACCTTTACAGACTGTGCTTCCAAAGTCCTTCCACATTGGAGTGCTTTCAAGAGCTGCCAAGTTTGTGCTGCAGAGTCCTGAAAAAAATAACAAGGCAGAGAACAAACTCAAGGCTTTTGGCTGAGCTATGCTGAAAAAAACAAAACCCTATAACAATATCCAATGAACTAGACATGATCGCCGACCGATCCCAGTGCAATCGACAGTTAAATAATAAAATACAGCTTTTGTCCACAATGAATATAGGAGAGGGAAAATCTTGAATGGCTTGGATCTCCTAATATGGGATTTTTTTTTTTTTTTTTTTAATGTGGCCCTCCAACACTGAAGGTCGTCATATCAACAGTCTGGACTATCAACCAATCAGCCCTATCTAGATGGTAATAACCATATCCTCAGGTCAGTGACCCCATAATAGCAGGAAGGAAATCTGCAAGTGGAGAAAGTACCGTGGTTAACAGGCTCGTTAGTTAACTGATATCTGCTGCAAATTTTATTGTCCATGGCAGAAACCATATTCGCCGGTTGATCAGCATGCACATCATTGTTGCTGAACAAGTTGCATCCAGCTGGATTGGTTCGTAACTTTTCATCTGGGGGCTCCATCAAAATGCAAGTTTTTGGTGGGGAGAAAAACCAATCCAGAGATGCCTCTACATCTTGCCTTTTCATGGCTGATTTATGAGTGAGCTGTATCCCAAAGAGTTCAGGATACTTTGATGCCAAACACCCTGAAACATGGCTGCTAGACTTTTCAGAACTCAAGGGCTCATCGCTGTCTATAACACCACTGGCTAAAGGGGTAGGCTTGATCATGTCATTCTTGTTTTGCCGAAAGGATTCAGAAACCGGTTCAAGATACCTGCATGTCTTAGGTGGGGACATTTTCAACAGTGGAGTCATACGAAGCATTGGCCTGTCTGGTGATCTTTCGGTAAGGGTAACAGCAGACTTGGTAATCTTTGTTGATGTTGGCTCGAACTCTACACTGTTGGATCTTTCAGTAAGGGTAACAGCAGACTTGGTAATCTTTGTTGATGTTGGCTCAAACTCTACACTATCCAACAAATCATCACCAAAATTCCCAGAAATAGTCATCAGTGGAGGCAATGAAAGAGTATGAGAAAGGGTACCCATATGCGGCACTTTTTCCGATACTGATTTAGCTGGGCCTGGATACTTGGATGAAAATGCTTTCATTTTTGGAAGTGGTGTGAGTAGAAATAGTTGTCTTCCACTCTCAACTCTACAGTTGGCACGCCAAGACACAAGGGGCGATGGAGAGATTAATGAGTCCAGGTCAAGCTCTTCTGAATATTTGGGAACATCATTTCTTTCTTCGTTTGTAGCAGATTCAGGTTGAACCAGTGAAGATTGTCCCAACCAACGGTCAGATTGTGTTGATGGCCTAGTGAGTGCTTGTTGGAATCTTGGCAGCCATGGCTACATTTAGAACAATAACGCATGTTATTCAATTGTATGGTAAATGTATACAAGGTTAGGCCCACATTACATTTGATCCAATACAGGCGTTGACCAGATTGTTGAATTGGGAGCAATAACCTAACTCCATGGAAGAAATCTGGTCATCTGATATGTTGATTTTTTTGCAGTTAGACATTAATTTTGTACTATTTATTTTCTACACATCATTGGCAAGCAAAATATCAGATGGGTACAATTGTTCAGTGGGGAAACTCTATCCAGACACGTGAATAGATGGTAGGCCCGACCAAATTAACAATCTGGATCACTAAAGATGTGCAGAATAACAACTTGGTGTATTAAGATACACCTACTGTCTCTGCATATGTAATATAACCTCTCAAAACGCATATTAACCATAACAGTAAGGAAAAGCAGAGCATACCTTTAGAGTTGACTGCATATCAGATACAACACACATGAAGGACTCAATTTCTTGGCTTCCCATTTTGCACGTTGCATTAAGTTTGACGGCCTGAACAATCAGTCCATCAATCTGCAAAAAAAAAGGCAAAATTCTATGTATTCAACTCATTTATTTCTGTAGCGAACAAATTTAACTGCTTTTGAGCCATCTTCATGGTTCACTAAAATACAGAGTAATAGACAGCTTTCAATGTTCTCATCGGGAAAAAAAATACATAGCCTGTAATGTTATCAAAAAAGAAAATATATAGATAACTTGTAATGTTGAAGAGAATCACAATAAATGTTCTCAATGAGATGACCAGAATATGCAAAACCATCCAGAATGACACTCATCAGGGAGTGGAGGTTACAATGAAAAGATGCAAGTGGATAGTCTTTTCTGGGTTATTCATTGAATCAAATGGGTTTAATCCATAGTTTCTAGTATTGACCAATATAGACACATACTAGTCATAAATGTGTGTATCAGCACTCGAAGTTACATGATACATGGTGTAGTTACATGAAACAGGGTGTATGTTCTATGCAAAAAAAAAAAAAAAATATATATATATATATATAGTCATATATTGGGCAAAACCACATGTTACACCAGTTTGGTCCAGAATCAGCTGGTTGGCCGGTTCATGTTAGTTGCCCAAGCCACTAAAACTCACAATAATCATCATCAGCACCATTCACTAAACTCACACAAGTTTGCACTTTATTCTTTAAAAAAATGCTTTTATAAGAATGTGTGTCTTCTCTACTGCTAGGCCATAATATACATGATTTAAACCTGAAAGGCATATAATGGAGCATGTGGGTTGATCCAAGTCAATTAGTTGGTTGTACCACCCACTCGCCAGAAAAGGGGCGAGTTCCAATCATCAACAACAACAGAGACTTGTTATAACAACCTGGCATCGGCTAAAAAGTTCTCTAAACTCCAAACAAGATATGACCAAATATATACAATATGAAGAGAACGCAAGGTCCGTCTCTCTCTTTCCATCAATGTGTGAAAGAGCACAGAAACACAGCCCTTGGACATCTAGTAAATGAGATATCCTTTGTAACTAATCTAAGAAATATTCTCGGTATCTTATTGTTTGACTGGCCCGTGATCTATCCTTATCATTGTCATCATAGCCTAACCCATCTAATCCTGGTTGCCTTTGTGGCTTCTACTCTTCTATGTAACTATTTGCAGCCAATGTTCTCAGTTATTTTGCATTAAAATATGTCTTTCCTCCATACTTCACCTAAGGTCTTCATTGTCTCCCTCTTCTATTTCCTTCAAACTAGTAAGACTACTTTTTTCTTCGACAAGGGTGTTTTTGGCCTTCTATACAAGTGCAAATCATCTTAAATGATATTCCTTAAAAAAAATTTCTACTGTCTCTTCTAAATTTCATCATCATCACCGCCATCATCATCAAACACTTGTCCCAACTATGCTGGGGTTGGCTACATGAATTTTATTTCGTCATTCCAGTTTATCTCGGTCCAAATCCACATATAAGTTGCACTTCTTCAGATACACTGTAAATTTCTTATAAAGGGTTGAATTCCAGTATATGATACAAAATGCGTGTACATATATAGCAACTCGTCATGATGCCAAATTGCCAATATGGCCTCCATATGAGAATGCAAGTCCTTGGTCCGTCAATATGGCCTCCATACAAATATGCAAATCCGTAGTCTAACCAGTATGCTCTCTCCCTCCCTTGCTCTGTGTGTGCATGTGGGTCTATGCAAATTAATGTACAAGAGACTAAGTGCAGGGAGAAATGTAAGTACCTTAGAATTAAAGGAACCCATAAGGAAACGCTAAAATCCTACAATGCATATCACCTAAAAAGAACTTCTTGAAAAATTCCATTAAACTAACAAGTAACAACCTCCAACTATTGTATATTGTCTTTACCTTTCGAAAGACAGAATATGAACCTTTTTTTATTGGTAGTGTGACTCAAACCCACTACCTCAAGGTTGCAATAGCGAGCACCTTCCACTGTGCCACAATCTCTTGTCTGTATAGAAATTTTCAATCCTCCCCGACCTCAAGTACACAAACCTTGTAAAGCAATTGAAGAAGCTTAATCATTTGATCAGGTTCTTCATCAACGAAGTTGCAGTGAAAAACGTTCAACACAAATCTTCTACTTCCGCCTCCAAGTTGCAAGTGATACTATAAAGGTCTAGGACAGACTAGAGAGAGGCATTGTTATCAAAATTAAACAGTTTTTACTGAATCTTAAGGAAAAATATTCATATCTATGCAACGAGTCTCATTTACGGGGTGAATCTTATGATATGATACTTTTTTCATTGAATATTATGATTCAAGCAATTCGATTAAGAAAGAATAGCCACCACATCCAAAAGGTTGGCATTAATAACCTTTTAAATTTTCCTTTCTTTTTTTTTTTATTTAGTATTTCTATATTAAAAAGGTTATTTAGTGGTTAATGAAACTTCTTAAGAATTTTAGCAGTTTTGGGAAAGTTTTAGAGATGAATAAGGAACACACATTCAACTAGAGTGTTCAATTGTACGTATAGGGTTTTATCCAGTATTATTTTTTTTTCTGGTTTTCCTCTATAAACACTCTTTTAACTTTAGGATACATCCTAACATGTAAGATTGATGACTTTATTTAACTTTTACCTTTTGGTTTAAATAGAAAAAAATATTGCAACTTGCTTATTTTTTCTAGTAACATTGATATCTTAAATACATTATAACTATTTACATGTATAATGTATGATATATTAATATAAGTATAAGACGTTCTTGATATGATTGTATTATCATTGTCTTATTTGTCCATGAATTTATGCTACTACAGATGGAAGATGGACGGATTATGAATATTTACTTTTTAATTTTTTAAATTATTTTTCATTTTTATCATAAAAATCTTTAAAAAAAACCTTATGATTCACATTACAATTTGCGATATGATTTCGATTTCTAGAACAATGGAGAGATGTACTTCCCCAATCCACTTGTAGGCCCTAAATAAAATACTGTCTCTCTTCTCGAGTTTGAATGATATCATCCAGTCAGAGGACTTTGGACCATCATTAGTCCCCACTAAATGCCCAAATTTGATTGCTTCTTCGATAATTCCCATTTCCGACTTCCTTAATGGAAAATGTAAATCAAGTATACATAAATCTCCTCTGACTAGCACTGAAAACGCAATACATAAAACTCCTCAAGATTGCAATAGTTTCTACACAGCAAGTGATCACCAGCAACTGCTTTCACAATTCCTACTAAACATGCCATATGCCAAACATGAATCCACAAAATTGTGCATTTTAAGCAGAACTGAATTCGAGCGGAGTTAGGTCTAAGAGCATCTTGTTATATAAACTGCTCATCAATGCAATTAGAGAGAGAAAAAAAAGATGAAGACAGATCTAGGGTTTTGTTCTTGATTGAAATGAAGAAAGATCTAGGGTTTTTTTATGAGCGAAACCTGGCGGATGAGATTGGAGAGTTCAGAATGAGCGAGGAGGAGTCGTTGATCGAGAGAGCTTTCTTTATCTCCATCTGAGATGATGTTGGGATCTTTGTTAGGTATTTCTTCTTCTTTTGCTACTTCTTGGTCTTCTTGTTGTTGTTTTTCTGCTATTTTCTTGGCTGATGGATCTTTCGAAGGATTCTTCCCTGCATTAGAGATGTCGAAAAGAGGCTTCCTTGCAGATTTCGCTCTCACGCTTTTCTGCATTTTTCTTCTTCTTCTCTCCTTTCTTCCGTTACAAATAGGGGAGAGACAGAGAGAGAGAGAGCAGTGTCTGTGTTTGAATTGAAAGAGCCTAAGAAGAGGGGGGAAATGTGAACTAGTCGACGTTTAAATGGTAGCAAACTACATTTGGAGCTTTGATTGATCAATGCTCATCATCAATCTGGACCGAGTAAATGATGGGTCACACCTCCACAGAGATTTGTGGAACACATAAAGCTTTTTAGAGGAATTTACCCGAAAAAATACTTTTGATGGCCACTAAACGAAAAGGCCTCCAGTACTTCATATGGTACGAAATATAAAGAAAATTGGCACATTTAAAAAAACTATATGATGATTTAAATAATTCATAAAAGTATAAGAGTTTTTCATAATTATTTCAATCCAGTGCTCTCCATAATTTTTTTTTTTTTTTTTGGGTTGGATTAAGTTATGAACTATTGATATGTTAAGCCTAGGTCCCAATTATGATAGAGTTTGTAATTTGAAGATTTATTATAAAGATTAAGAACATAAATTAAATAAATTATGATTTCTTTTCAATCAATTGAGAAAATGGATTTTGAATCACAATAAAATAGATGTTTGACATTTCAATCAAAGAGAACTAACCTAGGGTCAAGATCGTGTGACCCAATTCATTGTTGGTGGGATGATGTATGGGATCTAAGTGACCTTGGCTCAAATCATGTGTGAAGTTTACATAAGCGGCAAATTCATTATATATGCATGTTTCTTTAGCACAATTGAGGGAATTCATATACAGAGAATTCAGAAATATACCAAAAGTTGTACCTTCATTGAGATTTTCAGGTGAAAGAAACATGACATTTTTAAATTCCAAATAGATAAGTTATCACATCATGTCTATAAATTTGCAATGTCATAAATTCTTATAAGGTATAATGGAAGAGAAAAGGGCATGTCATGACCCTTCTCATGGTTGAATGGACCAACTTGTGCATACCCTGTATAATATTATGGAAGTGTTCCCTTTTGATACAAAGTACCCATGTGAAAGGAGAAGATGACACACGAGAGATTTTCACTAGGCAAAGAAATAGCTTAAAGGAGACTAGCAACAAAGTCCCGTGCTAAGCCTGGGCCAAAAATAATAACATATTATGATTTAAGAGTTTTTTTGAAACATTATTAAGACAAAAAAAATCTAAGATAAAAAAAATTTATTATCTTTGAATATTAAAATTTATTATCTTTGAATAACAAGTACAAACTGCTATTCCAGAGGTGGGCAGCCATCCTATCTCTGCAAAATAAAAATGGAAATCAACTCATATCTAATATGTATTCTTACTACATTTAAGAATTACAAGTCCTAACTAAGGAAAAAAAAAAAAAAAAACAAATGCTGACAAATTCACCTGGCTCGGCCCATGAACACCCCTAGTCTTTGAGAGGCTCGGGGCCCACATAGCCCACTTGTTGACCAAGTTAGGCCTACTAGATTCAAGCCCACCCTTCGTGACCCAATGAGTGGGGTGGATTCATTGGTTTGGCACGTCTTTTAGCAAGAAAAATTTATGAACTTCTGGTCCACCAATTAGAATTAGCAGTTTTTTTTTCTTCCAATTGAGACTCTGTCTTGGGCTCCGTTTGATGCTCTTTAGAATGAATTAAATTTAAGTTTCATGAACATTAGAAAAAAAAAAAAATCATTCTCATTTGAATGAATGGATGTGTCGCATAAGAAAGAAAGGAAAGGCCCATGTGCATCTTTCTCATATCAGCACGAGGGCCCTCATATATTCAGATCTTCTAAAATTTAACCCATAGAGAATTTTAAAGTTTTATAGGTACAATTTTAGAAGCAGGCCTAAAAGATGTCTTAAACTCATGCAATTCTTTTCTACAGGCCCAAATTAGCTTGCAAGAGAATGGGGAGTGTGGAATGATTTTTGGATGTATTAAGATTAGATATTGATTTTAGGATTAAGATAGGAAGATAAACACAAATTAGAAAGAGAGAGAAATTTGAGGGGAAGTTAGAAGTGTTTTAGAGGGAAAGATTTAGGGAGGATATTTGAAGAGGTGTACCCACTTCAAAGCCAAGGGAAGCTGTATATTTTTTTATAAATATTTTTTTGAAATGAGAAATTTTGAGTGCTGACATGGCGCCCTCTACATCCTCCCTTTAGTTTGCTTTAATATATATAATATGGAGATTCACAACTTTTCTCTAATAGTGATTTTCCAAATTTTTAATTTAAATGGAGAAAACTATGTAAGAAAAAAAAATGTCTATATATTTTTTCTTGCCACAATGGATGAGTGGTATAGTACTTGTTAAACAATCTATCCACCAAGGGATTATTCTTGTAGCAGATTTATGAGATGAGACACCCTTACCACTAGGGTGTCTTGTACTACTAAAAAAAACTACAGAGTGTTGAGTAATTTGATGTTGTTTTTTATTCATAAAAATTGAATTTCAGCATATATCAGAATATTTTTCCTAGCGCAAGATGAAAATTCTTTTCCTACTTCATAAAGGTTAGTTAAAAAGAAATTTTCTGGAGGATTTTACTGGAAAATACCCAGTATTTGTCTGTTACATTTGTTAGTGCCTCGGAACTAGCATCACACAAACGGGGTTCGTCAGACCCCGTTTGTTTGTTTTTTTTTTCTTCCAATTTTAAATGAGTGACGCTAGCGTCTCTCAGTGTTGTTTTTAGTGACGCTAGCGTCACTCTTCGACTTTTTATTTAAATCGCAAAACCTTTCATTTTCCATTCCTTTCTCTCCCCTTCCTTGCTCCCCTTCCTTGCACTCCCATTCCAATTTCCACGTACATAAACACATTGGAGGATGAGACGGCTGCCAACAAGTTCAACGTGGAGGAAGGAGATGGGTTGGTGGATTCTTATTTGAGATTCTAACAAAAGTCATTTAATCCGAATGACACACATCAATGGCGTCCATAGAAGCCATTTGAGATGGGTCTTATACAAGGCGAGAGGAAATGTATGATAAATAGCATGAACCTTATATAATTAATAGTTTCATGTATACACAAATATACCAAAACGTGCACCAACCTCTTAAATGAAAGCCAACAACCTTTAAGATGAGCAATAGAAAGAAGTCATGCATGATTCTGTGCATGGAAAGTCTCTTCTGCGAAAACGTGCAAGTATTAAGAAGATGCGGACAATTAGAGATGAGAAAAAGTGGGTTTCGAAGGTGGATTTATATAAAGACAAGTGACGATAACGTCACTAAATTTCATATTAAAAGATGCTATTGTTGCTCTCAAATAGTAATTAAAAAAAAAGGGAAAAGTGGTGGGAGGAATTCTTCCATGGTAAAAGTATTCCGAGGTACTAACAAGAGCAACGGACAAATACTGGATATTTTCCAATAAAATCCCCAATTTTCTTTTATCCCCTAAAAGTAAATTAAAAATGTTGAAAAATGTAGTACGTACTCTAGAGAGTTAGTTTCCTCCCTACTTTTTTTTTCTACAGGGGTTTTCTAAAAAAAAAAATTATAAAGAATTTTGCTAAATGCCAAATAATAATAGGGATTCAGATTTTCACCAGAAAATGATAACAAAGCATTTAAAATTTATATTTGACAAAAATACTCATAGATTCTTATATCACAACGGGATTCCCCATTTAGAAAATCCCCGCAAATCTCGTAATCAGCCCAATTTTTCAAAAGAGACGCTACAAATTCATACTAGTGCATTGTTATCTTCTTTCCTAGTCTTTTTTTAGGTTCATAGAAGACATATGATGACCCTTTTTCATATATATAAATACATATTTAAGTTAATAGAAGAGGATGTCACCATACAACGTACGTTTAGAACTTCTAGTCTAAATTTATCATTGACATGAGAAGAAAAATAAATATTTGACAGCTTTGGCACGAATTTTATATCAAGTAAGCTATTTACATAGAACCCATGATGATTTGAAGGAATTGAAAGAATTGAATATTATACCATGTAGGCAACTTAAGCATGAGCTTTTTTGTCTCTAATATTATGTCATGTAAGCGACTTACATATGCATTTATATATGAAAAAGGATCATCGTACCTCTTCTATGAACCTAAAAGGAGACCAAAAATGAAAATAAGGGTGCTATGCACAAATGTGCAACACTCCTTTCAAAAAAACCAAACTAATGTTAAGATTTGTGAGGTTTAAACCAATTGCAATGTATCAAGCCCATTGGGCATTTTCAACAAAAGAATATACATTAAACTCTCGGTTATCACTTTTTTGGCAGAAGTTTTGAGTCCATGTTTCTATTTGGCGTTTAGAAGGATTCCTTATAACTTTTTTTTTATTCTTATAAAACTCTGTTTTTTACATGAACAAATCCTAAAGAGTTTTGTCCCAAAGGCTGTTTTTTGAAAATACTATGATTAAAAAATCATGATATTTACCAAGAAAGGTACTTCTTGATAATAGCACATGATCTTCAAAATATTACCAAAGTTCATAATATCGTGAAAACACACATTACATTCAGCACAAATACGGAAATCAAAGAAAAATATATTAGCATTTAACAGTATTTCATATTTATGTTGTATTTATTTTATTGTCTTAAATTATTTAAAAATAATAATATATCTACAACATTTTGCAAATAATATCCCAGGCGAATCCCCCAAACATAGTTTTTAATGGCATTTCATAGTTATTTTGTGTTTATGTATTATCTTTAATTATTCAAAAATAATCTATTATTTGTAGCTTGTTTTCCATAATATCATGAGGAATCCCTTAATTTTGAAAATATTCAATCATTTTCTTGATATATTTCTAAAAAGGGATTTTTAAGAAAAAATCAAGCTTAAGCTCTAATTTAACAACTTTATGAGGAAAAATAATAAAAATATGGCAGAGTTGTTCATACTGGTTATTATTATTATTATTATTTTTTTACCAAACTACCATCATTGATGATTTCATTGAAGACATGGAACTCCTGCTTCTTCTTCTTCGTCTTCTACCTTCATCCAAACCTCCATATGGATGATTCTTCTTCATATTTATTATTTTTTTTTTTTTTTGTCTATAACGTCTGCTTCCCCCTTTTGTCTCTATAATGATCATTCTAGTCTCGGTAGTAGCAACTATCTCAAAAATATAATTGGGGTAAGAACTCATTTCGATGTAAAAGTGCAAAAAGGCAAAGCGAATGGGGATGGCTTTGGGATCCCATTGGGAGTGCCACTATGGCCTATTACCACGGTACTTGATCCCATAGTCGAATCGGGGCATTTCATTATGGGATTGGGAATTTGGCCTAAAGTAACATTTAGGGTTTTCATTCCTTCCAATATTCTAATTTGATTTAAGAATGCTAAATATATCATCAAATCATGCTTCGGTATCTTACAAATCTGTGGTAGTTTGTGAGTTTCAAATCTCTCTTTGTGAGAGAAGAAGAAGAAGAAGAAGAAGATGAAGCAGCAGAAGAAGAAGAGATGAAGAAGAGTAGTTTGGTTAAAACAAGGGTTGGTGCTCAGGTAGATATATAGGTAGCTGGTTAGTGAAGTGGATGAATGTTTAGTTTGGGGAAGACGATGAAATGTCTCTATTTTTCCTCTATCCAATTATATTAGACTAGGAGGTTTTGGATCCAATTTTGACTATTGGTTATAATTTTGACCGGAAGTTACATCAACTACATTTATCTCTTTATCATAACCACTCATAACTGTTCTCCACTTTTCTTTTCTTTTATTTTTTCTTTCAAAGACTTTGTTTCAATCCAAACTCTATCATTTCCTTCTACTCCAATTCTCATTTTTTCATTCTATGATATGAACTCTTGGATTATATAAATACATACGTATAATTTTTTTGTCTTTAATTTGCTTTCTTTCTAAAAAAGCTATGGATTTTTTGATACATGAATATTTAAATTGTAATATTTGCCATATCTGTGCTGAGCACGAGTAACTATGCTAGTAGTCCTTTAAGGCAAGAGCTCCTGATCAATTTAGCCTTATAGTTTAGTACCTAAAAACGTGTTTATTTTCATCCTCCCATCGTTTAAAACAACACAATCACACAATATTATTGGACGTGAACAACATCAATTTTTGGAACATATTTTCAGATGATTAATTATGTAAGATCTTAAAGGCTCATTTATATTTAAATATTGAAAATTTAACATCTAAGGTTTACATTAAAATATGGTGCTAGTATAAAAGACTAGCAGTAGGTTAGGTTCCACGAATTGGAATGACCCAAATTTAAATCAGTTTTCATGTCTATGATTGCATCATATCTTAGTTTTATTTTATAGTCGTCATTAATTATTTAAATTGTGGACTTGGCTCAAAATAGATAAAAAATGGAGAAACATAATTCATATGGCCTACTCCAACACAGTTGCGACAAGACTTAGATGATGATGTTGATGATGATAAATTATTTAAACTTGAAAAAGTCTACATGGACCGAATGTTTGGGACCGATCCTTGGACCGGTCCCAAAGTTCGGTCCCAATATCACCCCTGATATTAGGACCGGTCCTCGGTCCCAAATTCGGTCCATGTAGCAGGTTTTTTTAAACTTACACAGTTAAATTACAAACAACTTCAAAGTCATTGGTGTATTTCTGTGAATTGGGTGTTCTCATCCACTGTGGCCATATTAAGACTTCTATAACATGATATATACTAATATACTTGGAGCTGTCAACGAGCCTTTGGGCTGGACTCATATGGACCGCACAATCTGAGCCCAGTGAGGATTTGATGACCCTAATAAAAGATCATAAAAGCCGGAGTCCAATATGTGTGTGGGTTTGGTAGGGTGAATCTAGGAACTGGGCCCATCTAGCTAGGGTTTGTGACCCTAAACTTTCATCGAGGTCCAGTCGATTCAGCCCATCAAATGTTCTCGAACCTTTTGTATTCCACGTGACCCAGGTATACTAATAATAGACCCACCTCTGCCTTTACAAACTACTAACTTTCAAACCCAGAAAGAAGAGTGGGTAGAATCCGGGTTTATTTGTACATAGTTCTATTCAATCAGAATAAAAGGAAATCAGCAAATTGGATGCAAGATGGAACCAAAAAAAAAAAAAAAAAAAATGTTACCAAAAAAAAATTAATGTTACCAAAAAAAATTTTAATGTTACCGAAAAAAAATTATGTTACCAAAAAAAAAAAAATTATGTTATCAGAAAAAAAAAAAAAAAAGAGATGGAATTAGAGCATTTTCTACCTTTTCTATTGTCCTTCCATAAAAGTCCTTGGATAATTTTATTCCTGCCCTCATAAAAAAAATATTTTTTATTTGGAGCAAAAACAGCCCCTTTATATTTCCCTTGGTTAAATTTGAACCGAAAACTGGTCAGGTTTTGGCCAGGTCCATTTAAATCATCTAAGTTCGATCGAATACCTTTACACACACCTAGACTTTTTGAGTTGGGATTGATTCTTCCAAGTGGGCCTATAGCAGATGGTGTTGTGTAGCTAGGACGGAATCATATTGCATTATATGTGATCCATACTATTTTTTAAAGGATGAGTTCGGAACTGGCACACACCTTATCAATTGGATCTCAGTCCATGGGGAGCAAACAATATGAAAGATCCGATTCCAATTAATGATCCGGATAAATAATACTATCGGTTACTAATTTAACTTCACCTCCAATTCTGGTTCATGTTAAGAACTACTTGGAGAAGATGAAGAACATAAGATTCTAGATTAACACCTTGAATAATTAGATAATCAAATATTCGTTTGCAACCCTAAATACTAGGGGCTCATTTTATTATACCCTTGTTAATATATAGTATGCAGTGGTGACGTCAAGCCTAGTGTATGAATGTACGGAGCCATAGGCCTGGCCTAGATTGAAAATCAATTTCTTTTTTCTCCCTTTTTTTTTTTTTTTTTTTTACTAAAAATCATGCACCCAACCTGAATTCAAACCCGAATCCAGATTACAAATGGGTTTAATTAGTAGATACCCCATTTCTCAATTTGTGCTGTTTGGGTAGTAGGGGGGATCCATTTTCCTCCTAAATGGAAAGGCATCAGGTGCTTTCGGCGACGAATTAGAAAGGCAAACATATCAAGCATTGGGTACCTTTATTTGTTATATTTAAGTAGGGAAGAAGCTTCTCCATCATCCACCAACCCATCTCCCACACGTGTTGTAATGCTCCTGAATGAAATCATGGCCAAAAAGCCCAGCATTAAGCACTCTCACCCCTACTCATTGTACTAAACAAACCTTAATCAAACATATGATTAACAATATAAAGAGATGCTACAATGACACTTGGACATATGATTGCCATACAACAAATGTACTCTGCTACTTGTTGGGGGATGCCTCTTGTTAAAGGGGAAAGAGAGCTATAAAAAGATCTGGGCCCTCTTTGTGTGAGGCTCAATTGGCTGATCCAATCACAAGGTAGGGGAATAAGAGGGGTATGATGTAGATTAGGTGTTGGCCACGTACGACTTTAATATGTTCATCCTAATACTTGATTATAGACAGCTGACTATACTTGCGGGCACATTCTTTGTTTTCATTCAATCTAACAGTAGATAATGGTAGGATCATCATCAAATTGAGATGAATATTTAGTGCAAGTTATATGCATGTTGGAGGATTTAAATGGATCATGGGAGGATTTAAAGTGTATGTATAAAATAGGAATAAGGTTTTGCTTTTTGTAACAAAATTCTTCCAAGGTATAGGACCCCTAAATGCATCATGCATGTGTGTGTGCTTCTAAAATAAAGGAATGAACAGATATTTGATAGTGGTTATGTGAAGCAAACTTATGGGCTCAATTATTGAAAGCTTAAACCACCCATCCCAACATCAAATAGATAAGGTTATGGTCAACAAGTGGAAGATAAAAAAAATGCCCCATTAAATGGGTGGCTAGGTTCCATAGATCTAAACAACTTTTGGGCTGCTATCCATCCAAGTTTTCTTCCAAGCCCGAATAAGCAGTACTACTTGTAGTTAAGTGTTTGATTTACCAAATGAGCAATAGAAAGTCCCAACAAATGTTAGAAAGCTTAGTCTAACTTACTTTTTGCTTAAAAGGTAGTTTGTATTAGAAAAAAAAAAAAAGTGGGGGAAACAAGAGAACATGTACTGATCATAGAGTCCCCAGAAGAGAGATAGCCCAAAGGGAATTACAAGAGTAAGAGTGTAGGAATCAAAACTGCACTATACATGTGTTGGTGAAAGGAATTTTATATATTCCCAAAACATTGAGGAGAGATCAAAGATGATTGCTCTGAAAAGGTTTTATGATTTTCCTGAAGGATAGAGAGAGAGTCTAGAATATGAGACTTAACTCTGTTGAGAGAGGCCCTGTAATCATTGAAGATGGCTTCATTTCTAACTTTTCAAAGGTGGTAGATGACATAGATGAAGACTGTAGCCATATGCTTAGAAGCCTCAACATTGCTTCCTGTAGATAGGTGCTGCCAGATTATGGCTGTAGAGAGAATCTTAGGTGCCCGCGAATATTGACGAGTTGAAAGATCCATAACTATAGACTTTAGGAAAAGTTGTAGGAGAAAGAGAATAGATGAGAAACAAAACATTCCCCTTAAGAGGCAGAAAGAGCATCTTGAGGCTAATGAAACCCCCAAGCGTTGTAAGTGATCTTGAGTTTGAGTTTTTTGAAGCATCAAGCGCCAGCGAAAATATGACATGCGGGGGAGGGAGATGCTATTCTAAATCAAATTTAGCCATAGCAGTTTGTTTGCTCTTGGCCGAATTATGTTCCATTTAGGGAGAGCTTGCCATTCGGCGATGCAGTCCAACATAGAGTGTCTTTGCCAATAGGATTTGGAATGAGGTTGACAGTGGCTTGGTAGAGAAGATTCTGAAGGTCAATATGCAGGGTAGAGGGGATCTTCCAAGAACCATTATAGTAGAGAGATGAAAAGCGTTGTTCTTCTGGGAATTGAAGATGAGGGTAAGAGAGGGAGATTGGCTGCTCCTCACACCATGAGTCATGCCAGATGTTAATATCATGTCTATTAACAAAGGTCCATTTACTATCGTGATGAATGAAAAAGGCAAGGCGGGTCTTCTTCCAAATACAAGAGCCATATTGGGGGTTAGCATAACTACAAATGGAGCTTTTCTTGAAATAACGTTCCTTGAACCATAACGCCCATAAGGAATTCTCATTAGAGACTCGCAGGCTCAACTTGATAAAGTAGGCTTTACTACTATCATCAATTTTCCTAATCCCAAGACTCCCTTCAATTTTAGGCAGGCACACTGAAGCCCAGTTGACATAGTTGAGCTTTAAGAAAGACACATTGCAAGATCACATGAAGTTTCTCATAAATCTCTCGATCTCATTGCAAGTTGAAGCTGGAGTGGATGTGGCTTGAACTAGGCACTTACAACATGTATTGAGCTTGGGCTAAATACGGGCCTGCAGGACAAGCAGGGACTAAGCCCATGTTTGGCATCTCTATTTCATGCCTCTATTTCTCTATATGTCTAAATCGTTCAGAGGTTTGAACAATTAGAGCGTTTGGCACAAGATTTTAGACTCTTTCCGCTTTAGACATTTAGAGCCAAATCCTCTAAAATCCAAATGCTCCAAAAGTAGGCAGATGAGAAATAGAGCTTTTGGGTCTTAAAATATAGAGGCGATGTATTTAAAATAAATTCGTGCGTTACCGAACGCATTTTTTTTTATTCTAGCCTCTTTTTTTTTATAGCTCTTTTTTTAATGGATCTATTTTAGATGGATCTATAAAAAAAAGAGTAGAGAAACCAAACAAGCCCAAATATGCCCTAATCCGGACCATGAACACCCCTAATCCAAGTCATTAGATCTTATTGCTCATGGTGAATTGACAATCATAAGATCGATGTTGGGTTGGTGAGGTGTTTTACTAGTTTTTAGTTCTTCAAGTGGATTCTCACGTTCTTCAAGTGGATTCTTCAAGTGGAACTTTGCCAAACGTGAGAATCCATTTATTGGATGGTGAGATCGTTTAGTGCAGTGGGACTCACTAAATATAGATGTATCGGCTGGGCCAGTGAAAGCCATGCCTGGAGTCTCAACCATCCAGCACTTGATCGCTAGCCCTAGCAAAACCTGTCAAGGAAATAAAATAAAAAGGTTTTTAAATAAAACCTTTAAGCCTTTTTCCTTAATTAAAAAAAAAACATAAGTTTCAAATCTTTTCAAGTTAGTCGATAAGTTTTCCAGTAAGTTTTCAACGAAGGACAACCAGAAATTTAAACGTATTTCCTAACGGTTTTGTCCTTCAAAATTTTAAAATACCCAAATTACCGTTAATTTAAAGCCATGACATAGTGTAAGTAGCCACTACATGTAGCCGATCACCGGGACCCTGGTTGTCCTTCATTATTGTGAGGAAGAAATGAGGAGAATATAGAGGAGTTGAATGAATATTTTAGTTCAATGAAAGGTAATTTCGGTATTTTAAGAATTGAGAAACGAATTGTCAAGAAAATAGTTTTAAATGGACAGATGTTTTTAATTGAAAACTTCCTTAAAAATTTAGGGACTAATTTGAAAAGTTTTGAAACTTGTACCCTTAATTTTATGAAATAAGGCAAAAACTTAAGGCCTTATTTGAAAACTTCTCATGATCATATCAGATGCAATAAAACCTAATTGCAAATGTATTTGTTTTGTGTAGGATCTAGATCCGAATCCATGTACTTCCAGAGATTATGCCTGTTTATATATATTAAGAAGTATAATCTGCTTGATTAGAATATGAATCCATTAGGATTCAGATTCTAGCATCATAATCTGGTAATGTTCATATTCATTCGAATCTGATTTAATTAGGTCTACAACCTTGATCATAGACAAGAATGGCTTCTTATACCCGGGGCAATATTTACATTCATTCGAATCAAGTTCAATTACGTCATCTCTTTCTAGTTGTGCGGGTCTCCTTCTCACTTGAGTAAGCTACCTCGCCGTGTATATACGGGCTCTCTTAGGTCCCAGATCCGTTGACTGGGATTAAAAATAATAATAATAATAATTAGTCGTATACGATTCATGCTCAACAATTCTTTTAACTTTTCTCACCAAAAAAGAAAACCCTTTCATTACCTTATAATGAGAGAACCAATGAAACATGTGTCATCTACACACTCCATTAATTTGCATCTACAATAAGTGGTTCCCACAGAAAGGAAAAATATCAAGCATACTTTGCACCCACTCTATAAGCTACCTACTGTACTTTCCATACCTAGAATTCAAGATATTTGGAGAGGCCTTTCGTATTCCATGCCTTCCATCAAGTGGGTCCCACTAAAATAGAGCCAAGTGCCAACCTACCAGCCCCACTAATGATCTTGACTCTTTGACCTTCTGAAGCCCAACAACCAACAAATGTGATAGTTATTTTCAGGTTTCACGTAACGGAAAAAATCATGAGTGGAAAGTTGGGCATGGCTCATGAACTGGAAAAGATCTTGCACATGTGTGTAGCTTTTTTGAAAGGTCAAAGTAATGAATAAAATAAAATGATACCTGAACATAACTCCTATTGGGTTTTGTTACTATATTTGTCGTCATCATCATCATTAAAGTCTGGTTCCGGCTACTATATTTTTTATTTAAAATTTTCTGCAATATCCAAAAATAAAGGTATTTTTGTCCTTTTTTTCCCAAGGCCTGGATTGAATGAAGATGTAGAGAAAATCTTTTTAAATTTGAGGATAACAAAGATTTCTCTGTTTTGCTTGCCCCTCCATTGAGAGTGGAACGGTAGTTCTAGGTATGGAACGGTAGGTAGTTCTAGTAAGATTAACATGGCTGCTTTGTGGGTTGCTCTAACAGAACTTCTTTTTTTCATTTTTTAAATGACCTTACTTCAGATACGATCCGTGTCACATGCCCTTACGTTTTTTGGAAGTGTCTCCACGTTTACGAAAAGGATAAAAGGGGACATGCATTTGGCCCATTATGTTCGAGACAACTCATTTCATCTGCGAGGAAAGAAGGAAGGAAATGATGAAAAGTGAGGAGAGGAGGATAAGAAAATAGAAGGAAGAGAGGAGTGGGAAGAGGAAGAAGAAAGAAATAAGATCTTATAGTTCCTGGTATGATTTCTTTCTTTTTTCTTTTTTCCTGCAACTAATTGCATTATAATTCTTTTTTGGTTTATATTATTTTTTTTTCCTATAATTATCTTTATCTCCCCCCATCCCCTCAAAAAAAAAAAAAAAAAAGTCCTCTTTCTCTACAATTCCAATGAGTACAGGGGATGATGCAAAAATATTGCTTGATAAGATGGAGAGATTAGAGATATATATATATTTTAAGGAATTGCTAGGAGAATGATATACAATATTTTGAAGCAAAATATTACATGATCTGGTTAATATCTAGGGCTATCAATTGTGTCGTGTTAATGAATTCGGGTTAAAATCACCTCAACTCGTACCTGACCCGTTAACTTAACGGGTTAAAAAATCTAACCCGAACACGACTCGTTAATTTAACGGGTTACCCAACCCGACCCAACCCATTAACTCGTTAAGTAATTTAGTCGTTTCGAAATTTTAAAAAAAATTATATAAAAAAAGAAAAAGAAAAATATATAAACTACATGAAACTGTAAGTAAGGATCTAGAGTGGATCCCATCTAAAAACCCACTATAAAAAAATAAATTTCAATTTCTTCTTTATGAATATAAATTAATTTATTTACATTTAGGGATAAAAAAAAAACTTAACGGGTCAAGCGGGTTGTTAACGGGTTACTTGTTTAATTCGTACCCAACCCGTTAACTTAACGTGCTAATGGGTTTGACCTGTTAACAACCCGAACCCATTAAGAGCCAACCCAAACTCGTTAATATCGTGTGGGTTCGTATCGTGTTAACGGGCCGTGTGACATTTTGATAGCCCTAATAATATCATCTTAATCTCATTTTGGTCTTATTTCTCATTTATAGTGTTGAATAATATAATGTTATATTTTGGCAAAATGAGCATTTATAACTGGATATTTCAAACTAACTATCGTATTTCATATTTTTGGCCACTTGTCCAATCCAGCTTCAATTTAAAAAAAAAAAAAAAACAGAGTAAAGAAAAAAAAGGATTAAAAAAATTATTTTAATTTGGTTTCTGATCAAATGGATGGCTTTAGTATTCTTAAACAATGATAAAAACCCGAATTTTGTAAGTTATATATTTCAATTGCATACATGATGGTGTTTTGCTACTTGGCTCTTTTCTAACAAAGCCTCGAAAGATTACAGCTTCTCAAGTTAATAGACATTCCATTGCCTATGTAACCCAGGACCAAGTGAAGTTGCTCTGCATACAAAGATCTCTCATTCACTATTTGTGTGCATGCTCAGAATAGATAGCATGGAAGCAATTGTTTCAGTTGTGGAAGAATTGGGTAACATGATAAAAAAGGAGGCGAACTTGTTGATTGGAGTACAAAAAGAGGTCAAAAAGCTTCACAGCAAATTTAAAGCAATTCAAGCTGTGCTAGTAAAAGCTGGGAAGAAGCAATTAACAGATGAGACTATACAAGATTGGCTTGGAAAGATCAAAGTTGTGGCGTACGAGGTCGAGGACATACTTGACGAGTGGAGAACAGATGCTTTAATATCACAGAGAGAGAAAGATGACATTGGCAATCAAAGGAAGGTGTGCTCACAGTACTCATTCTTTCCTTGTCTATGTTTCAAGCAAGTTAAATTCCGCCATGAAACTGGACATAGGATAAGGGAAATAACAAAAAGACTAGATGAAATTTCAAAGGAAAAGACTGATTTTAGATTTAATGAAGATGTTAAAATTGAGGAAGTTGAGTTGATGCCCAAAATGAAAGCACGAGAAACTGGTTCATTAATTGATGAATCAATGATTTTCGGCAGAGATCGCGTTAAAGAGATTATAATTAATGAGTTGATTAGTGATAATAATCAAGAGCAAAAGTCGGTTTCCGTAACTTCAATAGTTGGAATGGGTGGATTGGGCAAGACAACTCTCGCGCAACTAGTTTGTAACAACGAGAGTGTTAAAACACATTTCAACAAAAAGATAATTTGGGTCTGTGTGTCTGATCCTTTTGATGTGAATAAGATTGCAACAGAAGTTACTGAATCCATGGGCGGGTCTTATCCAAAGAATCCAAACCTCAACACTTTGCAGCACAGTCTTCGCGAAGTTGTTGGCAACATGCGGTTTTTACTCGTGTTGGATGATGTTTGGAATGAAGATAAAACGCTATGGGAGAAACTCAGGGTTCCACTTATAGGTGCTGCACAAGGAAGCAAGATTTTGATTACCACTCGCAGCCGTAAAGCAGCGGAAGTAATGGAAACAACTCACTTTCATGATTTGGAACATTTATCTCATTCAGATTGTTGGAACCTGTTTAAATCCATTGCATTCAAAGGAGCAGAAGATGAAGAGTTCCAGGAGCTGACAGAGGTTGGTGAAGAAATTGTACGGAGGTGCAAAGGTTTACCACTTGCTGTGCGGGCGGTAGGAAGTCTTTTGGGC
The DNA here is from genome assembly GCA_003546025.1 of Camphora micrantha. Lineage (NCBI taxonomy): Eukaryota > Viridiplantae > Streptophyta > Magnoliopsida > Laurales > Lauraceae > Camphora > Camphora micrantha. The sequence continues at coordinate 54,144,072 of QPKB01000001.1, forward strand.
GGTAGAAGGAAATACGGGTATTGGAAACACATCTTAGATAGCAGAATATGGGAATGGGATGATGACATTTTACCCGCTCTCTTATTGAGCTATTACAGTTTGCCTATCCATTTGAAACGATGTTTTTCATTTTCTTCATTGTTCCCGAAAGATCACAAGATGAAGAAGGATGAATTAGTCAAGTTGTGGATGGCTCATGGTCTCATTGAATCTAAGAAAGCAGACATTGAAGTGGACCTCGAAGAAATTGGTGAAATGTATTTTGATGATTTGTTGGCACGTTCATTGTTTCAAGATGCACTTGAAGGATGGGAGGGAAATATAAATGGGTGTAAGATGCATGATCTTGTTCATGATCTAGCAACACGTGTGACTGATGGTGACTACTGTTACATGAAGAATGAGGACTCTCCTCCTATTAACTGTCATCATGTATCATTCCTTCTGAATCGTGATGTGTCATCTATCCCATCTCCACTGTGTAAGGCCACAAGATTGCGCACGCTACTCATGCTCTCTAACAGTATGTTCCAATGGGGTGAACGGTCAGAAATTAAGGCAATCCCTTATAGTTTATTCAATCATCTGGGGTTTCTTAGAGCTCTAGATGTAAGCAATACTTCCCTTGAAAGCTTGCCGAGTTCAATAAGCAAATTGAAACATCTAAGATATCTCAATTTGAGTCGCTCGATGGTCAAGGAGTTGCCCGAATCTGTGACTGATCTCTGTAATCTGCAAACTCTGAAACTAAATTATTGTAGAAGGCTTTGTATGCTACCAAGCGGCATGAGCAAATTGGTTCAACTGCGACATCTTGAGATTGAAGGGACTTATGATCTCACGTTTTTGCCAAATGGTCTAGGGAATCTGACTACCCTTCGAACATTGTGCAAATTCCCTGTGAGTGATGAGAACGGAGGCTGTAAAATTGGGGAACTGAAAAATCTCAACCTTCTTAGAGGAGGATTAAGGATAGGGAATCTGGAAAGAGTACTGAATGTGAATGAAGGTAGAGAAGCACAACTCAATAAGAAGAGTTACCTTCAAACTCTGTATTTTAATTATAAAGAGAAGACAGACGAAGAGTGGAGAATGTTAGCAGATGGCGAGATGGAAAGGATGGAGGGCGTGTTCGAAGGCCTTGGACCACTTCATTCAAACCTAAAAAAGTTTGAAATTCAAAACTACGTGGGTTCAAAGTTGTCCAGCTGGTTGGAGGATTTCCATAGTTTAACTGAAGTCATCCTTGTGGACTGCAGAAAGTTAAGACTACTGCCAAGTCTTGGGGATTTGTGTTCGCTTAAGTACCTGGAAATATATAGAGCCAATGAAGTAAAAATGGTGGGTGATGAGTTTTGCGGGAATGGTGACGGTAAAGGAAGAGTGTTTCCGAAGCTTGAAAGGCTTTGTTTTTACCAAATGGAGAATTGGGAAGAATGGAAGTTAACAGATGATGAATATGGAGATCAGGTGATGCCGTCCCTGAAAGAGTTGGAAATTGCCAAATGCAACAAGCTAAAGGCAATACCTGACCGCCTCCCTAGTAATTTAAGGGAAGTAACAGTCCATTGTGAACAAGTTACTTGGATGCCATGCGATGCACTCCCATTGCTTGAATTCTTGTCTCTCGGAGGCCATGTGAAAGTAGAATTATCACCCTTCCCTGCTCTCGAGACTTTAAAGATTAGTGAAGCATCTTACGAAACGCTCCCCTCTGATGGATGGGAACTGCTTGAATCACTCCACACTATTCAGATCTTGGATTGTCCTAGATTGGATTTTCTGCCTGATGGGATGCGGCAACTCAAATCGCTTCGTATCCTCACCATCATCGACTGCCCCGAGTTGAAGCAGTTTCCACCGCTGCACTACCTCACCACTCTTGAAAGGTTCGTGATCAGCAACTGTCCGCTTGCGAAGGAGCAGCTAGAGAAAGAAATAGAAGAGGACCGGTGCAACGTATCCCACATTGTCATTACGATCGATGGCGAATGGATCCAATAAGGTATATATATGGATTGTGAATGGTTCTTAAGCAATTACAACTCTTTATCACGCCATGTATATATTTAATTTCTCTGCATTTTCACCTTTCTCTTGCAGTATTCTGAAGTGCTGATGGTCAAGCAGGAGCAGAAGAATTGGATATATATGTGAACAGAAACTCAATTCTCTTGCCGGCATCATTTCTTTATTGTTTATTTCCTCAGCCTTTTCTTTGGATTCTCAAATGGACCATGTAGCTAGTTTGAACGTTTGTGATCTAATTAATTTCATCTGAGTCACCTGTGTTTGGATTTGATCAACTATTCGGCAGGTGGCCACTTATTAGACAGTTGTAGCCACTTATTAGACAGTTGTACTTGTGTGCTATATATACTAGCATGCCATGTATCGGTTTGATATGTATTTATATTCCATGTGGTAAATGAAGGACATGTATCAAGTTGAACGGTTGTGGTTTAATTTGCATCTGGTGTCCACTTCATCAATATATACATGTGGTACCTACTGTTTTAGAATCTATTCTGCTGATATGATCATAGGCCCACTGTGGATGGGGTGTAGTCTTTGAAAAATCTCATACTAACATATTAACTGGTTCCAAAAGTTCACCGAGTTTGAATCAACTCAGACTCAGTAGGTGGTGAACTGAGTTGCATATTTAGTTTGCAGAGTCCCATGTTTTTTCGGTTGTAAGTTGCTTAATTCCCTTCTTTTTAATTGAAAAGGGCAGGGGGTTTCCTTAGGGACATTTTGCACTTATTATAGAAGATCAAAATCACTTTTTTTTTTTTTCAAAGATCCAAACATTTGAAGATTAGTGGTATTATTCATCCAACTGAATGAGATATAAATGTAAGCGTTTATGACGCTTAAATTCCTTATTAATAAATGAAATACAACTACAAATCTTCAATTTATAGATTTCACAACTATATTTTCTATTTATTTATTTATCTTCTTGTTTCAAGTTTATTGAGATTAGGGTGACATGAGTGTGAATCGTCGCTGTTGGAATAGGCAATTTGATCTTTCTTTTCCGGTTTACGTAATGATGTGTGTGGAGCTGTTTAGTAAAAAGGGGAGGGGAGTTTCCTTATCGTTCTTTAGGGCTAGTTTGGCAACTCTACAAAATAGAGTCAAGTGAAGTAAAGTTGATTTTAAAGAAAAAATAAACTATAAGTGGGTTATGATGGTATTTTATTTTTAGTTGTTTGTTATGATATGTTTTTTATTTTTTTGTATGGGAAAGTAGAGTTTTTTTTTTTTTTTTTTTATTGTATTATAGTGTAAAATGTGGTTGCTTTTTTACTTTTTTTGAAAAAGATGGAGAGAGTTTTTGAATTAAAGTACTTTTGATGTGACATCTTGTCTGAAAAATAGATGCTTTACATGACTGTTACTATATTAGTAAAGTGTCTGTCTCAACTCAAGAGTAATTTCTATTTTTTTGTTTTTACTTGTTATAGGCCTATATAAATCTTGTGTTGATCTAATGAAGAGAGTCTACTGCAACGCTTTTACTTGTGTTTCTTACTCTTAATCTTGTCCATATGGAAATCTAGATTGGTTATCATTTTTTTTTTGCGATCAGCAAGTTACTCAATTTAATGAGTGAGACATTGCCATGCACCAAAGGATACATGGTAGTGAGTGAAGATATTGTCTTATCATCCATACGGATCTCAATCTTGACTATTTTGTTTCTACGGGGTCTTTACTAAAATGCCCCATGATTGATCTTATAAATGGTAGCGAGTGAAGATATTTTCTAAATTCAATGACTAAGGAGGCGTTTGAATGTGGGGAAAATGAAATGCCAGATGCCCCATTAAGTGAACCAACCAAGAAGAAACCTTTTAAGTTGGAGAGAGGAGCATCCCAATTTTCACCTTACTCTTGTTTATTGCTTAGTAATAAAATAAATGGGGAGAGTCTCAGCACAAAATAAATGAATGAATGTGGAGAGACTGCAAAGTATCCGATGTTCCAAATAAAAAAAAAAAAAAAAGGAAAAAAGAATGCTTTCTTTATTCCTTGTAAAGGGTTAATTGAGGCCATGCTTCTAGTTGGCCGATGTACTCAACAACACTAGAAATCAAATATAGATGATTTTATGATCATGATCAATAATCGAGTCAGTGGCTACTTACACACTGCACAAATCTTTCCACACATTGTATTTTTTAAATAAAATAAAATTCAAAAAATACCTAAATTACCCCTCCCCACTCCTTCCCTCTCTCTCCCTCTCCTTGATCCGACCACCTCCGCCAACCCTGCCAGTTGCCTCCCTCCGCCGAACCATCTCCATCTCTCTCTCCCCGCTCCCACTTCTTTCTGCACGCACCATCCCTATCCCCATCCCCATCCCCATCTCTCTTCTTGAGTTTGAATGATATCACCCGGTCAAAAGACTTTGGACCATCATTATTCTTGCTAAATGCCCAAACTTGATTGCTTCTTCAACAATGCCCATTACCAACTTTCTTATGGAAAATGTAAATCAAGTATAGGTAAATCTCCTCAGACTAGCACTGAAAATGCAATACATAAATCTCCTCAAGGTTGCAATTGTTTCTACACAGCAAGTGATCACCAGCAACTACTTTCACAATTTGAAATTTTAGGATTCGCGATCTCTAGATTGGTCAACTCAATCAATCAAACCAAAAGTGTGCAATAATAATAACTTTGCAACGGAAATAAAACTCAACAAGCATACATCACAAAGACACAAAATATAACATGGAAAACCCTAACCGGGTCGAAAATCATTTATCCGAACTAGATCAACAATCAAACACTATGAATCTCACAATTACAAGAAACTCAGGTTTCCTCCCAAAATATCCCTGATCTAAAGACTGAAGTTATCTTGTGTCACTTCACGCTTCAACGACTTTACACCGTTAATTGCAACAGACTCAATCCAGCGCTTGACTCCTCAAATCTTCTACGCAAGAAGATGATCTTTTACAAGGGATACAGAAAAATGTGACTCTCTAGAGTACTTGACATCACAACTCCTTCATAAATTTCTAGAGAAGGATTCTCTCAATTAAATCTCTAACTCAAAACTTTGAGAGGCGATGGGTATGTTTAGAATAGCCCTTGAGTCATTTAAATAGCCCTTAAGTCTTGCTTAAGGTTGCCTAACTTGATTAGGATTACAACAAGTAGTTTGGGCACAATTAGAACAAAGTTTTTAATTTTTGTAGGACTCAGCCACATGTCCGCTTGAGCAGATGAGGTTATGTCTCAGCGCAAAAAGATCTGTCAGGCACGTCTGGCTATTTTGACTGTGTTTGCTCGAGTGAAGCTTTGGGCGCTAGAGCAAACTCCCAGTTGGATGATCCGGAAATTCAGTACTTTTTCTTCCAGCTTTCTTCTTCTAATTCTTTTAAACTTTCTTCTTAGAGTCCTTCTAGTCTTCTATCTTTAGAGTCATTTTCTAAATAAAGAGTATAACTCAGTGAACCCCCCCCCCCCCCCCCCCCAAAGAGTTTTGTCTAACCCATGAATTAGCCAATAAACAAAAACTTAACACAATTCCTACAAAACATGCCATATGCCAAACATGAATCCACAAAATTGCACATTTTAACTAGAACTGAATTCGAGCAGAGTTAGATTTAAGAGCATTTTGTTATATAAACTGTTCATAAAGAAGAAGATGAAAACAGATCTAGGGTTTTGTTTTGATTGAAATGAAGAAAGATCTAGGGTTTTTTTATGAGAGAAACCTGGCGGATGAGATTAGAGAGTTCAAAATGAGCGAGGAGGAGGAGTCGATCGAGAGAGCTTTCTTTATATCCATCTGAGATGATGTTGGGACCTTTTTTAGGTATTTCTTCTTCTCGGTCTTGTGGATGTTGTTTTTCTACTATTTTCTTGGATGATGGATCTTTGGAAGGCTTCTTACTTGCATTGGAGATGTCGATAAGAGGCTTCCTTGCAGATTTTGCTCCCACGCTTTTCTGTATATTTCTTCTTCTTCTCTCCTTTCTTTAGTTATGTTGAGGTCAACGTCCACCCTTGCTCCTGAGCGATCATAATTGTGGTCGATCCCTCGCCCGCACCATAAAACCGTTGTCGTGTCATTTCCTATTACCAATTGGTTTTTGGATAAGTGGTATCTCAATGGGCTGTAAGATCCTACACATTACAAATAGGGGGGAGAGAGAGAGAGAGAGAGAGAGCAGTGTTCGAATCGAAGCGCCTAAAAAGAGGGAGGTAATGTGAAGGAGAAGGGGGTATTATATTTGGTGCTAGTTGACGTTTAAATGGAAGCAAACTATATTTGGTGCTTTGATTGATCAATGCTCATCATCAATCTGGACCAAGTAAATGATGGGTCACACCTCCACAGAGATTTGTGGAACACATAAAACTTTTTGTATTATTTTCTTATGGGAAATTGTTAAGAAAATATAAAGAATTTGGCACATTTTCAAAAAAATTACATGATGATTTGAATAATTCATAAAAGTATAAGAGTTTTTCATAATTATTTCAATCAAGTCAGCGCCATAATTTTTTTTTTTGGGGGGAATGACACGCAATTGGATTAAATTCTGAACTATTGATACGTTGATCCTATGTCCCAATTATGATAACAATTTGTAATTTGAAGATTTATTATAAAAATTAAGAACATAAGTTAAATGGATTATGATTTCTTGTCAATCAATTTAAAAAAATGAATTTTGAATCACAATAAAATAGATGTTTGACATTTCAATCAAAGAGAACTAACCTAGGGTCAAGATCGCGTGACCCAATTCATGGTTTGTGGGATGATGTATGGGATGGGATCTAAGTGACCTTTGGCTCAAATCATGTGTGAAGTTTACATAAGTGGCAAATTCATTCTATAGGCATGTTTCTCTAGAATAATTGTGGGAGTTCATATCCAGGGAATTCAGGAGGAGCCGTGCTACTTGTCCCGGGACTTGTCCCGGGACATGAACCGACCCCTCATGGGGCCGTTGGATCCCAGGCTGTCCTGGGATCCAACGGCCCCCATGGGGGCCGGTCCATGTCCCGGGACAAAAGTCCCGGGACAAGTAGCATTTTTGATTCAGGAGTTCACCAAAAGTTGTACCTTGGTTGAGATTCTTAAATCTTCCTCTTGAGTGGAGGATTTGCAAATGTTAAAGATGTTGAAAATTTTAAAATTACAAAAAGCTATCTGAGACTTTTCAGGTGAAAAAAACATGACATTTTTAAATGCCAAATAAACAAGCTATCATATCATGTCTATAAATTTCTAACATCATAAATTTTCATAAGGAATAATGGAAGAGAAAAAGGCGTGTCATGGCCTTCTCATAGTTGAATGGACCAACTTGTGCATGCCCTGTATAATATTATGGAAGTGTTCCCTTTTGATACAAAGTACCCATGTGGAAGGAGAAGATGACACACGAGAGGTTTTCACTAGGCAAAGAAATAGCTTAAAGGAGATATAGAGATTCACCACTTTTCTCGTAGAGTGATTTCATTATTTTGAATTCAAATAGAGAAAACTATGCAACAAAAAAAAAAAAAAGAAAGTGTGTACTTTATTTTTTCTTGCCACAACGGACGAGAGGTATAGTACTTGTTAAACAACCTATCCACCAAGGGATTATTCCTGGAGCATATTTCTGAGATGAGACACCCTTACCACTAGGGTGTCTCGTATTTCTATTAAAAAAAAAAAAAAACTATTGGGTGTTGAGTAATTTGATGTTGCTTTTAATTCATAAAAATTGAATTTCACCCTATATCAGAATATTTTTCCTAGCACATGATGAAAATTCTTTTCCTACTTCTTGATGGTTAGTTAAAAAGAAATTTTCTTTTGTCCCTTAAAAGTAAATTAAAGAGGTTGAAAAATGTACTACTCTAGAGAGTTAGCTTCCTCCATACTTTTTTTTATAGGGGTTTTCTAAAAAGGAAAAACATTGTAAGGAATTCTTCTAAATGCCAAATAATAATAGGAATTCAGATTTTCGCCAAAAAATGATAACAGAGCATTTAAGATTTATCTTTGACAAAAATACTCATAGGTTCAGCTCAATTTTTCAAAAGAGACACTACAAATTCATACCAGTTCATTGTTATCTTCTTTCCTAGTCTCTTTTTAGATTCATAGAAGAGATATGATGACCCTTTTTCATATATAAATACAAATTTAAGTTAATGGAAGAGGATGTCACATTATGATGTACATTTAGAACTTCTAGTCTAAATTTATCATTGACATGAGTACAAAAGAATATACCTTAAACTCTCGGTTATCACTTTTTTGGCAAAAGTTTTGAGTCCATGTTACTATTTGGTGTTTAGAAGAATTCCTTATAATTTTTTTTTTTTATAAAAATCTCATTTTTACATCAACAAATCCTAAGAGTTTTGTCAAAAGAGAATCGCCCAAAAGCTCTTTTTTTTTTTTTAAATACTATGATTAAAAAGTCATGATCTTTACCAAGAAAGGTACTTCTTGACAATAGCACATGATCTTCAAAATTTTACCAAAGTTTATAATATCGTGAAAAAACACATTAAATTCAGCACAAATACAGAAAACAAAGAAAAATATATTAGCGTTTAACAGTATATCATATTTATTTTATTTTTATTTTATTGTCTTAAATAATTTAAAAATAATAATTTATCTACAACATTTTGCAAATAATATCCCAGGCGAATCCCCCAAACATAGTTTTAATGGCATTTCATAGTTATTTTGTGTTTATGTATTATCTTTAATTATTAAAAAATAATCTATTAATTGTAGCATTTTTCCCATAATATCATGAGGAATCCCTTAATTTTGGAAATATTCAATAATTTTCTCGATATATTTCTAAAAAGGGATTTTTAAGAAAAAAATCGATCGTAAGCTCTAATTTAACAAATTTATAAGGAAAAATAATAAAAATATGGCAGAGTGGTTCATACTTCTTCTTTTTTTTTAACCAAACTACCATCATTGATGATTTCATTGAAGACATGGAACTCCCTGCTTCTTCTTCCTCGTCTCCTACCTTCATCCAAATCTCCATATGGATGATTCTTCTTTTGTCACCGTTCAAAAAGATGTTTTTTTTCTCTTTTTGTCTACAACATATATGCTTCCCCTTTTGTCTCTATATGTAAGTTGATACAAAAATCCCTAATCTCATTCTAGTTCGGTAGAAACTATCTCAAAAATATAATTGGGGTAAGAACCCATTTCGATGTAGAAGTGCAAAAAGGTAAAGCGAATGGGGATGGGTTTGGGATCCCATTGGGAGTGCCACTAAGACTTGATCCCATATTCGAATTGGGGCTTTTCATTATGGGATTGGGAATTTGGCTTAAAGTAACATTTAGGGTTTTCATTCCTTCCAATATTCTAATTTGACTTAAGAGTGCTAAATTTGTCATCAAATCATGTTCCAGTATCTTATAAATCTGATGGTAGTCCGTGAGATTCAAATCTCTCTTTGTGAAAGAAGAAGAGTAGTTTGGTTAAAACAAGGGTGGGTGCTCGGGTAGATATATAGGTAGCTGGTTAGTGAAGTGGATGAATGTTTAGTTTAGGGAAGAGGATGAAATGTCTCTATTTTTTGCCTATCCAAATAGTCCTTAAGGCAAGAGCTCCTTGATCAATTTAGCCTTGTAGTTTAGTACCCAAAAAAGTGTTTATTTTCATCCTCCCATCGTTTAAAACAACGACATTACACAATATTATTGGATGTTAACACAATCATTTTTGGAACATATTTCCAGATGATTATGTAAGATCTTAAAGGCTCAATTATATTTAAAGATTGAAAACTTAACATCTAAGGTTTACATTAAAATATGGTGCTAGTATAAAAGACTAGCAGTAGGTTAGGTTCCACGAATTGGAATGGCCCAAATTTAAATCAGTTTCATGTCTATGATTGCATCAAATCATATTTTTATTTTATAGTCATCATTAATTATTTAAATTGTGGACTTGGCTCAAAATAGATAAAAATGGAGAAACATAATTCATATAGCCGACTCTAACATAGTTGCGACAAGGCTTAAATAATGACGTTGATGATGATAAATTATTTAAACTTATACAGTTAAGTTACAAACAACTTCAAAGTCATTGGTGTATATATGTGAATTGGGTGTTTTCTTAGTGATCATCCACTATGGCCATGTTAAGACTTCTAGAACATGCAATATACTTATATACTTGGAGCTGTCAACGAGCCTTTGGGCTGGACTCATATGGACCGCACAATCTGAGCCCAGTGAGGATTTGATGACCCTATTTTGACTGTTAAACTAATAAAAGATCATAAAAGTCGGAGTCCAATATGTGTGCGGGTTTGGTATGGTGAATCTAGGAACTGGGTCCATCTAGCTAGGGTCTGTGACCCTAAACTTTCATCAAGGTCCACTCTATTTAGCCCATCAAATTTTTGGAACCTTTTGTATTCCACCCAGCTTTACTATTAATAGACTCAGCTCTGCTTTTACAAACTACTAAGGTAACATTTGATTTGATGTCACGAAGGTCGGAACGGAATGATCATAACCGCGTTTAGCTCGCAAAAAGATGTGGAAGAATAACCATTACCTCTGGAATCACCATTCTTTTATGGTGAGGAATGGTCATTCCTCTGGGGGTAGAGGAATGGCCATTCCACTCCTGCCTTAATTTTCCACATGACCAAAATGCACCTTTTATCAACCAAAATCCTCTGTTTTGCAACAGGTCCCCACTTCTCCAAGGTTATGGGCCTATGGCCCACCATAAGATTAGGTCCTCTATCTCCTTCGGATCCAGGCCCCCCTCCACCGACTGCCCCATGGACGACAAGTCCCAAATCAAAGCCTGGGAGTCGTCCTTCGGCGATGCAAATGTGCCAGGAGCTGTGGGGTGCCCAGGCGATGGCATTCACACTAGCCTGGTGGCGCTGCAACTCCACCACCGGCAGCATCGGGAACCGAATGTCAAGCGCGACGACGTTGGTGCTATCTGATGGATTAGGCCCAAGTGACTCAGTCCACAATGACGGATCAGGCCCAAGTGACTCAGTGCATGATGGTGGGTCAGGCCCAAGTGACCCGAGTCCGTGATAAGTCCAAACCCAAATCCACCTATTAAAGGCCGGGTCCAGGTCCGCGAAGTAACGAAGTCAAAGCAGCTGCGTCGTTCCTTTTAACCCGCTTTTACCAGGTCCTACGGAGGAGATCCTACCTGCCTCGTCTGTTGAGGGCAGTTCGAAGACTCCGCCAGAATGGAGCGCCCGTTGCTGAAGAGTCATCCCCATCTGTTAGGGGAAGACTATAAATCAAAGAGCCCGACCAGCATTGGGGGGCAAGGAATTTTCTTTATACATTTATTGTATTCTCCCGACCTGTAATCTCTACATCAGAGAAGTAAAATCATTAGTTTGGAGTGGACGTAGGTCATACTGACCGAACCACTATAAATTCTCTCTCTCCTTCAATTTTCACCTTAATTACTCATTACTTGACCGGTGGTGCCCGAAAACACTTTTGGCATCATCAGTTTGGCGCCGTCTGTGGGAAACTCAAATTCTCACTTCATAACACTTCCTCTTTCAAAACTATGGTGACCACTACTAGATCAACGAGGCGACAAGAAGACAATCCCAGGCGAGAGGGAGAGGATAATCCTCCACCGAATAATCCTCCTCCAAACGCTACCGCTCCTGCTCCCACTCCTCAACAAATGTTGGAGACAATGCAGCAGCTGGTAAACTAAAACCAGCAAATCCTACAGCTCATACTCGCGGGGCAGGGAGGAGTACTGCAAGGAGTGCCTCACCAGGGACATCCAACGGCTCCTCGCAGGGGAGTGCCTCGCCCGGGCGGCCATCCACATGGCGCCCAAGGCCTGGGCGCCCATCCCCCTGCCGCCTAGGGAATTCCCCATATCGCCCCTCTTGGAATACTATTGGTCGACCCTCAAGGTCGCGCCCATCACAAAGTTCCTCCGCCCCCCGGTGGAGCCCATCTCGGAGGACCCCCACCTCCAGGTAGAGCGAGTCATGGAGGACTTCCACCTCCTCCCTCTATTTCTAATGAGGAGCCTCATTTCCAAAAGCAGGAGAGCGAAAACCAAAGCATAGAGGTGGGGAGTCACTTCTACGATTGGTACAGAGAAGCCCCCAATCACTGGGAAGGAAAGATCAGAGAAATGCAAAATCAACTGGGTGATGTCTACAACGCCATAAAGGCGCAGGCACCGGAGACAGTAAATTACCTAGTCGGGCGAACGGACACACCATTCAAGCCCGACGTGGTGAACTACCCACTCCCTCGGAAGTTCAAAATGCCGTCCGTGGAGACCTTTGATGGAATGAAGGATCCATTGGATCATCTGGAGACCTATAAAACTAAAATGCAGCTGCACAATATCCCTGATGAGATTATGTGCAGGGCATTCCCGACCACACTAAAGGGCTCCGCTCGGCAGTGGTTTGCCAACCTCGCCCCAGCCTCCATCGCCACCTTTGGGGAGTTGAGCAAGTCATTCGTCTCGCACTTTATCGAAGGGCGCCGCCACCAGAAGCCTGCCACACACCTGCTCAGTATAAAGCAGGACAATGAGAGCCTTAGGAGCTACCTCACTCGTTTTAACGAGGAGGTACTTCGGGTCGAAGAACCTGACGACGAGGTATCCATGACAGCCTTTCTGAGAGGCCTCCGCTCATCGAGCTTCCTCTTCTTAGTGATGAAGCGCCCGCCAAAGAGCATGCCCGAACTACTAGTAAAGGCCCAGAAGTACATGAACGCTGAAGATATCACCAGAGCCAGGCGGGGAGAATCCTCCAGAGCAGGGGACAAGAGAAAGGAGGAGCGAGATCATTCGCTAACTCCTTCTCAGCCTGAGAAGCTCTATCATGTACCGCCTTCATCTTTGTCTCCACGACAATCTCTCTGAGCAACACCCTCTCACGGGTCTGTGCAAGCTCAGCCTCACTGAGCGAAGCCCTCTCGCGGGCCTTCACAAGCTCAGCCTCTGCCGAGTGAAGTCCTCTCGCGGGCCTTCACAAGCTCAGCCTCTGCCGAGCGAAGCCCTCTCGCGGGCTTTCACAAGCTCAGCATCTGCCTCGGCCGCCCTCTCGTGGGCTGCTGAGAGCGCAGTCTCAAACCTGGTCGCCCTCTCGCGGGCCGTTGTGAGATCAGCCTCGGAAGCTCTTCCAGCAGCTTCAAGAGCAACAATCTTTCTTTGAACAATGGAGAGCTCTTTTTGCATAATCTCATTGTCCTGTTTCAGCTGACTGTTATGTCGGGCCCTTGACAACAAGCAGACGGACGTAGTAGAAGCCTGAAATAATAAGGGACAAAGAAAATGAGAGTACGTATATATAAGAAATGAAAGTCTGGAGAAAAGGGGAACAGTAAGCCTTTACCTGAGCCAGACCCTCTAGAAATGTGTCTATAACCCCTTCAGTACCCAAAGCATTAATCTGCGTAACCTCAGGAGGAAACACAGATCTCCCGAGCGTGAAGGACACGAAAGAACGCAACGTCTTCTCGCGTGTCGCACCCACGCCCGCTGACGACAATGAGCCGGCGCCCACACGCACCACTCCTTCCATGCGGGCGCCCGGGGCACCGCCGCTACCGCCGTCCCAGGGCGGGCGCCTGTTGCCTCCCCTGGCGCCTAGCGCTGCTGCCATCTCGCCTACCCTTACTATCACACCTGCTGCCTCGAAAGGCCGGGCGCAGGGGCTGGGTGCCAGGCGCTACTGTTGCTGCTGTCTCGCCCGCTGCTGCCATCTCGGCTGCGCCAGGGTGCCAGGCGCGTGCTGTTCCTGCGGTCATCTCGGCTATTGTTGCGGTCATCTTGGCTGCTGCTGTAGTCTCACCTGCTGTGGTCATCTCGGCTGTTGCTGCGGTCATCTCGGCTACTGCTGCAGTCTCGCCTGCTGCTGCCATCTCGGCTGTTGCTGCAGTCATCTCGACTGTTGCTGCGGTCATCTCGGCTGCTGCTGCAGTCTCGCCTGCTGCTGCCATCTCGGCTGTTGCTGCAGTCATCTCGGCTACTGCTGCAGTCTCGCCTGCTGCTGCCATTTCGGCTGTTGCTGCGGTCATCTCGACTACTGCTGCAGTCTCGCCTGCTGCTGCCATCTCGGCTGTTACTGTAGTCATCTCGGCTACTGCTGCAGTCTCGCCTGCTGCTGCCATCTCGGCTGTTTCTGCGGTCATCTCGGCTGTTGCTGCGGTCATCATGGCTGCTGCTACCATCTCGGCTGTTGCTGCTGTCATCTCGACTGTTGCTGCCGCTATCGCTGCTGCTATAGCGCGGGCGCCTGGGGCGCCCGCCGCCATCGTTGCTGATGCAGCGTGGGTCCCTGCCCCTGCCGCGCGAGCGCCCGCCATCCCTGCCTCTGCAACGCGGGCGCCCGCCGCCATTGCTGCTGATGCAACGCCGATCCCTGCCCCTGCTGCGCGGGCGCCCCTGGCTACTGCAGCACGGGCACCCACCGCTGCCTCCACGGTGCTACCGCGCGCCGCTGATGTCGCCTTCACGTCGGCGATCACCTCTGCTGCCTCCTGACCGTACACCTTGAAACCCTTCGCCGTCTGCACTCCGGAGTCTGGGGTTTCCATTCTTGCAAGAGGAGATTCAATACCTGTTTGTGTGGTTTTATTTCTTAGAGGGGGTTCTTATAGCCTAATAGCCTAGGGTTTTCAAAGAGGTAAGGAACCCTAAACCAAAAGAATTCTTCTATGAAATTCAAAGAGGGAAAGAACACTGAGCAAAAAGAGACTGGCAGTTTCTGGGAAGGTTAGGATTGCTCAAAATGAAGAAAGCCTGATATTCAAAATGCCTCACTTTCAAAATTTCCTTTGGCACGAGGCATTGAGGGGCAAATAATGGGTCGGGCCCAAGTGACTCAGTCCACAATAACGGGTCAGGCCCAAGTGACTCAGTGCATAATGGTGGGTCAGGCCCAAGTGACCTGAGTCCGTGATAAGTCCAGGCCCAAATCCACCTATTAAAGGCCGGGTCCAGATCCGCGAAGTGACGAAGTCAGAGCAGCTGCATCGTTCCTTTTAACCCGCTTTTACCAGGTCCTGCGGAGGAGATCCTACCTGCCTCGTCTGTTGAGGGCAGTTCGAAGACTCAGCAAGAATGGAGCGCCCGTTGCTGAAGAGTCGTCCCCATCTGTTAGGGGAAGACTATAAATCAAAGAGCCCGACCATCATTGGGGGGCAAGGAATTTTCTTTACACATTTATTGTATTCTCCCGACCTATAATCTTTACATCGGAGAAGTAAAATCACCAGTTTGGAGTGGACGTAGGTCATACTGACCGAACCACTATAAATTCTCTCTCTCTCCTTCAATTTTCACCTTAATTACTCATTACTTAACCGGTGGTGCCCGAAAACACTTTTTGGCATCATCACTATCCATGATGATGGTGGCCATGTATCGAGGGTCCTGCTTGTTCCACCCGAGCCGGACGAGCGGCGTGTCTGGCTCGGCGCTCTCACAGATGATGGTGGAGACAGAAGCGAAGACCCCAACGCCACCCTAGGCGATGTCGTAGACCTCCTTGTCGTGGGTGATCAATTGGATGTCGACGGTCTCCCTCTCGATGTCCAGATGGTGCAGGTGGTGTCGAAGTTGGAGGTACCGATCCGGTGGGGCTATGACTTGTTCCAGTCGAAAGAGGTGAGTGGGCTGCAGAACCCTTGCTTCTTCTTCCATCGTCTGCAAGAGCACGCGCGCATATCGACTCCGATTTGCAACTCCGTTCTTCAACAAATACACACAGTCTGGGAATCCATTGTCTCTCTTTCTCCTCCTTTCGGGAACAACCCTGCAACAAAGGGTCTGTATGGCCTAGCGAGATCAACTGCCATTGATCTCTTATGGTAGAGAGCCATGGAGGTCGAGGTAGAGGAGGGTATTTTGGTCTTCCTTAAGTAAATTTTACTCCATTCCGGGCACCATTTCACCGTCCCAAACGCAGGAATAAAACCAAACATTGGAATGAGAATCACCATTCATGCCTTATTTAGACTCATTCCACTCTCCATTTCATTCTTGTCTAAAATCATTCCAGCGAACTAAAAGCTACTTAACTTTCAAACTCAGGAAGAAGAGTGGGTAGATTCCGGGTTTATTTGTACATAGTTCTATTCAATCAGGATAAAAGGAAATCAGCAAATTGGATGCAAGATGGAATTAGAGCATTTTCTACCTTTTCTATTATCCTTCCATAAAAGGACTTTGATAATTTTATTCCTGCCCTCATAAAAAAAAAATCTTTCTTCGGAGCAAAAACAGTCCCTTTATATTTCTCCTGATTAAATTTGAACTAAAAACTGGTCATGTTTTGGCCCCATTTAAATCATCTAAGTTCAATCCAATACCTTTACACACACCTAGACTTCTTGAGTTGGGATTGATTCTAAGCTAATATTTATTTCAGATATAAGACATCATTGAAATATTTTATCACAATAACTTTGTTTCGAGGGCCTAAAATTAAGTACTAATATCATTTGATTGGCTAAATATTTTGTATATTCCTAATCCAATTTCAAAACTCTACACTGCCATGTTTTTCTTGGTTGTCATGCATCCAAGTGGTCATATAGCAGGTGGCTGGTGTTGTGTAGCTAGGACGGAATCATATTGCATTATATGTGATCCATAATATTTTTTAAAGGATGAGTTTGGAACTGGCACACACCTTATCAATTGTATCTCAATCCATGGGGAACAAAAAATATGAAAGATCCGATACCAATTAATGATCCGGATAAATAATAGTATCGGTTACTAGCTAATTTAACTTCACCTCCAATTCTGGCTCATGTTAAGAACTACTGGAGAAGATGAAAGAACATAAGATTCTAGATCAACACCTTGAATAATTAGATAATCAAATATTTGTTTGCAACCTTAAATGCTGGGGGCTCATTTTATTATACCCTTGTTGATATATAGTATACTCTGGCGACGTCAAGCCTAGTGTATGAATGTACGGAGCCATAGGCCTGGCCTAGATTGAAAATCAATTTCTTTGTTCTCCCCTTTTTTTTTTTTTGTTTTACTAAAAATCATGCACCCAACCTGAATTCAAACCCGAATCCAGATTACAAATGGGTTTAATTAGTAGATACCCCATTTTTCAATTTGTGCTGCTTGGGTAGTAGGGGGTATCCATTTTCCTCCTAAATGGAAAGGCATCAGGTGCTCTCGGCGATGAATTAGAAAGGCAAACATATGAAGCATAATTGGGTACCTCTATTTGTTATATTTAAGTAGGGAAGAAGCTTCTCCATCATCCACCAACCCATCTCCCACACGTGTTGTAATGCTCCTGAATGAAATCATGGCCAAAAAGCCCAGCATTAAGCACTCTCACCCCTACTCATTGTACTAAACAAACCTTAATCAAACATATGATTAACAATATAAAGAGATGCTACAATGACACTTGGACATATGATTGCCATACAACAAATGTACTCTGCTTTTTGTTGGGGGGATGCCTCTTGTTAAAGGGGAAAGAGAGCTATAAATTTGTGTAATTGGATGATCCAATCACATGGTAGGGGAATAAGAGGGGTTTGATGTAGATTAGGTGTTGGCCATGTACGACTTTATTCTGTTCATCCTAATATACTTGATTATAGACAGCTGACTATAATTGCGAGCACATTCTTTATTTTCATTCAATCCAACAGTAGATAATGGTAGGATCGTCATCAAATTGAGGTGAATCTTTATTGCGAATTATATGCATGTTGGAGGATTTAAATGGATCATGAGAGGATTTAAAGTGTATGTATAAAATAGGAATAAGGTTTTGCTTTTTGTAACAAATTTCTGCCAAGGTAAAGGACCCCTAAATGCATCATGTGTGCTTCTAAATTAAAGGAATAAACAGACATTTGATAGTGGTTATGTGTAGCAAACTTATGGGCTCAATTGAAAGCTTAAAGCACCCATCCCAACATCAAATAGATATGGTTATGGACAACGAGTGGAAGATTAAAAAAAATTGCCCCCATTAAATGGGTGGCTAGGTTCCTTAGATCTAAACAACTTTTGGGCTGCTATCCATCCAGGTTTTCGTCCAAGCCCGAATAAGCTAATACTGCTTGTAGTTTAGTGATTGATTTGCCAAATAAGCAATAGAAAGTCCCAACAAATGTTAGAAAGCTTGGTCTAACTTGATTAACTAAATGAGTAGGCTTAGATTGACATGTTTTAGATGGCCGTGGCTCGCACTAGGCACTTACAGCATGTATTGAGCTTGGGCCAAATGTGAGCGTGCATTTCTAAAGACAAGTAGGGCCTAAATATGCCCTAGCCCGGACCATGAACACCCCTAATCCAAGTCATTTGATCTTATTGCCCATGGTGAATTGACAATCATAAGATCTAAGTTGGGTTGGTGAGGTGTTTTACAAGTTATTAGTTCTTCCCATCATTATCACAGTGGAACCTTACTAATCGGGTTTTAATTAAAAGAGCTTCACTCTAACTAAACATTGAAAAACTCTAATAAACTAAGCTTACAAAACCCATAAAAAATAATGCAAATTAGAATTTAAAGTCCCTCTCAATCTCTTAAAAAATAAAATAGGAAATTCTCTAACTGTCGTCCTCCGTTCGCGTGATGTCTTGATTGGCATTTGGCCTTTCTTATCTTCTAACATCTTTCACTCTCAATCCTTTTAATCATCCCTCAGGTGGCTCTTGGCCTATGAGTCTTATTGCTGAATGAAATTTAACCATACTTTTCTCACAAGTTTCCAGTCTAACAATCAATTCCACTTTTATTAGAATCATATTTGAGACATTCACAGTTGATAGATTTAACCCATTGGAGTAGCTCAGTTGACCTTAGGACTACGGTTTGCACCCAGAGGTTGTAGGTTCAAAACTGCATTACCACACTAAGGCTATAGGGGAATTTACTCGACTTTCCTCTGGGCACAGCCCAGAGAGACTAATCCAATCTACAAGGAAGTTTACCCGGCTTTCCTCTGGGATCGGAGGAACTAGTCCAGCCCAAAGTGTCTGGAACCTTTTGATAGCAAAAAATAAAAAATAGAAAATAAAAACAGTAGATAGATCCCACAATGTAGATTTCAAGCAAACTGCAATTCATATAACTTCCCTCAGCATAACAATCGTCTTAAATATTTTCTTGACCTAAAGTTTGAAACTATCTTGACATTCTAATCCAATGATAACTTCTCTGGAGAAGTATTTGTAAAAATGATGGAGATTCACTTGATTGAGTCAAGGTCAAGTGGAACTTTGCCAAACCCTTTATCAAGTCATGTCACTCTTGTTCAGCACTAGATCAAGCTTGTCTTGCACATTGTTGCAAATATCATTATCAGGACAAAACCATTGAGAGATTCAGGCTGGTTTCGAGATTTATGTTTTATCGAAATATTATCATTAAAAATAATAAGAGAGCAGTTATTTTAAATTTAATAAATAAAAATATATCTAAATATGGTATAAATGATTTGAATACTATGGGGAAAAATAAAGTGAAGGGAACACAAGGAAAAGTACTTCAGGAAAATAAAAAGTAACTTGTAGTGTCATATATTATTATAGGTAAAGATTTGATAAATTAACAACTACCTGATGCTACAATGGTGTCTTAGGTAAAACTAAATACGATAATAATTTGAATTAATTGTGAATATTATTGCAAGAAACTCAAGATGTTAGTAACAACGTGAGTCTTATGACTCATGAGCTATGAGTGATAATGGGTCAAGTTAGGTTGAGCACAATGGGCATTGGGCAATATATACAAGCTTGACATGATTCCATCTCATTTATTTGTTGAGTTGAAAATCATGCCTAAACTGAACCCCTAGAAGCTAACAGGGTCATCCTGGAACCTTAACTTATATAAGTTGAGTTAAAAATTGGTTAGCAAGTCATCATGCAACAAATAGAAACGAAGAATACAGGGTGAATATTAAAAAATGATCATCAAGTAACCTCTCCTTTAATAAAGCTAAAAGGAAATGAGAAGCGAATAGCCTACTATCACCACAGTAATTGAATTAACAGTGATGATGCCAAAAAGTATTTTCGGGCACCACTAGTCAAGTAATGAGTGATTAATGTGGAAATTGAAGGAGAGATAGAGAGAATTTATAGTGGTTCAGTCAGTGTGACCTATGTCCACTCCAAAGCGATGATTTTACTTCTCCGATGTAGGGATTACAAGTCGGGAGAATACAATAAATGTGCAAAGAAATTACTTGCCCCCCAATGCTGGTTGGGCTCTTTGATTTATAGTCTTTCCCTAACAGATGTGGACGACTCTTTAGCAACGGGCGTTCCATTCTAGCGGAGTCTTCGAACTGCCCTCAACAGACGAGACAAGTAGGATCTCCTCCGCAGGACCTGGTAAAAGCGGGTTAAAGGAACGACGTGGCTGCTCTAACTTCGTCACTTCGCGGATCTGGACCCGGCCTTTAATAGGTGGATTTGGACCTAGACTTATCACGGACTCGGGTCACTTGGGCTTGACCCACCATCGTGGACTGAGTCACTTAGGCCTGACCGGTCATTGTGGACTGAGTCACTTGGGCCTGACCCATCATTTGCCCCTCAATGTCCTGCATTCAAAGAAACTTTGAAAGGGGGACATTTTAGATATACATCCGGAAGAGTCCTCGTGGCTTTGGACATCTCCTGCTCTGCCCTTCTAAGAATGGAGCCTCCAAGTAAAGATCTACAACTTGTTAGAATGGAAACCTCATATTCCGGTTTACAGAAGTCAATGGGTTTCAAGGTGGACGGCAAGGAGACGGCGACGGTATGGAGGTAGTCGCGGCGAGCAGCCACGAGGAGGGAGCAGCGCTGGCGGGCACCGGCCTGGTCGCTCACGCCGGTGAGGAAGCAGCAGCGGGTGCCCCTGGCGCCCGCATGGAGGTCGATGCTGGTCTGGGCGCCCGGCCAGGGGAGGAAGTAGGAGCATCGAGCGCCACGCGAGGTAGCAGCGCCAGGCGCCCGGCTTGGCGAGACAGCAGCAACAGCAGCGCCTGGCGCCCTAGCGCCCAGCCTGTCGAGGCAGCAGGCATGATCGTAGGGGCAGGCGAGATGGTAGGGGCAGGCGAGATGGCAGCAGCAGGCGAGACTGCAGCAGCAGCCGAGATGACCGCAGCAGGCGAGATTGCCGAGATGACCGCAGCAACAGCCGAGCTGGCAGCAGCAAGCGAGACTGCCGAGATGACCGCAGCAACGGCCGAGATGGCAGTAGCGGCGCGAGACTGCCGAGATGACCGCAGCAATGGCCGAGATGGCAGCAGCGGGCGAGATTGTCAAGATGACCGCAGCAACGGCCGAGATGGCAGCAGCAAGCGAGACGGCCGAGATAACCGCAGCAGGCGAGACTGCCGAGATGGCCGCAACAGGCGAGACTGCCGAGATGATGGCAGCAGCAGCGAGACTGCCGAGATGATGGCAGCAGCAGGCGAGACTGCTGAGATGACCGCAGCACTGGCCGAGATGGCAACAGCGGGCGAGACTGCCGAGATGACCGCAGCAACGGCCGAGATGGCAGCAGCGGGCGAGACGGCCGAGATGGCAGCAGCAGTGAGACTGCAGAGATGACCGCAGCAGACGGCCGAGATGGCAGCAGCAGGCGAGACTGCCGAGATGACCGCAGCACCGGCCGAGATGGCAGCAGCGAGCGAGACTGCCCAGATGACCGCAGCAACGGCCGAGATGGCAGCAGCTGGCGAGACTGCCGAGATGACTGCAGCAACGGCCTAGATGGCAGCAGCAGGCGAGACTGCCGAGATGACCGCAGCAACGGCCGAGATAGCAGCAGCGAGCGAGGTGCGCAGGGGCAGTAGCAGCA
Source organism: Camphora micrantha (assembly GCA_003546025.1). Taxonomy (NCBI): domain Eukaryota; kingdom Viridiplantae; phylum Streptophyta; class Magnoliopsida; order Laurales; family Lauraceae; genus Camphora; species Camphora micrantha. The sequence goes on from QPKB01000001.1 coordinate 54,165,950, forward strand.
GGGCCCTTGCACCCTTGGCGAGACAGCAGCAACGCAGCGCCTGGCGCCCAGCCTATTGTGCCCGCTCGAGGACGACGGCAGCGGCGGGTGCCCCGGGCGCCCGCGTGGCAGGAGTGGTGTGTGTGGGCGTCAGCACATCGTCGTCCGCGGGCGTGGGTGCGACACGCGAGAAGACGTTGCGTTCTTTCGTGTCCTTCACGCTCGAGAGATTTGTGTTTCCTCCTGAGGTTACGCAGTGCTTTGGGTACTGAAGGGGTTACAGACACATTTCTAGAGGGTCTGGCTCAAGTAGAGGCTTACTGTTCCCCTTTTCTCCAGACTTTCATTTTTTATATATGTGTACTCTCATTTTCTTTGTCCCTTATTGTTTCAGGCTTCTACTACGTCCCTCTGCTTGTTGTCAAGGGCCCGACATAACAGTCAGCTGAAACAGGACAATGAGATTATGCAAAAAGAGCTCTCCATTGCTCAAAGAAAGATTGTTGCTCTTGAAGCTGCTGGAAGAGCTTCCGAGGCTAATCTCATAGTGGCCTGCGAGAGGGCGACCGGGTTTGAGACTGCGCTCTCAGCAGCCCACGAGAGGGCGGCCAAGGCAGAGGCTGAGCTTGTGAAGGGCCGCAAGAGGGCTTCGCTCGGCAGAGGCTGAGCTTGTGAAGGCCCGCAAGAGGGTGTTGCTCAGAGAGACTGCCGCGGAGACAGAGATGAAGGCGGTACATGATAGAGCTTCTCAGGCTGAGAAGGAGTTAGCGAATGATCTCGCTCCTCCTTTCTCTTGTCCCCTGTTCTTGAGGATTCTCCCCGCCTGGCTCTGGTGATATCTTCAGCGTTCATGTACTTCTGGGCCTTTGCTAGTAGTTCGGGCATGCTCTTTGGCGGGCGCTTCATCACTGAGAAGAGAGCTCAATGAGCGGAGGCCTCCCAGAAAGGCTGTCATGGATACCTTGTCGTCAGGCTCTTCGACCTGAAGTACCTCCTCGTTAAAACGAGTGAGGTAGCTCTTGAGGCTCTCATTTTTTTCCTGCTTTATGCTGAGCAGGTATGTGGCAGGCTTCTGGTGGCAGCGCCCTCCGATAAAGTGTGAGACGAATAACTTGCTCAACTCCCCAAAGGTGGCAATGGAGGCTAGGGCGAGGTTGGCAAACCACTACTGAGCGGAGCCCTTCAGTGTGGTCGAGAATGCCCTGCACATAATATCATTATGGATATTGTGCAGCTGCATTTTAGTTTTATAGGTCTCCAGATGATCTAATGGATCCTTCGTTCCATCAAAGGTCTCCACGGATGGCATTTTGAACTTCCGAGGGAGTGGGTAGTTCACCATGTCGGGCTTGAATGGTGTGTCCGTTCGCCCGACCAGGTAATCTACTGTCTCCGATGCCTGCGCCTTTATGGCGTTGTAGACATCACCCAGTTGATTTTGCATTTCTCTGATCTTTTCCTTCCCAGTGATTGGAAGTGTGATTGGGAGCTTTTCTGGATCGATCGTAGAAGTGACTCCCCACCTCTATGTTTTGGTTTTCGCTCTCCTCCTCTTGGAAATGAGGCTCCTCATTAGAAATAGAGGGAGGAGGTGGAAGTCCTCCATGATTCGCTTCAACTGGAGGTGGGGGTCCTCCAAGCTGGGCTCCACCGGGGGGCGGAGGAACTCCGTGATGGACGCGACCTTAAGGGTCGACCAATAGTACTCTAAGAGGGGCACCATAGGGAACTCCTTGCCTGCCCTGTTGAACTCCTGCGCCATGGGGATGGGCGCCCAGGCCCTGGGCGCCATGTAGATAGCTGCCTCGGCGAGGCACTCCCCTGCGAGGAGCCGTCGGATGTCCCTGGCGAGGCGCTCCTTGCGGTATTCCTCCAAGTTGCACTCCTCCTTGCCCCGCGAGTATGAGATGTAGGATCTGCTGGTTTTTGGTTACCAGCTGTTGCATTGTCTCTAACATTTGTTGAGGAGTGGGAGCAGGAGCGGTAGCGTTTGGAGGAGAATTATTCGGTGGAGGATCATCCTCGCCCTCTCGCCTGGGATTGTCTTCTTGTCGTCTCGTTGATCTAGTGGTAGTCACTATAGTTTCTGAAAATGAAGTGACCCGGACTTATCACGGACTCGGGTCACTTGGGCTTGACACACCATCGTGGACTGAGTCACTTGGGCCTGACCCGTCATTGTGGGCTGAGTCACTTGGGCCTGACTCGTCATTGTGGACTGAGTCACTTGGGCCTGACCCATCAAATAGGGAAGACAAAGTCCCATCTCCCTTAATTCATTTTTTTCTTTTTATAAAAGTGAGTTATTCTATAATAATTCTTTGGTTTCAACTGCACTAAATAGATGGTCCCTAAATCTAACTCCGAAGGGCTTGTTTATGCAACAAGTTTTCCGCAAAAGTGGAATAATAATTTCTTTACTTAATGATAATGTCGAGGAGTACGTTGACTCCACCTAAGTGGTAGTATTGAAAAGTATTATGCTACCTTTATTAATGCCTCTAGATTTTGGTGAGAATGGTTAGCTGAAGAAACTAAATAGATTAATTGATGTTTAGGGTAGGCATGTCAAACTGGCCGCTCCAAGCTCGGCCCACTTGTGCCACGGGCCATGCTAGTATGGCCCACTAGGGAAAAACTCTGGCACGGCACTGTCCACTAGCACGGCCCGCCATGTGCCGGGCCAGCGGGCCAGGCGGGCCTCCTTCACATTTTTTCCCTTTTTTTTTTTCTTATCTGTATTAAAAAAAATTAGAACACAAGCACAGAGAACGACAAAAATATTTAAATGGTTCGGTCAAACTCGACCTACTCCACTGAGAAGAGAGAACTATTTGGGTCTGTAACTTCTTGAAGGTTTCTAAATAGGACCACCTTCAAAACCTTACAATCTTTTTAGAAAATATAAAAAAAAAAGGGAATTACAATGAAGGAAAAAGTAAAAAATCAGATGCGTAGTCCACTAATGTATTCTACTAGATCATAATCTTCTATTGATGTCAACTCTTGCTTCCTCTTATCTGCCAAATACCAGTCTCGTAGGCAAACACAACACTCCACCATTTCTTCAGTTAGATTTGTTCTTCTGTCATCCACCATACGTCCACTTGCACTAAAAGCCTATTCTGATGCTACAGAAGACATTGGAACAGTCAATAGATCACGAGCCATGGCGGCCAACACCAGATAAATGCTTTCTTGTTGCTTCCAGCAGGCCAAAAGGTCAAAACTAGATGCATCATGCACCCGTAGTACACCAACGTCAAGATACGATGATAACTCCGTCACGGTGTTACTTGAGGAGCTTAAGCTGGATGCCATGCCTGATGACAGGGAAGAATATCATACATCCCACTCACCAACACCTGTTTGCTGGACTTCTGAATGGCTCATACTAAGCTCAGTTGTATGCATTTGCTCACAATAAAATTGAAAAAGTGCTTGTAAATTTGTCATTATTTTTGAAAAAATATTTAAACCTATATAATTTATATTTTTATTCATTCCATCAATAAAAAACTGTACACCACTTAAATTTAACATAGGATCAAATACAGTAGCTAAAGAAAATGTCATTGGAGCCTATTTATTAAATTTTTCTTCCATATTTCTAATAGTGCTACTCAGTAAAAAAATTATCTCTAAATCTACTGAATTGTAAAGTAATTTAAGAAGTTTCATGAAAGATTCATAAGACGTGGGATAACATATCCCGGAAAAAAATAATGTTGAAGTATAAAAAGTTTCTAATAAATCTCCTATATGGGCACATAACTCCTAATGTTCATCACTAATCATCAAATCTTGTGCATAAAAAGCACAAAATTCATTCAAAACAATTTTCTGGTAAGTGTCTTATTTAACAAATAATACATAGAATTCTACCTATGTTCTACCTCTTTAGGCATTTTAATAGCTGTTACACCTTGCCTCGTATATATTTGAGCATACAATTGTCTTCTCTATGCGAAGGAGAAAATAAATCTAGCAATATCTTTAATACCATCTGTGTAACTTATAATATGCTTTAAACCAACCTTTGCAATGAGATTTAAGATGTGGCATACACATCTATTTTGAAAGATAGAGCTATCTATCAAAGTTGCAAGTGACATCTTTATTAATTCAATAGTCATTGTATTCTTACTGACATTATCTAAAGTTATAAATAAAACTTTTTCCTTAATATCATATTCATCTAGTTTTTCCAAAATAAATGTACTTATTCTAGTGCCATTGTGTGGCCAGTCAAGACAGCTAAAACTAATTATACGTTTTTAATAATCCATTTTACATCTATGTTATGTGCAGTAATACAAAGAAAACTATCACCCCCTTTAGAAGTCCACATATCTGTAGTTATGGCTATTCCACCAGGAATTTCTGTAAGGTAATTTTTGATATTTGTTTTCTCTTCCTGTCAGAGTCTAATAGCATCATTTCTGGCTGTATTTCTTGAAATACTGTGAAATTGTGGTTGCTAGTATTTCTGGACCCATTCTTCAAAAAACTCATTTTCAACAAAACAAAATGGTAATTCGGATAACACAATAATTTTAACAAGATTTTATCTAGCACTTTGTGCATTAAAAGAAAAAAGACTCAAACTGCTACTACTACTACCACTACCAGTAGTAGAAATTTGGGTCTGTGAATTAGGCATTTCTGTCCCTACATCCGTCGGCTTATGTAAGGCTAAACATTTTTGCGTATGTCTTGTCAAATGGCCGATACCCGATTTTGACTCGGCACCATAAATCTTACTACAAAATTTGCATTTTGTCTTTTCAACTTTTTGTCCATTTTCAATAGCATTAAACCTTGTCAATAGATCATAAACTACTGAAGTTCTATTCATCTTGGTTGCTTTATGGGAGCTCTGAAGAAAGGGGGTGGTAAATCACCTACTTCATCTTGTAATTCAATGAAATCTTCTATTACCCCTAAATTAATGGAAGAAGATTATGTGGGAAATCTTCTAGTAATATTTCAAAAAATAAAATTTATAAATAATAACAGTAATAGGCTAATAGCCTTCTTTTGTGATAATTAATATAAAAAAGAGGAGAAAATGAGAGTTAATATAATATAATATAAACTTATATATATATATAGAATCTCAAATTTAAATAATATAAATACCTCTAAATCTTTGAAGGCCCTTTTAATCGTGTCTCTTGATGACTTGATCTTTGGCCCTCCAAAAACTTTTTAGAGAGAGTGAAAGAGTTGAATGCTTTGAGAGAGAGCGAGAGAATGTATAAAGAGTAACCGAGTTGTGTAAATTGGTGAGGAATGAGAATATGAGAGTTAGGGTATTTATAGACTTTGTAAAATAGAAAATGACACAAAATACTCATTATATGACCGTTTTATAGCTTTTGTGTGTGTGTGTGTGTGTGGGGGGGGGGGGGGTGGTTAAAATGGTTTTTTTTTTTTAAATAAAAAAAAAAAGGGCTTATGGACGTTGCGCTGCGGCTAGCGATGGGCTGTCGGGCCACAGGTGCCAGCTCGCTTGCCAGGCGTGCCTTACCAGGCCTCGGACAAGCAGTGCCGTTTACCGGGCCGAGCCGAGCCACAGCCCGTTGACTACTCGGGCCGGCCTGGCCCATTTGACATGCCTAGTTCGGGGCAATGTTAATATTCATTTGCTAATATCCAAAAAATATGTGTTTTAATAGGTTTCTTCATAACAAATAGAAAACTTCATTCATTGATGGGTAAACATCAGTCATTAAAGATAGTCGTAGAGTTAAATCCAATATTTTGAAAATTTGGAATTGCAGGAGAAGATTTGATAAACAAAAATGGTAAGGACTAAGTTTACTATGGCTTTTAAGGTTTACCAGAATAAGGCAAGAAAAAAAAAAGTTATAAGATGGACTGGTTGAATTTGAAGTTGAAGATACTTAAAATAAAGATTTTTTACAAAAAAGCGCCTATGTTTTCAGAAAACCTCAAATACCCCCATATATGTGTTCCTTTTACTTATAGGTGCCTTGATTGACAGTCCAACTAAAGAAGATGTAACATACGTTCATGCTCTCATTTCCTACTTTTTTTCTTCCCATGTTGCCCCTTACATTTACTTGCAAGTTGAAAAGGCATTTTATTTATAGGTCTCTTCTCTTTGAAGAAACTGAAAGAAACATATTACAGGGGAAAAGTTCATCAAATCACAAATCATTTCTCCCCGTCAGATTCATCATTCGGCCCTTAGAAAGTATAGATTCAAGTCCACATCTGAAGCAAATGTGGAAGATGGATAGGAGGCATCTACTAATGCCTTTTTTTATCTTTCTCATAGATGAAATTGTGTTAGAGTTTGGGGTTTTGTGCTCATAGATTGATTTTACCCCTATAGTATGTTTCTTTTAGTTTCTTCAAAGAGAAGAGACCTATAATGAAAATGCCTTTCTAACTTTCAAGTAAATGCAATGGACAACATGGGAAGATAAAAAGTAGGAAATGAGAGCATGAACGTGTGTTACCTCTTTTTTGGTTGGGCTGTGAGTCAAGGCACCTATAAGTAAAAGGAACAAAAGCAGGGGGTGTTTGTATTTGAGGTTTTCTGAAAACATAGGCGTCTTTTTGTAAAAAAAAGCTCTAATAAATAATGACGTGAATTGGACGTTGGAGGTAGAGAGCATGTTGGGTGGTCGGAGACGAGTCAGCATGTTGGGTGGTCGTAACTGCGGCGCACGCTAGTGCACAGTGGGCCCTGCAGGTGATTCAGATTCTGTCGTGTCATTTTATTTTGACACCCGAGAATGAGATTGCGTTTCGTACCCACCCATGACCCAACTGAATGAATGAATACCAGATTCTGTATCTTCGTCTCTCACTCACCGACTGCGGAGTCCCCTCGGTTTTCTCAATTTCTCTCTCTCTCTCTCTCTCTCTCTCTCTCACCGCATCACCTGCATCTGCATGAGAAAAAACAGGGAGAAACATTTTTGTTTCTTGTGATAGCAAAACGCCCTTAAAACAATCCAGATATCTTTTCATTCACCCCCATCTCGTGTTGGATAAGGGGATAAAATATATGGATTTGAAGCAGAGGAACCTTTTTGATCCTCTTTGGTTACTCTTGGGTAGATTTCCATTGCTGGGGTTGAGTAAAGGGCATGAAACAACCTCTTTTTCTGTTTTTAGAATTGTGAATACTAATGTAGTTATGTGGGTTGGCCAAGTGGTCAGGATCACGGTTTTTTTTTTTTTAGATCTAATGGTCTTGGAATTGATCCCCAGTTCACCATTTTTAAGAAATCAATGATCTTGTGTTGTTCTTAGCATCACATTGAATGCAATTGATATATGATTTGTTAATGAGTGGAGCCCAACTTTGTTTGAATCCATTTTTTTCATGTCACACTCCTGCATTTATTCTAGGCAATTAATTTTAAATTTCATGCAGGAAAAAAAAAAGAAAAAAAGAAAAGGAAACCAAAAATCCCATCCCTGAATTTTCTCTTCTCAATTTGCCCTTTCTATCTGTAGAAATTATGCAAGGTGGAATGACTTTTAAATTCAAACAATTTGACAATTTGTGAGTCTTGCTTTTTGGTAATTTAAGTCTAAGAGAATTGGGTACAAGAGATCCGCTGGTGCACGTGGAAGGGTTTTCCATTGGTCAAAGAAGTAGGTCCCACCATGCGTGTGGATTGTGATTGTGATGACTTCTTGGGACAGATTCCTCCAAAGGGTCTCTCTCACACCAGTAAGCATGGCCCGCCTCAAAGACCACCAGTGAGAAATATAAGATAAGATTTTCATAAATGTCTTGCTCAACAGGATGATTTTGGTCAAAGTCAAACAACCACTCTACCCACTTTCATAAAATCATGTAGGGTGGACCACACGGAGCTTTTATCAATTTCTTGAATGTCTTGTTCGGAGAACCGTCATTAGAAATTCTAACTCCTTCCCAATAAAATCAAGACTTTATCCTCATCTTTGATAGTTGAGTTTCATCATATGTGTTGTTCGCCAAATAACGTAACGAAGGCAGGCTTCCGCAAATTAGGGTAGATAGAGATGTAGCTTTGCATGGTCCTATTTTATTTGTTCTTTTTTTGCATGGGTAGTTAACTCTAATATCTTCACACACTCTCTTCATTGTTCACTATGATTATAACTTTGTTAAGCCTTTAATTTAATCTATTCTTATTGTGAGAGAATTTTGGATTGAAATATGTCATTTTAGGTAATCTTGACACATATGAAACAAATTATCATGTTTGTTTCTCAGCATCATTTTCACATAAGTGAATGCCGAATGATTTAGATTACTGCAACTTGTCCCAGGCATCGTTTTTAACTATCTCGTAATCATTAACATGTTTCAGGTGTAGAAATTTACATGAAATTGATCCCATTTTCACATTATTTCCACATCTCATATATGCATGTGATGTGTAAACGAGTATACACAAATGTGGTCATGTGCAACATTTATGCATGCGCCACATTTGCACATGTAAATGAGTGCAAACAAAAGACTTGTTGATTTAAGGGGCTGAAAAATGATTTTAACCACATCTTTATATATATATATATATATATATATATATGTATATATTAAAGTGTGTCTGATATTAGAGTAATTGATTCATGATTGTTGCGAGCGAGCATCATTGCACACCCTTGTATTTTTATCAGCCCTGATTACCAGTAACTCGTATAATTGCCAGCTTAATTAGTTAGACAACAATCTATTTGCACTTTAAGAATTCTCATAATTCTGAAACTCCAATTGCTAGAAGGGGGATAAGCATTTAGAATTCTACCTTGAAGGATAGTATTTGAGATTCTCATAATACCCCCAGACAAGAATTCTCACAATCCTTCTAACCAAAAGGTCCGTTAATCTACTGTTAGAGCCGTTTGTGGACCAGGTGCAGGAAAGCCCAAAGCTTGAAGATGCCCATCCTGTACAAACTAGGGCCTCATGAATGAGCCCTGTACACAACCCGCATCACTGAAATTTAGGCCCATGTCCCACCCACTTTTGCCAAATCATGTCATTGTTTCCCAGATGTTGGGTCTTTAACCTAAAAAGACCCAGGCTCATCTTGTTCATCCCTTGGGCCAAAGGTTGCATCACCAGCCCATGAACAACACTGCCAGTGCCTCTGATATGGGAATGGGAGGCCTTTTATGTAAAAGCAGAGAAATCTTCCTCAGGAGGAGGCAGGAACAAGATCATGAGATGTGCATGCTTTTTAAATAAAAGCTCTGCCCCTGGAGATCATGCAAATCTTCACCTCAGTATTTTTTTGTTCTTCTCTCTCTTGCCCCTCTCTGATTCTTGCATTTAAAGAGAGAAGATTAAAAAAAGAGAGTGATGCCCATGCCTTTGGATTTTACCTATAGGTCTAGGTTCTCTCTCTAGGATTTGAACAAATAGGCCATTTGCTCTGGTGTTGGTCTTCTATAATAAAAAAAATTCTTAGTGGCAAATGGTAATGCATTTTTTATTGTAGAATAGAATGTACTGTGTATGCAAATGGCAATACATACAATTTATTGTAGTATATTATGCAGGAATATTGGTATCCTTCCCCTTTTTATTGGCCAAGGTGAATGACAATTACAAATTATTTGTACAAGTGACAGATGTACATATGGACATGTTAACGGTATTGGCATCATTTCATCTATCTGGGGATGTTTACTTTGCAATAATATTTGCCGAGATTTTTAAATATTGGAAATTTCCTGATGATATGTCCCCGGTTGTCCTCCTAACATTTAGAACTTTCTTTTCTTATTTTTGAGTTTTAAAAAGTTTAACCTTGTAAAATAGCACTTTTGTCTAAATTTCAGTTTCTAAAACATAGGGTTCTTTAACATTTGAAAATTCAGATATCCTCCAACTAGAATTTTCAGGTACCCTCCAAACAAACATGCACAAGGAGCCTATTTGTTTAGTATAATTTAGAGAATTAATGCCTATAGAATTTGTAAATTCTTCAGTAATTGTCCACCGGGGTGGAATTTCTGAATCCTCCTATTGGTTAGAGGATTTGCGAGTAGCACGGAAGAAACATTATATTTGCAAATATAAATGAGCAATCACATCATATTCATGAATTCCCACCATCTCATATTCCCATAAAGATCTTAAAATAAAAACAGCCCCCCTAAAGCATTTCATTTTATATGGATCCTTGTTGAGGACACACATCAGTGTATCATTGATTTGGGTGCAAATGAATTAATCAGACACATATAATATCAGTTTCTCCAAGGTTAGTCAAACAATTTCAACCATATCAATAAAACATAGACCATGGTTGCAACCGGAGAATACAAGATAGACCAAGTGGTAAAAGGATCGACCTTGGCACAGACAAAAGGATACTTTGATAGATCACAGGAACATCATGGGCACACTCCAAGCAGAGCAGGACACAGTAGCTACAATATTTAATCAATTCAATAAACTATACATAACAAGTATTGACAACAGCATATGTCACTCTGGTGAAAATTGCAAGACAGATGAACAAACAGTATGATCAATTTTGATCATACAAAGTAGGACCCACTCACTTAGCCCTAGTGTGGACCTAGGCTTAGAGGCATCAGAGGCATCATATATTCATAGTGCTGCCTCTTGTGGCAGACGCAGAAGTGAGACTAGTGCTCTTATCAAAGTTGAGACTCTAGAGAGTAGAGAGTAGAGACTAGAGAGAGAGAGAGGGAGAGAGGATTTTAAAACGTAGCATAGCATCGACAAGAAACAAAGAGTGACAAGAGGCTTGGGTTAATGTGCTGGGATTGTCGCGAGAGCACGCTTCCTGATCGCTCTTTGCTGTCATCCTTGCGTGAGCAGAGCTCTAATTCCGTTTCTGGTTCGGTTTCGAGTGAAGGAATCTCCATGATTTTTTCTCTTTCCTATTAGCATCCCCTTTTCTATCCCACCTCTTTCTTTCTCTGAAACAGAACAACAGACTTTCGAAAAACCAACCATCCATAGGAGAGGAAGAGTCTGCCTTGCTTCTTTCTGCCACTCTTAATTGGTTTTTGGTATTTCTGCTTGTTGGGTTGTTTCATTGGGAGTGTTTCTTTAATAGGATATTTGGTTTCTCCATTATGGAGGTGGGATTTTGATGGCTTTGATTGCCTCTTCTTCTGTATTCCTTTTACGATTCTAGCTATTTGAAGCTGTTAAAGGTGGTGTTTTGAACTGGGTTTCTGATTTGGAGGTTTTGTAGCTTTGGTGGGGATATTTTCAATCTGGGTTCTTCTTTTTTTGGATTTAAAAATGAGTTTTTGGATGGTTTCAGGAGTTGGGTACTGTTGTTTTATGGTCTGGTAAATATATTCTTTCTGGGATTTTGCCCCTTTTATTCCTTTGGGAGTTTTTACTGTTGTTCTTGTAGCAATTTACGCTCAGTTGTTTGTATTCTCCGAATGTTCGTTAGTTATTGCGGGGATTTCAGTGCTCTAATGGTTTATGCCAATTTCTTCGCCTGTTTTCGTGACCGTTTAAACTCTTCCATTTGCTTTAGTTCTTGTGTGTAGAGGTTAATTAAAGGTCTTTTATAATATAATCCGGGTTTCTTCAAATTTATTCCATTGTTTTGGCAAAATCAAATGGAGGGAGCTTCAAGAAAAGAAGAATCATATCGGCAGTTCCTCGATCTGATTTCTACTGAGAGAGGTCGGTTGGTGAATGGTGGAGGGGGTTTTGCAGCTGCAGAGGAGAAAAAGCTAGAGCTGAGGCTTGGACCACCTGGAGATTGGTCAGTCAAGGAAGATAACACCAGCAGTAGCAGCAGAGAAAGAGATGAATCTCTTCTCTCTCTTGGTTATTTTTCTGGGGCTGCTAAGAACAGCAACTACTCGGCTGGTGCAAGTGCAAACAGAGGGTCTTTAGATACAGTTAAAGAAGAATCTGGGTCTGGACAACAGACCCAGAAGCTTTCTTTGTTTCCTTCTGCGTGGCCTTCATCATCTCCTTCAACTTTACAAAAGGCCCAGCAGATAAAGCCTGCATTTTTGCAGTTCCAATCAATCCCAAGCTTCCCAGTTTTGTCAAAGGAATCATCACAGGCAAATGGCACAAAAGCAGAGCAGCAGAGTCATGAGAGGAAAGCATGCTCTCTTGCATCTGGTCCTGCAAATACAGCTGTTGCCACCAGCTCTCAGACAAGGTACTGAGACTGACCCTTCCTGCATTTGCTACTGTTTCCATGTGATCAGTAATTAGTTCTCTTGGTGGCCTTTCTCTTTTTTCTTTTTCTTTTCTTTCTTTAAAAAAAAAAAAAAGAATTTTGGCATGTTGGTAGTGGTGGATGCATTTATTTTTACTACTTTATTATCTACATGTATATATATATATATAAAATGGATTTTTAGCTTATTTTTAGCAGAATCTATTAATGTAAAGTTGAAGTGCTTTAAAATTCTTCTTTTGAAAATTTTCCTGTTTTGTTTTTCTCCTTATTGATGGAATCTGTTTATGTGCTTCTCAAAAATTAGAAAAAATGTAAATTTGTTTTTGTGATTTGGGTTTTACCTCTCTCTAGAACAGGGTTTGTTCCTCATTTTTTTTCTTTTTATATATAATTGTCATTTAATATTAGCATGCATTTTTGGGTTATTTTTTTATTATTATTGTAATTGTTTCCTATATGAGATTCTTTTTCCCCCCTTTTCTTGTGTGTGTATTGTGTTTGTTCTTCTTGCTTGGAACTGTTGATACAAAACATGCACCGTTATTTCTGTAGTCATGGAAACTGTACTGACATGGTGGTAACTTTGGCTTGTCTCCTCGCTGAAAAGAAATGAATGTGAGAAAAAAAGAACTGCCACTGTTCCTGTGGTTGGATGGCCTCCAATTCGCTCCTTCCGGAAGAATATTGCAAGCAGCTCCTCCAAACCTGCTCCTGAATCACAACAAGTAGTTCCCAAAGAAGTTGAAAAACCAGAAAGCTCTAGAAAAGGCCTGTTTGTGAAGATTAATATGGATGGTGTCCCCATTGGAAGAAAAATAGATCTCAAAGCCTACAACAGCTATGAGAAGCTCTCATGTGCCGTAGATGAACTCTTCAGAGGCCTTCTTGCAGGTTACTCACATTTATCCATTTCACTCATACAGAGATCATGCATAAAGTGCATTCACATAGCAAACGAACCTAGAAACTTTAACAGAGATGGACTTCTTCAGATTTATCTCCTCATTCCTTCTTACTTGCAGCTGTATACATGTTTTATTTTTGCATGATGGGCCTATCTTTTATATAAAGAAAAATCAGTTTCTCTTTTATTGTTGTTTCACTAATGGAAGTTATTCAAATGGTACTTTTGTGACAAAGTAAAGAGGCTTGGAAGCAAAGATTGCATTTCTTCATTTCATCTTTTCTTTGGAGTTTTTTGTCTGACTGACTGTATAGTAAAAAGTAGTTTTTCTTTGTAATTATTCAAATGGACTTTCTTTTCTTTGTAGTTCATGCACAAGTAAAATCTCATCTGACTATACAGTAAGAACTCAATATCAGACATGGGTTTTCTAAATTTAACTTGTTTCTTATTTTAAATTCAGCTCAAGGAGATTCTCTTGCTGTTGGGAATCAGAATAACTCAGAGAAAAGGCCAGCACTTACAGGCTTATTAGATGGAAGTGGGGAGTATACCTTAGTTTATGAAGATAATGAAGGAGATCGGATGTTGGTTGGGGATGTTCCATGGGAGTAAGTACTTGTTCCGGTAAATTAGAATTTTATTATTCAGTCTGTCTATTTTTTTTTTTTTATTATTACCTTTACTGTTTCTTCACCTTATGATCAAATAAGAAATAACAAGTGGAACTAGTTCTCTTCTTTTTTTTTTTTTTTGTTTGTTTGTTTAACTATTTACATATATTGCCTGAAATGATTGCAAACCATCCTAAACAAATGTTTGCTTTCTTCCTTGTAAATTTGCACCACCAATAGTCAGATGACTTGGCCAAAAGTTCATGAAAACTTGTAGATTGCAGCCATGTGTTTAAGTGGCACATGCACAAGATATGTGCAGTCCATCCATCAGGTGGTCTCCATTGTGTATATGCGGCTGTCTTGAAAGTTCTGGCTAGTTGTTTTATCAGGTGGGCCACCAACTCACAAAATAGATTTCTTATTGTAGAACTACTCTTCTGTGGTCTAATCTATGGCCATTTGATGGAGAGCTCTGCATGATCTTTAAGCTAATTGTCTACATGGCGGGCCCCACATTTTGCATGGCTTGGATCTGGCCCACACTTGACCATGTTTTTGCCAAAGCTCTAGTAATTAATGTGAGAAATGTCAGCTACATTATGTTCTTTCTTGAGATTTTAGTCTTGGGGAAATTTTGAAATGGGTGATAAACTTCCCCATGTCGTACATTGTGCGATGACAATTTGCCATGTTGAGATTAAAAAAGAGAAATTTTTTGTCTAGTTGTATTTTTAGGTGTAGTAAGTAAATGTCAAATATTGACTAAGATCAATAACAAAGGAGAATATATTTAACATCATAACTATTTTGCAGCATGTTTGTGACTGCTGTGAAGAGACTGCGTGTTTTTAAGAGTTCTGAGCTTTCTACACTGCGACGTGAGTTAATTGCCAATTACCTTTACTTCATTTCATCTTTTTATATATATATATATATATAAATATTCATGTGCATCTATCCCTCACCACATTATGGTGAGGGACAACATAATGGGGCTGACTTTATGATTCATCTGAACCATCTATATATATATATATATATATATATATTCAACGAGGAACCATACCTAAAGAGTACACATTGGATCATATACTGTCCATTCCTGGAAAAATATTGAAATGGATGATACATACTGCAAAACAATAACTTACTATTTGAAGATGTATTTGGGAATTTATGGTATATGATCGCTCCTCTGTTCTATGTTTAGGTAGCCCTTTTTTCTTTTCTTTTTTTCTTGTGTTTCTCTCTTTGAATTTCATTTCTTGGGTGTGTTTGACCCTTTCAGGTGGGAGCAATAGACAGGAGAAAGCAACAATTTCCTAATTGAGATGAGGAAACAGGTTTTCAAGGTCAAGGTTTTGTACTTAACGTTTGGTTCTGTTTTGGTAAGTTGTAGAGCCACAACTGTATGGGCTTTTTCATGGAAAAGTGGATTTCTCTGTTTTCTTTTCCATGCTCTTTTTTGTTTTTGTAGTATTATAACTCGGGTTGGGTGTAAAATGCTTGAAGTGAAAATATATGAACTGCATCTTAATAGCACTTATGTATATTAAGATCCACTGACTTTTTAGAATGATACATATATAAGACCCATATAATGCTTGCTTGAGGTGGTTAAGGAGAGCTTATGTGTGACATTGTTCGATTTTCTTCTCATGGCAATTATTTTATGCTTGCTTCAGCTTGAGTACCTGAGGTGATGTAGTTCCATGCATGTTTTTTGGATGTATCTAATATATTGGGTTGGTCTCGGATGCCTTGTCTAAATCGCAAGTTAGACCCATGGATTGAATGAGCAATTTGTGACTAGGAGTAGCATCCAAATCTGCCCTATGGTGCCAAATTTCATTCATAACTTACAGCACGACATGGGCAAATGCTACTGATTATCTATATCCTAAACACAAATGCCTGCCCAATCTAATGCATGTAATACCCGCTCTGTTGTCACTTAATTCGATGCTTGAGTTGAATGATGTGCAATGTAGAGATGAGCAGACAAGGAAATTACTATTGCCTTGCATTTGATAGGGTAAAAGTGTGGTTAGTGAAAAAAAAAGAAATAAATTTGACTTCACAGGATAAAACGAATCGTCATCTTCTCTATCAAGGAAAATAAGTTTTTTTTTTTTTTTTTTCTTTTCCGAACAAAGCACCTCTCTATTGCAGGCTGGAATCTGGATAAAAAATGAGATCAATACAAACTCACCCTTAAAAGTTGGCATCATCCTATATCTCTAGGGATAATCATTCATAATGTTAAGGGAAGTTGCCACCAAAGCAGGAAATGATTTCAAATAATATTTGACTAGGCGGTGATAAATTCCCATTGAGCCAAATCTTTTATATATAGTTAATTCATCAAATCCTTCTCTTACATAAGATTCTACTATACATGCGATTAAGCAATGCGTCCGGTTTTTAATTTCATCAAGTGAAAACAAGAAAAAAAAAAAAAAGAGCTTTTTTCAATGGAAATTAACCAATTGGTATTGGGCCATATATCACCTTATCAGATATGCTTAAAAAGTTAAGTACAAACTTAATCTTCTATTCACTTCCTTACAAATCCTAAAAGCCTATAGACTATCCAAAAATGTCACGGGTGGCGGTCATTTTTAATTGCAGTATAGTTCTTTCTCCCAAATGGAAAGCTGCAGCGTTCCTCTCGCAGTCATGTCTCTTTCCCACACAAAAAAAAAGTGGATGAAAAGAAAAGCATCGAAGAAGACGTAGTAGTAGTACTTACTGAATGCTGAGAAGGGAAGAAAAGAGTGAGGGAGAGAGGATCATTGACAGGAGACAATAATATCATGTGGTGTGGTGTGTGGTGGACGCACACTCCTTATCCTGTCGGGATATAATACTTACAACGTTCCTTTTTGTCGTCTCTAGTCTCTGCACCTGCTCCCTCAGAGCATCTCCTTCTCCTCTTCCCAAAAAAATATATATGTAAGAATTACAAAGAAAGCCCAAAGAATCCAACAAAACGGAAAGGTGAAGATTTTTCCATGTTGGAGTCTCTTTCCGTTCCGTTGTATTACTGCTGGTGGGAGTGGCATTTGCATGTAGGAAAGGTACATCTCGTTACCACTTCGATAGTCGTTGCTGCTTTTCCCATTTCTCAATGTAGCTCTCTCGCTTTCTTCTCCTCCCTCCTGCCTTCTTTTCCTTTGTTTTTTTTTTTTACGAAGAAGAGAGCCCCCATTGGTCCTTATGCACGCATGGTCTTCTGCATATATCAAGTCAAATCCCCTCCTCTCTCTAGCTGTAAAGCCTGCCATGTGTGTTTGGACTTTGGACCCTAAATATAGTTGATACCCCCACAGAAAGATCAATAACTGGGACCCAGCAACGATGTGATTAGGGTATGTTTGTGTAGTGTGTTTCCGTCCGAAAGAGCAAGAAAAAATGGGATGATGCTTTTTTACGGTGAATTCTTTTGTATTTTGGTGTGAGAGCTTTGATGATAATGATATGATGATGAATGGTGAGTACTTTCTTCCTTTTTTTTTTTCAAGAAAACCTGCAAAATGAGGTTGATCCTCTGTGACTTCATGGAAAAGGATTTATGCGATTATTTTCATGGAAAATGTAAAAATCCATAAAATTAGCTTTCCGACTTACACTACACGAATGTGCCTACATTCTAAAAAAAATTTGCAGAAAAGGGGTTCGACTTTTCTGCTCCTTTCTTTTTTTGTAGTTGGATATAACACCATTTTCAATAGGAGAAATCATAAAAAAGCAATCAATTTTCCTTTGTTTGACGTTGCAATAAACCACCTCGTATAGACAAGTTCAAAATTGCTTTTCCTTTCTCCATGTTCCACAACACTTTTTTAAACTGTGGCCAAAATATCTCTCTAATTGGACCATCTTAACCTCTGATGTGAAGATCTCAAAGTAATGATGCCAATTTGCACAGCGATTGTATGAGAGGAATTAGCTTGATCACGGGAGTCAATACCTAAACATTGATTACATACAACTTGATCCAATGGTTACAGAGAAAAGATTCATACTCCATTAGAATTGAGCCAATCCGATATAACCCCAAGGGGTAGCTCAGTCGGCATAGGACCACGGTTTGCACTCAAAAATTGTACATTTGAAACTGCACTACCACACTGAGGCTATAAGAGAGTTTATCCGGTTTTCCTCTGGGCCGGAACGATTAGTCATGCCCAAAGGGTTTGGAACCCTCCGATAGCAAAAAAAAAAAAAAAGCGCCAATCCGATATATTGATGAGACAAGACTAAGATGGGATTATTGATAAAAAGATAGGATCTAATTTGGCCCAACCGTCCATTTGGACACCACCACCTTACGAGTTTTATTTACCTTATGAGTATGAAAGCTCATGTCCCACGGGCCACTCTGAAAGTGGAATGTTCTAAGTTATATCAGCTTAAGAGGGAAATTACCCAAACATTAAACAGCTGAAAAACCATTGACCACAGAAAGATACTGTCGATTTATATGATGCAAAAAGGAGGATAGAGGAAGATGAATGGAGGAGAAGATACCAAAAGTAAACAACCTACCAATACCATTACCATCCCATCTATCTGCCAAATTCCTTCCGTAGTCGACCAGAATTCCGAGTTAGGCAATCAAAGAAAATATTGGCAAACCTTCCACCACTCACCTGTCATTTTCTCTTCTCCAAGTGTAATACAGTCAATCATCTGTGTGGCCCACCAAGTCAAAGGCCCCACAAGGAAGAATACCCAGACTAGGCAAAAACTATGAGCTCAAAACCCATGATCATTACCATCTTTGAATGTTAGTAATATCTCATCACCTTACCATCTAATATGTCACCTACTTAACCCCAAGGTGCACGTCAGTTAACCGAGGACCACGGTTTTCACCCGGAGGTTGTAAGTTCGAAACTGCACTACCACCCGAAGGGATTAGTCCAACCCAAAAGATTGGAAACCCTCCGATACCATGTCACCTACTTCATGGTCTTTAGTAACATTTTATTTCTTCTGTGAGATTATGTTGTAACACTTCTCAGGTGAAAGGCTGAGAAATGATCAACTCACACGAAGCATCGGTGGGATGTGGATTAAGGCTGTAGCAAAGATAAAATCCATTACACGTTCTTAATTACCCATTATCTGGTCCTATGATGAGATTTGTTGTCAAATGAAAGTGAAAATTTCTGGAGCAACCATATGATTGCCTTTGATTATACGGTTTTAAATGTCAAATGAAGTTAAATTTGTTTTTCTAAACCCTAGCTAAAAGCCACACTTTTGGGTTATTAGAGGGTTAATCTTCATACAAATCTAATTTATTCATCAGATAGGTCTTACCAATGGAAGGACTGCGAAACAACCTAATGATCCTAACCCTTCATTTAGAAAGTAATCCGTAAAAGATATGAATGATCATTGGATATTTGGGTGATACTCTACCTTGTACTCTATCGGGCCCATAATATCCACCACACCTACGAGGATAGAGAGACTCAGCATTCCTCCACACTTTTTATTTATTTATTTATTATTTATTTATTTTTATTTTTTTTGACAATCTGAGGTATCTCCCGCCTGGCTCAGTATAGGAACGAACTTTGAGCTAGCAAGGGACATTCGATTCTAGCCGAGAATGAATCCCTAGGGGATACATACAAACCCTCCTATTTGCATGTACCGGATAAAACTATGGGAGGTAGACAATGAAGATAGGTGTCAAACACAAAACCTCCTCTCCGCTTAGCACATTATCCTTGACCAACCGAGCTACCACTTGTTGGTTATTCCTTGACACTTATGAATGCTGTCATCGAGATCTGAACACTTTATCCCGCAAAGCTCCTCTCTTGATTGGCCAAAAACCAAGAATAATTGGATGGTCCCGACTGTCAAGGGAATAGATTTTCCTTCAACCCAAACCAAAAAGAAAAAAGAAATTCAATACACTTTGATGACATGAACAAGAACCAACCTCTATCTCTCTCTCTCTCTCTCTCAACAATTAGATGTCTAAAACCATCCCATGCCATTTTCTTTCCTTCAAAAATTTAACTGAATGTTACCTTCATTCAAGCAGTAATAAGTAACAAAAAGAAATAAAAAGATGTCATTTTCATTCAAGCATATTCTAACCTAAACCATACAGTTTTGTGTATCTTTTAGCATATAAAGATCAAATGCCTTGGCCAAACTAGGTCTAAGTCAAGCCAAGTTCAATTGGTTGGAACTGTGCATGTCACGTGATTGGATGACTAAGTCAAAATACATAACTGTATCACAATTCAATTGTAAATATCACTCTCATGTGATACTTGATCACACTTGAGTTACTGGGGGAAGATTGATCCGTCATTTTGCCTCACATAGGAGATCTCTTGAAGATCTATGTACTTAGTGGGGCGGTCAGATGAAGAAGTTCAAGTATCACTGAACATTTGGAGCGTCTTCACAACTGAGATCCTCTTGATTCATGGTGAATAAGTTTTCCTTCGATAACTAAGGCCTCCAAAAATAAAATAGATGGAAGTTAGAACTCATAAAGAAGCTTTGGAATATGGATAGATAAGAAATCGCTTCTCGTGATGGTGATGGTGATGGTGATGGTGATGGTGATGAGAGATCTGGTTAGTAGTGTTCCGGTTCACATCAGTTCTGGTCAGGCAATAACACCCAAGTCTTGTCCAGCTTGAAGGTGATTTGATTAACAACATGCTGCAAGAAACCGTCTTACATGTTTCTAGCACATCCCTCCCACCCAGGTTGAAAGACGCATGCCTAGCACATGTAGTGAGGCCTAATTTTAGACATAGCATCCTCTGAGAGCGACCAAACTTGGAATGGATAATTCTTCCATTATTAAGTGAAAAAAACTGTAAATACATAGATTCCTTTTTCTTTCATATATATGGAGATATGGTGATAAAAGTGAGAGTTCCAGATCCATGAGATGGATAGTTTTGTTGTTGCTGAGATTCTTCTAATGCTCTCCGCCATTGTTGTTTAAATCCTACCACATTTATATCAAATCCCAAGGAGAAAGATTCATATCTATTCAAGAAATCCCATTTACAAGTAAATCCTAGGATTTAGGAGCGAATTATAAGATTCAACACTTATTCCATCAAATCTTAGGATTTAGACGATTTGTAAAGGTGAAAATAACCATAGCCGGATGGCTAATATTACCTTTTTCTTACTTTCATTTTTTAATTTTTATACTTTTAAGAGGTTATCTAGTGATATAATGAAACCTCTTAAGAATTTGTGAGATTATGGGGAGGTTTTCGATATAAATAGGAATAGGCATGTGAGAGTTCAACCTCATGCATGATGTTTTCCTACATTCTTTTCTTTTGTTTTTATTTTTTGTCCTATTTAATATTCATGAATCACTTCTTTTAACTTCATCAAACAAATCCCAATCAATTATTGATAACATTTTAGATTTTATTTTATATTTTAATTTGAGGACGACAAAAAAAAATGCAACTTGTTTATTTTTCCTAATAATGTCGATATCTTAACATATTCAGAATATTCACATGCATATCATTTATAATATATTTATATATGTTAATGTTCTTCACATGATTTTAACATATTCTTATTTGTCATTGTGTTAATGTTGCTATGGACAGAAAATGGACGTATTATGAAAAAATACCTTTTCTTTTTCTTTCTCTTTTTTTTTAAAAAAAATTTCGTTTACAAAAATAAAATAAAAAAAAAATCTTATGATTTGTGATTTATTCACAATTCAATTCAATTCAACCCCTTGAAAGATTTGCGATATGATTTTGATCTTTGTAACAGTTCTCTCCGTAGCTCTCTATGTTCTATGAAAAATTAATTTGCTTACATGATGCATGCTTCTTTGATCTATGGGAGCCCCTTTTTCTCAGGTCATTACATGATTGGTTCATGCATCTTGAACACCAATATGAAAGTAGCATTCAGCTCCCTATTTAACCTGCCTCTCTTCTGGAACTCCGAAAACATATCCATACAGTCTCCTTCAAGGAAACCCCAACCTCGTTTATGAAAGTGGATTTGTATCCATCAGAACTTTAAGCCTCATCTGTGTCGCTGTTTGATATAGCTCTCTCTGCTTCCTCGATTGAGATCTCTCTTTCCAAGTAGGATGCTTGAATGGTGGAGAGAGATGCAAAAGGCACACCACTAGGTTCGGCCAAGCTCCTCCTTCCTTGAAATAACGAGACCATAAGGGGGAAAAACAAAAAAGAGACACCATAACCTCAAATCATATGGAGTCATGGGGCTCTGAAACCACTCGACCATTATCTGACCTGCCCAAGTAGTTTATCTTCTCGCAATAGCCATAGAATGAAAAAACTTGGTATAGTGATCCCTTCCTTTGTGAGCAAAAGAGCCTTTTCTATCTTCATGAAACTCCAGCTACGGCGAGTCTTCTACCTTGCTCAACATCTAAGAGTTCATCTCCTTCAGAAGCTTATCCCACCTTTACTCAGTGCTATTAAACTTCTGGCTCCTTCAGAACCTGGCTTTCAACAGCTGTACTATATCATGTGAATTGTAAATGCTGTCGTTTCCTTCACTAGGAATTCATTGAACCACCTCTTAAATGATTTATATAAACTCTGCTGGAGAAGCCAACTATCAATTCCTCTCACTAGAATCCAAACGATCTGATATCAGTCTCGGAAGCACAAATTGCTACATCCGCAACGAATATAGTCTTTCCACTCCTTAGATATTATAATCTGACCCATCCTACTCATTGTCACCGCCACCTGATTATTATACCCAGTAAATCTCCTCTCAATGATGGACTTGGAGAAGTCATGATATGTAATGCTGCAACTTCTCTTCTCATAAGGATAGTGAATGATGTTAAATCTCCTTCAATGCATCAAGGCTCAAATCACCGACTTCAATATCCTGCAGCTCTTCCCAAGAGGACCACCTCCTCTGACAAACCCAAATAAGGTCATCAAGGACTGATTTGAACTTCATTGAAAACACTCTTTGTGACTTTAAAACTTCAATTAGTGCAATCCTACATAGCAAGAAGAGTCTCTATTTTCCAACTTCATTAATCAAACTGCCTCTTACCCATGTTGCTAAAAGTGACATTCCTAATCCTTCTCCCACCTCAATCATCCTCATCCAATTGCTCCATCTCAGTCCCAAAGGTCTGGATGTCTGCATTAGAAAAGACACATTCTTATCTTTAACCTCTTTAGAGCCTTATTACTCTGATGTCTTGCCCAAGTTCTCTTCCTCATATTCTATTTTTTTTATGCTTGTGTTTAACATGCAACTCCTGGGAAAAGAAGAAAGAACTGAGGCCACCAGCACCATCCCTGACTCAACTGCATGGATATCCTGACTACCAGCCTCTTTAGATATAAGGAGAAACCCTTGTCTAGACAACCCCCTCCTAGAAAAATTTGTACATAGTGATGCATTCAATTATATCAATTCCATCAGTAAAAGAGGCCCTTTGTCAATAGAGAAGAAATGATAGTGTCCACATGAGAAGCAGGAGTCAATTCTATACAGAACTCACTCAGGCTTGGAAGACCATCAAGACCAGGCCTTGCGGCCCTCGAACCAGAGTGCAAACCCTCAAAAGATGTGCACAAAGTTATTGGGGAATTTCTACAAACAGAAGGAACAAAAGGAGCAAAAATAAAATAATGAAAATCAGTAGGGGGAAAAGAAAGAAAAAGATTTGGCTTTGTAACACACATATGACATAACACAGAGCTGCTGGCCTGTAGAGGACTCATCAACGAAAGTGATTTTGTAACATGGACTAGAGCCTAACCACTACCCCTCATCAAATAAAATATAATGCTATCCTGCACAACTAGAGAAACCGGAATATAAGATGTGGAGCAATCCAGCTCAACCATAGTGTGGGCCCCTGCTGTCAAGGTAACTGATTGTTAAAGGAGAAAGCCACTTACGTAGCTCAAGAAACATGAAACAAGTTATGTAACTATTCCCGAAATCCCTGAACCTAGACTCCTTAAAGACTCTCCTCACAACACATCAGCTGCCAGTTGTCCCCAGTCCAACTTATAACATGCTCAAGTCAACTACTTTTACTTAACAGGATTGGATTTTGAAATCTCATTCACATTTTTCATTTCCAGTTTACTTGAAGAAGAAAAAGGTCGAACTCCACTGCTGCTCGATCAGTCATATGACCATCATCAATCTGCAGTTCTGTATTCTCAACATCAATTATCTCCTTCCTACCACTTTGCAACTTCACAATGGAAACTGATGTTGTGCTAGAGTCATCATCCCATCATCAGTCCATCTCATAACAGTTGCAAGGACAGTCAACACCAACCTTAGCCACTCCATACTGAAGATCTTCCTTCCTAATCAGAAAACAGTAAACAAGTTGTCCAAAACTTCATGCAGCAGATACTGTTCAATGTATTGTGGATGCACACCCTACGATACTCGAGACATGACTAACACGTCATTCCTCCATCCACACCTATGACCTCTCCAATGCATCTGCCCAAAGCTTCAAACAACTGCTTGTTATAAAGCATGCAGCTGGGAAACTCCAAAAGAACAAATCCATGTCCCCCTTCCTTGGATCTGCTCAGGAATCCATTCTTAGCAATTCAAAATCATTAGACACTAGCGAAGTTCAGTCGAGAAAGGATTCTCCTCCAATGAACAGAATGTTATTAAAACGTAATCTTCCCCCACTCTAGCTGCATCTACATACACTCCATGAGCCTAGTTAAAAACATTTATTCTACAACAACTTATTTCATTAATCCTACCCTACCCAAGACACTCCTGAACAACAAATTCGAGTTCTCCTGAATTGTCCAACCACCCACCACTACTCTGCTAGTGTCCAACCTCCTCTCGACTGCTTCAAGCAAGGAGAAACATTTGGCTTCGCCCACCTGCAACCAGACACCACCTCCTCCCTCGCCTGTATCAAGACACCCATGCAGCACCATACTTGAGGACAACCACCCAAATCTATACACATGATGGATACCATAATGTATTATATTGGTTAGAATCAACATGCTTGCAATTAGTTGTGATTACACCAATTAAGGGGATCCATAGGTTGTAATTTATATGCTGTGATTCTTACAAAAGCCTGTAAATAGGGATGCCTCTAACACAATAGAAGATAACCCAATTTTACTGGAAACTTCTCTCTTGAAATCTCGAGTCATGTCTTCTATGGGAAATTGTCATGGTACCAAAGCCCCATCGATAAGTGGGCTCTCTTAAAAACAATGACCTTGAGAAAACTTGTTTCAGCTCTGGCCCTGTCCCTTGCCATACCCTTTACCCTAATGGAACCCACTGACACACCCATCTTACCACCACCACCACCCACCCCCACAAAAAAAAAAAAAACAACAGCAACTATCAGACCCTAAATATGGATATTACCAACCTGCCAGAAACATTGTCCACGACCACACTACCACAACCTCTCCCACAGGAAATCCCACCCTATTTGCCACACCGGATAGTGGAACCATCCTACCTCTACCAGAGAGCCTGTACCCAGACTGGACTTTTGTTAACTGGGGGTTCTACCCCAACCAAGTCCCCTTCTTATATATGGGAGGAATGGTAAACTATCCTAGTCCAAAGTCCTAGGAATTGTCCCTAGGTCACTACCCTTAAGTGCTCCATGCTTCCTTTATCATGCTCCGCCACATGACCTTTAGCCACGTTCGGCTAGTGTACACCGATGGTGTGCTCTGCCCATGGATCAAAATAGCAGCCGCTATGCTACGTCGGGCATAGCAGTCTGCTATGCTAAGTGGTATTTAGCGCCGCTTTCATTTGTAGCGGCCGGCTGCTACGGAGTGAGACTGGCTACTACTTTCCAAAAAAAAAAAAAATACATAATAAGACTTATTTATTTTCTTCTTCTCTCCAAGTAACATTTATACACAACTTTTCTACCTTTCTATGCTTTTAAAAACACATGATCTCGCCGAATTATAATCGATACAGAGAGTTCCTCTCAATCTCAAGGGCTCTTCTCTAGATATATCCTAGTAGACACTTGCGTTGGTAGAGATATTCTTTCTCTACTCTCAACAAAAATACATTGTTTGTTTTAATAAAAGTTAATTTGTTATTTGGTTTTAACTTTAAACTTTATTTAAGCAATATTTTATAATTTATATATCCTTTGTTATGTACAGTTGTACTAAGTTGCTTATTTGAATTATAAATTTAAAATGCATAATAGTTTCTAACTTAGTATAGCTAACCAACATGAATACATGGGAAAATTAGATCAATACTGTTTTTTTATAATCATTTAACAATACAAAACTTCTATGCACTAAAGGGACTGCTACACCCCCTATCTTAGTTATTATTGGAAAAACACATCAAATTCCAACATTTTTCAATATTATGGATTTCTTGGATATATTTTGAAATCTTTTCGACAACATTTTCGATTCACACTATTACGCCGCTATATATTGTCGCTACCGCTACGTATTGGCCGTTACGTAGCATTTTGGCCAACGGCCGCTATACTTGCCTCAACCATTATTTTGATCCTTGGTTCTGCCACAAGACCTCCACTCCATGATCTAGCACTGTGGGTGAGATGAGATGCCCTTTACCACTTGGGTTTTCTCGTGATTCTTGGTCCTTTCAACAAATCTCGCACTAACAGAGGATCTGAATCTTAAGGCTGAATTTTGTGAAGTTTGGAGATAGCTCCAAATGACTAGCATTGCAACATCACAATCATGGCCTCTATTCCAAATGGATGTCAAGCAACGCTTTCCTTGATACAGAACAAACCCATGATCCATGGCTTGACCAACCCTTTTGGCCCAATAGTAGAGCCACTTGATTACGAGTTTGAAATAATTAGGAATATTTAAAATAGTTTGATTCGGATTAATTTCAACATGATTTTAGGAGATTATTAGTAAGTGGATTTTATTTGATTTAGAAGTAAATTTTGATTGGAATTGTTCCACATACCCACCTGGGAGTTGGTGAAGTGGCATAAGGCCTTGAATTGCACCTCATGTCTTGTGTTTAAAACCACCCGAGATTTATCTAGTGTGTGTTTGTGAGGGTTTAGCGGGCGCCACCAAAGGGAATTGTCTTGTTGGGTCAAAAGACCTTAGGGATACCCATGTCATAAAAAAGAAAAAAAAAAAAGGAATTGTTCCATACTAGGATTATGATTCTAAAAGTCTATATAAAGGTTGTAATTCCTCCTTCGGGATCAATTGATTGATTCATAAGATTTTTCCTTGAGTTTCCTCTCAGTTGTTTGTCTCTAGTGTGAGACCAAGATTGCCCATAGTGCGAAGCCTAGACATGTGATCTATCCCTAAGCTTCGGCTTGAAGAAAAGCTTTTGACTACTCTTCCCCTACCCATTTTGCATCAATTGGTATTAGAGTGAAGATCCGTCGCTGAGATCTCCAATCAAGGTAACCTGCAAATCAGTTCCCCTTGTTTGAAAATTTCATTTGTGATTCCACCATCATCAAACCAACCATCCAACCCATCACCACAACCCCATCATGAGCCATGCACTCAACTGAATCCACTGCCAAAACCCCCACCCACCTTCCCTTCTCCATCTACTCCACAACCCCATCAGCCGAACAACCCATCACTCAAACACCTCACCGAAACCCATCGATCCACCCTAACCGAACCTCCCAAACCTCAATTAGCCAAGTCCAGAACACTATCTATTGCACAATGGGAGACACTTAATGACAACCTAGTCACAACTTACAATTACAACAATACAAACAACTTATTCCAATATAACAAGAACCCACTTGAACTTTTACACAACTACACTACAATGCTTTCTAGCCAGTTACACATTGACTTACAAAGCACATAGACCTAACTCACTTCAAGCCTACACACTTACAAGAGGAGGCACTCATGACTAACTCACTTCAAGCCTACACACTTACAAGAGGAGGCACTCACTACACTACACTCAATGCACTGACTCACTTCACAAAGGAACTCTTACTCACTACACTTGTTCTTACACTTCTCACTTCACTCCACACTGGCACAAAAATGACCATCGGCCCCATATATATAGGCCTTGAGCCAAGGTCGGTAGAGAAACTAGTGATAGAGGGGTGGGGCACGTTGCTTCATTTCTTACCATTTACAATGTCAATTAAAGCTTCTAGTTTTAGTAAGTTGGTGATTGGAGGGCTTTTTTCAGAAGAGATGACATGGAAACTATGATGCCCAGATATGGACATGGGTACAGACATGGACACGGACACAGGGAACGGGGATTCGACATGCCAACTCAAAAAATTTAGGACACGGATACAGGTACGGTATCACTTAAGATATGATACGGACACGGGATGCGACACGGATACAGGTATGGATATCATGTGACACCGATAATTTTAAGTATGGCCCTCCTAACAGATTAGGCCCATATGATTAATGGAAAGAGTACTCTTAAGCTGCGCACATTCTAACCATACATCTATAAATGATACATGCATGACTATTAGAAGTGGGTCCTTAAAAATCTAAATTTGGATGTTGTTACTAAAAATTTCAATATGAAGTGGGTTGTGGGCCAATAGACCCTAAAAATTCCCAGCTATTAAAATAGAGGGAGGGAAAGAACCTTTTAACTTTTCAAGAGGAGGGAACTATAATATAAAGAAAGAAAAGGCAGATTTCATATATGACATGACAAGAAAGACTATTTCCCAATCCAGGTAACATGGGTTTTGACTTTTCAGTATTAAAATAAAACAAAAGGGGGTTGATGTAAAAATAGAAATACTTGTAAAGTGGCTTTTGAATAGTTAATACTCAAGACCGATGTAAAGTGGACTGGATTCTTGGGCTATGTGGTCTTAAAACAAAAGAAAAGGGGGCTAAATATAAAACACTGAAATGTAAAGGGTCCCTTGCCCATTTCATTGTCGACCACAGATTCGCTGAAAATTAACAGTGATGGGGAGAGGATGGAAAAGGAAAGAAAAAAAGAAAGAAAAGGGAAAAAAAGAAGAAGACAGAGAAGAAGCTAGAGGAGGAGGAGCAGTACCTGGCAGCAGAAGCACCAGTCGAGTAGCAACAGGCAGCAGAACCAGTTGAGCTGCAGGATGCAGCAGCACCGTCAAGCAGCAGCAGACAGCACTAGTAGAGCAGCATCAGGCAGCAGCATTCTCAGTCGAAAATCGCTAAGCCGCTGCTGCCGCCACCGCCTTCCTCCTCCTCGTCGTCTTCTTCTTCTTCTTATTATTATTATTATTATTTCCTTTTGGTTGCATGAAAGGGGTTGATGGAATGGTCACACGAAAGGGGAAAAGGGTTCGGGTTTTTTCTCCTTTTGAAACTATAACAAAATCAATGAAGGCAATTAGAAGATTTCGGATGAAATTCCATGTTTCCTCCAATTTCAAACGAATCCATTCAATTTCACTTTTTTTTCTTATAAAATATGAGAAAGCCGTATCCGCTATATGGGCACCGTATCCCAGCCGTATCTTGCAGGATCCCGCACCCAGATCCATATCGTACCATATCGGTATGGGTACCATAGCTGAGATGCTGTATCCGGGTATCATAGCATCGCGGTTTTGCTACCATGTGCTTCAGGTGGTGAGGGGCTATGTAGACCAACATTTTGATATTAGGTACCATTTCATAAGAGATCATGTAAAGCAAAATGTGGCGAAGAAAGAGTACTACACCACCACAGAACAAGCGGCAGACACCTTTACCAAAGCTTTGTCGATAAACACATTCACAAGGTTAAGTGCAAAGCTTCGCATGAAGAATTGAAAGATTAAGAGGGTCAATGTTTGAGGGGGAGAAATGTCAAACAAACACTAACATAGATCCCTTTGTCCCCTTAGTACCTCTCTGTCTAGAAGCCTCTCTCTCTCTCTCTCTCTCTCTCTCTCTCTCTCTCTCTCTCTCTCTCTCTCTCTCTCTCCAGGAAAGTCCATCAAGGACTTAATTGGCTCACATGACTGACTTGATGCATGGATATTGATGGGCCACGTGGACCATCTTTCCACCACATGTCTCCTCACTGACCTTGGCTCAAAGCCTATAAATATGAGGCCTTATGCCGTTTGCTACGTGCAAGTAGCAAGTGAGAAAGAGTGTGGTGAGTGAGTAGTATGTGGTGAGTACAAGCAGTGCACGTGAGAGAGTGCTGAGTATCAAGTGTAGTCAATGCCTCTTATCCTGTGAAGTGTGTAGGTTAGATGTGAATCGAGTGTAGGAGTCTTGAGGGCTTTGTAAGTTATTCTGTATTTTGTGTATGGGGCTAGAAAGTATTGGACTAGTGTAGTTATGTAAATTCTTAAGTTGGAGAGGAGGAGGAGGGCAAGAGGGGTGGTTCTTGTTGTAGTTAAGTTATTTGTACTATTTATAATCGTCAGTTGTTATTACAAGTCTAGTTGAGTATCTCCCATTGTCCAACTCTATCGACCCCATATATCCCTATCACTCGGAAAATCCTAACCTAATTTCCCCAAAATCCCCAAAATTCCCGAAGGCCCAAATCTTCAAAAATCCTAAAACCCAAATTCCCTAAAATCCCCAATCCCAACCAACCAACCCAATCGAACCTATCCCTACATCCCTATCACATTAGAATCCCCCCCCCATTCACGCCCCCGCACAAACAAAAACCCCCCTGATTTTCAGATCCACCTCCAATCTCAAACCCAAGCAACCTATTCGTCACCAATGCACCCAAGATTCCACCAATCCTAACCATCCCTATGATAATCCAACCAAAACCATATTCTTAAAACCCCACCTCGATTCGAACTCATCTCAATCCACAACCACAATTCATCGCTCCTCTTCCATTATCCCCGAACCCCACCTTCATGGACCGTCCTAGTACCAACCTCTCCCATCCTTTAGACACTCCTCCCAAAACCCCATTTTGGACCATTAAAAGAAAGGGCACAGGGGGACCCCTTTTTTCCCATTTTTCAAACACTCCTCCCAAAACCCCATTTGGACCAGAAAAAGGAAGAGAGAGAGAGAGAGAGAATGGACTAAGGAAGAGTAAGTACCTGGTGTCGTCATCGGAAACTCTCGATAGTCGACCTCTTTTTTCTTCTTGGTTGTGCTGAACTCGAGGCAGACCTAGAAGCCCCAGCACATGGCCTTTTTAGCGCCATGACTAAGCTCAACTTCTAGGCTTGAATTATAAATAAAATAAAAAATACGGTAGCCTCTATTGTTGGCACTCTCTTTCTCGGCAAAAGTGCAAAGAAAAGACACAATGCCTCCTCACCAGACGCATTTTTCCGCCTAACAAATTCGGCCAAGCCAAAACTTATTATAGTTGGGTCAGGTGGGCCCGACTCGAGTAGATGCCTAAGCGATCCATCTAGTAGTAAGCCGATCCGACCTAATTCAACACTAATGAGCGACAACTCTACTCCCGTACTGATCAAGAAGCGACGTCTGACAAATCTAATCTAGGCCTAATTGGAATCTACAGTGATGGTTCAACCTACCATGTCTTGATCATTTTAATTCCGATCGATGATCTCTTTCTGCATATGTGTTCATTTCAACAAAATCTACAAAACACGTTAGATCATTCTTCGAAAGTATTATATTTCCATGGTCCTCCTTACATCCAAATCAATATGAAACTCTCTGGTAACTAATGAAATTCAAAGAATTTTGAATATGCATAACTATAGTGCTTGGTATTTTGAGAATGTAGTCTACTTTGATCAATTCCTTAGTTTGAAGCAAAAAGACTAGATAGTTGATGAATATACCCGCCAATTTCAAGAGCTACAATATTTATGTGAACTAGATGAGAGCAAGACACACGATTTAGCTCGTTATATCGGAGATTTGACACTAAACATACTAGAGAATATGAATTCCTGTAAAACCATTCAAGAAGCATATATATAGCTCATGTTGTGGAGACACTTTTCCAAAGAGGATGATCCCACACTTGTTATACCCTGACTTCTCACCACAAATGAGAAAAAGCGTAGAAATAAACTATGAAATTCCGAACATGGGTATAGCTAGAAGACAATATAGCTAATTTAGTTGTTGACAACGGTAGTGCAATAAATTCCATTGCGTAAAAGGTTATTGAGAAGTTTCATTGGACAACCGAGAAGCTACCTAAACCCTACAAAGTCACATGGTCTAATGGTGTTGCCATTCCTATGACTCACATATGTCTAGTAATTTTCAAGATTGGTGGTTATAAAGACAATATTTGGTGTGATGTGGTCTATATTGCAAGAAGTCATATACCCATCCAAAAGCTTAAGCTGATCGATGGAAAGGCCCAAACAAGTATATGAAGCCACGTCTAAGTTAAGACTTGGGCAATGTGGGATGTGGGACTTCCCAACACTCCCCCTCGCGTGCCAACCCAATAGATTTCATGGATGGGCAGACCACATGGGCTAAACAAGAATGACAGCCATGTGGGCTACATAAGAACAACGGGATTGGAACCCGCTCTCAAGGATGAAAAAAGCGGCCGATACGCTACGAGCGTAGTGGTGTCTTGGAAAATATCGGCGCTCACAACTGTAGCGGCCCGTAGCGGCCGCTACAGTTGCGTAGCGCCGCCACGCAGCGATCACAGTCGAAAACGCCCCCTCCCTCTTCACTGCTTCCCTGTTTGTTTTCAGGAGCAACAAAAAATGGAAAAGAAAAAGGGGAGAGGGAGAGAGAGAGGACATACCTATATGTGGTCGCATGGCAGCAGTAGCGGCATCAGCGGTCCAGCAGACGCCAAACGCTTCCCTCCTTCTCTTTTTCTCTTCTTCTTCTTCTTCTTCTCCTCCTCCTCCTCTTTTCAATCTCTCTCGATGCATCTGTTTTGGGCAAAAGTTAGGGCAGCACGATGGGCCCTCTTTCATTTTATTTAAAGGTAAGCTATGGGCCCCACGATGGGCCCACCTGATGAAGGGCATAAATAAAAGCTAAATGGGCCATTAAACTAACATTTAAAAAACCCATTAAGAAAATGACTTAAAAAACCATTGAAAAACCAATCCATTCAAGAAAAACAACCATTAAAAGTCATTAAAGAATTATTCAAAAAAATCATCCAAAATTTTTTTAAAAAAACCACTAAAAAAAGACCATTAAAAACACCATTCAAAAAAATTAAATGGGCCAATCCAAAAGAAGAAAAGCTAAGAACTTGCAGTCTTTTTAACCACTGGTGGGCTCCATCATGAGGCCCAGATTGTAATGTAAAAAAGTCATGTGCCTTAGCCAAATATTACTTAATTAAAATTAATGCCTAAGTCAAAATTCATTCTAATTGGAAATAGGGACATAGCCAACTTTCACAGAGTCATACAACTGAAAATAGGACTAGTGGCACTTGATAACACCGATGGGATGAGGATAATGATGTCATATATCCTAACTCTTAAGTCTTGACTTAATGACATGGTTTTTTTTTTTTTTTTTAATGAGCCTTTCTAACTTAGCATAACTAATCAACATGAATACATGTGAAAAAATGACCATTACCATTTGTTCTATTCACACAGCGATACAGGACCTTATAAAATGAGAGGACCACTACTCCCCCTTATCTTAGTTACTTTTGCAAAAAAAAAAAAAATTACATTTTCTTTCATTTTACAATTTTCTAGATTTTCTAAAAATTTTTCAGAATTTTTGGGCGATTTTTTTAAATCGCACCGCTACGCCGCTACGTAGCACCCGCTTCGTGGCGGTTTGGCGACAAGCCGCTACGCTCGTCGCCACCGCTATTTTCATCCTTGCCCGCTCTGATACCATGTAAAAAGTCATATATCAATCCAAAAGCTTAAGCTGATAGGTGGAAAGACCCAAACAGGTTTATAAAGCCCTATCCAAGCTAGGACTTGGGCGATGTGGGATGTGGGACTTCCCAACACATATGAATATATAGCTCATATTCTTCCTGGACAACTATGGCTTTTTGATTGGGAAGTGCACCATGACAAAGAGAAGAACACATGTTCCTTGAGGAAGAAAGAAGTTGTGACTACATTGACAAAGTTGGAACCCATGGCAGAGGATAACAAGACTGACAATGAGAAGCAAGGACAAGAAACCAAGGTTTAAAAAGATAGACTTGGGACCCGACTCACCCATGACCGAGTCCGAGTTGACTCGCTCAACTCTGGTGAGTCGCATGGGACTCGGCCGAGTCAGATCGAGTCCCTATAATGCTCAAGATAATTCTCTCTCTCTCGCTCGCTCTCTCTCTCTCTCTCTCTCTATATATATATATATATATAAGAATAATAATAAGAAGAAGAAGAAGAAGAAGAAGAAGAAAAAAAAAAAAAGGAAGAGGCCCACCATGCTAGTACCAGCAACAGCAGCAGCCAGTAGTAGCAGCAAAGCAACAGCAAGCAGCCAGAAGAGCAGAGCAGCAGCTCTTTTCCCCTCACTGCCCAATACCCAAAACCCTTTCCCCTTTTCTTTTATACTGCTTTCTCCCTCCCCCCCTCCCTCTATTTAAAGTACTTTATAAAAAAAAAAAAAAAAAACCTTTTGTTTCTTTTTTTTTTTTTTTTACTTTATAAGTTAAATACAAGTGTCGGCCTGAGTCCAAGTCACTGTAGACCCGACTCGGTGATGGCCGAGACTCAGACTCAGCTGATTTTTTAAACCTTGCAAGAAATAGAACATTTCATGACAACCTCAGACAAAGTAATATGCAAAACTCATAAAGAAGATCATACTTCGGAAGAACTAGAAGACAAATGGACCAACAACGTCAATCAAAAGGTGGTAGATGCAAAGGAAGAAAAAACAAAAATAGAAAATGGAGATGTAGATCTAATGAGAAACAAGCCAAATCATCAATTAGATTTAAAGGTTATTACAAAAGCACCCTGTAAATCGTCAGAAGATAATAACACTATTCAATTGGTTTCAAAAGAAGATACAAGTCGTTAAGGTTCCCCCACATTGATTCATCTTTGGTGATAAAGATCAACCATTGATATTAGGAAGATAGCGTGCAGATGGTACAAATTCATGAATTGAATAATCAATTCGTTCGAGCACGGATCCAATCAAAAGAAGCAATGACTAAAGTCTACTTGGAAAAAAAAAAAAAAAGATCACGTCAAGCTCTAATCCATGTGAAGAATATGAAGACCAACAAGAACATCAAAGATTTGTACATTGGACTTCTTACCCAAGAGAACATCTATAGAACTCGAGGTTGAGTTCTCTCCAAGATGGAAAGAACTGACGTAGAACAAACCTGTTGACAACCACTTACTCAAGTGTAAGGTTCCAAACCACCCCCCAATACACACACACGGGCTCCACATGGGAATCACAACCTCCATGGAAGAATACAAGGCACAAAAGCACAGCCAGGGGACTCAAACACTCAACCTCCCGCTCTGATACCATGCTGACAACCACTTACTCTAAAAGCTTAAGCTGAGAGAGAATGGTGTAACAATGTATAGCAAGGTTACAACAAAACCCATGATCCATGGGTCAACTAGCCCTTTAGGCCAATTCCATAGGCCCAACAATATAGACACTTGATTAGGAGTTTGAAATAATTAGGAATCTTTAAATTAGGTTGATCGGGATTAATTTTAGCATGAATTTAGGAGATTATTTAGTAAGTGGAATTTTATTTAATTTAGAAGGACATTTTGATTAGAAATGTTTCCATAGTTGGATTAGGACTCTAAAGTCTATATAAAGGTCACAACCCCTCCTTAGGGATCAGTTGATTGATTAATAAAAAATTTCCTTGAGTTTTCTCTCGATTATTTGTCTTTAGTGTGAGACCAAGACTGTCTGTAGTGTGAAGCCTAGACATGTGATCTATCCCTATGCTTTGTCTTAGAGAGTAGCTTCTGGTTACTCTACCCCCACACACTGCGCATCATTTCTCCATGGGAATATCAAGAGGTCCCCACACATACCTCAAGGGCTTATTGTTACTTCAGAAAATAGTGTCTATCAATTGCGACATTTCCTTTATAGATTAAAGCAAGCACCAAGGGAGTGGTTTGACAAATTTCTTAAAAGTCTCCTTCAAGCTAAATTTAAACAAAGCAAGTACAATCCCTTTATGTTCCTATGGCACTCTCCATGGCATACTATTCTACTGGTATGTTGATGACATTATCATCACTGGGTTGGGCTCCTAAAATCTCTTCATGCTTCCTTTCATAATATGAAAGATATGAGTCCATTCATATATTTCATAGGTCTTGATGCCCACAAATTTGAAGGACTATTTATCAATCAATACGAGTACACTTAAGACCTCATTGCCATGGCTTAATTACAAGATACTACCCGTGTTGACACTCCCTTCGAGCTTAATGTGACATATTGAAAAGATGAGGGCAATCTTCTTGCTTATCCCAGAGTGTATCGAAAGCTCGTTTGCAGTCTTATTTACTTGAGTATTATTTGGCCTAACATCTTTTATGCTATTAACATTGTGAGTTCATGACAGCCCCCAACATCTTCATTTGGCGGCTATCAAATGGATAATTCAGTATCTCCTTGCGGACATCCGAACCTAGTATCTTTTTTCCTATTGGGACCAACCTCAATCTCATTGTGTACACTGTACAGTGTTACTGCTTGGGCGGGATGTCCTAACACTCGCCGTTCTATGAATGGATGGTGTATCTATCATGATAGTGCCTTGATTTCATAAGAATGTAAGAAGAAAGACCGAGTTTCTGATGCATATCTGAATGAGCCACCTGATTGCATGGGCCTGGGCCATTGTTGGCTCTATTTTATTTTCATCTTTTGTAGCCCATTCGTTGAGGGCATTTTAGACGTTTCTTGTCTTTTTAGGGTTAGGGCTTTTTGATGAACCTAAATAGCAATGAGAAGAGGATGAAGAAGGAAGCTTTTTGACATTTTGAAGAAGAAAATAGACTCCACACCTTGAGAGGTTGGATTTTTGTTGCACCAAAGTTGTCTTGGACAATCTGGAGTGTGTCAGTTTCCAAGTCCTCTACAAAAGTTGAATACCCTTTAATGTCCTCTACTTGTTCTAAATTAGTTTGGCTCCGAGGACTAATTTATGAACTCGGCTTTCAACAACATTGAGCCACGCCTCTCCATGCTGACAACACTAGTGTCATTCAAATTACAGCCAACTGTATTTTCCATGAGAGAACTAAATATATTGAAGTTGACTGTAACTACATCAGGGAAGCCTTTAATGAGAGCATTTTCACAAAAGAAGTTGCTAACATTTTCACAAAAGATCCTTCATGGATCAAGCATCAATTCTTCGTTGGTAAATTGCTCTGGTTGATTTCCAGCATCATTTTAGGGAGGGTATTAAGATACCCATGCAAACTACCATGTTTGAAGACCACCACTAAAATCTATATGTCAAGAGGATTTACAGGATGTAATTGATAAACTAAGATTCTTATGGAAAAGGCTATAAATCATAGTTATTAAATTCATCTCAGTTTAGCCAAAATTGCTAGAATAACTCAGTTCGATTAAATCTGAACATTGCACCTGTAATGTATCAACAGAAATTTCAGTGTATTTCAGCTGGAATCTCTTATTTCAGTCTGAAACTATGCATTTCAGACAAAAAGCCTACAAAATCAGAAATTCAGATGAAAGACTCGTTTGGTAGAAAAATATATATAAAAATCAAAGAGGTTTTCTAGCCACTTGCCCTTGCTGAAGCTCAAATTCCTGCATAGAAGTCACCGATCTCTGGGGCTCCGGTTATGCTACACTTCTTTGCCAAATCTATCTGCCCTAGCTGTATATGCCACCGCTGAAGCCCAAGTCCTTGTCTAGCAGTTGCTTATCTTTGGAGTGCCAGATACGATGCTCTCCTCCTCATCTCTCCTTTTTTGTTTCGTTTTGGGGTTCAAACATTTCAAGGGTTTGGATATTTCAAGGGTTCAGATTATGGAGTGCAACCCACCTAAACAAAATCAGGACAACTCATTGTCTGGGTTCACCATCTGACAATTTGAAGGAATATCTTATTTTATATAATTATTTATTTAACTGTTTATAAAAAAAAATGTCATCTGAGGAGGACCTTTAGTACAATCTTCTGTACTGTAGAGGCTGTTTTTTCCAACTATTTGGATTTGTCACAAGTGGACACTCAAGAAATTCACGTCAATGACTCCATCCACTCACGAGAACTTATTTTGTGAGACTTGCAAGTGCGGCCCACATGCCCCCCTTTTTTTTTCATAGATGGTTCTATTACTTGGGCCAACTGTAAGATAAGTAAGAAACATTTTATTTTTTTGAATGCAAATGTTGGAAATGACATAGTGCA
This sequence comes from Camphora micrantha, assembly GCA_003546025.1. Taxonomy (NCBI): domain Eukaryota; kingdom Viridiplantae; phylum Streptophyta; class Magnoliopsida; order Laurales; family Lauraceae; genus Camphora; species Camphora micrantha. The sequence goes on from QPKB01000001.1 coordinate 54,203,977, forward strand.
TTCCTAATTTTGTATAATGAAATTATTTATATTTTCTAAATATAATATATTATTTTATATTTTTTTCCCAAATGAAATTCCGAATTGAAATGCATAAATGCCAAATAGACTGAAATGTTTCAGTTTGGAGCCCAACCAAAACGTCCTCCAAAATAAAATTGATAACTATGTTATAAATAGGGATGCCTCTCACTCAATTGAGGACTCCCAAATCCCAATCTCACGAAACCTTCCCTCTCTTGAAATTATGTCTTTTGTGGGAAATTGCCAGCTTGGTTTGAGTTCACACTAATCTGGTTAATTCGTTTTCATTCACCACTATCTAAACAAGATTCCTCCTTCCTGAACTGGTCTCCCTTGGCTAAATACGACTCCTGCTTGCTACTGCTGCTCTTGCACGTGCACCTCTTCTCCCATCTTAACCTGGCAAGATGCACTTCCAATAATCTCCCATTGAAAGTTGAACCACTTATTGCAACAGTAACTTATAAGTTCTCCTTCCCATCCGTGAAATTCACTGAGGCATAACAAGCCCTTCTACTCACTCAACAGGAGTTTAGAATGGAAGCATCAGTTACAAAACCAATCAAGGAGAATATTGATCCCACCCAAACTACCAGCATACAGTGGGGCACAATGATCAAAATAGCGGTCGCAACGGGCATAGCAGTCAGTGGCCAAAACACTACGTAGCGGATGATACGCAGCGGTGTGAATTTTTTAAATGGTCAAAACATTTTGAATCTTGTATAGCAACCAATATCGTGGTTTTTTTAGTGATTCGAAACCATATAAGGGTAGAGAACTCCAAGAAAGGCTATTGAAGAGAATAAATAGGAAAAACAATGTTTTAAACTAAAATTACTTTGCTCTACTAGGTTTTAGAAGGTAGCGCCGCTATTTTCAAATAGTGTAGCGGCCTCGACCGCTACAGCCGATAATGCGGCCGCTACGCCATTTTGAACCATGGTGGGGAAGATTGTAATGAAAGCAATCATTAATTCTTCAACGGTACCATCTTCCTCTTGTTAGTGTTTGTTCTTGAGCTCTTGTCATTTGGAACCAGCCTCCTCTCTTCACAACAATCGTTCTCCCTCCGAATCCATCAAGGATTTAATATCAAATAATATATATATATAAAGGTCTCAAATTTTAAATATAAGCAGCCAAAGTGTTTAAATGTTGATTCAAGGTTCAAGGCATATCCATCAATTTGGAGTTTAGAAGGTTACTTTTTTATGGTTTTTTTTTTTTTTTTTTTTTTTTTTTTTTTTTTGAAAGATTGACTGAAATCCATTCAAAAAGAGAGGAGTCGCGGACACTGTACAGTACAAGAGCACTATACTGAACCAAAAAAAAGACTCAGCAACAAAAACAAGCAGGGTCATGCAAAAAGCAGCACCTATACAAGACCAAAAGAAAACCAAAAAATCAAGACGACATGGCAGAAATTGAAGAAAATATCAGGTCTGGCTTCCCAATTCCTTCTTTAACCAGACGATCTGCCTCCCCATTAGCAATGAGAGTATTATGATTGAAGGAAGCCCTTAATCTTATAAATAGGTCCTTTACTTCTTCAAAAGTGTCTGCCGACTGCCACGGAGGATTTGCCTTGCCAGAAGTCCACTGAATAGTACAAGAGGAATCACCTTCCAACCTCAAGCCAAGTAAGTTGCAGCGAGAGGCGTCTCTAAGGCCAGTCAAGGGAGCTAACAACTCAGCTTTATTAACAGTACAAACGTCAGCAGGACCCAAGTAAGAGAAAAGAATGTGACCATTACTATCACGCACCAAGCCGTCAAGACCAGCCCTGCCCAGGTTTCCATGAGCACTACCATCGAAGTTCAGCTTGAAGACACCAGCTGGAGGAGGGATCCACCTAGGGGCCATGCATGGCTTCACTAGGTTAGAAAAGGCGACCTCTTTCCAATTGCTCATAACCTATCCACCAACTGCAAGTAGTCAAATCCTTCAAAGCACTGCTCCTTTTCTTTCCTTCTAAATCGTCCAAATCACTGCCAAGAAAGAAAGCTTCCACATTATCCTCCTCCTTTGATGCCCCACTCCCAACCTCCGAAACTCCAAAACTAAAACAACTGAGTTAATTAAGAGTTAGAGAGAGGCCCATAGCAACCCAACCACTGAAGAACAGAAAACCACAACATCTGGGCACAAGCACGATTAAGCATCAAATGATCAACAGTTTCTTCTGCCGCTAGACACATCGGACAGACATTTACTATAATCATGCGTCTCCTACGCAAATTATCCATAGTCAAAATACCACCAAGCAGGGCCGACCATCCAAAGGCTTTCACCCTCAGAGGGGCCTCCATCTTCCAAAGGCTAGCAGGCATGCCTTGGGAAGCCCTATCATCTCTAGTCAAAGCTATGAAAAAGGAAGAAACAGGGAAACTCCCATCCATTGAAGCTGTCCATAAACGTCTATCTTCGCCTTCCACAGGGACATAGACATTCCCAATAAGTAACATCATAGCTCAAAACTGAGCCACCTCAGCCTCGGTCAAGTTTCTTCTAAAAAAGGGACCCCAAACAATTTGGTCGGCTGATCTCTCCAACTAATCTTTTTCCAAAGCTCTTTATCCCAAGCACACCTAAAAAGATCAGGAAATAAAGACGCCAAGGATGACTCCCCAACCCATCAATTGAGCCAGAAAGGAATTTTGACACGATTCCCTACTCTGAGTCTGAATCTGATATTACTTGAAAATTTCTCCTTAACATAAAGAATGCCTTTCGACAAACCAGAGCAACAAGGTGTTGCTGACCAGACATCCCAACCATTTCTAGAAATGTCATATTTACAAATAAGCAGTTGCTTCCATAAACCAGCCGAACCATCTCCTGATCTCCATAGCCATTTTCCAAGAAACGTAGCATTCAATTCCTTTAGAGATCTAATGCCAAGATCTCCCTCTTCCTTTGACTTGCAAACACGATCCCACTTGACAAGATGATATTTTTTCTTATTATCATGACCTTGCCACAGGAAATCCCTTTGCAGTTTCTCTAACCGCTTAAGAATCTCCACAGGGCATTTGAAAAGAGACATAAGTAAATTGGCAGATTCGCGAGGGCTTGCTTTCTGTATTTTTTTTTCTAATTAATAAGGTTAAAATAAATATCAAAGATTCCTTTTATTGTCTCCGAGTTGTGAGAAACAACCAATAATTTTATTGTGTAAGGAAAAGATGCTAAACATGTGGACCTATAGGGTATCAACACAAGAGGAAGACAATAAAGGTTGATCACTAGAAAATTTTGAGTGTCCTCTCTATGATGAGGCTCCTCTCTTTATATCATTACTATACTCTAATCCCCTTAATTGGGTTCATCACAAGACATTACAATTATGACCCTTTTATTAGGGATCATATAAGTCGCCTAAGATCCAATCCAAATCAGCTATGATTCAACTCAATTCTATGTTCATAGGTGTGATTTTACCACCTCAACCCACCCACCCACAACCACCACCTTCGCCTTCCAAAAAAAAAAAAAAGGAGATATGGGTGAATCAAACAACATCAATTTGTTGAGGAAAAAAAAAACTAATGTTTTACGCAAGGAAGGGCCTTCCCAGAGATGGCAACAACCGGTAGATTGGTAGTAATAGTCATGCCATCATATGCTTCTCCGATGTAGTGACAATCAACCTCTATGCGCTTTGTTCGCTCATGAAACACAGGATTGGTGGCAATTTGAATTGCATCTGTGTTGTCAATATGAAGAGTGGCAATTAATTGAGAAAAACCAGGCTCAGCAAGCAAGCGTCAATTCATAACTAAACAATCTAAAAAACAAGCAGAGGACATTGAGAAATTTTCTGCCTCTATGGAAGACTTGGAAACATGATCCTTTTATTTTTCTTATTTTTGTTCCTTTTTTTTTAGGAATTTCTATGAGATTAACGCACCGCCGTGGGTGGATTGTCTTGTGCCTAGACACCCTGCCAAATCAGCATCACAGGAAGGTCAAAGGTTCAAACTAGAAGTACTAGGAAAAATATATTGTGCCCCAGTGTACCAAAGAGATATCAAATGATCCTCTCGCGACAATTAAATGAAAATGTGTAGGCTAAGTCATGAATTGACTGGCAAGATTTATTGCATGAGAAATTTCGAGTTGAGTAATAGTCAAGTATATAAGGCTCCCAACTAGCTTTCTGTAAATTGTCATTGGAGAGAGGAGTGCCATCAGTTGTTGATGAAGTACGGAAGGTCAAAAGAGCCCATGGGCCCACATGATGGACCCAACCATCCAACCCAGTCCATTGGGTTCAGTCGACATGCCCAATTGGCTGAGAAGCTACTATGGCATGCTATTTTTATCTTAAGTTTATTTAATTAGAGATTATTTCTAATATGGATTAATCAGGATTAGCAGCTTTCTATATGAGAGTTCTTATTGCATTATATATAGAGAAGCCTTCATTGTATTAGGATATGCTTAATTTTCAATCAATAATAGATCTCCGAGTTGCTTATGAGTTTTATGGATTGTTCCATAGGTTTGTTTGTGCCCTAGTGGCTGGAATCCCTCTTGGATTTGATCAATCTCTCGGGAGATTAATCTAACACATCGATCTCGCGGATCCGGGCTGCGCCATTTGTCCTATATTTCACATTTAGCTCTAAGAGTTTACCCACTAAAGTTGTATTTTGCAAGCAAGCTTGAAGAATGAGATCCTGAGTATACTTGTGTTGATTAATAAATAAACCACCCTGGATTTTGTGAACCAAGACCGAGGAAGTATGTGAGGGGACCCAAATCTTACACACGAAACAAAGCATAAAGAGATTGGTACAATTGTAAGATGTTTGGATCATTTCCCGAGATAATGATATCATCAACATAAACAAGCAAGATAGTAATGCCATGAGAGGTTTTACGAAGAAAAAGTGATTGATCATATTAACCCTATATATACCCAGCCCATAGAAAAGTACTTTGAAATTTATCAAATCACGCTTTCGGAGCTTCCTTCAATACATAGAGAGAACATTTTAATTTGAAAGCCATATTCTTTGAAGAAGAATGTAGCCCTAATGGAAGATGCATGTAAACTTATGCCTTGAGATCCCCATGCAAGAAAGCATTATTACATCCATCTGGAATAGAGGCCATGACTGGATGCAACAAGAAGTAGGAGAATGCAGACTGTGGTCATCTTTGCAAATAGTGCAAAGGTTTCATCATAGTCAATACCATACTCTTGTCGATTGCCCATAATGACAAGATGAACTTTGTACCAATACAAAGAGCCATTAGACTTGAACTTGACTGAGTTAAATCCACTCGCAACCAATGTATTTGATATGAGAGGGGCATGGAACAACATCCTGTGTATGGTTCTGCTGCAGTGCATAACCCATTACAAAACTCATAATCTTCTTATATCCAGCCTACAGCAAAACTTGTTTATCAGCCTGCAGCATAACCCATTACAATCTGCTACCCAGCCAGGTAATAACTCTCCAATCCATCAAGCCAAACACCCGCAGCAGAACCTATAACACATTGCAATCTGTTGTTCCATTCTCTCTCTGCCAATTTGAGTACGAGGGAGAGAATGTAAACCACCAAATGGGAGAGAGAGAGAGAGAGAGAGAGAGAGAGAGAGAGAGAGAGAGATTGGAAGGTTGAGAGCGATGAAGAGGAGAGATAGGAATGGGAAATGTAGAGAGAGAAATGGAGAGGATGATAGAGACAGAGACGATGAGAAAGGCGGAGAGAAGAGGTACGGAAGCTGGGAGAGATGGAGAGGAGAAAGCACATGGGCATGCGAATAGATGCAAGATAATAGTTATGGAAAGAGTTAGAGGAGAGATGGGCTCCAAGTTTAAATTTCAAATCCTTTCAATTCCTCTCTATTTTTTTTTCTTTTTTCTTTTTTTTTTTTTTTTTTGTTACAAAAAGAGGCAGGCACGACCAGCATCATATCCATTGCACAATTAATTTACCGTACCAGATCAATTCCATATATATATATATATATAGCAAAACTCTCATAAACTCAAGCTTAGGATAAAATTTCGTAAGCTCATGCTTGTGGGGCCCACCTTTGGTCCATCCAAATTGACCAAACACATGACCTTCCTAAATTGCACATGTCCACCAACTTTCAGTCAGATCTGAATTTACTAGACCGTTGGATCGACTATGTATTGATCCAAATGGACCGTTGACCATTAAACTTTTGGGCCCATATGGAGATGATAGAAATCGCGTTTGGGGCTGATTTTTTGTATAGATGAAGATCCCAGGGAGTCCTTGAAATGCCCCCCATCCCCATCCCCATGTGGGTCCCCACATGGGCCCCACACACTTGAGCTTACGTGTGTGTGTGTGCGCGCGCTCTGCTGGGGGACCAAGAATTTTATGGTAGAAGTGAGATAAAGCCCTCAAAAGTCAAATCAACATTCTTTCTTAAATCAGCTACCAATATGAAATTGCAAATGCTTTTATCTAACTTTGGGAACTAAAATCTTATGATTTGGGAAAATATGCAAGGAAATTGATGGTCTTGATGAAAATTTGTTGAGAAAAGTGTCAAACTAATGTATAATAATTAAGTCTTACCAGATGAAGTCCAAAAATTCTGAAAAAAAAAATAATAATAAATACTAGAAAACCCATCAATATGAGACAACCCTCCTTTGATAATTTCAGCTTGGTCAGGAACTCCGCAAGGGCCCCATTGAAGAAGATGATGAACCAGAAGTACCCAAAACAGCGACTTAACCTTGACTGGATAGATCAGTTATCAACTGGGCCTGTAGAACTCCCAAATCTATCCTAACAAGGATAGATGTATGAACAATCTTCTCTAAAGATTGATAGAAGCCAGAATCTACTGTTGACAGATCAATCGGACAATAGGAACTACACAGACAGCGCTCGTCTATATCACCGATACTTAAAAAAATTCCTCTCTAATCAGTGATGAGAGGAAGAAGAACACGAGGAATGTTAATAGAGCTCTGATACAATATCTCACAAGAGGAAGACAATAAAGGATGAGCGCTAGAAAATTTTGAGTGTCCTCTCTTAAGATGAGGCTCCTCTCTGTTACTAAAAAAAAAGAAGAAGAAGAAGATGAGGCTCCTTTCTTTATATCATTCATATATGCTAATTACTGTAAGTCAACTCACTAATCCCTTCATTGGGTTCATTACAAAATATTACAATTATATCCCTTTAGTTAGGGATCATAAAAAGTCATGTAAGATCGGATCCAAATCAGCTATGATACAGCTCAAATCATTTCTATGTTCACACTTGCCATTCTAACACAGGGCACCATGTGAGTGATACTTAAAAGTGTAGTTACACTGAGTCTAAAATGGATTTGGATGCATCTCTTTAACTAAATAAAATGGAAACTTGTGTACTACATGGGAATAAGAGCTAATTATATAATGTAGCGATGCTTAATTTGTAAAGAAGAGGAATGGCACATGAGAACTGGTGAATCGTGGACCAAGAAGATGCTATCAAGAATTCAATGTTAAAGTAAATGTGCGAAACACTAATCCAGTAGAAATATTAAGTGGGGAAATATACATCACTTGAGGAAGGCATTTCATCAAGAACAAACAGATCTGAAAAAAAAAATTACACTACAGAGACATCCAATTCCAATGTTGAACTATAAGCTTCCATTTGAATTTGCAATCAGCAAGATATATGTTCAGGCAATAATTTTGACTTGAAAGACAAAGAAATATAGTTTCATATGAAAACAATGAGACAAGAGATTGAGCGCATGAAAGAAAATCTCACTCAATAGCATCAGTATGCTTGGCACCAGACTGACCGCTAGTGTTTCCAACCAAATGATACAGAAGCACACCTGCGGCGACACTTACATTCAAGCTTTCGACTGCCATAAAGGATTGAAATTCTTCACCTGAGAATTTTGACCCATTATCCCCAACTTCCTCAACCGAAACACCCCTCATGGATGTATCCATGGGAATGTTACCAGGGATTCTAATCAATTGAGTACACGACTTTTCTACCAGAGGTCTTAACCCACTGCCCTCACTCCCCAATACAAGTATTGTTGGTGTACCAGCTGCAACCTCATTCAACGGAAGAGCTTTTGAAGAAACAGAACCTCCAAGAACCCACCATCCATTTTCAACAGAATTTGACAAGAACTGCATCATATTCTTGCAAGACCTCAGCTCAATCAGTTCAAGCGAACCCGCACTTGCTTTGCTAACAACTCCACTCAAAGGAGCTGAATTCTTCGCACACAACACCACACCTGAAGCTCCAAAGAAATAGGCCGACCGAACAATGGCTCCTAAGTTCTGAGGATCTGTAACCTCATCCAATGCAACCCAAACAGGCGCCTTATCAGTATCATCTGAAACAGGATCCAATCCCCTTATACTAACCATCTCCAATGGAGAAGCGTCTAATACCAGACCCTGATGAGGACGGTTATCAACAACCATATTAAGGTCATGCTTTGAAGTTTCTTTCACAGTCAGGCCTATCCTTTCTGCTATTCTCAGCACCTTCTCTACACCTTTCTTGTCCTTCTTCTTCCTATTGCTGCTGGTCAAATCCAATCCTTCCTGAACATGTAGCGCATAAAACTCCCTTCTTGCTATTGTTAATGCTGCCAAAACAGGACCAACGCCATAAACCCCTTCACCAACCATCTCCGGGACAGTTGATGGATGAGCCTCTTTCCATGTTTTCCTGCCCCAATTTTCCTGTTTATTCCACCTAAAAACCTCTGGTTTTTTCTGATCTGACCTCTCTATCGACAATCCTATGATACTTGCTTCTAATCCTATCCCACCTTGGATCGTCAACAGGTTCATCAACATCATCTTCCTTCTCCCGTTCATCTTCTACTTTAGTAGAAATTCTGTCATATTCCCTATCATCTGATGTTCCAATTCTATTCTCCCTTTTCTCAGTCAAACGCCTAGTCCCGTTTTTGGAGAAGTAGCCGCTAGCTGAATCCTCCCAAGAAGACTGATTAGATTCTGTGGTCAATGCTTCCTCCTTTTTATAAATTTTAGCATAACCACTTCTACCAGTTTCTACATCATCCACTGTTCTAAATCTACTCTTCTTATCCCCGTCTGAAGGCTTTGAGCTATTACGTGAGAAATAGCTATCAGCTGAATCTTCCCAAGAAGAAGAACCACTCTTTTCACTAGTAATTTTCTCTGACTTATAGGATTCTCGATTCTTGTTTGCTGCTAACCACGGAAGGACCTTTCTGCGTCTTGCTCCAATGTCATTTTCCATGGGTTTCTGATTAGACCCATTAGAGAAACTCCTACTTGTAGCATTGACGATGTTCTCCAGGGCTTTTAGCCGATACCTATTTGAGGAATTTCTGCTTTTCATGACATAGCTGTTTTGTGAGATTGACTGGCAAAACCCAATTGAGAAATTCCTGGGTTCTGCTTCATAGGCATTTCCTGAGGCTCTCTGATCAAACCCATATGAAAGTTTTCTAGCATTTATTCTAAAGTTGTTCCCTTGGTTGTTCTGATCAACCCCGTTCAAGGATGGTTGAAAACAAAAGTTTTTCGAGGGTTTAGAGTATCCGGTTTGTCTGGACACCCTGGAAACCAAGGGAAATGCATGGCCTTTTGTGAAGTTACAGTACATTGTAGGCATTGTAGACTGAAATAGATAATTAAGAAGAAAGGATGGAACCTGCATAAGATACAGACATTGAGATCATTTTAATGACTGAGAAAGACTATCTGCCATAACAAAAGGTTAAAAAAAAAACTCTTAGCACCTCATAAATGATGTTTGATTTCATAATTTTCAAATGATGAAAGACATATATCGTGACCAAATGGAGATTAGCCCAACCAAATGAAAATTAGCTCTATCAAATCGAGGTTATCGAGCTAGATAGAGATTGGTGAATGTAAATGCCATGGATAAAACCCACAAACTATACATCAATGAAATCATGACGCACTCACTTGTATGCATGAGTGAGAGACCTTCATTTAAACATCATCACCATCAATTTTCCATTAGAAGAGAGCATAAACCCTACATCCTAAATACCCCCGTCATCATCGTCAGCATCATCGTCTCAATTTTTTTTTCAAAACCAAAATGATGGAGTTCAGAGAGAGAGATTCCATGTGTGTGTGTGTGTGTGTGTGTGTGTGTGTGTGTGTGTGTGTGAGAGAGAGAGAGAGAGAGAGCTTACAGTTACAGTCGTAAAGTAGCTAGCAGCAGAAGTGAGTAGTGAGAGATACCAGAAAGCAAGCGACAGAGAGAGAGAGAGAGAGGTGTTTGAAGCACAGGGAAGTGGGGAGGGAGAGGAGAAGGATAGGGTTTTAACCTTTTAAAATGTCTCTTAAAAAAAAAAAAAAAAAAAAAAAAAACACCTTTTGAAATGTCCAGATGGGTCGAATTTTGAGAATGGATGTGTAATCTTTGCCTGTTTGGCATTAGTACTGAGATCGGAGGTTGTGGGTTGTGTTGTTCTTAATTTATACTCGGATAAAGTTGTGCTGAGATGGGATTGTATTGTTTTCAATTTTATGCTCGGATAAAGTTATGCCGAGATTAGGTTATGGGTTGTGTTGATCTCAATTTTATGTTTGGATAAAGTTGTGCTAAGATCGGATTGTATGGTTTCTCAATTTTATGTTCGGATCAGGTTGGTTGTGCTGTGATCGGGTTGTGCCGAGATTAGAACTTATTTGACAACATTATATTAAGTTAGGGCTTGTTTGACGTCTCTTATCTATATGAAACAAATATGTTTCAAATGATCCTATTTGAAATAGATGGTGTAGAAATAGTTTGTTTGGTAACACGGAAAAAATGATTGAAATAGACATTTTTAAAATAATGGCTGAAAGTTTTTCATAAATTTCTCAAGATCCATGAGAATTCAATTATTGAGATTTGACGTTATAGATGTCTTTAGCCTTACAAAGAGTTGGATCTTGCATTTGGGGGCCATGGTTTAAAAAAAAAAAAAAAAAAAAAGAGTAGAAATAAAGGTCTGTCCTTTTTTTATAAATATCTCAAAATTATGATGATCCAACTGGTAACATTTGGACCAATAGTCGTGAATGATCTTCTGAATACATTAGATGGATTGGATCATGCTTTATGGTGCCCGAATTAACAAAAAAGAAAAAAACCACACTGCATGCGTACAATTTCAAAAATCAATCAATAATGCATGGTACATCAACGGTCACAAACTTTTTTGTAAATATCTCAAGATCCACTTTGAGTTAGAGGCTCATTTTTGGACCTATACCCGTTTTTTGGCCCTCCAAAGAGAACCAACATATCGGATCGTGATTATGGGGCCCACAATGTCTAGAAAATTAGATCGAATGGGTCAGGATTTTTTACAAATATCTTGAGATCCGAGATAGATCAATGGCTGAAATTTTGACACATGGTTGTCTTTTCCTTCTTCATATATCTAACGGTCTGGATCATGATTTTGGGTCCCATAAATTAAAAAAAAAAAAAAAAACAGATTGTCCTATGAGGATGTCTGTTTCAATGTAGCCATTTGTGCCTTTCCGCTTCATACACAGGCCACTTATTCAAACTAGCAAAAAACCGTGCTATGCACAGACAACAGAACCACCAAATGCACAGACTCATAATTAGTAAACGTTTGAGTCCTTTTTTTGTTGATAATTTGATTTTTACGTGTTTTTCCATATGTTTTATTCTTTACGTGAGGTGTAAATGTAGCTTGATGAAGCTCGGGCATGTATAATAAAAATTAAATGAAAGACATAATAACAATAAAACAACATAATAAAAGCAAGTAAATGTAATTTTAATAACACGGGGTTTACAATATACACAGTCATACGAGTTATACAAATGAGAAGACACTGAATTCAACTAGTGAAACGTTTACATTAACCTTTAGAAATCCAAAATATTTATAAATTAGAACGCAAACAATATCAAACAAACTATTCATGCTGAGTACTTGGAACTCCATCTTTCAAGTGCTTCGCGGTGGACCTGTAGGCATATAAAGACTTTTTTAATAATTAATTAATTATTATGTTAATTGTAAATGATTGACTGAAACTATCCCAATAGTCATCATAAGAGTACATTTTTATATGGAATATAGAGATCAACTTTCATACGGTGTTGCAGTTATTCAGTCCATCCTTTAAATCTTCCAAAGCCTTTACCGTTACAAGGTCTAACTCAATCTCTTTCAACATTTCCCCTAATTCCCTCATGTCTACGAAATTAGTCTTGAGCTTAGCATGGATGTCTTGTACCGGCCAAGGATGTGGTAGAGTGCTTACCATAAAACGTATCAGATCTACAATATTCGGTTCAAATCCTCTTCTTTTGAGATCGTAGAACAACTGTTCCTTATTTAGAAAATGTTTCCTAACACATGTTCCTTCAACCATTTTCCCTTTCCTGAACTCTATCGACGAGGGTTAAATATATTTTTCAAACGATCATAATAGGTCGACAAACTCCACTCCATGCCATGGTCGCAAGATTTCAAATATCCTCGTTTTTGCAGCATCCTAAGCTGGTGGCAATGTCTCAACAATTTTTATCATTATATATCTTCCAAGGATGAAGTTTCCACACACTCTCAGCCACTGAGCTAGTTGTATTTTGCGGAAACGATGCTTTGCTATTGGGGTGTCATGTTCAAATAGTTTATGTTCGAACTTATTTGTTTATTCCCTAACTCGTAAAGAGTCATTGCCACGACAATACTTGAGAGTTGTACTCATCTTATCTAGTTTAGAGTAGAAAAATTAATTTATAAATTGTAATTTAAATGAAAGCATCAACAGTTCAATCAAATTAGTAATAACATAGTAAACAAGTTATTAACTTGGCACATATTATAAAGTACTTGTAAAATAAAGATAACGACAAATAAGCAACATTAGAATAAAATAAAATTATCGACAATTCAAGAACAATTCAACTAATATTTGTCCCGATGTATTTATACATTAGATTCACCAAATATCAAATCTCATAACATATTTTAATGGGAGATATTGTTGAAGACTTCCATATACACAACATTTTTGGTGATATCATTTGGCATCCCTTGTTTATTTATCAGCAGCATCTTCAAACCTGATGGAGATGTAACACGTGACAAAGCTACATATAGCTGGCCATGTAAAAACACAAGATTTGGGAGGTAGACATCCACATTTTTTAGAATTTGTCCCTGACTCTTATTTATGGTAATTGCAAATGCCAGCTTAATAGGAAATTGTCTTCTTTTCAGTGTGAATGTCGAATCACCAGACGCCAGTGTTAGGTCAATACGACTTATCAATACAATTTCTTCAGCGTGAGAACCTATCATGACTTTAACTTGTATAACTTTGTCCACCATCTTGTGAATAACTAATCGGGTACCGTTGCACAATCCCAAACATTGATTCAAGCTTCACAACAACATTATCAGAGCTCCAACTTTTAACTCCAGAGCATGACTTGGTAATCCTGGTAAGTCCAGAGAATTCAGATACTCTAGAGGGTGCAAAACATGATCTATAGATTCTCCTGAAGTAGGACATAGTTTATCTGCAATATAAAATACCAGCCTTTCTCCTGGTATCATTGATAACATCATCAAGTTTAGCTGGTCGACATCGCTGTTTTTCGGAACTAGTATTCCACACTAATTTAAGTAGTATAAATCATTATACTTATCAAATAGTTCAAGATAAGTTAATTCAATCAACCGTTGTATTCCCCTTTCATCATTTCGTATAAGAAACTCATCTGAGATTTTGATCTAGTTTAGATCATAATCATTTCCAAAAGATGTCCTGGATGCATTTCCCTCGCCAACCATCTTAATCCACTCCGTGAAATCATGTAACTGAGATCGTAAAGTTTCAGAGACATTGTTTGACCTAACATACATATTTATATTCAAATGTAAAACCTGGCAATATTTCCAAATACTCGACCTCGGTAACGAAACTCCAGCTATTTGTTCACATCCCCCTTTTGTTATAACTGGTATCTGTCTAAAATCTCCCCTAAGTACAAATAATTTTCCTCCAAACACCTTCTTTGAGGAACAGTTACTCGTATTTTGCAAAATGTCTCTGAATGTTCGATCAACAGCGTCAAAGGAATAGCGACTCAACATTGGAGCTTTATCCCAGATGATAAAATCTAATTCGCAAATTAACATTGCCAAATCGGTCCAATGGGTGATGTAACAACATGACGATTGGTGAAGGTTTAACGGTATTTTGAAACAGGAGTGCGGAGTTGTTCCATTTGGCAAAAGCAAAGCAACAATGCCCGATGATGCTACCGAGAGAACAATTTTTTTTCTGTGACCTGACCTTTGCTATTAAAGTCCTCTATAGATACGTCTTGCCCGTTCTTCCATTACCATAAACAAAGAAGAGACCCCTCGTTTGTCTCGTATACGCATTCATTATGGTTTCAAAGACTCCATTTTGATCATCATTTAAGCCAACATGTGACGATTCAAACAGATGGCTTTCAGTTGTGCTATCATAAACGAGTTCTTCCATTATAAGCCTGTTCGTCATGATTTGGCCCAACCTGGAAGATGGCAGTGACATATGGGGGAACTCTGTCAATAATATACCATTCATATTCAGTATCCGCTTGATATCCAGCAGCCCTAAATTTCTCAATTCACTTTCATTAAGACTTCTATGTCTGTCTCCAAGCTATCTCCTCGTTCGATTTTGTAAATCATCTGTTAGGTCCACCTAGTGTTTTTCCCACAATTTCGTGGGATCTGTAATTGTTGAGAACATCATCATTGAACAGAACATGTTTCTAAGTTGGAAACCTGTGACCCATTTTGAGGTTTCGTCAAGTGCTTCATGCCATTCACCATCATGTCAAGTAAGCAAAGTGCAAAGCATGCCGATTTGTAAGTTGGGTGCACCACTCCGCCAATGGTTCTTATATCCTTATAGCATTTTGCACCCCGGACTTTGCTAAACATGATACATAGATAATGACGTTTACCAGAGTTTGGATATGCATAACCAAGCCTACCAATACCAATACGTTGTTTTCGCCTTGTCCACTGTTTTTGCTTTGCGTTCCAGACCCCCCCACTTTGTTGAGAATTCAACGTATGTAAATTCATTGGCATCCGGGTGGTTTATATTTGCTTCGAACCATTTGGTGAACATTGTGTCATGAATGCCATTTCGATTAATTACGGATCCAACATCATTCGTGTCCCTAAACACAACAAACTGTTCTCCCCGGTAGATGATATTGTAACCTTTGCACCGAGGGATACTGTTTTTACAAGTAGAACTCCAATATTCTCCAGCATGCTTCAATCAAAGATATGTATCGATCGTCTTCAAATTGTTTGATCTCATTCACACATCTATGCATATGTTCTCCACTATTTTTAGGCTGTACAATATTATCCTCAATCACAATCATTGCACGATCTGGACCCTTATGAATTTACTTGTATAAGTACTTAATGACCTTACTATGGGCACACCGCTCAATATTTATGTACGAATCATATTTTATAATGAGATCACGATTATATTGAATAACTCATCGGTTATTGATATTAAAATCGTTGATTCTATACGTCATGTTATTATTTCGACATCTGTGGACCACGAATCCAGTCTCTGCAAGTGTCGTTGCACTGACAAATGATTTTGGATAGCCTTTTGAGCACTTTTCATTTACCATACATGGAGCATTCATATTTTGATAATACATGGCCCGTGTAACATGCATCTCGTCACAGTCGCGAATGTCAATGGATCTTCAACCTCACTTGGTATTTCCGCTGAAATAATGTCATCAATCTCTTCCTATAAATGTGGTTTGTCCTCACCAGCCAAAGTGAGGATGATGTGAGAATGCGGTAATCCTTGTTTTTGAAACTCAATGACATGAATATCTGTTCAGATTGGGATGATTTTCATAATTAATAGAATGTTTCAAAATTATTCGAACACAGTAATACAATTTAAAAAAAATTAAGAGTAGATATTTAAGTTACAGTATGCTAATAATTGAGTTTGTATACATGCAATTACTCTATCGAAGAAATTATTTTTTTTAGGTCCTCCATTAGTTGTTTCAACCTAATGTGAAATACCATTGCAACTATATCTGGCCTATCCTCAATGCATTGATTAGGGAATCGTGATAGTTGTTGCTGAATTTTTGGCCAACTTAGGTTACATGTGAATGTTATAAGTAGATTGGGGAATCTCATCGTACGACAAATCGCCATAGTATCCTGATAATGTTGGATCATGTTCCTTGGGCCACCAGTAAATGACGAAGAAATAATGTAGCGCATACCAACTGCAGTTGCATCCGTATCGCTAGCATTGACTGTATCCTATAAACCCCTATACAAATCTGCACACAAAGCATTCTGATTGTTCCTTATGAAACTAAGCATTTCCTGCTCTATTGTTGCGTAGTAATCAACCATAAATTGTTGGAACAGTCGGCCACCCTAAAGCAACAACGTCCCTTCGCCATCCCGAGACATCAGTCTAAATGCAAAGAACTCTCTAATCGATACACCCTCACGCATATAGTTTGACCCAGGTGCGAACTTTATGAACTTTGTCCATCCATCAGTTCCATATGGAAAGAGCAATGGGTATTGGAGCGGCATGTATGAAGGGTGTGTTTCGTTAATCCTCCGTAGATTTCCATCTAACTTTCGAACTATGATGTCTCGATTTCCCGTAATTTCAGACTCATTTCCAACAATGATGGCTGCAACCTCATTTGTGGTTGGTCTTGCGTATTGTCTTCCTTTCCGTGAATGCAGAATCCTGACATGCAATTTTTTATTACCATTTATATACAACAAATCTCTCGCATTACGGAACAATTTCACATAAGAGTTAGTAGCATTTAGCATTGTCTGCAAGCCTTCCAATACAGTCAAGTCATACTCATTTACATCTTCGATTCCTTGAATAGCTCTTAATCTATTGGATGTTTCATGTTCCGTGTCATACATATATATATATATAGTTTAACAAACTTAGGTATGTCTCCAAGTGCAGGAAGTAATGAACTGATCTTGTGAAAATTTGATCCACTTATTCGGAAAAAATATGGTCATCTTCCATCGAGTACGGTGTGATCAATTTTACCACTCATTAACATGAAGGGCGATATCAAATTGTATGTTCTTATTTTCTCCATGAACCTAGATTGAAGGAATTGATTCTATATAAATTCAGGTGTGTTTGGTAATAGTGATAGCATCACCTTTCCTCCATGACAGCGTAGGCTAAACTTTGGTCTTGAAATTGAACTGGCTATGATTCTTTCTTTAAGCCACATAATAGCTCTACAGTGAGAGCATATTGTAATTCTGGAACCAAAGCTCCAACGCGTGGAGATATTTTTTCTCCTTGAGCAGAAGACACTATCATTTCCTGTAATTAATTTTTTTATCATCCTTAAAAAACTTAGTATTGTCAGGTAATAACAGTGAGTAGTTAAAAATAATATTTAGTACTTGATGTTGAAGCCATTCTGTTATTCGACGTCACGTTGGAATGAGATTTTGCAGCCATTCTTTGTCCCGACGTCCCATTGGAATGACAACGACGTTGTCGCTTTAAACGCAAAATTGTGGATCTTATACGTCGTGCCTCCATTTGCATAACTCTTTTCCTATCCCCTAGTTGATCTTGTTTGTTTTTTGATCGAGTGACTGATGTGACTCACATTATGTGTATTTGCACCTAGAATTGAGTAGTCACAATTGTTTATTATGTTTGTAGATATAATAAGTTATGATATCGAGTTATGTAGATGCTGAAGACGTATATATTTACCGATCATTGTCTGCATGAAATGGTAGCCATTGTGAGAATATGTGGCTTCTTGCATACCCACAAAATGTTGAGTTCATCTACAACGTAAAATCGATAACCTTAATAATCGACTTTCCATTTGAATTTGTAAGAGTCGATTTCTAAACCGAAGAGTATTATTTCTCGGATTGCGTAAGATGAGCAATTGTTTTATAGCAGCCAACCGAGACAGCTTATATTTGATAATTTTTCGAGGAACCTCTACACTTAGAAGTGTTTCCATCCTGAACATATATAATTTTAAACATTTTATTAGGACCCAATGCGTTAGATTTGTACTTAGAAAGGTAAGACAAACATATAAATTATACTTGAATAATAGTTACATACCACAATTAGAAGCCTATATAACACCACTTATATAATTTAGAAAAAAAATCGCGAGTAATTAACTACCTAAACCCCTAACTGCACGGACCATGGAACATATTTTTAGTTATTTATGTTATTTATGTTTATTTTTCCCAAGTGAAGCTTATTTTTTGTTATAGCTCAATAAAATCTGTTTTTATTTCGAAGGAAAAATATATTAAATAAAGAATTTAATAATATAAATTATTGGGCCTAATATCATGCTTGAGTCTCTAATTCATCACAGGCTTGCAATTAGACCCAGTACCCAATTCCTTAAGTTGTTTTATTTGGAAAGGCATTAAATTCTTTTATAATTATACTGATTGAAAAACCCTATATATGTTGAGATAGATATGTATTTTTGGAATGTATCTCAATTAGGCCCCATTGAGTTAGTTATATGGTGTGGTTCCATAAATGGATAATTTAGGATATCAAATATGCTAATAAATTTTGAAAATTTAGAAAAACATTGGGCCACCCTAGTTTCTTGTATAAATGGTCTCATATTGTAGTGATCGCTATTTGCTATGGACAATCATTGGGCCACACTAATTTATTAATTTTTTTGTTTGACCTAAGCTTGGTTTTTCTCCGTTGCTTTTTTTTTTTTTTTTTTCTAATTTGGCCATTAAATTTTCTTTTTATGTTAATTTTCGTTGATTAGAATTTTTTTATTTAGAATGAAAAATATATTAGATAAAGTATTTCAAAATATAAATTAGTGGGCCTAATATCATGCTTGGATCTCTAATTAAGCATGGTTTTAAAATTTCAAAAATATACAGTAAGAAAGATACAACAAAGGATAGTCGATCTTGTAATTAAAAAAACCAAAAATCAACGCCTCATCTTGTATTTTGTAATTCAATTAGGCCCCATTGAGTTAGTTCTATGGTGTGGTTCCATAGATGCATAGCTTGGGATATCAACTATGCTAATAATTTTTGAAACGCAACTACATTACTGTGTAATATAATATAATTTTATTAATTTAAAAATATACAGTAAGAAAGATACAACAAAGGATAGTAGATCTTGTAATTAAAAACAAAAAAAAAAAAAAACAAAAAATCAGCGCCTCATCTTGTATTCCATCTATTTTGATATTATTGTATGGAGTAGGAGAAAAGATTACCATATTTTATGAAGATGATGTATTTGTTGCTCGGACGGTTTGCAAACAGGAATACAGATCCAGCCTTTTTCCAACTTCTAGTATGAGGTGTGAGGTCCTTTTTTTCTTAGAGCCTCGATGGTTTGATGATAGTTGACAGTAGATCTGAAAAAAAAAAAAAAAATCAATGCCTCGTCAAGAACATGTCCAACCCATCTAGTTCTGTGTAAATAGCCCAATCACAAAACCAGTTCCAATCCAAGACACCCAAGGTTTGTGGAAATTGCCCATTGGGTCCCACAGTCCAAAATCGCACCCACACAAAACTTGGCCCAAGACTTCACGCTTGAACATCTGGGTGGTAGTATTGTGGGTCCCACTGGGCCCGATCACAGATCGACATTAGCCTCAAGCAATCCCGGGCTAGTACGGCCTTTAATTATTTTTTTCCTCGGGGCCTGTGTGCAAAGAATCTGATGGAGGGTCAAACATCGTCCCTAACATGGAGTCCTCCCTCTTTCCTCTCCCTTTTTTTTTTCAACCCATCAGGTTCTGCTTAAATCGCCCAAACATAGATGCTGTTCCAGCACAATGGGCTTGATGCATGCACATCTGTATGATAGGATAGTGGGTCCCACTGGGCCCCGCTTGCAGATCGACCTCACCCTCAAAGTCACCCGGGCTAGTGTGGCCAGATTGCCCATTGGGTCCCACAGTCCTAGACACCAAAATAGTTTTTTCTTCTCCAAACATGCCCTCTCCCTGATCAAGGTGCTGGATGGTGGCCGAACATATCCCACCTCTCACGAGTCCGCCATCTATAGGGTTGCTCGTGGGTCCCCCTATGGATCCACCAACTAGATTCAAATTGATACCAATAAATTGATGTTCGTTGATATGAATATATTGTAGTTGGATTCAACATATTCCTGCTTCGACCCTTATTTTCATTTAGCATGTTTCTCTCTGTTTTTTTTTTTTTTTACAAGTGATGCAATCCTAAACTGTTTATATGGAAACCATATTTATTTTTCTTCATGGCTAGTGTGCAGAGAGAGTAGATGGAGGGGGAAGGGTTTCTTTCTTACTTGCTCTAAGATGAAAAACGGAGGGGAGAAGTGTTGTTGCTATAACGAAGATGGAGTTGCAGGCTGACTACGAAGAGTGATGGTGCTGCTGGAGTGATTTTCATCGGTACCAGGTATTCTAAAAAATTAGAGTCAGTGCCTTCTTCTTCTTTTTTTTGCTGCTCATCTATTTCTTCTTCTCTTCCTTCGCTATCAGTCCCTTTTTTTGTTCCAATATTATCTGTATTTGGAGTAGTAGATCAATTACGTTGTGGGACATTTTTTTTATTTTTGGAGGAAGTTATACGGAAGTTAGTTTAGAGGAGAGTGGAGAGAGAGGAGATACTGACAGCTGTCTTCATGTATGTTATGAAATGAGGGATTGATGTTTGGAGGCCTGTGGTTGAACGAAGGGAAAAAAACATTCCCTTAGAGGCATAGATAGATATGCCCCTTTTGCTGGCATCTTGAAATGGAGGCAAATCATTTAAATTCCATTTCAAATAGACTTTACAACATGAGTTCCCAAATAATCTAAAAACTATTTCAAACAGTTTTAAGACAAGTAGAAGCAATAATAAGAGACGCCAAATGCCACCTTACTCTACTTGGAATGTACTGTACGGAACTTGTTTGGTAACATTATAAAGGTTTTGCTCCAAGGAGTGAACGTAGGATTTATAACGTGGGACCTACCTTTTATTGTTTTCATTACATGGGACCCACTTGTAGAAGCTACAACGTGGTACCCACCTTTGAAAATTAGAACTTGAAACTCATATCCATAGAATTTATGATGTGGGCCCACCTTTATGGAAATTATAATGTGGGGTCAATTTTTGTGAATGTAAATATGGAACCCGACCACCATTAGAGATTACAACATGATACCACCTATAGAAATTAGAATATGGGGCCCATATTCATAGGATTTACAATGTGGGTCCAACTTTTGTGATCGTGATTATGCGACCCGTATTTATGAATGACAAAGAGGGCCACATTTTTTGCAATTGTGGACAAAAGACTCACCTTTAAAAATTACAATGTGGTGCTCACCTTTATAAATTAGAACATGAAGGCAACACTTTCATAGGATTTACAATGTGGGCCCACCTTTATAGGAAATATAATGTAAGGCCATCTTTTTTATTAATTGTGAACATGGGACCCGTCTTTAAAATATTGCAATGTGGTACCCACATTTAAAAACTCGAACATGGGGCCACTATTAAAATGTGATTGTGGACACAGGCCACATCTTTAAGAAATTACAACATGAAGCATGCCTTTATAAATTAGAAGAAAGGGTCCAAATTCATATGATTTATAATGTGGTCCCACCATTATAGAATTATAATATTGGCCCACCTTTCGTGATTGTGACCATGTGACCCGCCTTTAGGAATTATAAAGTGGGGTCACCTTCTTTGAGATTGTGAACATGGAGCCTAAGTTTAGGATAAGTGAGAGGATATACAATCTTTAAATGACATCCTTTACAACGTAAGAAATAAGTAAAAGTCAACTCTACCAACAAGTTATTTCTTAAAAAAAAGTAAAAAAGTTTTTTCATTCCAATTTTCTTATACTAGCGGGTTATGATTTTGAGATTCCTTCTCATGAGATCAAAATTCAAAATAGTGATTTACACATACCAAACAGTGATTTACATAGCCTTATCTCGTGGGAACATGGGAACATCTAAATGGCACAATGCCAAACGCACCTCCGGATTCCCCCTCTTTGGAAGGGTTTGATATTGTTCATATTTTTTATTTTAAAATATAAAAAACCTTGATATTGTTCATATTTCTTTATTTTAAAATATAAAAATTTTAAAGTTAAAAGTGTTGGGTGTTGTGCATAATAAGTTTTGTACATGTACTATCACTAGAAACCTATGACCTAATCAAGGGCAACATAATTGGAATCCTTCATTTAGAAGATTCCTTTATGTTTCTTATACGATAATATCCTCCCTGGAGATTTCTCATGAAGAAGACCCAATACAATCCATATGTGGCAAGCAAGAGAGAATTATGGGTTTGCATATACAACATCTAACGGTCACAGTAGTTCGGATTTTCATTATGGGGTCACATAAAAAATTAAAAAATAATTTTTTAAGTTGTAGATTTTTTTTATAAATATCTCAAAATATATAAAGAATCAAGACTTAAAATTTAGCTACTAGCCATTTTGGACTTTTTAAACATTATGGATGCTTCGGATCGTGATTTGGGATCCATAAGGTAGGTTTCCATAGCCAAACTCGTAACTAATATATTACCACCCCATTCCATGTTCATGCGTCGTTCACTATTCACGCTCAAGTCAGGAATCGTCTTTCACTATGGACGCCAGCGATCATTAGGTTTTCGACACTTTTCACACGATCTATGATGTATCGAGATGCCAAAATTGACCCCATAACCATTTTGGTCTTCTGAACAGACTGAACGATTCAAGTTTCACAAACAAGCCCCACAAAAACCCAAATCTTATGATCCAACGGTCTAGATTTTTTTTTCTTTTTTGCAAATATCTAAATATCTATAAAGAATCAACGACTGAGATTTGACCAGATGGCCTTCTTAGATCTTATTAACTCGATTAACAGTTTTGATTTTGATTATGAGACCCAAAAAAGGGGTTTCCAAACAAAAAAGGGTACCCTAAGTTAGCATCTGAAAAATAACGTTCATCCGCCTTTTTGTGTACACGAAGATTTATGGAATTCAACATGGATTGGTCCGACCAAGCTTTTCTTTGGGTTTGATGGCTTTTAGGGCATATTTGGTAACCTTTCGTGGATAGGACTCATATCCGGTTTTTTCTCGCTAGTGAGGAAAATCCATGTTTGGCAAATCAATGATTTTATCATTGTAGACTTTAAGAAGCCATGAAAGGAAGGATTGCACGGGCCCGACCTCCCCCCATAGGATCCCTTAAATCCTCTATTGAAAAAGGGGATTATAAAAGGCATTGTCATCGCAGTGGCGAAAAAAAATTCCTACTCCTGGTCGAAGCCCCTTCTCTCTCGCCCAACAAGTCTCTACCTCACTTTTGACGAAATCCTGCCCGCTCTTTGCATATTCGCCGGTGCTGGTCGCAATAAAAGATCATTCTCTCTCTCTCTCTCTCTCTCTCTCTCTCTCTTTCTCTTACTCTTTCTCTTTCTCTCGCCCAAACCCCAAAACCATTGGCAATCCTTCCTCTTTCGCCCAAACCCCAAACCCAGCCAATGGTTTGTTTTTTTTTTTTTTTTTAACGATGGAGGGAGATAGAAATAGACAAAGAGGGTCAAGTGAGGTTCCGCGTAAAATGGATCTATCTCCCTCGTTACCTAACATCAGCCAATCCAGTCTTGGTTTTCAATGAATCCTCTTCTCATGAATCCCCACTGAGCATAGCCCAATTCCAGCGGCAACAAGGAATACTCTGAAGAGGGGATTCCTTTCCCGTTACCAAGCATGCCCTTAGTATTTTGAAAAAAAAGGAAAGAAAACATGGAATGGGATGAATCCCATCTCTCATAAATCCTTTTCGAAGAAAGTTTAAATCCATGGCATCAAGGATTCATCCGAAGAGAGGATTCTTCTCCCGCTACCAAATGTGCCCTTTTAAGAATTTTGAAAGATCCTATCATACAGTGGGACTGATTCCTAAATATAGCTTTTCCATGCTTCGAAGGAAAAACAATGAGGATTCTGTACCGTGGATCGTTGCCAAACGTGCCCCAGTGGGATGTGGGCGAGTCATGGATAACCAAAACCTAAATCTAGATTCTATAAGATATCGATTGGCTCACCTATGATCTATAGGAGAATGTTGGCTAATAAAAAAGAAAAACATGCAAATAAAAGAGTGTAGCGGATACACGAGTGTTAAGATGGATACAAATTGTGTGGTCAAACTATAAAATATAGAATTAGAAGTGAGCATTTCCAAGAGAATTTAGTGGTAATATAAATAGGTGATTAATTAAGAAAGACTCGCTTTGGACCGTTAAAATATGTTCAATGCGGCTAGCAATGACATTGTTGAGAAAATATTTTTATATGCAAGTTGATGGCCACCAAGAAAACGGGATAGGCTGAAGATGATATGGATGGAAGTAGTAAGGATAGATTTGTTAAAGTGCAAACTATCCAATGATTTGTCTCAAGATAGATTAAAATAGAGAAACAACATTCATGTAGCCAATCCCAACATAGAAGGTTTCGAGGTTATAAATTTTGAGAATGATATATTTAATATCTCATATAAATTGATGGACAAAGGATTGGGTTGGGTTGGGTTGGGTTTTGCCCTAGCTCGGCTCTCAAGGTGGCAAGCTTTTCAAAATTAGATCCACCCATGGGGCTTTAGGACAATAAAAAAAAGGACCTTAGTGTTTGTGAGCATTGGTAGGCCAAGCCAAACTTTGTCCCCTTGTCAAAAGGTTGAATTGGCAAGCCTTGTCGTAAGACTTAGCACATCATGCTTTTGTTTTATCCACGTAACTAAATTTCATTTTTCTTGCTTATTATATATATATATATATATATATATATAGAATTTACAAATATATATTGGATTTTGATTAACTTGATTCTTTTACTTATATATGGCCTTTTTATTTTCTTTCTTATTTTGTTATTTTTTGTTAGAGGATTTTACCCAAAAAAAATAAAAAATTAGGTGACCAATGGACCGAAAAGATCATTTTAACTTACCTTGTACCAAATCAATCATTTTGCCCAAAAATGTGTGTTTTTTTTTTTAGCATTTTCTACTAGCTTCACTATCGACCTTTTTTTAATAACGTTAAGGTCCCTAGGGACCTTATAGTCCATCGTAACCTTGACAGAACTCCCACTTACGTTCTCTTTTGGTCCATTTTCAAGAAGGGGAAAAAACAGAGCCAAAGTGAGAAGGAGGGATGGTTAGGTTTTTTAGGGGGGGGGGGGGGTGTGGGGTTGGTTAAGACCTGCTAGATGCTTGTGTAGAATTTCTAGTCACTCTTGGTCCCAAGTAGGTGATAAGTCGGTGGGAATAGATGGGTGGAAAAGCAGGGTGTTGCAAGATTTAGGGGTTGGAGAGGGGGGGTGGTGGGTGGATAAGACCTGCTAGATGCTTGTGTAGAATTTCTAGTCACTCTTGGTCCCAAGTAGGTGATAAGTCGGTGGGAATAGATGGGTGGAAAAGCAGGGTGTTGCAAGATTTAGGGGTTGGAGAACTAGGGACAAAGGTTACCCTGGATTTGGTAAATGTAACTGTGAAAACCTAGCCTTCCTTAAGTAAGATCTAACATCCAAAAAATGCAAACCCTAAACCCTTTTTCACAGTTCATCTTTTTGGAATTTCCAAGAAGGATGTAGCATATCTTTTTGGTAGAAAAAAGCATATCATTAAAGGATGCAACCCATCTTTAAGGAATTTTGACTTCTGTTATCCTTTTGGCTGAGTGTTGAGGTTTTCCTTTTTTCTCAACGTCATCTGTTTTGAAAGATGTAGCATGTCACATACACCTAATGGAAACTTGAGATATATATATATATATATATATTTATTGATGACAATGTTTTAGGGTAGTGTATCCCCATCAAAGCCTTATTGCATCCATTGTTCTAAAACATGGTGCAAAGACAAAATTCATTAAGCAATGCCTAATATATTGCTTTAGACCATTATATTGGAAATAAAGGTCCACTAAGACTCTACAGAGAACGTAAGTGGGAATTCTGTTAAGGTTGTCGATAGGGATATTAGTAGAAAACGCTAAAAAAAAATAAATTTCGGGCAAAATGACTGATCTGATGTAAAGTCAGTTAAAATGATCTTTTCAGTCCATTGGTCACCTAATCTGTTTTTTTTTTTTTTTAGGTAAAATCCTCTTTTTGTTATTAAGGAACTTGATTTTGTTTATTATTTTGTTATTTTTCATCTTTATTTATGGAATTGAGTAATTTAAATATGAACTAGAAGTTGTCTCTTTTCCTATAAAACTTTAGTTCCTCCTATACTCTCAATTTTTAAAGATCTAAATAAAGGATCTCATTTTCTAAGTTCCTTAATTTTCTTATTATCATTATTCACTAGTTTTTTTCTTCCGTCAGCAAATCTTAAAGTATTGTAATGAATCTTCATCATTGCATAAAATGAGATCTATGATGGCCTATTATTCGCTTGGATTAAATTCCTAAGAATGCTATAAGCTTATTTTTGAAAATGGTTGATACCGCAAAAAAAAAAAGAAAAAAAAAAGAAGATATATCTTTAAAATGACCATCAAATAACCTTTCCTTAATCGAAAATGAAATAACTAGAGATGGAAAATAAATACTCAAATATGATTGCAAATCTGAAAAAGGTGAGGGTCCAATAAACATATGCACCTCATATCCTTCACCCAAGGGTGGACCTACATGTAGCCCTAGGGGGGCCATGGCCCCCCTTTAGTTTTCAAAACTTTATTTTTTACCACTAATTTTTTTTTTATTGTGACCCCTAAATTGTTAATTTTTTTTTTAATAATTTTCATTTGGCCCACCCTAATTCCATTTTCTAGGTCTGCCCCTGCGTTCACCCCTCACTTGGTTAGTAGTCCTTCTTTGGAATCCTTTCATTAAGTCTTTTAATTTGATTCCATCCAAATAAAAACGCTTCAAATTATATATAATGGGCCTCCATGTTTGCATGGAATCAAATATATATATATATATATATATGAAATATATGAAAAACAACCATGTATATAATATAATTGTAAAAAATTAATTTTATACATTACTACATACATGTAAAGTCATATACATGATAGACAAAGGACATATACACACATATGATGGACAATCCAGGGTGGCCCGGGTGGGTCAAGTCCTACCCACCTACATTGACGGGCTTGTAAGACCTTGACTTCTCGTGAGCTCCAAGCAAATGAATGTAGAAATACGGATTCTGGACTGGACTTTCCCAAATCAATCGCTTAAAATAAAAATCTCTAGAAGTAGGACCCGAATAACAAAACCCTTCCTTTTCTCTCTCCCATCTTCCAAACCAGGGAAAAAGTACAAAACCCCTAGAATCTCTCTCTCTCTCTCTCTCTCTCTCTCATTAGGGCTCTCCGTCTTCTCCATTCTTTGTAAACAAAAACCCTAGATTCTCCCAATCTTCGAAACTGAAAACCCCTAGAATCTGATTCTCTCTCTATATCTATCTATCTATCTATCTATGGCAATGCCGGAGACGTCACGCGAGCCGTGTCCGGACCGTATCCTAGATGACATCGGCGGCGCCTTTGGCATGGGAGCTGTGGGCGGCTCCGCCTTCCACTTCCTCAAGGGAATCTACAACTCGCCTAAGGGCGAGCGCCTGCTCGGCGGCCGCCAGGCCGTTCGGATGAATGCCCCCCGCATAGGCGGCAGCTTCGCCGTCTGGGGCGGCCTCTTCTCCACCTTCGACTGCACTATGGTCTACGTCCGCCAGAAGGAGGACCCGTGGAACTCCATCATTTCCGGCGCCGCCACCGGCGGCTTCCTCCAGATGCGCCAGGGCCTTGGCCCCGCCACCCGCTCCGCCCTCTTTGGTGGCATCCTCTTGGCTCTCATTGAAGGAGCGGGCATCACCCTCAACAGGTTTCTCAGCGCCCAACAGAATCTCTCCCAAATGGAGGAGCAAATGCCCATCGTGGCCGGCCTACCTGGGTTCCCTCCGGTGATGGGGTCGGTGCCTGGCGGTCAAATGCCTGCTTCAATGGCGGAGAGCTCTACAGAGGAGTCGGCTTCATCGTCTTCCTGGTTTGGCGGGTTTTTTGGCGGTGGTGGAAAGAAGCAGGAGGAAACAGGGAAGGGAGGGAGCAAAACCGAGATTTTGGAGAGTTTTGATTCTCAGAGCTTGCCAATTCCAACATTTGAGTATAAGTGAAGACGGAGATTTTGATGTTGTGAGTGGGAGATTTCTTAATTGGTCTTTTCTTAGTCTTCTTGTATTTCAGTTTTCTTAATTGGTTTTTTTTGTTGAATTAGATACTGAGATAAGTTCTGCAAAAAATTTAGGTTTTTGATATGTTTTTTTGAATTTTTAAGATTTGATGTTTAGGCTTCTCAGTTTGTCATTTGAACATATAATTGTATGGGGCAATTTAGAAGTTTCTGATCAATTTTGAACTATTGTGTCAAGTGAGGGAACTGGGTTGTCCAATGATCTGTTTTTCTATGTTTTGGATAAATTGGTAGTATAGGTCTCAACTAGTTCTTGATTATTATATCTTTGTTGAAGGTACTTATTACTGTTAGTTGTTCAATGATAATGCAAACTGATTCGTAGTCCTTAATGTGTCCTTCTCTGGGTGAATGATTCTATTAACTAAAAACTAGTAGAAAAGCCAGCGCAATGCACAAGACAGGTGCTATGACAACAAGTCAACAACAACAATGATATTAGAAGGCAGTTGGTAATTTAAAATCACTTCATAATCGATTAAATTTTTTTTTTAAAATCACTTCAACTAGTGTCGCCTACTAATACATGATTGAGAAGGAAAAAGGGTAGGAAAGGGACTAGAGGAGAGAGAAATGGAAAGATACCATAGGTTTGGGATCCAAATTGAGAGTAGTTCCCTATTTGAGAACCTTCATGCTCACTCTCCAGTGGACTCATTTGGTGTGATGGAGTAAAATGCTGAAGCTTCTATTATATATTAGGGAAGTTGCTAAAATTGTGCTCCCCATATCTGATTTGTCCTTAAACATGCCCTGCAGCAGAAAAGTTACCCAGTTGGTTAATCATCGTTTACGGCAAGCTTAAGGCTGTTTAGAGCAGGTTTCTTGGTTTTTTAAGGAACCTGATGTAGCATTATTTGGTCCTCACATGTGGCATTTCAGCCATTGGATCCTAACCTCAGCATTATTATTTAGTTAATCTTCAGCATGCAGTGAAACACGGCTCCTGTGATTTGCTATATGACAACCAAACTCGACTGTTGTATACATGGAGCTCGACCTTCTCTGAATTAGTTTCATTGTGCATTCGTCTTACTGATGCTCCAGGCTCAACATATTAGAGTGGTTCATAACCTTCTGTGGCACTTGTAAGTGGGGCTTATCTTCTTTATTTCTGACTGTTGGCTGCCTCATAATTACAGTCGACATTTCTGGATGGGCCCATATCAGTACTTGAAATTGCTCTGACATGTGACATCACAATTTAGCATAGCGATTACTCGAATTCAATTACTTGGTATCGTCCTAGTGGCTGAGTGTTTGGTGGTCTCTAACTGTAAGGGTACTAGTGAGCAAATAAAGGGGGCTGTCCTGTTTAAATTGGACGTAAATTAGTATCAACGCACTGGACTGTTGTGCCTGTATTCTGATGCATTAATGCATCATTCCGATTACCTGTTCTGAAGAACTTTTGGAATTTAGTGTATGACCTTTAATTAGGTTGAATAAAAAGCATAAACCAGAACTTGACCCAATTATCAACCATGTTTACCATATTGCCAGAACAAGAATAAAGATTTAAGGTTCCTAAGTCATGTACATGGAATCTCACTTGCAAGTAATGTTCCCATATCATCGGGCACCTCATATATCCTTGCATTGAAAAATCTAAACCCAACAACAAAAGCATACAGTTCCCTTGACAAGTGAGATTCCATCTATATAAAAAACTAGATTTCTGTTTCTGTCCAGATTACTTAAATAAAAAAGATGCGAACTTAAATTATTGAATAAAAGAAATACATTGGGCTTAAATGATGATGACAATGAGTCCACTAGAATAATTCTGTGATCATATCTTTGAGAAACAGAAGATTAAAATGCAAGGAATTGCCTTAACACCATCCTCTAGATTGATGGATGGAAGTTGAAATATTTGGTGTCATATGGGTGTAAGATACAACAATACTGTTTAGGGCTGATGTTTGCAAGATGGAGATCATATTAAGAGGCCTTTCTTTCAGACACTCAGTATTGTGATTTGGTCTTATAGAATAGTACAAATGAAAGTGATTGGTAAAAAAATGTGACAAATGGATAATATTTGGATAAGCTTCTCAATATGTAGTACAGTAATGACAGGAAAAGGTCGTTTTATGGTCTCTCTAAGGGAATTTGTGGAACTAATTCGTTCACTATTTTAATTTTGCTTGTTACTGAGGATATTCTTTTCTTCTTGCTTTTCCCCTCTTTTTTCTTTTTCTGTTTCCTTTTCTCTTCAATGCTTATAACATTATGATAGCTTGATTGTTTAGGGTCTACCAATAGTAACTTAAAAAATGTTGTGTAATAGTTCTCTCTTTGGAATTAACTGGTAACCCTTTTATTAGTTAGCAAAAATATCATTCATGCCATTTTTATCTTTCAAATTGTCAGTTAAGAACATAAAAAGCTATCAACTATGACATTCTATAGCTGAAAACATAAAAAGCTATCGACTGTGACATTCTGCAAATAAAAACACAAAAAGCTATTAACTGTGATACCCTACAAATAAACTGTTGCAATCTTCCATACTCAAAACCTGTATTCATATACAAGAAACTGGCACATTCAGAACATGTAGTCAGATATAGCTTTCATACCACCGTTAATTTACAACCTCGTAGTTGTGCCAGTGTGCGTCTTTTTTACTGTGTTGTGGTCTCTTCTTGCACACTAGTATCTCAGCAGTTTTAAATATGGCAAACACAAACTCCTAGTAACCAAGCAAAAAAGGAATAGCAAATTTGCAGCAATTGGTCTGAAATTTGTGGTCAGCTCATTGTTCTTTTTTGTGTCTCAAAAGTGGGAACACAAAATTTCAGTGTATAATTATTCATGTAGAAGATAATCTGTGATTTGGGATTCTTGAGGAATATTAAAGATTGTGTAGGTTCTTTTTTGGGGTGGTTGGAATTTTTACACTTACATTGAACATTGCCTGTGTACTCTGGAGTCTGGAGGATCTTTTTATTACTAAAGACAGTCTGCTTAATTGCATCCATTGTTACCTCTCTTGCTGCTGCAAATTCTAACTGATGCTATATTTCATGGCTTCTCATTTATTTTCTTGTCGTTCTTGCCTACTTTTCGGTGGCATTGTTGTGAAGCCATCTATTTTATCTGGATAGGCAAAAATATATTAATATATATTTTTATTGGTTTTGAAGGTATCTAGTTGAAGAGGAGGCAGCAGTTTTGATTTACTTTTGGTTCATTTGATAAAAGCAGCATGTCAGAGTATGTTCTTTATATGAAATCAAAGAGCAACTCGAATATAGGATGGTTATGTTGAGGGGTGTTGCTTGCATCTTTACCTCAACCCTCAGTTTTCTTGCTTAGAGACTTTATGGAGTCCTCTGGTTTTATTATTTATAGAATCATTCATTTTGTAGTTTCAGCGGTCAAATTAAGATGCAATACAGTAGTTACTAATTGTGGTGTACATGCTGCTTGAGTTGGATTTGCTAGACATCTTCCTGGAGGCACATGCCGGTTCTGGCACTTTATTTAAAAAGATTACTGCAATGAAATCTTTCTAACATCCCTTAGTTCTCTTTATTTCTACCGTTTATTTGATTTCATCTACTTACTGTGCTTTCAAAGTTACCTTTGTTGTGGCATGAATGTCGGTGGCCCTACATTTCCCCACCCTCTAATAGCAGCTCACTGGCCATTCAAAAAAGAAAATGTTTCCATAGGAGTCTAGATGTGGTGAGGGAGAATCCCACGGTGACCGTGAGTGGACCATTCACGGTCCGTCATGTCACTGCGGGCAGCTTGTCATGTATCGTGGCAGGGGCTGCCTGCGGTCACATGGTGGACCCTGAGTGGTCCACTCACAATCACCGTGTGTAAGGCCACTTAGAAGATTCATTTGCATAGCAATGGACGGAGCAGGGCTTGGACCCTCATACTTGGTTGTGAGGCATTGCCTATCTGTTTATGTGTAGAATTAATTCCCTGTGACTCTGTTTTCTCGAACTTTGCATTGGCCAAGAACAAAAGAACTTCACTGTACTGGTAAGTCTGTCGATCAAGTACATCATGGCACGGTTTGTGATCGTGTTTCTGATCACCTACCGGAAGCATACATTTTTCTGAAGGGCCTGTTTAGATCTTGGTGCAGAAATCTCCGTTTCTGCAGAAGTCAGGGTTCATGCATTAGGTGACTCGTGTTACTTTGTTGATTTGTTCTTTGAACAAGTAAATTGAGTGCAGGGCAACTGAATTTTAAGGTTCCAAACAAAGAGAAATTAGGTGAGTAGTCATCTTTTTATCATATTTATATGCTACATTTTTCTCAAAGTACTCTAGGAAATCTAATAAATGTAGTTCTGAAAGTGGCTAAAACTAAATATACAAAGGTGAAGATCAATAGAAAAACATGACACCCGAGCAGAAAGGAGTCTAGATCCTCTGTCGCATCTGTTATAGGCTCCGACTTCACTGTGGGGCCACATAATGATAATTTGGACTATCCTGGATGAATATCATCCCCTCTTGAGGTATATCCTTAAATTTCAGTGCAATAGGAGTGGGTCCAATTGTAAGATCTAAAATGTTGAGCGGGTGTTGAGGTGACATTGCTGCTGATGTGACATTAATCACGTTTAAGTCATGTGCTCAATTGAATGGTGGGATCTACTCTTATTGAATTGAGATTGGACAAAATATCACTAGAAGGGATGAAATTCATCTTGGACGGCTTGGATCGTCATTATGTGGGATACACAGTGGAGTTATGGAGATCTGTTACGGCAAGGGATCCAGACTTGAGTTGAAAGGCGTGTTTCACTCTCATATCACACAGCCACCCTTCCTCGCTGGGTAGGTTGCCTCATAGTAATGTGTACACTAAGCGAACTTAGCCAAAATAAGCAAACTTAGCCAAAAAAATAATTAAAAAAAGGTGAAGAATGATATATAACTATCAAATAATTTATCCAACGATGGAAAATGAATATAGTGGAGATAGAAAATAAATATCCAGCCACTACCCTCGTAATTCATATCTATCTTTATCAATCACCTCTACATCTTTCATAATCCTTTGTTGAAACCATAATACTGTCAATTTCTATATATTCAATTCCATGCAAACGAATACGCCCTAATTAAAAAAATTCAATCTTTGTTTAAAAAATGCTAATGGTTTATAATGTGAGGAGCTGATTTTCTTTTTGCGATGTTTCAATCCGTTATTTTTGTACACCTTAGTATGGTTAGTGCACGATGAAAGTTTTTCAATATTGATTTTAGAATTCTTTCTCAAATCCCAGATTGATGGCCCAAGTTTATTAAGTTGATGATGGCGATGAGAAAATCTTTTACTACTCGAATGGGTCAACTTGCTATTTATGTTTTAGAACATTGGAAAAAAAAAAAAACAATTTTTGTTTTGGGGTTGGGAATTTTGCCTTTTTTTTTCACTTGTGTAGGCGAGTGATGGAGATGAAGAGTTATATGCCTGTGATAAAGATTAAGCCATAGAGATGAAGAGTGTTTTAGTTGCACATAAATAAAGTCTAGAGCACTTTCCCAGGAAATGTATAGAGTTACAACGGTAACCTCTCTCTAGCAAAACCATGATCACATTAAATGTGTGTGTCAACCCTCACTCTTTCTCTTCTGATCTTCTGCATGAATTTTATACAAAAAGGCTGAACGGTTGCACCACCACATACTGTAAAATGAGTCCGGATCTGGTGAGGTTTTACCCCACGGCGGTGATTGTGAGCCGGCCCAAGTCATAGGTAAGGGCTGTCCGTGGTGGCGCGGCGGACCGTAATTGGTCCACTCATGGTCACCGTGAGTAAAATTTCTAAAAAGATCCCGATTCATTGTAAAATTAGTGTCGCAATCTTAATAGGGAGCCAACTATCCTGTGAGAGGATATTTCATGAATCATTCATTGCACTATTGGGAGGTGAATTCTCCCTAAAAGAAGCAAAGAAATGTCTAAGATGGTCACTAAAAATTCTAGGATTCCATTTTTCCTCTAAATATTTAATTTAACTTAATTTATTTGCTTCAGTACTTTCTGGTTTCCAATTTTTCTTTTCTTTATACAATCTATAGAGTTTACATCCACTCTCCTTGTTCCACTCTGTAGGATCGGGCTCTCTAAACCCTAAAAAATCCTCTTTAGGAAATACCTATAAAACCTATAGTCCTAACAGATTCGAAGATTGGCCTTCACAAAATACAAGACATTTACTCCACACCAATGATGTGCGGATACTTCAAAGTAGGTAACGTATTGTGTCTAATACTTCACTTTTTATGTATAAAATCCATATCTATACTGTATTTATGGCGTGACCCTATCGCATCCTTATCATATCAGGGCAACATAGCTCTACACAACCAAGAAAAATACAAAGAAGCACATGTTTTTCTTTTCTTTTTCTTCTTCTTATTTCTTTGTTGGTGTTCTTAGACAAAATCATGGACCAGCAAAGAGGTATATGCAATGTAAAAAAAGAAAAAAAGAGTGGAGGTGTTCATTCTTTTCCTAAAAATATATATTTCAACAGCATCACCTTAAGTGTATGTATGCAGGCAGTGCCCACTTTTGGGAGTGGCTGCATTTGGGTGTCACTGTATCGATCTGTATGGATGTATCCTGTCCCAGTGTCTTATTCTGTGGCAAATGTAGTCAAAATACATATGATGGATGTTGGTTCATGGTCAATACCTTGTTCCTGAAAGTACCCCTTATCAACTTCCTCTGGATCCTGTATCCAGTTTTGCTCCAGTAGATAAATAACCACCAAACTTTGGTGACCAAAGACTAGAGAATATATATATATCATATATCTATCTCCAACGCGAGGTGGTCATCTCTCTTTCTTGGCCCACTAAATGAAGGCATGAAATCCTCTGTCGGCAAAGCATATTTTTCTCCAATCAAGAGTGGCCAAAACCCATTACAGGGACAAATACGACTAACCATGCAAGTACTCTTTTCGTTTTTTAACCCAGCCAAGGAGGCTGGTATTAATTGAGAGCCCGCGCATGCGGGCATAACGAAAACACAGTCCATTTAAATGGGAAAGGAGGCCGCACACGCGGCATAACATACAAGTATTAATCAATCATATTTGTTTGTTTTCTCAGGCATAGCATGGTCAAGTAAACAAGTTCACCTAAGGACCATCTAATAAAAGCACCAGCTAATCTAGAATACATACATTAAACATGATTTTTCAACTCGTCAATTGGGGAAGGTCACTTTGTAATTCTGTGATCTCTGGGAATCTTGTAGCAGTATGACGAAAGTGATTTGGACTTCAAGGTGCTTTTTCTAGTGTCTCTTCTGCTCACAGGAAAGGAAACAAATGGGTTGGTGTATGTGTTGGATATTTTCTAAAATAAAATAATGTATGTGTTGGACAGTCACTAAAATAAAATTTATATTTTAACTAATTTATTTATTCTCTTGTGAAGATGTGCATTTTAGTCAAGTATCCTGTCATATTAAATTAGTTATCTACTAAAGGGTGTGGTCTTTTCAAAATGCTTCATTTATATTATTAATTATTATTTCATTTTATGGAAGAGTGTGACTCTTCAAGTGTCTCCTAGAGACAACCTTCCATGTCCTACATAAGGACATGAGGGGACATCTCATTTGATTTCTAAGGGTGAATTAAAACTTCTACCAATCCTGTGGAGACATAGGGGCATTGCATCTTGGGGACAAGCTTCATGTGAAATCCACCAGCATATGGGGATTTTGATGACATAAGAAAGCATCTTTAGAGCATCTTTTATAACAGGCGATGAATCCATAGTTTTGATGATTCTTCACTGCTACTGAAACAAGGATTCTTCGTTGGGGATTTATATAGTTGAGGACTTCACATTGATATTGGTGTGTATAGATGCATATAGCTGAGAAAAATAGGAGTCAGTGTGCGAATCCACTTAAGTGAGGATTTGAAAATCCTATGGAGGTGGTCGGATATGAAAATCCTAACAAATGAAGATTTTCATTTGACCAAATCCTCATGAATTTCCAATAACCAAATATGGATTTCCAACAACTACAGGCAAATCAAAATTCTTCGCCTTAAAAATTTGGTCACCAAACTTTACCTAAGTGGTGTGCCTTTCCTTATTCTTATTTCTCAATTATTTATTTTTAATTGACTGTTGGTGCTGTCCCATTGCACATTCTTTATCCTATATATTCCTCTAAAGTATGAGCATACAAAAGGAGTGTATAGAGAAATGTGGAACAATTTACTTCAGAAATCAAGACCACATTTATCCTTACCGTTACAACGTGAAATAGTTTTTCTTTCATTATATACTTGTGCGTAGTAAAGTCATTAGCATAGTTCAGTTGCCACTGATCATAAGAGGGAAAAAAAAAAGAAGAGAAACCTAATGAAAAAATGAAAAGAAAAGAAAAACCTTTTGGATAGATGAAAAGAAAAATACAAAGGCAAAGACCCAACTAAATAACTAGTAAACCAGTAAAATCCATTATAATTCAACATTTTGAAATAGTGTGTAACCTCCAAGGGGCATATTACATGCCAGGATCCGTGCACATGGTTTTTAAATTTCAATAGGTAGATTTCATACTCAAGTTAATTTCTTTAGTTAGGCCTAGTTTGACAAGTCGTTTTTGTTTGAAATAGAGCTGATTCAAATAGATCTATTAAAAATTAGAGTGTTTTATTTGGACCTCTGATGAATACATTGGATTGAGCTAGAAAAAGCTTGTCATACCATAAATGTTATATGCGCAAAATTATCATAATGTACAAGTAGTACATGAGGATTTTTCATAGAGTAGAAGTAGTACATGAAAACTTATCATATTATAAAAGTTAAATGGGCAAACTCTTTGAAAATAAGTAACACAAAATAGGTTTGGTTGCTTTAGACATTGATGTTGGTTCGAAAATGTTTTCCTTCCCAAAAGTAGGCAAAAGTTCTAAAACCTTATTAATTAGACACCCACATAGGTTTTTGCCAAAAAATGTCAAGCACCCAAACTTCCTTTAATTAAATCAGTTTCAAGTCAAATTGGCACAAAAAATAGACTTAACAAATGACCCCTTGTCATCCTTTGGGCAGCTCTTATACACCAAAAATGCAAATATGCAACCCTAAGTTACTAGTTACTAATGTGGCAAGAGTCCCCATAGTACTCATCCACAGTCGAACTTGAATCACTCTGCTAGAGTGGCATCTGCCTTGTTATTCACTTCATGTAAAGCATGACAAAGAAATGTCTACATTCTTCATGGCACCAGGGGCGAACCTACGTTTTGACCATCTGGGGTGGTCGCTGCGGATCAAATCCAAAAGGGACAATTACTATACGGACGGTCTAAAAGCTGACAATAGCCCCAGAACAACCCAAAAATGTATATTTACTGCAGAGCTATTCGATCCGTACGATATCGTAGCTTGCGATATCCTAGGGATATAGGATATCCCACAATCACTTGAACAGTCCGTGTATTTATTTTTTTCTTGACTGTGGAACCACCAAACCACCATCCAAGCCGTTGGATAGCTGTATGAGTGTAAGAATTAGTATCGCGCCAAATTTGAACCGTTGATCTATCACGATTATCACGATTATCAACAAATTTGTTAGAAAGTCACGTTGTTTTGCAAATTATAAGAACAAATTATAACCACATCTTTTTTGCAAGTTTCTTGATAATCGTGATAGATCAACGGTTCAAATTTGATGTGATATTAGTTCTTACACTCATATAGCTATCCAACGGTTTGGATGGTGATTTGGTGGTCCCACAGTCCAGGAAAAAAAAAAAATAGATTGTTCAAGTTTTTCCGCTTCTGATTGTGGGATACCCTACAACCTTAGCATATCGCAGCCTGCGATATCCTACGGATCGAATAGTTCTGCGGTAAGTATATATTTTCTGGTTGTTTGGAGGCTATTATCTGCTTTAAGACTGTTTGTACAGTAATTGTCTCAATCCAAAAATCACCGAAAGAGTCAGAAGGGCCCTTAGCCCATCGCCCATTTATTTTAAAAGAATGTCCCACCCTGAAAAATGAACCCTAAAAAAAAAAAAATTTCTCCCTCCTTTCAACCTCTTTACTACACAAGCTTCTTCATCCTCGTTGCCAGTCCCCGTGCTCCCTCTCGTGGTTACTCTCTCTCTCTCTCTCTCTCTCTCTCTCTCTCCCTCTTTCTCTCTCCAAATAACCCTAACATTCTTGGCCAAATCCTGCATAATGCTACTCTATACCTAAATCCAAAATGCAAACCCAAGCCCTGATTCCAATATCAAAATATGTCCATTCCCTGTCAATGGTTTAGTCATAGGTCAGTTCAAAACATATGCCCGAATTTGCCGCATGGATGCACAGTGACCCAGTAGTTAAACTTAATGTTTGATAGGACAATCTGTTGGGTGGTGACTGAAACTTTTGCATAATCAGGAAAAAGGAACTTGAATCCTAGATCAATAAAGCCTGATTTGTATCATGTTTGTGGTATACTTTGGTCTAATGAAACCTGCTCAAATCACATGGACATAAAATCAGTGTAAGTTAAGAACATGCACAGATTTTATAATATAAAAGATTGTTCATATGTGAAATATGGTATTCGTTTTACACAATTAGTTCATAAGTGTATGCACAGATCTACATTCTTCTAGAGGGTTGATGTGAAATGTGCCAGTTTATGGCTATCTAATTAGCTACATCTAAAAAATGCCCCACAATTAACAATGCTTTCATAGATATCCTTGTTAACAAACATAATTATGAGTGTATGACCATTGTTCGATTTGAAATTTGAAGTGAGGTGGTCATATCCGAGTAAAATATCAACCCCACTGTGTTCACATCAGTTAGACTTGGTATGGCTGGTGTTCGGCATTATGTCTGAAAAGGCTAATGGGGTCTACCTATTGGACCTGCCCAATGGGTTCTGTCCAGATAATGAAATTTCTTCTTTTAAAAACCAATCAAAGAAAGAAGTGGCATCCAAGTTCTTTTCCATAAAGAGCCTTTGTTCAATTGACCATTGTCTGCCCTATCCAAAAGAAAATCCTATCCAAAAGAAAATCCTGGGTCGGCCACCGCATGCACAACACATTCCCATGACAATAGAGCTATGTGCACAGTCAAAAAGAATGGAAGAGTGTGTGTGTGTGTGGGGGGGGGGGGGGGGGGGGGGGGGTGGGGGCACTAGCAAATGCAGGGGTGTCAAGGCATTATTTAGAGATGACCAAAGGCTCCTTCTTACCTGAAAACCTATGTCAAACAAGCAAAAGGCACATAATGCATCTATCTTCACTGGATTATTCATATACTGATATACCCATAAACTGCAGAGTTTTCAGTAGTTAGCTCTAACCAGTCTTGATGGCTTGTTACTCATCCATTTGAGACTCAGTAACAAATTAAAACTATTCAGTCTCCAAAAGGTCATGCAATGTCTGCTGTGTTCTGTCTAATGCTTCCAATAGGCCTATTCCCAATGCTCTGTTGTGAAAAGCATATCAAAAGAACCACTGGTCTTTTGACGAGATTCCACTTCAGACTGAAGAGAATGAGTCATTGAATCAGACTTGGATATAATGTTAATTTGTATGGCTCAATAGAAGTATATTAATCTTGGTTAACTGGCCCTGGATTGCCCAACTTGTACTGTAATTAGAAGTATGCCTGTTATATGTTTACTGTGATTAAGTAGTGTTTGGGTATAACATGGTTTTAGGGCTGATATTATAAATAGAGACTATGAGTCTCTAGGATGTACACACGTCTTCTGATTGTATAGTGATTTCTCCTGTCTTTCCTGTAGACGTAGCCGAATCATGTAAATTTCTATGTTTTCTTTGTGCGTAATTGATCTCTTCTCGTAGGCCCTAGAACACAACATATGCCTTCTTGTGTCTCATTACTTTTAGAAAGTGAAGACATTCCATTCCACATTGTCCTGACCCCTACCCCCTGCTTTCACCATGTACACCAGTGGAACAGCTTCACTATGTGGGGTCTTGGTGCCCACGCTAACTAATCCATTAGCCATATTCATTGGGTAACAAGGAAACAAGCTATGTCTAATGCAAGCATTTGTCCCAACATAGATGGGAGGTAACTATCTGCAAAGTGATTACCGAACGAAGTTGTCTATACAAAAAGGGGAAAAGAGGGAGAGAGAGAAAATCCCCCTCTTTCTTCCTTGTAAGAGTCTGCACGACGCATCTTTTCCACTATAGAACTAACTTTTCCAATTTCTTCCAAACTACCGCATGATCGTGCCTTACAAGAGCATAGCTATTGAACCATGCTTTGGGATGTAAACCTAAAAACACCTATATTATGGATTTTTAAAAATTGAGGTAATATGTCTTGAGTCAATGGATTTCCACATCCGTTTAGGTCATGGCTCCTAAAAAATGGGCTCAAACCTGAACCCATTTACTTATTGGGGCCTTAATAAGAACAAAACCCGATTTTTTATGGATCAAAAATTTGCGTAAACGAAAAATCAGGAACCATTTATATCCCTAATTATCCCAATAGAGTCCTAAATAAAAAAGTACACTAACTAACTAGGAAACTTCATCATAAATTGGAATAGTTCTAATAATACACCAATGGAAGGAGAGATGCTTAGAGAAAATTGGCAGTACAAAATGATGTTGGCAGGTTTGGGGCCCAACTGCTATGACCATGTCCTTTTGCCCAAAAAAAAAAAAAAAAAAAAAAAAAAAAAAAAAAAAAAAAAAAAAAAAGAGCAGAGGCAATTGGAAAAATGGTAATCGTTTGATTTTTAGATTCATCTCATATTATAGAAACAATTCAAACATATTTCCCCATTTCACACTTTACATTACATTCTTTAGAAAAAAACACAAGAAAAAAATAAAAAAAAAGAAGAAAAAAGCAAAAGCAATATGTTTACACATCCCAAAAAGCAAAGAAAGAGAATAAACTGGACATTTACCCCCCTGGGTTTTGACGGATAGGCTCATCCGTCAAAACGAAAACTCGAGTGTATAGTGCACATGGGGATACTTCATTCAAGCAGGCGTACGAATCTACTGTATGTTTCAGAGATCTTCAAATACGTATCAACATATTACACACACACACACACACAGCTCTACTGCCTGGCTTTTCCCTGTCTGCCGTATCTGTAAAACCGTATGCGAGGGGGCTACGGTGGAGCATCGAACATGATGAGAGAGCAGTTGAAATGGTGGTCTCGCCATCTGTGAGGGAGAGAGAAGAGACCCTTAATCGCCTCCATCGAAAGAGAGAGAAGGAATAAGAAGAAGAAAATGGAGGAAGAGGGGAGGGTGGCTTTTGAGCCTTTTCTGCCTTCTTTCTTCCTTTTTCGCCCTCGTTTCGTGTTCCCGCTCTCGGTCGAGACAAGGGAGAGCAAGGGGCATTTAAAGGGATTTGAAAGTTCCAACGTGGATCGAGAAGACGGAGGCTGAAAGTGGTTCATACTTCATACTTAGACATTGTGGTTTGAGTTATCTATGGAAAATGCCACTCTCATATTTACAATGATAAGTGAAATATCTCTCTGTTTTTTTTTTTTTGAAGTTTACTTCATTTGGAGTGTGAGGATGTTGATAATTGGAACTTAGACGCAAATTTTTGAGCTAAGTTGTGGGTATGGGTCGTAGTTATACTTTAAATTGGAAGACCCAAAGATCGATTCCTTGATTTCTATATGATTGGAAAGTGTCATTTGCTAACACCACTTAACTATGAGTTTCTTGGTGAATCTACCTAAAGATAATTATTACAGATCCATCATTTAGGTTTACATGAAAAACTCAAAACCCTCGGACTAGTTATCCCACTTGGATTGGTTCTTGTGGAATCTAAGTTGGAAGTGTGCCATCATGATGATAATTTATAAACATATGATTTGATTAAAAAAATTAGATGGATAGCATGTTAAACACATGATCAGCCTGTGAAATGGCCAGCTCAAACTATGTGGAAATTTGGTCCTAGACTGTGTGTCCTAGTTAACAGAAGGGGATAGTTATTTTGAGAGGACTGTATTTTAAAGAGAAAATTTTCTTATGGAACTTCCACACGACTAAAATTTGGGAACTTAGGCCGACACCTTTAACATAGGCTATTGCTTTTGTGGATAGTGGAGATTAAAAACTGCACGTCGTCCTTAGTCCTTAGACGAAAATTTCACTGGATTTCAAAATGGGCTAGGTGAAAAGCCCTCCCTCAAAGAATGCGAATTCTAAGAATTGATCATTGATCAGTGACCAGTGTAAAGATATTCTTACGGGACAATTACCGTTTTCAGGAAATGTTGACATATTTTTAAGTTTCGAAGACTTTGATTACAAATTATTGAGAAATTAAAATTTAATTTTAAATAAATAAGATAAACAATAAAGATAAGATGGAAAACCATAAAAAAAATGCTCATATATTATTTTTTTTGACTTATCACTTTTTATTTTAATAATGTTGTTCACATTTTTTCTCATAATAATATTTTTATAGCATTGACATCATATGTTACAATGCCATCCAACAAATTAAGATGAAGTGGGGGAGATGGAAAAAGAGGATAAATTCTCAGATTTGATGCCAGCCAACATCATATGTGACATCAATAGGTGATAAATCAAGAATAATTCATTTAATATGGTTTGGATATATCTAATACTAGCCAACAAGAGCATAAATGAGGACAAAGCTTTTTGACACCTCAAGAAAGAGGAGTAGTCCGAGGAGAGTATGGGTAAAAGAAATAAGAATTGATACGAAGAAGTGCAACTAATTTGAGAATTGAGCAGCTAGGATATAATCAACTCATATATGGGTGAAAGAGTAATCATTGATCCCAATTCAGATAATGGGTTCATCTTAATTCAACAATTAACCCAACTTTTGACAAATCAGAGCCATATTTGAACCAACAAAAAGCCCTTTACAAAAAAAAAGAAAAGAAAAAAAAAAAAAAAACCTAATGTAATTAAAATACCAAAAAGTATCTCCGTGGATTGCATTGAAAAATAAATAATTATATATTAAGAAAGTTATGAGATTACGTCTTTCTATAAAGAAAGTTGCACAAAATGAAAATAGAAAATCGGGGTATAAAGGGACTAGAAGAAAATTTTTGCAAAAATGAAGAACCGAAACCTTAAAAGTAGAGAGCAAATGTGAGAGAGTAAATTGATGAGAAAAAGATATGAGTGAATAGTTACATAAGATAAATAGTGGAAAGTGAACGTGGAACGTTTGAATAAAAAATCATAAACGCGTCCTTCAAAATCAAAGCCAAAACCCTTGATTTTAATTTATTATAATATGATCGGGCTAGCTTTGATAGGAATCACATTTTTGTTAAAATAAGGAAACGGGGCCCACTTATTTGGGATAGGTAATCAGCCCAACAAACACACAACATGCACACAAAGACCAAATCAAGTGGAACTACACATGAATTGCATAAAAACATGGATAAATGTGAAAGGGACTCTTATTTTGTTGAGATCTTTGTTGTCAACAAGAAGGTATAGAGAGTGTTAGGTTACCTAACACCCAATTCAACTATGGCATCCAAATCCAAGTAAACGGGTCCCCACACTGTAAATCTTATTGTGTATAATTTATAAACAATCAAGGCACATAAAATAACTTAGAAACCATTAAACTTTGAAGGCCAAAAATTTGAGATTTAAAGGATACAATAGAGCTAGTTTTTGTGTTTATCTAAATCTCAACAATTTTTCAGTGCCTGACTGGATTGGTATCCAAACAAATCCTTATCATATTCTTGCCATTTCATTATACCCACACTAAGCCAACTCTAGGTAGGTGCAAAATGATCAACTTCTATGATACATACCCTTTTAAGTAATAAAAAAAAAAAAATAGAACAGAAAATTAGAATGGAAACCAAAGAGTCCACTTCGAGGAAATGCGAAGAGGCTCATGATTCTACACAATGTGAAGAAGGTGATGGATGACACTATTGGAACTTGACCATCTCTATAATCTGCCCAACTTTATGTTCAATTTTTTCAACTATTGACTGATTGAAATGTGGACTGGGGCCGTTACTTTGTTGGCCACCAAACCTGAGCAGAGAATTTAAAACACCACCTTGCAAATAAAAAGTCCCTAACCTGGTTAATATTCTATTTCAGGATAAGGTATGTGTACAAGATATTCTTTGATAGAAATCAGGTTACATGAGCCGGGCTTTATTTCCTTCAGAAGCGCCCACATCTAGTGGGGCACACCCAGGTACATGCATGACAAAGGAGGTAGATTTAGATGGGCCGGGCTCAAAATCTGGAATTGAACATTTTCTTGGTTGGCCATGATTGTCAGCATCTTGGTGGTCCAGATTGGCCAAACTTAAATCTCAAGTGATGCAGATGCTCACATACCCATGCATCACTTGTGACCTAACTTACTGCTGGTTTGATTGCTCTTAAAAAGAAGAAGGTATTAGTCATTATGGGACATTAGCCTATCATGTTAATGGTTTAAATCTTAAGTTGGACGATTGAGAAGCGCCCCACTTGGG
Organism: Camphora micrantha; assembly: GCA_003546025.1. Lineage (NCBI taxonomy): Eukaryota > Viridiplantae > Streptophyta > Magnoliopsida > Laurales > Lauraceae > Camphora > Camphora micrantha. The sequence goes on from QPKB01000001.1 coordinate 54,248,958, forward strand.
CCCGTCCAATTTAGCCGTCCCCTAGCAGCTGGGCTTTGTCCTCAGTTGGGTTTAATTGACTCCCATAAGTGGCCGGGTTGATCGTGAAAAAGAATTTGGGTGGTTGGAGGAAACAATGCACTCATGCACATATAGCACCTAAATATGAAGCGATTTAGGATTCAGATTGACCATTTTCACTTTCGAGTTTGATTATGTTGATTAATATATGTGTCACATTTGGTTTGTGTTCATGCTTGCTGTTCACCTGCTACTTGAATCCATTTGGGGTTTGGCTCTAATTAACCAGACGACTCAAACTCAAAGCCAACATAATAATTAAGGTTTTAGATTGATGAAGTTGCTGCCCTCTTTCCAATTGTGTGGGCCGCCTACCCACGTGGGTGGGCTTGAAAACTTATATATTGCTAATTTATCCAACTTGAATAGCTTGGCCTCAAAGTCTATAAACCCAGACTTACTTTAGAAAATCCTAAAAAAGAATGAGAAGGTAATGGATATTTGACATGTAATTAATAAAATATAATTGATTTCATCTTTTTTTTTGTGACAAAGTTCAATGGTGGATGAAGATTGGAAGGCTAAGAATTTGGGGTACTTGTCTATTGAAAAGGGTAGGAGTGTGCGGAGGGTTTGTCTTGGTTGTAGATAGTCCCCACTATTGAGTATTTGTTATGCTTTGCATGGCCTTCACCGATTAGTTACTTACCCCATTGCCCCAAAAGTTTCTATATATGGTCTCAATGTTACAATTTTCAATAAATTCTCAAATATATAAATACTTCGGGTAGCATATTTTCAACATATATATTTGAGGGTTTTACGAGAAAAGTCTCAGTATTTGGCCATTTCTCGGAAAGGGGCCCCGTAGGTTGTGGGGCGCAAATGGGGTCCGTTAAGTGTCGCTTTTTTTTTTTTTTTTACAACTTTGAGAGGAGCATACGTCTCTGACGGGGATCATGCTAGTGTCCCTTGTCACGGCATCTCCTACTATCTTAACTTTCTTTCCTCCTCCTCTTTGTCCATCTCCCCCACTTCATCTTAATTTGATGGCTCGCATTCGGCCACCTCATCCGTCATCCCGTTCCTCCTCTACAGAAATGGAGAGGGTCAGACAAAGGGCGAGTTTTTTTAAAGTCAGCAGTAAGGGGTTTATGATTTTGTTCCATTGTGCGTGTGAGAGAAATCAATTTTCACATCTTTAGGAAGTAAAAAGAGCTTCTCGTCACCCATCTCGAACAGCAGAAAATCAATGTAAACCCTTCTATAATTTTTTCTCTATCACTTCCTTATTGTCTTTCCCGTTAGAGTCTAGATGCATTGAAATCAAAAGCAGTTTTAATACACTAATGAAAACGGATGAATATGTACAAATGGGAAACTACATTGGATGGGATACTGTTTTTCTACTTCCTCTTTCCCCAGTCGGTGTCATTGCTGATAGCACATATTAATATGGCACATGTGGAAGTTGGAAAGGCTACATCTCACATTATTGAGATTTTCTGATTTGGTTCTGCTCCAAATACGCAAGACAATGGATTAGCATTCAATTTGAGGAACACCCAAAAAGTGAAGCGACGAGTAGTGGAACATGGCGTTTTCTATATTTTATCATCATCTTCATGGTCCATATCTTCTCTACAGAAATGGAGAGGAGTGGGATGAGGGATGAGGGATGAGGTTACCAAATGCTAGCCATCAAATTAAAACGAAGTGGGGAAGATGGAGAAAGAGGAGGAGCAGAAGAAGAAGACAATAGGAGATGCCGTGACAAGCAACGCTAGTGTATCCCCTAAAGTTATAAAAGAAATATATGAAATGGCTAATTCCCTGTTTGTGGTGCATAATCTGCGGGGACCCTCCTCGAGAATTGGTCAATTATCAGGATTTTTTTCCGTAAAATCCTCTATATATTTTTAGATATATACTCTCATTTTAAAGAGTCCTAAAATGAATAAAAAAGGTAATGGATTGACTTGTAATTAATAAAAGACAATGGGATTCATCTCTTATGTGACTAAATTCAATGGTAGATGAGGACTGGATGACTATGAATGTAAGGTTTGTGTGCCTATTCAAGGGGGGATGAGTGTGCATGGAGGTTTTGTATTAATTGCAGACAGGCCCCACTGTACAGTATATGTTATCCTTCACATGGGTGTAACCGTTTGTCACCTGGTCCAGTGGCACAACAGCTTCTATGGTCTTAGTATAGAAATTTTCAATAAATTTCTCTGTCCCACATTCCTAACTTAGCAATATTTCAAAAAATATATATATTTTAGTTACCATAGAAATCCTAAAAAGAACAGAAACGTAATGGATTGACATGTAATTAATAAAAGACAATTAATTTAATCTTTTTTGTGACTAAATTCATTGGTAGATGAAGATGACTGTGATTTTGGGGGTGTGAGAGTGTGAACTGCCCAATATAGCTTCTATGGTCTTAGTATAGCAATTTTCAATAAACCTTTCTGATCAACATTCCTAACTTAGCAAAATTTCAAAAAATATATACTTTTAGAATACATTCTTACTATAGAAATCCTAAAAAAAAAAAAGAATGGAAACCTGAATGGATTGACATGTAATTAATAAGAGACGGATAATTTCTTCCTTTTTGTGACTAAGTTCAATGGTAGATGAAGACTCAAATGATTATGATTTTGGAGTGTGAGAGTGTGTAGTGTGTACTCATCTGGGTTTACACCCACCCATAGGAAAAAGTCCCAAACACAACCTCTTTTTCCCTCTCAAAGTGGCAACTTGAAAATATAAAATAACAATGCTCGGATCCTCAAACTTCAGGGGTAGGTAGGACCATGGTTTGTATCTGGCTACATGGTTTGCATCCGGTTTAAAACTGCACTACTACATTAGGACTACAGGAAGTTTATCCGGCCTCCCTTTGAACCTGGAGGAATTATTTCAACCCGAAACATTGGAACCTCGAATAAAAATAAAAATAAAAATCCTCTTTTCTTCCACACTCTCCACTTCTCTCACTATAAAAAAGGAGTGAGAACTGACAAGTGAGAAGAACTATGCAGAGTCCCATTTCTTTCTTCTCCCGCCCACTTTCAAAAATGGCGAAAATGCCTTCAATCGTTCTCCTCTTCCTCCTCTCTTTCCCATTCCTTGCAAAACCCCAAATAACAACACAAGAAGAAGCAGCAGCAGGTGAAGTAGAAATCCTCCTCAAAATCAAACAAGACTTGGGAAACCCCCCTTCACTTCTGCCCTGGAACTCCACCATCAGCCACCACTGCAACTGGCCTGGAATTGAATGCCTGGCCGGCTCCGTCACCGGGATCGTGCTTCCGAGCAGGAACATCACCATCACCACCGGAAACATCTTTTCAGTCATCTGCGATCTCAAGAACCTCACTGAAATCAACCTCTACAACAACTCTATCTCCGGAAACTTCCCTGCATCACTCTTCAACTGCTCCAGTCTCAAGACCTTGAATCTCTCTCAGAACTACTTCGTAGGACAGATCCCGGCCGAAATCGACAGGATCTCCTCCCTCCGTTCCCTCGACCTCTCCGGAAACAGATTCTCAGGCAATATTCCGGCCGCGATCGGCCGTCTCTCGGCTCTGGAAACCCTCTACCTCCACCGAAACTTCTTCAACGGCTCATTACCACCGCAAATTGGTGATCTCTCAAATCTAGAAGCTCTCGGACTCGCCTATTTGCATCAGCTGCAACCGGCGAGGATCCCCGCGGAAATCAGTCATTTGCAGAAGCTGAAGTATCTGTGGATGGCTGGATCGAATCTGATTGGAGAAATCCCGGACTCTTTTGGGAATCTGACCAATCTCGAGCACATCGATCTTTCAAGAAATAATCTGGGCGGAGAGATCCCCAACGGTCTCTTCCATTTGAAGAAATTGAAGGTTCTGATTCTCTATTTCAATCAATTGTCAGGAGAGATTCCGAAGTCGATCGAAGCTCTCGATCTGAGAGAGATCGATCTGTCTATAAACAATCTGAACGGAAGCATACCTGAGGATTTCGGGAGATTGGAGAATCTGACGCTACTGGCAATGTACTACAACCGACTGTCTGGCGAGATCCCAACGAGCATTGGCCGGATTCCGGCTTTAATCGAGATCCGGCTCTTCAACAACAACTTGTCAGGGAAATTGCCTCCGGATTTAGGATTTTATTCCAAGTTTGAGAAGCTGGAGGTCTCCGACAACCAATTGTCCGGAGAATTGCCGGGAAATCTCTGTCGTGGAGGTGTCTTTTACGGTCTTGTGGTTTTCTCCAACAACCTGAGCGGGAGATTGCCGGAATCTCTTGGGAATTGTCCTAGATTATGGGGCGTGTATCTCCACGAGAACAGATTTTCCGGCGAGGTTCCGGTCGGTCTATGGTCTGCAGCGAATCTGACGATACTGTTGCTCGGAGAAAACTCATTTTCCGGCCAGCTACCTCAGAAGTTGGCGCCGAATCTCTTGCGACTCGAAATCAACGACAATAGATTCTCAGGAGAGATTCCTTCCAGGATCTCTGAATCCAAGCACCTGCAGGTTCTCAAGGCGAGCAACAACTTGTTTTCGGGCGAGATCCCATCGGATCTGACGAATCTCTTTCAACTGACGAAACTATATCTCGACGGAAATCGGATCTCTGGCGAGATTCCATCGGAGATCGACACGTGGCAGTCGCTTAGCGCATTGAATCTCGGCAGAAACAATCTCGTCGGAAGAATCCCGCCCCAGATGGGATCGTTGGAGATGCTCAACTTGCTCGACCTGTCGGATAACCAGCTCTCCGGCCATATCCCGTCGGAACTCGGTTGGTTGAAACTCAACTTTCTCAACCTCTCCTCGAACCAACTCACCGGGTGCGTTCCGGACTCGTTACAAGAACCAACGTACGCAAGCAGCTTTGAGAACAACCGTGAACTATGCACATCGAATCCAGTTGTTAACCTCCCACCTTGCACCGTAGAATCATATTCTCGCGATTCCAGCAAATTATCGTCCCGATTTATCGTCTTCCTTTTGGTGATCGCATCGCTCTTCTCTGTAGCTGCCTTGGCAATCGCTCATTTTATGATGCAAAAGCGCCGGAGAAAGAGACACGAACGAGATCCTGCCACGTGGAAGATGACATCATTCTCTCGTTTGAATTTCACGGAATCGGAGGTGGTGAGGGGACTGACGGAGAGCAATCAGATTGGAAGTGGGGGCGCGGGGAAAGTTTACAGAATTGCCATTGGAAATGGATCAGGTGAAGTGGTCGCTGTGAAAAAGATCTGGAATTGCACTGGGACAGACAAGAAACTGGAGAAGGAGTTTGAGGCAGAGATTGATATCTTGGGTAGGATCCGACACTCTAACGTTGTGAAATTGCTATGCTGCATTTCCAGTGAGGATTCCAAGCTTTTGGTTTATGAGTACATGGAGAATGGGAGCTTGGACCGCTGGATCCATGGAAAGACAAAAGGAGGGTCTGATATGGATTCAGTTTTGGGTAGAATTGGAAGGTTGGATTGGCCGACGAGGTTCCAGATTGCAATTGGGGCTGCTCGGGGTCTGTGCTACATGCACCATTCTTGCTCTCCACCCATTGTTCACAGGGATGTCAAGTCCAGCAACATCTTGTTGGATTCTGAGTTCAAGGCTCGGATAGCAGATTTTGGGCTGGCTAGAATGCTGGCCAAACATGGAATGCCTGAGCCCATGTCAGGCGTTGCGGGTTCTTATGGCTATGTCGCTCCAGGTAAGACTCATTTCCCCAAGTGGGCTCCACCACACATTTGAGATTACCTTAGCCCTCCTAAGTTCAAGTTTAAGATAAAATTTCGTAAGCTCATGCTTGTGGGGCTCACCTTAGGTCCATCCAACACATGACCCTCCTAAATTGCACATGTCCACCAACTTTTGGTCAGATCCGAATTTATTAGACCGTTGGGTTGACTATGTATCGATCCGAATGGACTATTGACCATTAAACTTTTGATCCCATATGGAGATGATAGAAATGACGGTTGTGGCTAATTTTTTGCAGAGAGAAGGATCCTAGGGAGTTATTGAAATTCCCCTCATCCCCATCCCCATGAGGGTCCCCAAGTGGGCCCCACCACACACTTGAACTTCCCTTATCTTAAGCTTGAGCTTAAGAGAGCTACTCCCTGTATATATAAATTTTACTTAAGCTAATCATTTCTAATAAAACCTTAGATTTTATTAGTTTGACCAAGGTATGACCTATTTATTGGTTTGTTGGATTTGCTGACCATTCATCATTCATACAGATCACATCTCCTTAGCACGTAAACTTGTTGTGTAAATCATCTGTATGACTGTATTGGCCATTTAACGTCATGTTTAGATGTTGGAAAATGACTCTACTTCTTTTCCTTTACATTAGTTGCTGATATGATATGTTGGTCCAGCTAGGCCGACGTTCTGTATTTTATTTTGGGCTTCATCTTTTCAAATTAAAACTCATGCATGTTAGAGGAATAATCCAATTGCGAACCATCATTTTTTTTTATTGGTATTAAGATATTCAGATCTAAAAAGAATAATAAAATACGTACAGTAACAAAGTAGTGGGAATGGATTTAAAGTACAATTGAAGTTTTGCTAAAGCCATACATAATTGGTATATATAATTGGGGATTTGACATATCAGCTCCCCTTAAATTCTGCATCTCTAATTTCATGACTGAAAATCTAATAATGTCACTATAGTCATTTGACTCTGATATACATTTTTTTTTTCACTTTTCTGCCTAGATCCCATGATATTACGGGAGTTTAAAAACCCATAATGTCATGGGATCCAAATGTTAAAAATTCAAAAATCAGTACATTAAAAAGAGTATACAATCTTCTTATTTGGACTTAGATCCCATGATATCATGGGTTTTTAAACTCCCATGATATTATGAGATTCAAGGCTGAAAAGAAAAACAAATTATGGACCAAAGTCAAACGACTCTGATGACATTAATAGGTTTTTAGTCATGAAATGGGGGGACTAAGATTTAAGAAGGATTAATATATCAAATCCCTTGTATAATTTATCAATGATGGGGAAAACCTCCTTACCCCTTCTATTAGGGTGATATGACTTGGTTTAGGGATGTTTTTTTAGAACCATATAGAACGAAATGTGGTATATGTTTAGTTAAATTTTCTGACTTTTTGTTCATGATGAACGGCAGAGTATGCATACACAACAAGAGTGAACGAGAAGTGTGATGTGTACAGCTTCGGTGTGGTCCTCCTGGAATTGGTGACTGGAAGGCGAGCCAGTGATGGAGATGGGCACAGCAGTTTAGCCGAATGGGCATGGTATCTATTGCAAGATGGACAACCCAAGTCCATTAGTGATGCCGTTGATGAGGAGATAAGGGATCCAAATCATCTTAAAGAGATGTGCATGGTCTTGAAGCTGGGTCTCATGTGCACAAGCACATCACCAGTGGCTAGACCCACCATGAAGGAAGTTGTTGAAATCCTATTCCGATGTGGTTCTCAGCACAATCATCTCAACGAATGTAGTACCAGTTCTCATTTTCATGACAGGAGCCTCCAGATCCTCATATGATGTGATTGCATGCAACGGGGTTGGCATGCCACGTGCGGCCAATGTTGTCATGGTAAGAGTCTACATTGCACGTGTGCTTTAGATCCAGCCGTTCCTTTATCATACATACTCTGCCTTCAAGGATAGTAATCCTATAAATAATATAAACTGCTCAAAATCATGTATTCGTGTGAGACAAGTTTGACCTCAGAAAGACCAATAACTTTCTTAGTTCGGATCGGTTGTAACAAAATATTGACCTATAGAGGAATTTACGGGGAAATTCCCTGCAGAACCCTGGGCAAGCCCAAGCCAATGTAAGTCCTAATGCGAAAATCCTAAATGAGGCTTTTTTTATTTTTTAATATTATTATAAATATTTTATTTAAAATCTATTATTATAAAACTTAGGCCTAAATGTAAGGCCCAAGTTGAGATGGCTTTTTGTCGGAAGAGAGAAAATGAGCAATGACAAATTGGATGGGTAATGCCCATACTAGAGTAAAAAATACTTAAAAGCAAGATGTAAAGACCTCAAATCCCTCCCCAATTAACTCAATCTCGTAACCAATGTCCAATAGCTCTCTCACCTTTAATGATATATGAAAAGAGCCTATCTTGTAACCAATGACACTCTCAATGCCTTTAATAATACATGAACATTTTGCAACTTGGGATGGAAATGCCTTTTTTGGGAGAGAAAAAAATGTACTTTTGTTGATATTTTTTAGAGGAAAAATTGAATTTTTAGGAAACTTGTTTTGAGGCTGATTTTTTTGGGGCCTGAGATTTTTGGGGGCCTTAGGCAATTGCCTTATTGGCCTAAGGGTAGAGCCGGCCCTGGTAGAACCCCATATGGTTTATCAGGATCCAGTATAATGTTGGACACGAGAGAGATCCTCATGTGGCATTTTTTTTCTGTCATTTCGTGATATGGTCGATATTGATCATGAAGTTTGTCAATATCGACCATCCCAAAAAAAGCTAATTAACTTTTTCCTATGGTCCTTTCCCTTTTGCTTTTTTTAAGGCAACTACTTCTAATATGGAAAGGGATATCTATATATTTCATTTTTTTTAACCCCGCAAAGGGGCGGGGATGGTGAGACTCATGACACAAGTCATATATGTGAGGTAATGGGCAACTCACACATGTGAGATGATGGAAAATCACACATGCGAGGAGACATAAATACAACTCACACATGTGAGATGATGGAAATTCACACTCAAACATACGAGAAGAACAAACACAACTCACACATGTGGGGTAATAAAAACTCTTCGAACTGTCACTCCTTAACTACTAAGGTAAGGAGCTGTTCTCCTATTTTATTAGTTGGTTACTTCATTTTTCTCTTGGGCCACCTATTCTATTAGGAACTTCCACAGTTGGGTATTAGCAAACTCCACACTCGCATTTCAGTCGTGTTGGCACCTCAGTATCACACACGTCACTTCAACCTACACACACACACACACACACACACACACATAGTTTGAGGTTGGCCCACGGCTAAGAGTGGTACTTTAAGGGCCCCTTTTATTACTAGGATGTCAGACAACAATTTATCATGATTTTTTTTTGACATGATGTGACATTTTATCCCCTGATATTTGTAAATGTCATGTTTCTTCATCAACATTTTAAATGGCCTTTGTAAATTTAGGAATTCCAATCACTTTGATTTTTGATGGGATTCTGGATGCTCGAGTACAAGAGAGCATTCAGAAATTCCACCATGTTAGAGAATTTTAAAATTCTGAAAACAAAATCCTAGTAAAGAAATAGACCCTAAACATGCAGACTTTTAAGGCCGATTTTTTTTTCTTTTTTTTTTTTTTTATACTAAAACTCATGTCTAGAAAATTTTGAAATTCTCTGACAAGATGGAATTCCTGAATGCTCCCTTGTACTTGAGCATCCATAAATTCCACAAAAAAGCAAAGGGGTTGGAATTTTTGAATTCTTTAAGGTCATTTGAGACCTTTCATGTGGCTGAGATTTTGAAATTTATCAGAAGGAGCATGACATTTGCAAATGCAAGGGACAAGATGTTACATCATTTCCAAACAAAAAACTTCAACATTGCAAGTTCCTGTCATAAGATTGATCTTGGGTATAGGCGTGATGTCAATGTGTAGACACCACTCAACCATGCAGGTGTTGGCAATACCTTTCTTTCTTTGCTAAATAAAATGTACATCAGTGTCTCCAAATTTTATTCTAAGAGGAGTTGATCTCACTTGAAGACTAATAAAATAATCCTAAGCCTATGAGGTAGGACATCTACTTTCATGCCTAAGTACCATTACAACAGGCTGGAATGGAAAGAGCTACGAAGGCCAAGAAATAAGAAAAGACACATTTTTTGTTATTTAATTTTTATTAAAAAAATATATGATCCCACTATCAAATCTATGCCATCTTATTTTATGATTTTAAAGCATGAAATCTTAATACGTTTTCAAAGTATGTGTTTTCTGAAAATCAATTCCAATGTTGAAAGTAATTGGATAAGAACTCTTTTGAACAGAAAGTAGGCATCAACTGATTGTAAAGAACATCTTTCTAGGCAGTTGTGGAAAATATATTTGGTAGTTTTACCAAGTAAAATTTGTTGAAAACCGAATTCAAAGTAATAAATAAGGAGAACAGGTTTTCTAATTTTTCCCCTTTCTTGTGTTTGTCAAAGTGCATATTTTTCTTAATTATTTGCAGCAATTTTAAAAATATCACAATGCTATTGAAAAAATACCTTGTCAATTAAACAACCTAACATTAGCGGGACAATTTCAAAACATTGCCAATATTAGTACAATGGTCAACAGGGAGGGGTGATTTTAGTATTTGCCTTCAAACATTTGCTATGTGCAATAGGGGACTTTTCATGGTGCAGCTTCCACTGGCTTTGATCGAGGAGTGATAATTTCATGAATGGAAATGCCCTGCCGGTTCAAGAACAAGAGAGTAAGAAGCTAGGCTTATCAATGGGCCGCACCAGGCCCTGGTTGTACTTACCCTACTCTTAATATATATATATATATATATACACACACACACACATTAAGGGTCAGGCCCGAGTGGGACAAAAGCCCTTGGAAGGCTAACTCTACTTAGGCCCTTACCTCACTCTCTGGGTCCAAGGCTGGCCCAGGGTAGGGCCTAGGGCCTGACACACAAAAATTATAATTTTTTTTCTACACTATGATTGATCATCGAGTGTCAATCAAACATTATTCTTCCTCCTTTATTTAGGTGTGAGACTAAGAATGCTTGCAATAAGCAACATGACGAAGTTAAAAAAATTTATTTATTTAGCCAATGACAGATTAGAAAATCTTTATGTAAACACAATAGCAACTTGTGATTCATTTTAGATTAGTTTTTTTTTTTATTTAGGAATTTTTATTTTTAAAAATGTATTTAATTTTAATTTCAAGTAAGAATGATATTGAATGTACTAGGAAATATGAATGTACTTTTCTAGATTTTAGGCTAAAATTAGATTTTATTTAGGTAGATTACAAAGTTGGAAAGCCTTATTTCTAAAGCTCCATGTGGATCAGCTTAGTCTCACTAGTTTTATTAATGCAATCGAAGCTCTGTACTTGGAGACGCGATCACTCACCTTTATTGAATATTAATTTAATGATCTCTGCTCCTTTTTTCTGAGTTGATAATTAATTTTAATATTAATTATCTCATTATACTATATTAAAAAGGAAGGTTTGGGTTTTAATTTTGATAGTAGTTATTTATTTTTCAAAACTTCACTCTCCACTTACATAACTAACTACTTTATCTCATTATAAATAAAACCACTTATAACCACTCCCCACTTCTATTGTACTACAAAAACTCCATTTCAATCCAAGTCCTGCAATTCCCTATCTACTCAAATACTCCTCTTTCCGCCACGCGGCTCTTCGATTGCATAAGAAGGTACTCTCATACCCATCCTATTCTTTGTTTTTTTTTTTTTTTTTTTCTAAAATCTATGAAAATATTAATTTATGAATATTTAAATTACAATGTTGGCTATGTCGGTGGTGACCATGGACTATTATGCTTGTTTGAATTATGTTTAGTCTAGCATCACAGGACTTTCATGCTAGTTTTAAATTATAAATAAGCATAGACAAATAGAAACCCCACATGTCACCCTCCTCTTCACATGCTACAGGCTTTTCTTGAAAAATAAAAGTCTATGCATTCCCAGATTCACCCGTTTGATCAGAAACTTCCGTTGATCAGCAATGAGACGAGTCACGGGTCAGCCGAGTCCCCGCATCGCGTCCATTCGTTGGGAGGAAAAACAAACGTGAGATGTCGACGTGATGTGTATAACGTTGAATGGAAAAAGAGGCGAGAAAGAGAAGCGAGGGCACATCTTTGTGGAGGTTTGCTATCGACCAATGACCACCAACTCTCTCTCATTCAAATGAATCATTAGCATCCACCATCAAAATAAAAGACTAGGGGCGGGAATCTGGTCTTCTATGCTATTATATAGCTCTGAGTGAGCATTTCTTTCTTCCGTTGATCAAAGGGAAGTTTCTGATCAACGGGTGAATGCATAGAATATAAAAATTTCCCTTTTTCTTTTAAGAAAAGCCTATTAATTCTTTACTTCCAGAATCTATAAAATTTTTAATACATAAATATTTAAATTACAATATTGACTATATACGTATTACTTGTTTAATCCAGCATCACACAAGGCTTTCATGCTAGTTTTAAATTATAAATAAGGCATAGCCACATTTCACTCTTTCCCCTTCGTGGGCTTACTTTCCACATGCATGGTATAGGCTTTTCTTGGAAAAAAAAAATAAAAAATTTGTAAAGTCTATGCAGTCACCCGTTGATCAGAAACTTCAGTTGATCAGCAATGAGACGAGTCACGGGTCAGCTGAGTCCACGCATCGCGTCCATTCGTTGGGAGAATCAAACGTGAGATCGATGTATGAATGGAAAAAGTGGCGAGAGCACAACTTGGCGGATATTTGCTATTGACCAATGACCAGCAACTTTCTCTCCTTCAAATGAAATATTAGCATCCACCATCAAAATAAAAGACTAGGGGCGGGAATCTGCTCTTCCATGCTATTACATAGCTCTGAGGGAGCATTTCTTTCTTCTCCCGCCCACTTTCAAAAAAATGGCCAAATTACACTCAATCCTTCTCCTCTTGCTCCTCTCCTTCCCGTTGCATGCAAAACCCCAAACAACAACACCAGCAGCGGCAGAAGACGAAGCAGAGCTACAAATCCTCCTCAAAATCAAGCAAGAGCTGGGAAGTCCTCCTTCTCTTCTCTCCTGGAACTCCACCACCGGCAACCACTGCAGCAACTGGCCTGGAATTGATTGCATGGGCAGCTCCGTCACCGGAATAGTACTTCCGAGCATGGACATCACCGGAAACATCTCTTCCGTCATCTGCGATCTCAAGAACCTCACTGAAATCAACCTCTACAACAATTCCATCCCCGGAAACTTCCCTACGTCACTCCTCAACTGCTCCAATCTCCAGATCCTGAATCTCTCCCAGAATTACTTCGTAGGACAGATTCCAGCCGAGATCGACCGGATCTCGTCACTCCGTTCCCTCGACCTCTCCGGAAACAACTTCTCAGGCGATATTCCGGCCGCGATTGGCCGTCTCCAAGCGCTGGAAACCCTCTACCTCCATCAAAACCTCTTCAACGGCACATTACCACCGCAGATCGGGGATCTCTCAAGTCTAGAAGATCTCAGACTCGCCTATTTGCATCAGCTGCAGCCAGCGAGGATTCCCGCAGAAATCGGTCGATTGCAGAAGCTGAAGCATCTCTGGATGGAGACATCGAATCTGATCGGAGAAATCCCACACTCTTTCGAGAATCTGACCAATCTCGAGTATCTCGATCTCTCAGAAAATAATCTGAGTGGAGAAATCCCTAGCGGCCTGTTTCTTTTGAAGAAATTGAAGTTTCTGTATCTCTATAAAAATCAATTGTCCGGAGAGATCCCGAAGTCGATCGAAGCTCTGGATCTGAGAGAGATTGATCTGTCTATAAACCATCTGAACGGAAGTATACCTGACGATTTCGGGAGGTTAGAGAATCTGACGTGTCTGATAATGTACGCCAACAGACTATCCGGCGGGATTCCAGCGAGCATTGGCCGGATTCCGGCTTTAATCGAGATCCGGCTCTTCAACAATAGCTTGTCAGGGGAGTTGCCTCCGGATTTAGGATTTTATTCCAAGTTTGAGAAGCTGGAGGTCTCCGACAATCAATTGTCCGGAGAATTGCCGGAGAATCTCTGTCGTGGAGGTGTCTTTTACGGTCTTGTGGTTTTCTCCAACAATCTGACTGGGAAATTGCCGGAATCTCTTGGGAATTGTCCTACCTTACTCGGCGTTCATCTCTACAATAACAGCTTTTTTGGCCAAGTTCCAGCAGGCCTCTGGTCTGCAGCGGATCTGGAGGTACTGAAGATCGGTCAGAACTCATTTTCCGGCCAGCTACCTCAGAAATTGTCGCAGAATCTCTCAATACTTGACATTAACGACAACAGATTCTCAGGTGGGATTCCTTCCAGAATCTCTGAATCCAAGTCCCTGCAGACTTTCACTGCGAGCAACAACTTGTTTTCCGGCGAGATTCCATCGGATCTCACGAAGCTCTCTGAGCTGACGAGTCTATATCTCGACGGAAACCTGATCTCTGGCGAGATCCCGTCGGAGATCGGCACGTGGCAGTCTCTCAGCGTGCTGAATCTCAGCAGAAACAATCTCTCCGGAAGAATCCCGCCCCAGATGGGATCGTTGAACGTGCTCAACTCGCTCGACCTGTCAGAGAACAAGCTCTCCGGCCCCATCCCGCCGGAACTTGGTTCGTTGAAACTCAGCTTTCTCAACCTCTCCTCGAACCGACTCACCGGGCCGATTCCGGACTCGTTCGATAACCCAGCTTACGGTAGCAGCTTTGGCGACAATCTTGGACTATGCGCATCTAAAGACGTTACAAACCTCCCATCCTGCACTGTAGAATCAGAATCTCGTGATGCCAGCAAATTATCCGACCGATTTATCGTTGTGATTTCGGTCATTGCAGCTTTCATATTTCTAGCTGCCCTGGCATTTGCTCTGTTTGTGATACGAGATTGCCGGAGGAACAGTCACGAACAAGATCGTAACACGTGGAAGCTGACATCATTCTCTCGGTTGGATTTCACCGAATCGAATGTCGTGAGGGGTCTGACCGAGAGCAACCAGATAGGAAGTGGGGGAGCGGGGAAAGTATACAGAATTGCCACTGGAAATAGAACAGGTGAAGTGGTCGCTGTGAAAAAGATCTGGAATTGCACTGGCACAGACAAGAAACTGGAGAAGGAGTTTCAGGCAGAGATTTACATCTTGGGTAGGATCCGACACTCCAACATTGTCAAATTGCTCTGCTGCATTTCCAGTGAGGATTCCAAGCTTTTGGTTTATGAGTACATGGAGAACGGGAGCTTGGACCGCTGGATCCATGGGAAGGCAAGAGGAGGGGCTGATTCGGATTCAGGTTCGGCTAGAATTGGAAGGTTGGATTGGCCGACGAGGTTCCAAATTGCAATTGGGGCAGCTCAGGGTCTGTGCTACATGCACCATTCCTGCTCTCCACCCATTATTCACAGGGATGTAAAGTCTAGCAACATCTTGTTGGATTCTGAGTTCAAGGCTCGGATAGCGGATTTTGGGCTGGCTAGAATGCTGGCCAAACATGGAATTCCTGAGCCCATGTCTGTCGTTGCGGGCTCTTTCGGGTATATCGCTCCAGGTACGTTGAATTTTTCTCTTCATCGCATTCGCAGATCATATAATATCCTTCATACTACGTAAATCATCCACATTGATTGTCCCCATCGGGCCTGGGTCATGTCTAAATGTTGGAGAATGAGTTCCTATTCGATCAATACCTGGTCTATATTGCTAGTACTAGGCTAAAGCCCAAACCTTAATTTGCATAGTTTCTGATATATCGGTCCTAGGCCAAACCCAAAACACAACACAATAAAAAAAAAAAATTAAGTAGTGGGATTGGATTTTTAAGTACATTTGAAGTTTAGCTAAAGCCATGCAAAATTGTAATCAGTGACCGGGAAAACCTTTTACGTGGGCGACACGACTTGGTTTCAGGAGTTCTAAAACTATACTTACAGAAGACAATCCTTCAAAATCATGGTTTAAAATAATGCGAATCACATAGCTGATCCAACGGTTCTTTATTAATTAATTTCTGTAGTTGCCTGCTGTCGCTGTTATGTAAATGTCAAGTCAGAAACGTTATTTACAAATAAAATATACATACAAACTATCATGCATGATGCTATAAGATTATTTGTTTACCTGTTGTAAGTCCAAAACAATACTTTAAAAATGAAATTCAAGTAGGTTCTAGAAATTTTATTTCTGAAAAAAAGTGACCGAAGATAAGCCTTGATTCGTTCCGAATGATTCTGACGTGGCTTTTTCGTGCTTTTAGAACCATAGAAGTACAGGTTTGCTTGATTTTGATTTTCTTCCACTGGAATGCAGTCATATGTTTAGTTTATTTCTCTGACTTTTTGTTCATGACGAATGGCAGAGTATGCATACACAACAAAAGTGAACGAGAAGTGTGATGTATACAGCTTCGGAGTGGTCCTCCTGGAATTGGTGACCGGAAGGCGAGCCAATGATGGAGATGGGCACAACAGTTTAGCCGAATGGGCGTGGTACCGATTGCAAGATGGACAACCCAACTCCATCAGTGATGCCGTTGATGAGGAGATAAGGGATCCCACTCATCTTAAAGAGATGGGCATGGTCTTGAAGCTGGGTCTCATGTGCACAAGCACATCGCCAATGTCTAGACCCACCATGAAGCAAGTTGTCGAAATCCTATTCCGATGTGGTTCTCAGCACCATCATATCAACGAATGGAGTAAGAAAGGCAGCAGTCTGGAGTACCTATACGACGCGGCTCCACTCTTGCACACTGCGAGTTCTCATTTTGATAACAGGAGCCCCAGATCCTCAAATGATGATGGCGATGATGATTGCAACGGGCTGGCATGCAACGTGTGATTAATGAGTGGTAAGAGTCAACATGTTCGATGACAAGGACTCACTTTTCCTTTCGAAATTATGTAATTGTTATTTAGAGTCCCGATCCTAAAGCTAGAAAAACCTTGAGTTAAGGGGTGCAATTTTACATTGCGGCCCACCTATTTAAACCCTAACCATTTAAAACAAATGGCCTTTAGTTATATGGGGTCTCTAAAGTTTTAGATTAATCTGAGTTTATCCCACTGTTGTATTCTTCGTTGGAAGAAAACCTTAATAATGAGTATACGTAAGATTGTGTCAATTTTCTATTTTATTAGATAGTGAAAAGAACTCTGATTGATATAAAATTTAAGGAATTCTCATGCACATGGGCCACGTTTATATTGAACGGTTTGGATTTTAATTGGTGAGATCCCACTATAAAATTACACTCTTTTAACTCAGGATTTCTCTAGGTTAAGGTGATCTGGATTAGTCCATGTCCATTCATTGCAATCGGAGACAAGTCCTTTTGACAGGCAGTGACAATTTCACCTCGGCAAGACCAACTTCCATCAGTAAGACGATCAAATTTTGACCAGTCAGAATTTAGGAGGTGGGTCCTACTCCTATCGATGGATTATTTCGGAGGATAGTCTCAGCATTCGCAGCAAGTTCAAGAGGTCTCCTGCTGGTAAGCTAGAGGAGCGCAGTTACCCCAATTAGACGCAACGTTGAGAAACATGTGTTGCGATTTTGACCTAGCTTTCAAGATTGAACTACTTTATTAGAGACTTTGAATTAATTAAGTATTGGCCATCTGTATTGAGCCCATCTGTCTTGAGCAATTGTGACGCACACAAACTCACGTTATCCACCTTGGATCACGAGTGTGAATGTCGCTTTTATATATTTAAGTATGCCCTTTGACTGGTTATCTTCGTATTTGGATTGGGATTTTTTATTTATTTATTTTGACTTTCAACGTTCAAACTTCAAACTGTTAGATTTCTTTGTTCCTACCCAACACGTTATTCTGATTTTGATAGATAGATAGTTCATGAACCAGTCCGGAACTCAGGTCCTCTGACGCCACTGACGTATCTCAATGAAGTATGACCGTTGAAAAAAAAAACGTTTGACAATTGAAAAGAAAAATAAGAAGAAGAAAAGATTAGTTTGAATCCTCAAATTGTCTCGCCTCATGCTCTTCCCCTGTGGGTGGAAGGAGTGCAACTCAAACCTCTTTTCAAAACAGAGGAAACTGAGTTAAATCCCTCCTTCCCCTCATGTATAAAAACTGAATTAAATTTGAAAAAAAAAAAAGAAGACTAAGAGGTCTTATTGTAATTTAGGGGGGCATGGCCCCGGCTAGTTCCGCCCCGATTACAGCAGCCTAAAATAGAAAGAATTATGAAGGCGAAGAAATAAGACGAGATTTACATTTTTTTCTTCTTTATTTTTATGAAAATTCATGAGCCCACTATCAAGTCTATGCCGTCTTCTTTTATGATTTTAAAGCATGAATTTTAGTAGTTTTTGGAAGTTTGAGTGTTCTCTAAAAATTTAACTCCAATGGTGAAAATAACTGTAATGACCCTGACCCAGATTCACCTTTTGGGCCCAACCCTAGACCCACTAGAGACCCATGACTAGGGAGTTTTTCAATTTATTTCATGGAAATTATTTTAATAGAAATTTAATTATTATTATGATTATTACATGTATTTAATCCAATGTTTTCATGCATTTAATTATGACTTCATGCATTTTTATTTAATTGTCCATGCACTTCGTTTTCTTCATTTTCATCAATTATTATTCATTCTTATGTTGCTAATTAAAGTGTCATTTTAATTAGATTTGAGTTTTATAATTAATGCCTATATCTAATTTAGCGGACCCTCACACATTATTAAAAAAATAATAATAATAATAACAATTAATGCTAATTTCTGAAAGTTCTTGTAGATGGTATGTGTTTAGGGCCCCACTTTGACCTGTGCCAAGTGGAGGGTGATGTGGCACTTTGTTTCCCTCCTCTTTACTTTCCATTTTATTTCAAATTTCAAACTTAATTGGAAACCCTATTAATTAATGGTTAATCATTAATCTAATTGAGGAATTAGGGCACTAAATTATCCCTATTTGGTTTGACCCAACTTTTCTCTCCAAATTGGACACCCTTGATTAGTTCAAATGGAGATGATTGTGGATCTATGGAGACTAATATAGAGCTAGGATCTTTAGAGAATTTAAATGGAGGGGTATGATAGTCTTCTACATATCTAACCAAGGGAATCTAATTAGACTTAGTTCCATAAAGGGAGGGAGTGGTTAGACATTTCTTTAGTTAGGAATAACTTCCATCGTGTGTGTGTTTTAGAATGAGAGAGAGAAAGAAAAGAGAGGAAGTTGGACGTGTGGCTTAAGGGAAGAAGAGAGAGACAGAAAGAAAAGAGAAGAAGTTGGACGTGTTGCTTAAGGGAAGAAAGGAAAAGGAAGAAAGAGAGAGAAGAGAAAGGAAGAAGCTTGGCTTGGAGGTGGACTTATTTGAGGTAGATTTTCTTTTCATTTTCTTACATATTTTATTATTTAATTTCTTTCACCATTTTCTTCTCTAATACCTTCCCTCTTCCATATTTATTGATGGCCATTAATGGTGTTTTAGCACCATGATGAAGCAACCCATGTCATTTTCTTTACTGAGATTGGCCAAAGGAAGAGGGGATCCAAGTTCATGGTTTCGATTATTGATTAGGCTTAAGTCATCACCACATGTTTGGATAGTAAAATGGTGAAATCTTAATTTATGGTTCAGATATATTTTGGGGACTAGATTTTTAAAGATTAGATTTATTTTGTGCTTTTTTTCATAAATCATTAGAGTTAGATTTATTGGTTTTAATGATCATAGAGTTTAATAATTATCGTATTTCATCTTTTTCTAAAATCTATTTTTTTATAAAAGAAATTGTTATGCTTTCAGCCATTGTATTATAATCTAATTTATTTTAAAGATCAATATCATGGGAATAAAAGGAATAAAAAAGGGATTTTGGATATCCTAAATATTTATGATAAAAGAAAAATATTTTTTGAACCCTTGGATTTGACAAATCAACGGTCGGATCGAACCCAAAAATTATAGGAATATTCTCATCGATATATGCAAAGTTTTTAATAGTTTGGATCTTTGAAATAACTAAAAATCAAGGATTTTAATTAAACTTTTAGTTTCTATTTTAATCATGATTTTAGGTGTTGGATCATTGGGACCCTTTTTGGGTTAACCAGTTTGACTCTATATGACCCATTGGTGCACCGATTGTAGATCTTGTTAGATTTTAATTTTGGTATAAATATAATTAAATTCCAACAATCATAAGGTTAAGGGTTTTAATGGTTTTAAGGTGCTGGAATGGCGGATTTAAATCTAAATGAGTCTTGGTTTAATGGGCTAAGCCCAAAACCTAATCCTAGTGCACCAATTGATCGCATATGGACAAATTGTAATGTTATTATTTTCTGTTATTTATATGTTAAATCTAATTAAATGACCAAATTAAATTATTAATAGTTGTTTAAATGAATTAGGAAGTGTGGCCACACCCTTGGCTAAGTTGGAAGCCATTTGGGCTAGACTAGTTGACTAGTCTAGTTGGTTATGCTAGGTCTATGTGTTATGGTGGTTAAAATGAGTTTTATGAATTAAATGGGGCCATAACCTGTAGTTACATACTTTAATTAAGTCGTTGGTCAGTAGGTTAAATCCTTTTATTAGTGAAAATTACGAAGCCCGAATAAATATTTAAAGGGGCCATAACCATTAAACCTAGACTAGGGGTAATTGGCTAGTTGGTTGGTAGGTGTAGGTGTGATTTAGTGGCTGATAACTTAATTCCTCATTGTGATATTGTTAGGTGTTGTTATGGAACTTAGGACACTTTATAAATCATGTGGACCACACCTTAAATCATAAGATTTAATAATTAATAAGTTTAGAATGTTAAATGGCTAGACTAGGTTCCCTAGTGGACCTTGGTGGGTTAGTTTTCACTTGGATGATTAATTAATTAAGAAATTGGATTTAATTGATTCTAAAATATGGTTAAGAACTAAGATTTAAATAATTAGTGTTTAATAATTATAATTTATTTTTGCAGCATAATTCATATTTTAACACCATTTTTCTCAAGTGGTTAGTAAAGCTCCATAAAAGGCAAGTTTCAATTACTTTCTAAAAATGTACATACGTAATTGGTGATATGGTAATAGTGTTATGGACATTATGGTATGTTGCCTAGCATTGAAATTATGGAAATTTCTATATGTTGTCATTTATGGCAAGTTTTGTATAACGTGCTATTTATGATGAATACGAGCCTATGCCACAGTATGGCTATGATGATGCCAATCTGAATGGTCAAAATGAAGATATTTAAATTATGAGAATTTATGACATTAAGTTTAATTATGTCTAAGACTTTATTAGTTTATTTTGGGATTTATGTATTTATCTAATTTTCGTACTTAGTTTATTTGGTGTAATAATTGTTAGATTGTTATTTATGGTTATGATCTTGACTTACCTGATATAGGACTGGGCAATGTGGTTTACGCATGATTATTAGTTAAAAAAAAAAAAAAAAGAAGAAAATTGGTCCACTATTTGAACAATTGAGTGGCCTTAGATGACTGGGTCATCTGGCATCCCGTCGGATCCACGTTATCGGATCTTGAGGCGTGACAATAAATGGATCAATGTCATCGGTTGCAAATTGTTGAGGGCAGGAGTATGTGATAGATATAGATATAGATTGATCATAGCTAGAAGCACTCTTTAGAACAGGAAGTAGACATCAATTGATTGTAAAAAAAAAAAGGTACGTCCTTCTCCCCCGTTGCGGAAAATATGTTTAACAGTTTTAAATTTAAGGTTTATCAAGAAAGACTTCTTGAAACACGAATTCAAAGTAATAAATACTGAGAAATTAAATATAAAATGTTTTTTAAAACAATTTCTTTTGGATGTTTTCTAATTTCCCCACTTTTTCTGTTTGTCAGAAAGTTTTTCAATTTTTTTTTTTTTTTTTGAAGCATTTTAGAAATATCACAATACTATTGGGAAAATATAACCTTGTCAAATAGATAGCCCAACATCAGCAGGATATATTATTTCATGAACATTGCCAACATTGGTACAATGGTCAACACTCAACAGGGAGGGTGATTTTAGTATTTGCTTTCAAACATAGAGCAGGTTGTATGGTATGGGCAATAGGGGACTTTTCATGGTGCAGCTTCAGTTGGCTTTGACTGAGGATTGGTAACTTGAATAGGCCCTGCCCTGCCTGCTAATGATAAAACTGTTAGAATGTATGGACTCAATCCATCATATGATGTAATAAATTGATTAATTTCTTTATTTATCAATAATATCATGCTTTCCTTTCATGAGATGAATGGTGTTTTACTACTTAATGCACATGACCAATACAAATGACATAAATGGTTCATGAGATGAACCGGGTCCCATTAGTATATTAGATGTGATATATGTGTATGGATGAGATCCACACACAGGAGACATTTGTCACAAATCTTATACTTAAACATCTTCACAACCGGTGATGAGACTGGGCATCTCATCTGATAAGGTTGCAGCGCTTTGATCACTATAAGATAGTGTGATTTGTCTCGATCATCAGAATGTAAGATTCTGGATCACGGTGCTGGTACATTGGATGTATTGAAGGACCATGAGAAGCACCTTATGGAATACTGTCTCGAGTTTAAGGTTTGCTCTCATAATTCCCTAACAATAGGCTCTCAATCCTGAGACATTGATGAACTCAAGTTTCTATCTATTCATTTGCTTTGAGTCACCAATGAGTGAAGCCAACTGTAGGTCAACATCTCGGTGTCTTGGGTATGTGGTAGTAGGACTGTGGGAATATCCAATGGTCAAGAAGGAATCTATCTATATTATCCCCTTGTGCCAATTAATGGATTTATCATTAGTAAGTGCGCACCCATCTCAATTAAGAGTTAATTGGATGGTACTGATGATCACTGTGATTAATTGGGGCTCAAGGATAATAAGATGTGGATTTAAATTGGTGGGACATTATTAGTCCAGTTAATCCATGGATATTGATAGAGGGGCTTAATTGTGGTAATCGGGAAGTTTAGGGTCTTCATTGTAATTTATTCCTAAGACTGGAGTGCAATTGCATTTATATAGTGGTGTTATTTGCAATTAACTGTGGGCCCGGATTACACATGAGATGTGGGGTCACGTTCCCAGTTGGAGCCAGCTTTCTATGGAATCCCTAATGGTCCCCACGCTAGCCCAAGTTATTGGATAGATACTAATCCTACTAGAACTCTAAGATGAATGAATTAGGAAGTTACTATTTCTATTTGAAGTGGGACTTCTAATAGTGGTAATAGTAAGGTTACTATTTTGTGTAGAAGTAAGACTTCTATTTCAATTAGTACAAGAGAAGGAGGTTGCTTAATGCTATAAAAGGAGAAACAAAGGGCTGGGATTTCTATCCTTGGAATTCACGCCCAAAACCCCTTTGTGCAAGAGTTGCACATACTTCTCTTCTCCTTCTAGTTCTCTTCTAGTTTCCTTTAGAGCTTCTAGTTGTTTTCTTTAGGAGATCCCACCCATCTCCTTTAGAGAAGAGATCTGATACGGGCCATAGCGTGGAAGGCTAAGAGGTCTTGGAGATCTAAAGTTGTTTTCTTCTCCATCAAAGTACAACCGGACAGCAAATGTATAATCTGCTTTTCTAATCTTTTGTAGATTATTTTGCATGGTGCTGCTTGTAATATTGCTGTATATGGTATATGAGTATGAGGGATTGCATCCTGGATATGGTTGATGGCCTTATGGACGTTTGATCCCTGAGTCAAGATGGTCAAAAGTTTTGAAATCACATACACGAGGCCCACCTATTTCCAACAAAAACGATGAAGAAGTTCAAGCCCAGCTAGTTGATGGCCCTATTTGAACAATGGGGGGGGGGGGGGGGGGGGGGGTATGCCACTTATGTGATACTCTATATCCACTCTTATCAGAGTAAATTACCAATTTGTTTAAATTTACTTATGTATAAAATCACAGTTTAACTGGGGGGGGGGGGGGGGGGGGGGGGGTATGCCACTTATGTGATACTCTATATCCACTCTTATCAGAGTAAATTACCAATTTGTTTAAATTTACTTATGTATAAAATCACAGTTTAACTAGGACATGTTTGTTTGCATGAGGTGGGGAAGGGAGTAAAATTTAAGTTAAAAGGGAGCAGTGGGGTTGAAAGTAAAGGATATTAATGACAAAAATCTACTTTTAAGAGGTACCAAAAGAAAATTTTTTTTTTTAAATGCACTTAATGACAAAAAGAAAAAGACCAAC
Source organism: Camphora micrantha (assembly GCA_003546025.1). Lineage (NCBI taxonomy): Eukaryota > Viridiplantae > Streptophyta > Magnoliopsida > Laurales > Lauraceae > Camphora > Camphora micrantha. The sequence goes on from QPKB01000001.1 coordinate 54,273,009, forward strand.
TTTTGAACATTTAATGTTTTTACTCTTAAGCCCCTCCTTTTTTTTATATCTTGATTTGAACTTTTATTTTATTCACAGGCTATATTCTATTAAAGGTACCTCTCACATATTTGCATGAGAGGTAACCATTTTGTAGAAATATGTCCTGTATTTCAAGAAGCTCTGATACAACTTTGTAGAACTCTTGTAGTGCTTTTGTAGAACTAATTAAACATATTTGAAAAAAATATAAATCAACAAGCACTATCATATATCAAACTAGAGAAAAATGGTTTGGAGTGTGTTTGTGTGTGTATGGGACTGTATGGATGCCATGCAGAGCCATACTCAAAATCAAATGAACAAAGCACTTACATATTGATTCTGACCATAAGATGACAAGAGAGACTTATCTGCACCAAACACTTGGATAATCTCAAAGATTTTCACCACACACTCTCTTTGGAATTTTGCTACCCATGCTACAAAACAACTGCATCAGACTTCTTATACATTCCTCTTGAAGACATGAAAAGACATGACTTTTGCTATGCCATTACAACAAACTAAAACCCATAATGATGATGACCTTAATTAGACTCATGACTCATAGAATTCCCCAAACTTAAACTTAAGTTTCATAACTAAAATATTAAAATTAATATTTCCAACACATTTTTATCATCTTGTTGAACACCACATGACAAATCCAACCCCCTCGGTCACACTACCCCCCTGTGAATTATCAGTCACCTTAATTTATCTCTAATCCAAATAAGATCATTGTTGGATTAAATTTCAATGGTTATTATTCAGATTAGCACCAAATTATAGGTGAGAGCTTATTTATAGGGATTAGTACGTGTAAGGAGGTCAGATTTGAAATAGGGTCTCCTACCCGGTGGTAAAAGGGTGATCTTTCATACAAATCCATGATAGACACCTCTTAGCAAACTATAGCCCTTTATAAATAGTTAACATTTTTTTTAAATGCATTGGTTAAATTATCAAAGCCCTTTACTAAAGAGTTAATATTTTTTGTTGAGTAAATTAGCAAAAGGTCTCTCAAAATAGACTTGTAAGGCCTCAGTCCAACAACTTTTTCTCTAAGGCCTATAGTCCACATAGCTAGATATATTTTTACGAGATGTCTCTAGATACGCCACATCAGACATTTCAATGACTAATTTGCACTTTCAACTATTTAGGCATCTAATTTTGAATTTTGAATTTTAAAATTTCAAATCTTTCATTCTCTCCCTTATTTCAAGGTAGGCCACGATTGAAGAAGATCGTTGATTTCTGTTTTGGAATTATGGCAGAGAACGCAGAGGATTCCTAATTTCTTGTCGAGGAAGACGACGGGAATAGAGAGCATTGGAAGAGAAGAAGACAACTTCTTGACAACTTCCTATCACTGCGAGTCACCAGAGATCAAGATCAACAGATCCGGATTTTCAAACCGAAACTTGCAGAAACCCAGATTACAAAGGATCTGAATTCGCCCATCGCCAAAGAAGAAGACACGTTCATTGTCGGATAGTCTGTTTTTAAATTTGAAAAAAGGACGTACCACACTATGAAAAAATATTATTGATGTAAGGCAAGAAAGTGAAATGTTCAAAGAAGTGTCGCCGAATGCCCCTTTTTTATTCCATATGCATTTGTTAAATCAAAGCTCATATCATTCTATAGTTAGAACGAAATTTAAGGAAACATCTATTCAATGTCAACTTGTAATATGAGTAGCTTACATTAAGCAAAAGTGGCCCATATAAATTAACAGAAGGTGAAACGAAAAAAATCATGGTGGCCCCAGCCCATCCATTGTTTCAACCGTGTGCTGCATCTAATAACCAAACCATGATCGCCATACATCCAAATGACCGAACCATGGTGGATAAAGTGATATACTATGATAGGACCACTCACATAGTAATGTAATCTCAATGGCCCCACTTAAAGACTGAAATCATGCATGGCCCACATCACTCACACACCTGGTAATGTAATCTCCATGGAGACGTTTAGTGATAAAAAAAAAAAAAATGATGGTGCTCCCATCCACCAAAATGAGAGAGTTATAGGACTCCACCCCTCCAGTGATATGTAATTTCCATAGACCCACCTGATGATGACAATCACAACGGCCTCAATCTACCAAATGACAAAATTAGTGACTGCCCACCTATAATTGGTAGTGACAACCATTTTTAATCTCCATTCCTACCCAGGTATAAAGGTTTTATTTTTATTTTTTTTTATTTTTTTCCTTTTTTTATAACACGGTTCTCAACCCTTTGGCCAGAAAAATCCCTAGGCCCAAGAGAGAGAGAAAGCCGGATTCTAGGCCAACTGAGCTACCCCTCCGACCCAGGAGAGAGAAAGCCAGGTTCGAATTGGGATATATGTTTTATAAAGAATGAGAAAAGGAGGAAAAAAAACAAAACAAAATCCTTGTAAGGGCCCAACCGGGTTTGAACCGGTGACCTCTTCATCTGCAGTTATATGCTTTTCCACTGAGCTATGGACCCAGATGTTCCAAGTTTTTTTTTATATTAATTAGATAACACCTATTAAAACCATATATTTACATATCTTTTTTTAATTTTCTTTTACGCTTGGTGGCTTAGTAACCAAGAGATACAAGGGAAAGCTACCACTCTAGGGTTCGAACCGTGGAGGGAGCTCTAGGAGGCGGGTGTGCTTTCCACAGTCACACCCTGTGATTCCTTACATACCTTCTTTTTAGACCCGCATGTTATACGATGAGATTAAAATTGCTCAATTGTCGATGAGGCTTGGATATAAAAGCTGTTCTTTGGTGATAATAGCAATCAGTTTAAGAGCTCTTAATTTCTAATAAAGCATAATTTAGTGATCAATCCAAGGTGAAGGTGACTTTGATTTGGATAAAAATTATGCAAGTGTGGGTATATAACTGCAAGGGAGTTCAATTGACAACATGTGGGGCATCAAGGGGTGCTAACATGTGCAGTCCCTCCCTGTTTAATTTCTCCAACCAATATATATCTCCATGAACATGTTTAATTTTTCCTGTCCACCCGGACGCATGCTGATCAAAGGAAGAGCTGTGATGGATAGGTTTTCGATGTGAATTAGCTAGGGATCTTTGCAATATCAATGAGTTTAGTTCTTGATTTTAAGTCTTATTTTGGTACCCGAGCCAAGGGGCTTGGGACCCAAAAGAGCTCATACATGTGGGAAGAGAAAGCCCACGCAATGGGAAGGAGATTCTAGATATATGGGAAGAGGAAGCCTACACAAGTGAGAAGAGTGGCATACCTACGATTGATCCCTAGACAACAGATGAGATGCGGGGATTCCAATCAATTGAACAAGCCCTTGATATTAAGCCCTCAAAGTTTAACTGCTAATTTGTAGTTATAATTGTGTAAATTTGTGATCAAATCCAATTGCGACTAATTACCAGGTAGTACAAAATTAGGAGGAAGGGGGTGACTGCAAAAAGGGTTGAAAATAGGTGGGGGCCCATATCAAAATATAGAAGGGTTGTTGGTAGAGCTTTTCTGGAGAACTCCATAATCAAGATAGGGCGTAAAATTGCCTTGCGAGTAGGGTTGCAAATGGGTATCAAATTATATGAGAATCCAAAGTCTTTGATTCCGAGTAAAGTGGATATGAAACCAATGAATGGTCTGGGAGGAAAAAAAGGGGGTTTCATAGCTGGTTGGTAACCCCACATGTCACCTGGCTACTCAGGTATCGTTCCCTAGGTATGCTACTATTCTCACGTGTGTGCTATTATTCCTACTTTGTGGGCTTCCTATTCCCACTTGTGTGGACTCTCCTTTCCATTGTGTGGTTTTCTTTTGCTTACCTGTCCAGGCTCTCTTAGGTTCCACCCTAAAAAAGGGATTTGGGAGGAATTTGGATCCAGATCAGGGTCCTTATATATGGGACCCAGAATCGGATCCTTTTATATTTTGACTAGAGAATTCAGATATAAGATGTTTACATTCACATAATAAAGTATATTACCGTTTAAAGATTTAAATAGCTTGAGTTATATTCATATTCGATAGACTACTTAGTTTTAATCAAATATAATTTAATCATCTCACTTATTTATTTAATTTTTCTTTTAAAGCTCTTTTACCTAATTATACTAAAGCACCATGCATCTTATTTTGGATCCAGATCCATAACTAGATCCTTTTTCTTACAAGTTGATGCTAGATCTGAATACGACACATAGGTTCCTTGTGGGGTACTGACTTAGAGCCATTTCTATACAAATGGATTCGAAACCGAATCTTTAAAGATGGATCTAGGTTTGGATCCACCACAGTCCTAACTTGGGTCCGACCTATTTGCATTCCTACGCGTGAGCAGAGCTCAAGCTAGACATTGCTCAACTTACCTTTGTTTGGGCACTTGGCAATGAGCTAACAAATATAGCTGCATCTAGGGATAAATTACAGGTTCTAATTAATCTAAACTCTTTATTATTTAGGGTGAATATTTGTGCAAGACAATGATTCTAAGATAGAGAGGTAAATGGCTTGGTGCCAAATATTTCCACTCGAAACAAGCTTTTGTTAATGTTTATCATAAAGAAGTGGATACATTTAAAAGAAAGGGAACAATCCTTTTTTTTTTTTTTTTCATAAGATATACTCTCTAAGGGTTATAACAAATAAAATATTTCAACTATCCATTCTTTTTTATCCAGAAATATCCATTTCTTATGTATTATTAGCTGTCTAGGTAAATGAACAGAGTTGGTTGTTCATGCAAGACCAAAATTGGTATGGTTATTGGTGTCCAAGGAGAATGTTATCCTATGAATGGTACTTCATATGCAGTCCTGTTCTATGGGGTCCACTTGCTCTCATCTTTGATCAGTGTAGCCCGCTTGATGTGTTCATGTCATCCCATGATATAGCATTATCATATCATGACCCCAATTTTACACTCATTTAACTTTCACCTACCGTTGGATTGTATCTGAAATAAAATATACGGTTAAGACACTATTAAACTTTAACAAGCCAATTAGAACCAGTATGCTAAAAAAGATATTCACTTCTTAAAGTATCCCACCCACCTATAGGAAGAACAAATGAAGGGGTCTAATTTATCTCAGTAGAAGTAAAATCATAAAGGTTAGATGAATTTTCGGGTTTATGATAAATACATTGGTTTGATACCACCAAGAAAATAAAAACCATGACTATCAGTTCTCATCAAGTAGTACTTTCTTCTCCTTGGAAAACATGAGAATACAAGTAATATGAGAATTTTCCCAAGAATCCTGCTTTATTTATTGTCTTGGTGAGAATCAACCATAGTCATCTACTCTAACAGCTATTTGCTCTTTTATTCTCAACTCGGAGCTGCACAATAAAACCCCAACCATTCAAACTGACTTGATCCAATGCCTAAATTTAAGCAACTTTCCGCAGGAAATCAGGATCACTCAAGCTCAAGGTACCGTGAATGACAAGCTGCAAGTAGAGCAGCTCCTGTGCCTGATCCATCATTTGCATGAACGATGGAAATGGTCTTAGAAATCTCTTCTCCAAGCAACTCTTTGAGAGTGCTCTCTAAACACTGCCTGTATTTGGTGTAGTGTTCGAACAGTCCACCATCTATGGCTATCACTGTCTTCTGATCTTCACCATCTCTTCTAGTGTCTCTTCCAAGCTTCTTCAGGATGCCCATGATCCCAGCTGCAGCCAGGCGGGCTCCGCGAGTGGCAACGATGTCGCAGAGAACAACGATCAATCTACGTTTTCTCGGGGAGATCTTCGAAATCTGAAATCATGATAATAAACAGAAACAGAGCATATAGATCATAAAGCAAATGCTATTTCTTTCTGGACATGCTGGAATTACTAAATAGGTCTTGAACAGGGACAACATACCCCTAAGATCTCCTTCAATTTGTTCTCAACTACACTTAGATCAGAGGAGGTATCATGATGCATGGCACAGATGTCAGGGGTCCTGCATAATGAGAGCAAAATTTAGTCACTATCAATATCAGCACCACCATAGGTATGCAGACTAATTAGGTACAAAAGATTCTGCCCCACCTTATGTTAAGAAATTGGGCTCGTCCTAGATTGACGAGACAAGGCTAAGATGATGAGGGTGATAATAGATACTTTTATTGATTTTCGAGTAGTTTAAAAGTAAGAACTTGAAAAAAAGAGGCCCTAAAGTCGAATTCTAAAAAGCATGATACCACTGAATGAAAAAAAAGGATGATACGCTTCAAAGGGACTAGAGTGCCTACAATCTGATAAGCTAAATTAACTAGAAGAAACATGAAATTGGGATATAGTTAGACAATGACACATGTTTAGTTAGAAATTAAAAGGTAAAAACATCGAGTCCAACCTCCTATTATTGAAGCGATGCAATATTAAGAATTCAGTTCATCAACTAGTTAAATAGATTTTGCATACTGAAAAAAGCATTTTTTTTTATTTTTTATTCTTCCCAATTTTCGCATATTTCTCTTCAAGTGGTTATACGGAAAACAAAATCGCAGTTGACAAGATAAAAGAACACCTAACCATAGAGACCAAGTTCATTCAATATCATAATGAAAGAATACCTCAATATGAATGGGATTTTAAGCTTCAGTGGAACAATATGCCCAAAAAATGACACTTCTTCAGCCATCCTAAGTAAGACTCTGCGTACAATCTCTCCTAAATACATCCCTGACAACATCTTCTCAAAAATCTGCCAATATCAACAATATTGCTTAGTTTTCAACGCCATTTGATTATTCTGCAAGCATAATGAGAAAACAGAGTTAGATACAGCAAATCACGATTACTTGTTCTCCTGGATTCAAGCTCTCAATATCTAATAGATGATCATATACTGTCAATGGAAGAAGTGATGATTGAAAGTTCCCCCACTCCATGTTGATAACCTGTATTAATGACAATGATAAAAGTTTTTATGTTAATGATGTTAGTAGTATATTTCTTCCTCTCATACCACCATCCTTTCCACCAGTTATGAAAAAGAAGAAGAAGAAGAAATGTTAAATGATGATCTGAACTAAAATAGGCATATCCACAATAGCCATTAGACACAGCTAACCATCTCTTCTGATTTAGGAATCAGACCATGCAACTTGGGAATTGCATGCGCACTCTCTACATATGCTGCATTTGTTCCTGTCCCCAAGATCACTGCAGCAACAACATCATTATTGTAGTATCTGCCTCCTGCCAATGTCCCAATTGTATCATTAAACTACATCCACAACAATGAGTAGTCCTAATTAAGTTGAACTGCAGTTGCATCACTTGAGTTAAAAGTAGAAAACACAAATTATTAAAGGCCAAATATGAGAGCTGAAGAAACACTCTTCTGAGTCATATGTTACAATAAATCCCAGGCACATATCAAGCAGGGAAGCATCTAAAACATACTTACAAGTGCTGCCACATGCATATCAAGACCTTGCCTTTCTATGGCCTTAGCCAATTCAACCACTACATCTGCTCCAACCTAACTTCAAGAAAATCCAGTAAGAACTAATCACACATTAAATACTACAGAAACATGTAGTTACCCATAAATGATGGTAAATTGTCAACAGAGTGCAGGTAGATTGGTTCATGTATAAATGATGGTTCATGCATTTGGATAAGCCAGTTACCCCTAAGCAACAACTGGTTCTCCTTTGCCAGAGAGGGGTCACAATTTTCCATTGCATGGATGTAAAAATAGGGCTGACTGTGATATGGCATATGCACGGAAGGGAATAGAAATTGAAAGACATTCCAGACATTAACTGTTACTTTAAGGTATGCAACATTAGTCATGTTTTGTATGACTTCCTCATCCATTAGCATTGAATTTGCACAGCTAAAATGAGCTAAATAGGTTTCCTACGAATGTGTATTGTAGACGCAATGCTAGGGGGCATTTGTTTGGAAGAATTTCTAACAGGAATTCCATAGGTCGGAAATTTCTAAAAATATGTCAATTGCGTTTATGAAGCATTTAAAATTCATTCTTTGAATAGTGAAATTCCAAAAATCCAGCCTTTCAACTTTTGGCCTTTAGAATTCTCCAAATTTTAGCTTCATGAAGCATCTTATGTCATACGTGAGCACTTAGGAATCTTACTAGGGGCAGTGGCGGAACAAGGAAATTATATATAAACGTAACTGAATTATTTTTTGGTAAATCATAAAGAAATTAATGTAACTATGAACCAGATAATTAGAACTAACCGCGTCAGCAATACAGAAGCCTTTTGTCCATTTAATAAGGGTTCCAGAGTTGATTGAGTTTTGCTTCACTGGGAAAGAAAATGTAAAACCAAGTTCCCTTTGCCGGCCAGCAGAAATGCGAAAGTTGTCACCCTCTGTAGATACAAATTTGGCTAACTCCGTAGCAATGAAATTAAATAGTTCCTAAAACCATAACCATCAAAGAAAATTAGAAAGATAAAGAATGAAATCAACATTGAGGAAAGCCTAAAAATACTAGGCTTTTGAAACTTACATCTGAATTTCCAACCATCAAATGGGGAGGAATTGAAACCTCCTTAAACTCCTGTTTGTTAGCAGCACGCGCTTCCTTCCCTCCTAGATTCATACGCAACACGCGGAAATTTGTGCCGCCAAGATCCAACGCATAAAATAATCCTTTCTCATCACTGAAAACAAAAAAAGATACAGGATAAAAGGCCATCATCTTCTATGAGCCATTTGTTTCATGTAATTGAATTCTTATGAATTCTATGACTTAAATTTCTAGTAGTGACTTTTTTTTCTCTCTCTAGTAAATACTCGCACCCCCTACTTACCCTATCTAAGTCCCTCACCATCATGACTACAAAAGGATCTCTAATTGTTTCTATGAAGTAGTGAAGGTGTCTCAACATCGAGCAACCAATTGATTGGCAAATGTGAATATCCAGAAATTGACCATCAACTAACTTCTCCTTCAATGGAAATGAATGATGTCAAGAGCCTGTAGCACGACATAGAAGGCACTCTCGGGTTCAGAATTAAGAAAAAAAAAGGATTAAAATAAATGAAAGCGAGATGGAAAATGAATATCCCGTCATCATGCTAATAATTTGCAAATAGTAAAGTGAATCTGGACAAGAAATGAAGGGTCATATAAAAAATATACAATTTCAAAATTCCAATCAAATAAGCAACCTCTTTTATCCACTAAAAAAAAACCTCTCCAGATTCCATACCAAACCACTAAAAATAAAACACCATCATAATACCTTATATTTTATTCTCTCTTGATTTGATAATTCACTTTACCGTACTTCAATTCACCATAAAGTTAAAAAAGAAAAAAAAAAAGTTTCGCTTGTAATTTTTATCAGCAAGGTGACGTGCCAGGTAAGAGGATTAGACTTTTAGCTTTGAATTGTATAAATTTGTATCATTGTAGCAAACAAATAATTTGGTTGGGCTGATACTTCCAACTACCACTTTTAGTCCCCGTTTTAATTTAATTAGCTCTTATTAGATGGATTAGAGTTACCAAACGGGCCTAAGCCTTTTGGTTTGGTTTTCATGCACGAGACGTTTGGATATTAACCCGGTAGGGAGGGTGTCGACGTAGCTGATGATCATCTTGAGCTTTCTGCCGCCTTCCGACGCCAGTCCCTTGTTCATCTCCTCCATCATCACCTCCGCCACCTGCCGGAGCTTCTCGGTCGAAGCCGCACAGCCCCTTCTGAACTCGCCGACGATTGCTGCTGCCCCAGCCCACCTCCCCAAGCTCTGCAACCGCTGCCCCATGATCAGGATTGCCTCGGCGCAGGTGGTCGGTCCACATGCCTCCGACCCTTTTCCCATCCTCTCAGAGCAACAGTGAACGTAGGGATTGTTTCTCTACAGGAGAGTTTTCTCTTTGTCAGATCAAGGTTTAAGCTCTAGAGAGCTTTCAGACTAGAAAAGATCTTCTGTTCCTTGTTTTCAGGGATTTTTCAAAAGTAAGTTAAGTGGATAAGGAGTAGTAGGAGAAAACTGAACAGATAATTCTCAGTTCAAGAGTTGATCCAATTGTATGAAGGCTGAGTGTGCATCCCTCAATGTGGGCTTTGTTTTTTTAATTTAATTTCCAGGCCCTGGATGTGGGTTTATTAATGGGGCATGCCCAGGGCGGACCCAAGTGTTGTCACGAGGCTGTGGTCGCATCCACGTGATTCAAGAAACTCCTAGTATCTTTAAAATTTTAATTTTATTATTTAATATCTTCATTTGTCCATATACCACACCACCCAAACAAAAATCTTGAGTCCGCCAATGGCCATTGAGGGATAATTAGTTTAGTCATATATTTTTCTGTATTTTAGCTTATTTCAATGAGATTAGAAAGATTACCTTATCTGTCAAAAAAAAAAAAAAATCCTCAATTCTTCCAATAGAGAGGGAAATGACAAAAAAAAATAATAATGGATGGTGGATTCCTCCCTTTTCAACCCGAGTTTGCTCGTGTGGAAGGATTAACTTGATCGGAAATGCCTACAAATTATAAAGACTTGGTGGCTAGAGATCTCAACGGATCAATTTTGGGCCTAAACCATATTGGATCTGGAATCGAAATCGTTTCTAAATGACTGTAATGGCTCCTAACTCCCTTCCGACTCGGAACCTTTTTTTTTTATGGTTTGATTAGAAGACCTGGATGCGGTTTTGACTAGAGGACTTGATCCACCTCCAAAATTGGTTTCAACTTTTTTCTTATTTTCAATTTTGTTTTTTCTTAAAATAAGATTGGTTTAGATCTACCTGATATCATGTAATTCTCATTATCCTCATTTTCATTATGTGTATTGTGCTTTCTCCTATGAACTATTTAGGACTCCCACATTCTAATTTGACGCTCATGCAACCTATACATACCAGGTTCAATTTAATTGTCTGTAACCACTGTAAATATTTCCCAAGACTAGATACCATGCTCATGCTCACTCAATCTAACATTTAGTTTAGGATTTTTGGTTTTAGGGTTAAGTTGACCACATGACCCATCTGATTTACTCCGTTTTTATTTTCCAGATTTACGTTGAAAAGGTTACAACTAACTCAGGCTTATTTCATTCTAATCAATAAGTTAGTGCAAATCCAAACCTAGAAAGCCCATCTAGCCTAATCCGAATCATTTTGTATTGGATCAGGTCAACCCATAGTGGATCTAAGTCCATTGGGTAACAGTTCATTCAACTAACCCAGAATCATACCCTGCCTAAGATCTGACAAGAAGGCCCAGCCCACCAGACAAATTTAACACAAAATGACCTAGTGCTAATTAAACTTGATAACAAAGTGGGTCTCCACTACCTCCTCTCCTCTCCAGACTAGCCCATATGACGCCCCTTAACCCACCTGTTACAGACTAGACTTGGTCTCAGCCAGAATCAATCCAAAACCAGGTTATCATGGGATTCATGTAAAATGCTCAACGAATAAGAAATTTGATTTTATATGTGGTTCCAAGCGATCACAAATCGACCATCAGTTGGGAATTTTACAACCAGCCAAGACACAATATTTTACACAAGCATGATCAGGCCTAAGAAGGCCCAGTAACCTTTGGACCTGAATATGAAGTTTTAACCCTCCTAAATGAGACAGACAAGCCAAGGTTAGAAACCCAGATTCTTTGTCTAGGTTGGCTGAAGTGCTGAGGGTTTTAGTACAACATTGCCAGGAAAATTCGTGATTGGGCTGATTCATAACTAGCACTGGTTTGCCCTTCTTGAGCTTGGGTCGGTCTACTATGCCATTGAAAGCAGTAAATTCCTACTTGACTGAGGCCCAGTAAGATGTGTCATATCTATCTATGGTGCCATATGACCGTTGAGATTGAGTTGGGCCTAGGAAGTGGACTGAATAATTAATTAGAACCAAGCCTGAATTCTTGCCTAAATGATGGATCTTGGCCTGATAAACAAACGGGCTTGCTTAGTCAAATGACAAATGGCACTGCCTGGCTCATGTAACTACCAGTAACTTGACAACAAGAGGTTGCTCCAGTTGTTTAGCAACCTTGCATGTCACCTGAATGCCCAGGGTTCACGATCCTTTGTATTGCTGAAGTTTATTCGGGCATATAGTCTTCTTTAAGCAGACACTGGCCCAATCTATGGCCTGTTTAGTTACCGGGATCAGTAACTGCAACAGGGTTCAGTTTAGGACTAAGTTAGCGAGTCTTATATTTGTATGTAGAACTATCAACAGGCCAGATTGGTCTGCGCCTGGAGAATCCAAGCTCAGCCCATATGAATATGGCCTTTAGGCCTGTCCCATACCCAGTTGCGTCATCGTCAGGACCAAGTATTTCCTTTCACTGCAGCCCACCATAGTGTGGCCCATAAGGCCACATTAGGACTCATTATTTTGTTCATTTTCAAGTGGTCCTCAATGGGACACGACAGCAGACAGGATTTGTACATGGAAAGGGGCACGTATGTACTAAGCTATAACCCAGTGTCCCACTCGTGTACTTGGGCTGTAGCTGGATCTAAATCCGATTCCTTGAGCCAGACATGCATGGTTTCTGATATCTGAAAATATCTTAGATCAGCCTTTTGAACTTACCCTATGTAAAATTAGATTCCATGTCTATTTTTCTGGTTGGTCCATTGGTTCCTCTGATATTCAAGTGAGGTCCCCATTGAATCCTTTCCCTATCCAGTGCAAACTACAAGAGAATTCAAATCATCGAGCCCGGAGAAAACTGCATATACTAATACTGCAAAAAAGGAGATCTCTAAATGGGCATGGTATTGCTGGAATTATGAGCTTTGATATAGAAGCCTGTGTTAGGGCTGGTTATTAAATGGGCTTAAAGTTTAGTCTCACAGAACTTATCTAAGCCCAAAAGATTCTATGCAATCACCAATGCACTGATAGTCCAGAGGCGTAGGCATAGCACAATAAGGTGGACAACTTGGGGTTGATCCCCCAGTACTCTCACTGTTGCTGTTTCACTCCCGAGCCAGTGAGGCACTTACAAAAAAAAAAAAAAAAGTCCAATCTCCATCAGAAGTAATCAAGTATAGGTCCAATATGCGAGCCCGGCCAGTGGTTAGAATAAGTTCTATGAGCCAATTTAGACCCTAAGTTACAGATTTGTAAGAGTTATGCATGGAAAATGCCCATGCAGCATAAAGCCAATTTAGATGCAATCAATGTGATTGCTTCATTCACTCGTGATAAACTGTGACCCTTACCTCTCCAATTATCCACCGGCTATGCAAGACCAGTGTGGATTCACATATGTAAAGAAATAGCATAAAAATCTTGTGCTCCAGGGGCTGTCATCAACTGGCGGGGACTGGTCATGATAAAAGGCAGAACTTCGAATAGGCTGGCCTCAGAAGTAATCCCAATCAGCCAACCAATGGGCCTGGTTGCCAATTTGGACTTCCGTAATGAGGTTATGACTTAGGCCTAAGAACTTTATTCCCAGGATTTCTAAATTCCAAATTGGACCAGTGCATAAAAGTTTTAGCCTTATTTGATCAACCTGGGATCGTTTTATGTGACTCAGAGGGATAAAAGCTCTCTCTCTCTCTCTCTCTCTCTCTCTCTCTCTCTCTCGTTCATACACACAAAAGCTAGCATATCCACACACACAGGTGATAAGTTCACCCACAGACACAGATAAGTGATAAAAGAGTACAGGTGAGAACCCTCACATGCCACATCTCAATCCCATGGCCCATGTGATCCTACACATCCCACATCCCCATCAAGGGTCCCACGTGTCACCCTTTGGGAAGTATCCATTATGGGCTACTACATGAGTAGCAATTGAAATACATATATGCCATGCATATCCCATGTGTTCAAGGGATCGGCCCCTCCTCAGGAGACATGAAAATGGCAGCACAGGAAAAAATACTTAGCTAATCATGCAAGTAGCCCCTCTTGCTACTTCGACCAGTCACATGCATTTGAGCCTACACCAAGACCATAAACTCCTTTTTTTAGAAACCCTTGAGCTGTTGCCTCTACTATAGACATGCTTCTGTCCATGCCATACCCCCAACTCCAAACCTCACCCAGACATGATCCACTCAAACCCATATGTTTCCTTGAGAGAATAGGGCCTTTCCATGTAGGCACAGGTGATGGGGATGATGATGGTGTTGATGGGTGCATGGAGAGAACCCCCTTATAATATTGAAATAAATAAAGAGCTTAGGACAAAGTACAAAAATAATTTAAGGGTGTGTGACATTGTTGAAAAGTAAGGGGGATGGGGGGGCTCATGTTTAGGGACCATAAACAAGGGCTTATTGGTGAGACATGTGAGATGAATGATGGTGAGGAATGATAGCTGTCTTCTACTTCTCCTCCTTATTCTCCTTATTCTTCTAACATCGAGGAATGGTGGTCGCACCGCATCGGTGTCGCCGGGCCCTCCATGAAGGGCTTGATCCTTTTGGACATTTATTATAAGTCTTTATGTTACAAATGATTGAACCAACAATCAGATGGGTTTGTTTGTAGATGTCTGTGCTCAAGTGGTCACAGGACTATGGCCTATTTGAGGGCTAGTAACAAACACTAGTCTTTCAGATTCCCATGTTATTATTATTTTCTTTTCCTGTATCAAAGTTCCTAGACAAAGCCCAACTCTTCTAGTGAGGATTGGACTATGATGGTTGAAGCTATAAGGCCCACACGTGCCAAAAATGGACCATACATATGTGGCACATAGTGACGTGTGTTAGACCCCGTCCCAAGTTAATTGAGATTTACTCTAATTAATTGAGAATTAAGCTAATTAACTATGTTTAATCAAGCTAATGATGGTTTATAGCTAAATAGAACTGAATTAGCCTAAAATGAATGATTTAGGCTAAATGAAATGATAATGAATGAGATTGAGTGAATTGAATAGAGTTTAGATTCAAACAAGGAAATTAAGGTCGTAAATATGAATTTTCATATATTTTGTCAAATACAGAAACTCTTGATACCAACACGCGTATCTCGATGAGTATGTTAACTTTCATAAAAGACTCGAAGTTCGATGAGAAATGGATGAAATGACCCTTCATTTGACTCAAATTGAAATGACTTAAGAAGTAGGAGGCCTAAATGCAAATTTGGGCTTATATAGGATAAGATGCACTCCAAATGAGTTCATTCATCTCAATTTCAGCCTAAGTGTAGGAGAATAAACACTAGACTCTTTTTTCTTCTCTTCTTCTCCTTTCCTTTCTCCATCAAGTGAGACCTTGGAGGATCTTAAGGATAAAGCTTGAGAGAAAGTTCAAATTTCTCTCCACAAAGATTACAAGCAAGTGCTTGAATCCTTTATATGATTTCGAAGTTCCATGGAGTACATAGGAATTGTTTCTAGCTCATATAGCTTATAGGACTTGTGTCTTGCATGTTTTCATATAAAGAGGTTTGAAAAGAAGCTTCACATTGAGAAGTTTCCACCTCAAATCAAGCTAAGCACAGGGCTTTGTGTCAATTAATCTTCAGTTAAGGCAAGTATATGCACCTCTTATGATTTTGTTTGTTATTGAAGTGATTTGAGCTCAAGGAGTTCAGATTCAGAATTTCCACTTCAGAAAATCTGAAGTTCTAGAGCAGTTCGGCTAGCTGAGTTGCCGACCATGAGCTGATCGCTAAATTTCAATTAGCCGAATTTGTGAATTCGGCTAGCCACGAGGTGACCGCAAACTGACCGAATTTAAGTCAGTGATTTCCATCAGAAGACAAGTTTCTAGAAAGCTAACGAAAGGTAGCCAAAATGAATTTGGCTAGCCAAGTACGTGACCGCCAAGGTGACCGTATTGAGAAAATGCATTAGAAATTGCAATGTTCTGGAAAGCTGACCGAATGTGATTCGGTTAACCGCCTTCCAGAATGCTATTAACCGCCAGGTAACCGCCAATGTAACTGAACCTGAGAAAAATTTCAGATTAAAGTCTGATTTTTCTTAAATAAAAGCCTAATCACTAATGCTAGTGTTAGTGGTATCTAAACCTTCATAAGTGTTAGCTAAGGTTATCTTAATGTACAAATTAAATTAAAGTGATGTCATCGACAAGAGCGAGTACATTGATAACGAACGTTTCACTCAATTGGTTGGTTTAGATAATTGATTAGAATTGGATTAGAATTGAATAAAAGTACTGATTTGATTTGATACACGAGTCCGGCACTACATTGTAGTTTCTTAAGCTCGTTATTGAGCTGAAATGAATACAAAATGAATTAATGAATAATGAACAAGTTATCAAATATAACAATGAATTAATGAACAATCCTACTGCAGCAGATGGATGGGGTGTTCCGGAGCTCCGTGGTGATGCCAGTAATTTCTGATCAAAACACTGGTAATACTACATAATGGACTGAAAAGTCCCGCATTAATAAGTCATGTAATGAAAACATTTATTGAATGAAAAGCCACACAGTATACACTGAAAAGTCACTGAATTGATAAGTCATCTAATGAATAAATCATCTAATAAAAAGACACATATTGGACTAAAAAGTCTCATTTGATAAGCCACCTAATAAGTACTCAATGAAATCAATGAATTGAATGTGAACGAATGGAATGAATGAATATTATGAACATGAATGATAGCTTCCGTTAGGGAGAACTGAAATGATTGCTTCCTTTAGGAAGAACTGAATTGAATTGAAACAAATGCTATTGTAGTTGCCAATCCAGTAATTGATATTACTTGATATTAATTGACTCACATGCATAGTTACTGTTATTGAACTGAATTGCCTAGAATTGATAACTGCTATAGAATTGGTTAACTGTCAAATTGAGCAGATTGTTATGAAAGATAGCATGTTCTATCATATATCTGTGTATACATTATTGAACTGTCGTGTTCACGGTGTTATTAATGGCATCACAGGCCCAATTGCCCGTGTCGGTCATGCAGAGGTTGCACCACCAAAGAAGGAGGCCAATTTGATTCCTCTCGGAGGATTAATTGAATGGTCGTGATCAGAGTGCAAATGAATATTTCATTTTGGAAATGTTTTGATAAACACTTTTGTATATTCATTTTGAATAGTACATAGATGCTATTTGCATTGTATTTGAATATGCAGTGGTTGATTTTGATAGGAAATGAAATGTGTAAATTGAACTTTACTTTAAATGTAAAGTACTTGTGTATATTCCGCAATCGTCAATGTATATATATATTTCGCAAAAATGTACATTTGATAGGTACGTATGATTGATCCCTTATAGATTTCGTCTTAACTTCGGTTAATTTGGAGTTTACGGAAGTAAGTATAATGTACTTGCGACCCGAGATTAGCCCTGAGTAATCCAATCTCGGGCTCGGATCGTGACAACGTGCCTGGGTGACCACCTGATGTATGGTCTTGGTGGGCCATGTGTCTCTCCCTTTCTCTATCTCTTTCTCTCATTGATTGCATGTGTTAGTGTGACTTCCATGGTGCACCAACACCTCTGGTCCTTTGACTGGGGATTCCGGTGCCCCACACGCTTCTGCAATTGGCCATGATGGTTGATTGATGTATACAAGAAAGAGAATAAAAGGGATGTTTGCAAGATTGAGATTACCAAATACTGTTATTGGATGTTGAAGACCAATTCCATTGCTATTGGTGGTTCTTAGGATTTTTTCAAGGATTAGAATTGGTCATGAGGTGAAGGAGATGTAAGCTCTTTCTTGTTGGCACGGTTTTTCTTTCTCCTCTTGACTGCCTAAAATTTCTTTTGACTGGTCAAAGTATACCTTTAGACCTTGGAATCAAAGAGATCCTATAGCTGGGTCAATAAGTCCAATTAGATTCACTTACGGGACTCCACATCTTTCAAAATGACTTGTCTTCTTTGCATTGGCTCGAGGGGGGGTATTTTGGAAATAATGAAATTGTGTCCAGTGTCAAATTTTGATGACTATTGGAGGGAAACTTGATCCAAAGCTAAAAAGGGGGGAAATTTTAATATAGCAGGCTGTGTTTTTTTTATGTTATGCCAAATCAATGGATGTGACTTGTGGGCTTGGCCATAAAATCTCTTTAATTGCTTCAAGATCCAGAGAAGAATGATCAAGTCTACAACAATAACACCCTATGCTGAGCAGTAGTAAGATCACCATTCACCTATACTTGTGTGAGGTACATGCCGTTGTTGAAACAAATTTTAATTTTTTTTTTCATTTTTCTTCATTTCTATATAATTTTGTTCTATCTATCATGACCCATTTTTAAAATCATATCAATATAAAATCAATACTGATAAGCATAGTGAGTTTGGGATTTCGTAATATCAGTGGCATGTCACCTGGCTGCACTGGGAACGATCTAGGGATATATGCCAATCTTTCCATTTATGTAGGTTATTATTTCCGCTTTTGTGGGCTTTCTCTTTCAACTTAAGTGGGCTCTCTTTCTCAAAGTACTGTGATATCCTCTTTCTATTTGTGTAGGCTCTCTTGGTCCAAGCCCCAAGGTTAGGGTACCAAAAAGAGAGGTGAATTAAAAAAAGAAGTGCATGATAAATTAGATATTTTAAAAAGTATACAACTTTTTCATAGTTTTCTCAATCTATTCCTTTCTGGTGGTTTCTCTCCATTATTGGCTACTTTTCTTTAAAAACAAGATAAATATCTTTATAAAAGCATAACAAGATGCTTCTTGTCTCTTGGAAAATCTTCAGAAAAGTACACAACTTTTAGCTCATTTAAAAAAAAATTTGAAAACTTGAATATTTCAAAATAGTATAAAATTTCTCCCTTGTTCTTTCAATCAAGCCCTCTTCATTAGTTTCTCTCCAATCATCTGGCAACTATTTTACAATGCTACCTAATTTTATCATTAAAGAAAATTCCTCTTCAATGGGATTTATCCCACTGTGAAGATTATAACATCCAAAAGTACATAATTTGAATCGCATTTTTTTTTTTATTTTTCATCACAATAACATGTTTATGGTGGATGTAACTCTTGTTGAAAATCAATTATTTTCCCAAAAATGGAAAAAGATAGTAGGGCATTGGTTTCTTAAGTAGTTTGGAGTTCAAAGTTGAGCCCAACCAACTGAGTGATGGTGATGGCCCAGATATTTCTAAGTCATCATTTATTTCTACAAGTCCATTTGATCACATGCAAATAAATAGACTGCAATGTAGTAGTTGGTAAGGCCATATCAGCCATATCCATGTACAGTGCATGGTTGCCCCGCCAATATCATTTCACATTTATTTTTTCTATGGAGCATTGCTTTTATAAACAGATATTCTCATCGTTTCACTAGGTATATTTGGATTACATAAAGGACAACCAACTTCATATAACTTGATTGGTGGTCCATAACAACTATTGCTACTGCCATTAATTTTTTTTCAAGTCACAAAAATAAATTATAAACATATATAATGAAATAGTTTCCTAGTTGGAGAGAAACTCATGGAGAGGACTTAGTCGAAAGAATTATGAAAAGATTATACTATTTTAAAATATTCAATTTTTAATGTACTTTTTTTAAAATGAGCAAAAAAAATTATATATATTTTTAAAAAATTTTCTCCAAGAGACAAGAACCATCTTTTTATGCTTTTATAAGAGTATTCTATCATTTTTAAAGAAGAATGGCCAATGATTGAGAGAAACCACTGGAATGGACTTGATTGAAAAAGCTAAAAAAAAAAAAGGAAATTTACATTGTTTTGAAATATCCAATTGATTATGTACTTTTTTGAAATACAGCGTAAAAGTCTGGTACTTTAATTTTGAAGATTTCCTTTAATTTTATTTGGCATATCTAATCATCCAAAAGGAAATGATTTTTAACTGTTAACAAATTTTATTTTGTTCATGATTTTTTAAGTTCATAAGATTTAATAGCTAAGATTGTCAAATGTTGCACTTTTTTTTTTTGATAAATGTCCCTTGTATTTAGTGAGTCCAATGCACGCATGCTGCTTATTGTTTCATGTTTTCTAATTGACAATGCTCTGGTAAAGTAACTTAACGCTATCACGCCTCTTAAACATTACAAATTCTCTATTGACGGCCTCTTCAATGTCCTACCTTTTATTGTTTTCATAGCATGGGACGCACCATGACCTGGCCACTCTCTCGGCTGACTTATCTATTCACATTGAAGTAGCACAAAAACCTGTACTAAACACGGTTGTGCACATTCAATTCAAATAAAACAATAATAGATTAAAAAAAAATCTATGTCGCAAATTAAGCATTCATAATTGATTTTTCTTATATTGAACAATTAAACAAGCCAAATTATATGTATGCCATATGTGGAAGATGCAAATCAAATATACTATAAAACATAAATAAATAAATAAATAAATGGTGCACTTACTGCTTCCCCCCTTCCCCTTTGAACCTCATAAATTGTTTGCGCAACTTAAAAAAACAAATGGCTTGTGTAACTTAATAAAACAAAAGAGCAAAAGGAGCGTACAATGAGGTAGATGGGAGTTGAAATGAGTAGTTGTTGAGAGACGAGAAAGTGCATGAAGAGGTAGAAAGTATAGAGGTGAGTGGGTTGCATGTTTGTGAGAAGTGGTTAAGTAGATAGGAGTTGTATAAGTGGAAAAGTGCATGAAAGAGAACGTACTATAGTTGTAAAAAAAAAAAAAGATAAATGTCACGTCCAATCAAAATAGATAGTACGGTCAAATAAGATCCAAAACCTTCTACTTTAATACATTCTAATGTGCTTTGATCCGACTTAGACATAGAACCTAGAGTCAGCTGCCTTTGATTATTATCACTACTTGCCTATCTTTGAATTCGAGCATGATAGATTAGCATCATTTGATCGGTTTGATATTACATTCCTCACGCATATGTATCAACATATAAATCAGCCCGTATGTATTTTCATGAATTTCCTTAGAATATGCTCCAGCCATGTGCTGCGACTCCATTTGGCATTTCTTTAGGACATTTCAAAAAAAAAAAAAAAAACAAAGAAAGAAAAATGCTCTCTCACTCATTCACACACACAACCATATCCAAATCTCTCAAATATATCCATTCAGCCAAAATTTTCTGAAAATGCCACTGTATTTTATTGACATGGTATTTTTTCCAATAACATTGCAATTGTTCAAAATATCACCCAACTAACAAAATCACAAGAAAAAAATAATAATAAACCCAAATCTCGGGCTTATTTCTTTGCTGGAGTTCCAGGAATTCCTGAATTCCTAGACATAGTCGAATTCCTGGATGTTCTTTTGGGCTTGAGCATGCAAGAATTATACCAAAATATAAAGGGAGCGGAATTCCTGAATTTTCAAATGTCAAAAGAGACAATTCATGAGGCTGTAATTCAGAAATGCTAGTGAGGAAACATGAAATTCAGGAATTTTAGGGAACAATATGTCACATCACGTCCAAAAATTCTTAAACATGGTAAATTCCTGACAGAAATTTCACTAAAAAAATATGGCCTTTATATTCTCTGAAAATTTCAGCATTATGGCAAGAAGAAATACCCACAATGAATAATATCCCAGAGAATTTCCTAATATTTGTAACATTGGTCAGAATGGAATGGGGACAACAATAGGTTGGGTCATGCTCGAAGCTTATACCGACATAGATGGGACTGGCTTGTATTTCTCGCTGAACTTGACATGACCTTTGCTGAGTTGAGTTTTTTTCCCCTCGTAACGAATCCAATCCAATTTGTGATACATACAGGTCGACTCAACTTCGACACAGTTGATTTCTATTTTAAACCCGAACCTGCCACCAAATCAAACCCAACTCCGTTAAGAAAATTAAAAATTTAGATCCACTCTAAATTTGAAAAATCCAATCCTAAACCCACCGTTAAATTTAAAAAAGAGAAAACCACTATCAAATCCGCCCCTAAACCGCACTGAACAGTAGTTGATCTCTGGTTCATGTGTGGTAGTGCAGACTAAGCTAGAGTGATTGCTGAAAGTAATGGCTGAAAGTAGTGAATTTGGGAACTCGCGCGAGGGGCGGGCGTAAAACGCAAGTACGCAACCAACTCTCGTGTTACGGTGTAGTACATGCTCCCCCTACCGCAAACTTCGAGCGACTCTGTCCATCAAGTAAACAACAAGGGCTACTGTTGTGGTGAGTGAACCTGACGGTTCTGTGGGTCACTCATCAATATCTGGTCCTCTCATGACAAAGCATACATCTCCTCTTCTGCAGCCTTTGCCCTCTCATTTTTG